>JARHVA010001265.1:897500-1552500 GCA_037957365.1 Torreya grandis
GGTATATTTCACAATTGTACCCTCTTTACAGGTCTCATTAATAGAAATAATAAAAGATAATGAATATCATTAAAAATACATACATGAATTATAAATTATTGACAAAATTGCATACAAGCTCTTAAAAACTTGAAAGTTTATCAAGCATGTTTCAAATGAGCGTATGGAAATAAAACTCATGATTGTGAGTTCCAAACTGGTGACCTTATACTTAAATAAATCAAAATAATACCAATATTGATAAATAAAACAAAGAAAATTCATACCTAATAGTTTGGGTCTATTTGTAATAATTGAAAAAATGGTACAGTAGCTTACCTATTGGCCACACTTGAAGGAAACCTATCAAAAATCCCATGCAAATCATGAATTTGCATCATTATTATACTTATATAAATATTTTTTGTCAAATATTTCACAAAAAAATAAACTATTTCAAAATTTAAATAAATTAAAATATTTTCAAAAAAATAAAATCTAGACCTCTAAGCATTTTGCTTATGTTAGCTTACTTCTTTACATATGTTATATATTATATGTTAGATAGATAACATATTTCAATATTCAATACACAATGCTTTCCATGAGGTATTTGAGTGTGATATAGTATATGCAATTTCATGCTTATTTGATGTTAGGCTTCCCTTCTTACCCAATATCCTTGCTACGTTGGAGGCATCTCTTCATTCTCCATGAACATTTAACAAGTTGTATCTATCTAAGAAATTTATACCATGTTGAGATATATATCATGAAAATGTTTTTCTAATCACTCATAGTTTAAAATTATGTTACATAAAAATATATTTGCTAACAATGATCTAGATACCTATGGTTGATGTAGACTGGTCTCATTAATTATTATTTTCTTTCTTACTTTACTACATGATAAGTTAGGACTTGATTTATTATTGTGTGTGGCCCTTGGCCTTGTGTGTACAATATACACATGTTATTTCTTAAATTATCATACCATTTATGTGTGTCTCTTGGCCTTGTGTATTTATGATACATTCACATGTCCCTTGTATGTGGCCTTTGAGTCTTCTTTGTCATAGTATATGTAATATATGTGACATTGTATGTTAATTTTTTGTTACCATGGTGCCATGATTCATATCATGCATTAACTATACTCTTTAATCTTACTTTGGTTCCATGATTCATAGCATGCATTACTTTTACTCTTTTCTCTTACTTTGGTGTCATGATATATATCATGTACATGTTGTTTATGTGCTTCAATGCTATATCTATCTAACACATGTTTTCATATAAAATTCAATGTTATATTAAATACTATGACATATATGTTCAAAGTGATACTACATGATTGTATCTTTCAAATATTTTTTCTGTTGAGATAAGTTAATTTTAGGTTACACCCCTCATCTCAAAAGGGGGGACTCACAATGGCCTTTCCTTAAAAATTCAAGCCTCATGAGCAAAAAATTTTAGTTTTATGATAGTATACAATTTTTAGATTATAATAGGATTCAGTATTTTTACATTATGGGGGCATGTGACATGCATGTGCACTCATCCCTACATTACATCAATCCATATTTACATACACTCAATGCATATGTATGTGCATGTGCAAAATATTTTTAGGTTTCAAGTTTAAAATTTTAAAAGTTATATTGGCATTCAATATAAATATAGTATAGTATAGAGGACATGATATTAACTCATTTTCAAGTTATTTATGGCATTTTAAAGTTTCTCAAATTTTAAATTTTTAAAGTTTTAAATTTTCAAATAAAATATTGATCTATCTATAGCGGTGTGATTCATATTCATCTTGTAAGTGGGCTATGTTAGAGTATAATAACACTTAATGTCTATGGTTTCACATTATCAATCCATATTAGGTTTTTCCACCTCTTCCTCAATTGTAAAGTAGTGAGCCACATTTTTTAGTTTCACCCTTTAATTATTTTATAGATTACTTGACATATTAAAATGAGAATTGGATCATATGATATTTTCAAATCAAGGGATTTCATTAATTCTAAAATTTATACTTGATCACTCTCAATTTACCATTAGTTTTAGTGTTTTTCTAAATTCCTCAACAAGGGGTCATGCACACATCCAATTTCAAGTTACATGGAAATTAAATTACATACACTTTTAAGTGTATAATTTATTTTCTATCTTTTCAAATTTTAAATTAAAATTTTTGGATTTTTTATTTTCAAATATGGATAATAACTACTTTTATTGGCATTATTGTAAGTATTAAATTTATACATCTTGCATGATCAAGATTCACATCAAAATACATAGTGTGTATACACATTTATCTTCACATCTACTTCAATATAGTAATTTCACTTCATTGCATCACTAGAATAAATTGAGGGAAAACGTATACACTCAAAATTAATCATTAAGTGTTTTAAAATGTTTTATCTTGACATATTTCCCCTTACTTTGTCTATTCACTATTCCGTTAACTTACAATCTCTATGAAAGCATTCACTTTTCTATTCATTATTTCAAAAAAATTTAAAGAATCATTCAAACATCCCTATTTTCTTACAAGTTCCTTTCAGACCAGTTATAGTAGTCTTCATCCTTTTAGGATAATATCACACTAAGTTGAATAGGGCCACACTACAACCTTGGCCAGTAGAGCAGCTTTGTCCCCTACGCTTCAAGGGTAAATTTTTTAATTTGAGACATTTTTTTTTACCTGTCTCATGATTTTAGCAAGGTTGGTTATAAGGAATATTCAAATTTTTTCTATATATAATCACATCAATGCCTCTCCAAACATATCTAGAAATCACTTGAAATTTTTACTTCACATTGAGCAAAAGAGAACTACTCTTTCCAATTAGTAAGAGGCCAAGTCTAAAATTATTTTATTATAGGAAAAGGGCACTCATTATCAATAATTTAAAGAAATATATATAGTTGCATTCATATATAAAATTAGGATTCACACACTCACTCTAGGAGAGATAACCGCATCAACCTAATATCCTTTTCAACTATGTAAGTAGCACTAAGATTACATAGGGTTTTCTAAGGGTAGCTCCTATATTCTTGTAACCCTATTCCCTCCTTTTAGCATTTGATTTTTATTTTTTTTATTGTGTATGAGTTATGGTTTATATTTTTTAGGTTTTTTGCATGGTAATTCTAGATATACACTCAAACAATAAACCCTCATAGATAGGTTCACATAACTAGATAGAAAAATTATTCATGATGTATTCAACATGCCCCCATTATTTTTTAGAATAAGGATCCATTATGTTATAAAAATCTAGGCCTATTTTGAAAATCTTCTTTCATAATATATTTATATGTTGCACCTAACTTCATTATTCGATAAATGTAAATTGACATTGTCGATGATCAACTACCCTTATTCCCAGAATGAGGACCCTTATTTATTCAATTCCCAAAAGCACCCAAGATGCCAAGCCTACTAAAACATTTGAATGCATATGTATTTTATCTAATTTAGCATTATTTATGTTTCTCAATTATTGATTAATCATTCATTTTGAAATAAGGATTAATACTTAAAAATATTTTAAATTACAAGTCTTCTTCAGAGTTTCATTCAAATAATGAATTATTAACCATTGATACTTCAATAATGTATAGATAGGCTTTCACCAAGGAAACATGACTCGAATATCTAATTATCATGAACACGAACAGCTTAATTGGATCTCATTAAACTAACACTATGTTGTGTTTAAATCATTTAGTTATGAATTTCTGCATTTAAACTTGTTTAAATTTGCTCAAGACAGGTTATGACATCTTATAGAATCTACCTTAACTTCTTGATTAACCTCACAGGATGTCAAAATTAAATTAGCAATTTATGATGCCTCATGTGATGTCAAATTTAATACTATGGCTTAAAAGGATAGGTGTCAACCTCATTATGATTCTTAATACCTTAGAGATTCATTGTATCCTACACAAGACATTTGAAGCAAATATACTAAGTTTGTAAGAAATGTGGCACCATGTGGAGAGTTTACAAGAATACTATCCATTGGAATTCAAATTTTGAGGCTATATTTCAATATCTTGGCCCCTAAAATCAAGCCCATTCAATTTGAGCTACTATGCATCCCCCATGCATCTCACTATAATCTAGAAGCCTATGAGATGCCACCACGTGTCTCAAGCATGATCAACCAAACCTGGGTAACCTTCTAAAGTGATACTTTTTCCATTTAGGTTCATATAAGATCAATGTGTGTCCACACCACATTACATCCATCTAAATCTCATGAGATCTTATAAGGCAGACATCTAGGAGCACCCAAACTGTCAGATCAAGGATCGATGATATACAACTATTCAAGGCTCATTTTGAGAATGAAACTTGGTATAAAAACTAAAAAAAACCATGAGATGATGCCACATGTCACTCCCATGCCATTTTTATTTTATATAAACAAGATTGCCTCTAAGAGATAAGTGTGTCTCCACCTAAATCATGCAATTAGCACCAAGTTATTGATAGTTTTCCACAAACCTTCTAAAGTTGACACCTATCAGGCAAATCTATAAAATCCTTTTAAAAGATCCACTTAGAAAATAAAAGATGTGATTTCCTTATGAGAGAGCCACCTGGTAAATCAAATATCTGATTGCCTATGAGATCAATGTGTGGCACTCTTAAAACCAATCAAAACTAAAAGGCACCACTCAAGAACTCACCATAAATTGAAATATTTCATGTGGTAAGATATAAATTATTCATCACACTAATCTTCATTCCACTAATTTATGAGGAAATCAAAAGGCTCCATGTGTCTGGACTTCAATACAACTAAGCAACTTAGCCATATTCAAGCCCCATGAGTACCTAGCTAGATTTGAGGTGGTAGCCACATATCAAAAGTTGGCAATCTTTAGATTTAAATCTAAAATTTATGGTAGATAAAATTAAAATTAGAAATAAATTTTAATTATAATTTAATTAAATTCCAAAATAAATAGCTCAAAGTTTATCCAAGCATATGTAAAGTTGACAAGCTCTTCATTAATATGGCACAAACTAGAATCACCATATACAATGTATTAATCAAAGTGATCTTTTAAAAGGCTACTAAACTAAATTATTTATATTTGCATTTATAGTTATATGCATTTATCTCTAATATCTACATTCTCCTAGTATGAAAAAGCTCAAGCTATTCATAGAATACACCCTGACCACCACTTTTGGAGCTCAAAAGTTGTAGAGATATACAAAAGGATGTTGGTTGCTACCTAGAATATTATAAAGATGGCACAAGCAGGTCCCTCCACTCTAGGTAAGAGTATTTCTTTTGGAAATGATGACTTCCTATTCTAGTATGGTAATTCATTTGTTTTCAAGGATACTAAGTTCATTCCTAAGTTAATAGCATCAGGGGACATGAATTATAGTAACATTTACTTCAATGTAGAAGTAGCTAGGGTAGTTGATGAGGCTAAGACAATTACTCATATAATTTAATTAGATTTAGACATCCTTGCCATCAATTTTTCTAGTCTCCATAAGGTCACAACCAAGACAAAGTTCATGCCATGTGATGACCTAGCTTAACAAATCTTTGGGAGGTGAAGATGTGAGGATGGAATTCTCAAATAAATCTCTCAAGGGATCTCTATCACCTTCATAGTAGGACCCAACTTTTAGAAGTATTATGACCTCCCCTCCCCATATACTAAGTACACCTAGGCCATCATTGATAATTGGTATGAGGTGCACTCCCTAGAGAAGGTCTTAGATTTATGGGTGACTGACCTAATTGGAGTTGTCTTTGTGGATGACTAGGGGAACTTGCCTATCTAAAAATTTAGGAAAGGAGTCAAGATTGGAATTCCTCTCCTCGATAGAATATTTGGAAATCCATATATTAGATATGTAGACATAAGGACTCTTTCACTACTATAGATCATTTTAAAATATTAGTAGATTTTCCCACTTTGGGAAATAATTAGCAATAACTTGGTATATGTTATGAATGACACATTCAAGAATGATGCCCTATTATTCATGATGAGATATTTTTTAGATGTAATCTATGTAACTACCTAGCTAGGTCAAAATTCATGGTCCCCCAAGAGATAGGAGGTTGTGCCCTAGATTTTTTGAGAAAATTCACTACTTAATATGCAATATTAGAATAATTATATAATACTTCTTCCCAATTGTCTAAAAATCAATAACTAAGTGTGAGATGATAAGGGTTACCCTAGAGGTTAGGTAGACATTAAGGGACATGGGTAGCTACTATTTTTACCTAAATTTCATAGTAATTAGAGTAGGATTAATCATGGATCCCCTTACGTTTCCAATATACATGTGCCCATAAAGCTAGCCAAGGGAGAGATGGATTATCAACTACTTCATGGATTTGATGGAATCTTCAAAAACAAGAAGAAAATAGTCCCCCATAAGACTCTTTATAAGCTAGGGAGGACTAGAATCACAAAGTGACATGATATCATTATGGTTGTAAGGCATGGGGACTCATACACGTTACCTAAGGATAAATTTAGACATTAGGACCCAAATCATGTCATTGTCAAGCATCTATTCAAGTTTAATAATGATGTGACAATGGAGTATGATCATCAAGAAGAGGTTCATTAATGGATATATAGAGATACCGTGAATGATGAGGTGGTGCTCAAGAATGCTACAAGGGAAAATATTGAGCTAGAGATGAGTCTTGATAGAGAGAAGAAGGAAGATATTGTAAATCCTCAACCACCACCAACTCATGAGAGCATGCTCGATGTGAATTAGAGGAAGAAGAAAATGTTCCTCTCATTAAGAACAAACCATGCAAACCTCCACTTATTCCCACTTCAAGTAGTTAGAGCCTACCTCCAAGCTTTGAGAAAAGAGGATTAAGAAGCTAACTAGACCCCTCTGAAAGGCCTACATTGATCTCTACATCTACCATGGGAGTTGTTCTCCAAATATTGTATCAACCTAACCCTACTAAAATTAACATTGGTTAATTATAACAAGGAATCAAGCTCTCTATGGAGAAATTACAAAATTGGCTAGGAGGAGAATCGAGAAGGTATATAAGATGAATAAGGAACCTAAGACTACCATGAGGGGATCAATAACACCTCTAGTAGGTCCTCAAGTTACTATTGTAGAGCCCACAAACACAACTTAGGATCCCATTATAAGTACCTCCCCATTACCTTCCTTCCCAATAACATATGCTTCTATTTTTTCTTTTTACTCTACATTTGCTCCACCCACCATTGTTTTCCCATTGTCTCTCCTATCAATAATCACTTCCACTACATCTACCACCACCATTTAGTCCTTAGCTAACATTATCATGAGAAAATCTAGTTCTTCTTTTGGATTCACCTTCCCCTATTTTATTACTCATTCTACTTCACATATTGTTTCTTCCTAGGCAACCATAATAAGTGCCTCACTTGTTATTGGTTACCCTACACCTATTAGGACATTAAGGCCCATTTAAAAACCATTCACCTTCCAAAATACACTTAATATCACTATAACTTCAAAGGTGAGTGTGCCTACTAAATCACCTTCACTCATTCTTGACATGGGATTTATCAAATCTCTATTTAACACACTTGGGAAAACAAACCAAACAAACTTGTACATACCTACTATAACTTTGGCCTCTTCCTCAACTCAAGCACCCCTATTTTATCCACCTCTAACATAGATAACACTTACTACTACCCTAAATTAGGTAAAATATATTGTACATACATTGAGGCAAGAGAGGCCTTAGGTGGTCCTCTTTATACCTTAAATTGGGATGAGGTTTGATGCTACCATAGGTATAATGAAGAGGGTAGTGAGGAGACAAATTGAGAAACCATAGTCCATATTAGTGGTGGCTAATGAGAGTAAAGAGTCCCTCTTCACTTTGATAAGAAAGAGAAAGGCTGACCCTAGAGAGGTGAATGAATATGCAAAGGATCTTATGTCCATAGTCTAAGCCCAAGTAGAGTCCATAGTAGCCTTAATGAAGGGGATACAATAGGAGTTTAAAAGGTTAAAATAACAAGCATTACCCACAGTGCTAGATGGCACCAAAATCTAGGTAATCAATGAAATTATTAATATTTTAAATCTATATAAAGTCATGAAGAGGAGATAGGAAGATGGGACCCTATAGTTCAATGTGGTCACGAAATTTGACTAAAATATTGCATTCTATAATGCTAAGTTGGCAAACTTGGGTAGAGTTAAAAGAATCAATATGTTTTTGAACCTCGAGGTGTTTCCACTTGAGGATATCATCCCTACATAGAATATTCTGATGAAAAAAAGAAGAATATTGAAGAGGTGGTTGGATTAAGTAAAGGATTATACTATATCCTTAGAGAAAATTGAATTCTAGATTCCCCTCTTACTAAAGGATGCCATGGTCATAAGGGTGACCAAACCTGATGGCACCTTCATGGATGATCAATAATTTAGAGCACAAATGAAGGTGTTTATTACCAAGTTCTATCAGGATGTATCCATTGTAAAGAATACTACCAAGGTGATGAATATTATGGTATTTTCCAATAAAAATATAGAGAGAGAAGAGGCCATTGAATAAACATTAAGGACAATACTCATAGAACATAGGAGGCTAATTTAGGAGATGGCTGACCTATTTCAACCCATGATCCTAGATTTTGGCCAAATTGATTAGGATGACTTGGCATGCACATAAGTATGGATGAAATAAGAGGTAGATAAGAAACAAAGGAAGCAACAACAAGCTATCTAGTAGCATCCTCCAAGACCATGAGGGATAGTTTATCTCTTTTTGTAAATTTGAATAAATAATATTCCACTATAATGCATAGTATTTTAGCCACTTGGTTATATTTGGGTACTTTCCATAGGCCAACTTAAACTTGTATAGTAAATAATGAATCTCATAAATAAGGGCATTCCCCATCATTATAATTAGATATAGTTGTTATAGAACTAATACAAAAGATCCAAGAATTTGAGATTTTGTCTAAAGTGATTTATTGTATTTGTTCTATGATTTATATTTCTTAAGTTTTAGATAACTAATAGTTTCTTTCTTCTAACTAATTTGATAATCACATTCAATAAATGAATTTATTAGCTTGATTTTAACACTAGGCTGACAATTTTGCTAGTATATTTGCTTTATTTTCATATTATTTACAACTAAATGTGATTATGTAATTTACTGTGAATGAGAAACTCTTGTGCAATGTGTATATATATATATATATATATATATATATATATATATATATGCATTTCCTTTCCTCTAAATATTCAACTCTGTTTATTTAACTTTGATCATTACACTAGAGTTAGTGAATTCTAGTTTTATGTTTTTTACCTTAGAATTTAGAAGAACTGACATCTTTGATCATTTGAATCAAACCTTATTTTTTGCCTTACCCTTCTCACCTTTGGATCTACCCCATGATTCAATTTAGCTTAGTTAATTTTGTAAATATTCACTATTTTTTTTGTGTTTATGGTGATAATTGATAAATATTAGAACAATTTCACAAATATTTGCATGAATAAATTATCACTGCATAATATTTATTGTCTTTATAGTAGGGTATGCTTGTAGACTTCTATGTGGTGACCATATCTCTATTATTATTTTTATTTCCAATAGAAATTATATAAACAACTCAAGCCCCAAGTATTCTAGGACTTAAAATTGAGTTCATTACTTCCCCTCATTCCCTAGTGATATAGGGAGCATATTAAGTGCATCAATAGGAAGGGAACATTTGTTGTTAGAAGGAGGGCCTCTATGTAATTACTTTCAAGCATATTGATGAAATTATAGATTAATTAATAAAATATATGCAAAATTTTTTTATATTACACAAATATTGATAAATAACACTAAAAATATGCATTCTTTATATGAATCTTTGCATTATTTGTAGGAATCTTTCCATTATTTTAATACTTTCATCAAAGTTAGTGTTCATTCATGAAAATATGGTAAATAATTTGGATATTTGTAGAAATTTGTGAAAAGATAGGAAAAATACCCCATTATTTAGGAATATTTAAGGTTATTTTGATCATCTTTGTAAAGATTCAAATCAATTTGGTAAATAACCTAGATATTTATTAAAATTTGTGTAAAGGTTGATCTTTTCAACCTCACTTGTACTACATCTAGGCATTTAGGATCTTTATTAATCTAATTCATTTGGGATTAAGTAAACCTTTACATATATTTGTGTTGAAGGATACTTTAAAAGTGCTTAAACAATCTTAAGTCATCAAATTAGGCATAGAAATCCTTTGAAATACTAGTTTAACACTAAGCTTTATAGGTTAATGTGTAAGATAACAAGTATTTATGCAAGTATTGAAAACTTTGAGGTTTCAAGGCTTAGATCCTCAAATATCAAGGTGCAACTATTAGATCTAGGTTTTTAAAAGATTTTTTCTATAGAATATTGATTTATCTTTATAATATTTGTCACTTGTGAAGATTTCTTTGAAGTTATTTTGCTCTTAATACCCATTATTCATCCTAAAGTTTCTTAGGATTAGAATCAAATCTTGATCTGAACCTAGGGTCCATTTAACATCCTTAGAAACCCATGAGAAGGCTAGATCAAATAAAGGTAAGCATAAGAAGTCTAGGACCCAACCAAATTCCTCATCTAATTAAAATTTACAAACCATCTTATTAATCATGGCATGGTTAGTTGGCTCATCCATCAATGTCCCTAGAGTCATGCATGATTTTCCAAGGAATCTAGATAAATATTTGCCTGTATTTACCCCCACTAATAGAGTAATTATTAAAGAGAATATAAAGTCCTTTAAGGTATCTTTGAGGCTACTTAACATGATCTATGAGGACGTGTATTATCATCTCTTTCCCTTTACATTTATAGACATGGATTATGATTGGTTCCTCAACTTACCAAAAGATTCCATCATGGGATGCAGTTAGTTTAATGATACTTTTATTGCCCAATTTGGTAGGGTAGTTAGCTCAAGAGTTATGTACCAATAGTTCACCACCCTCAAAATGGGCATAAAGGAACCAATTAGGACATTCAATGCAAGGTTACAAAATATGTACACCCTGACATCCCCACTATATAAGCTAATAAATGATTTGGATTTGTAAATATAAAAGAATGCCTTGGACCCAATGGTAGTTGTCTTCTTAAGAAGATCCTTGAATATTGATGCATTGCCTTTAGTATATGCTAAGGCAGTCCATATTGATGAGTAGATGCACCTGTAGGGGAATCCTACCTTCACTATACCAAACTATGACCCAATGATGCCTGATCTAAATTTCATACCCAACATGAACTAGAATCAGCCTTATTAAACCAATTACCAATGATTAACTAGTTAATTTTGAGCCATATTTCACCCAACTAGCATCTAAGATTGTTTAACCAAGAAAAAATTAGAGCACATCCCCAAAACAACATTGGTCAAGTATTGGTGCCTATAAATAACACCAATGTTCCAAGTATGACCCAAAATAATAACTCGGAGCCTCCAAATGGAGAGTTAGAATCAATACAGATAATTATTCACAAACTTGCTAATGATTTCTTAGATCTCAAGAAACAGATGGGAAATGTGATCAAGGAATCCAAAGAGGGTGGTTAGACCCTATGTTAGCTTCACCTTTAAATCAATGAAATTAACTCAAAAATGAAAACAATAACAGACTAACATGCATAAATCTACCTTGCCTATATCAAAGGGAGGAGCATGGTGAATAAACATAAATGAACAAAACATAACTAAAAATGGAAAAAACTTACTTACAAACTCCTTACCAAATCTATGAATGCTATAAGAGGATCCTTTGTTTGGATTACTTGGATTGTGCTCAAAAGGTCTTCATCAATGGGGTTTAGCTATCTCTATCACTTCTTGGCATCATGTTTGGCTTTATATGGCTTTAAATAGCATGGCTTAGAATTTTGGCATTATAACACTATGTATTTGCTTCATGAATCAAATCTTGCATTATTACTCTACTATGTTCCAAGCTCTCTAATTGAACATCTCTATGCTTGTATTTATAGGCTTTGAAATCAACATGGAATGAGTTAAATCCTAACCTCGGTTTTTGTAGTTAACCCTAGTAGAGTTAAAAGGTGTCTAAACCTCATGATTAGCATGGAATAAACATGGTTTTAGATATTTTAGATTTTAGATAACTTGCAAAAGGTAATGATTATTTCCTAGGATATTCTTTTGATTTTAAATTTTCCTTTTTGATAATTCATTTAATTTCCCATGGATGAATTCAACTAGAATTTTATTAGGATTTACATGTTAATTAATTTATTTTAAGCATTTGAAAATTTGTGCAAGTTTTGAATTAAATAATGTGTGAAATTATTCTTTTTAATTTATTTATGGGTCAAATTGATTAAATTACATGTTATGAAGACAAATTTGAGACATTTATAAATTCTTATGTTAGATGTTTAATGGTTGGTAATAATTGGTCTACAGTCATGTATGAATCCATTGGTGACCACTTTTAGGTGTATATAGTTTGCCCTTGTTTGGGAAGGCATTGCAAGCTATAAGCATAGTAAAATCTTCTCAAAGAATTAAAATGTTTTATGTGGTTATGAATTCAACACAGATGGATGAACTATTAGGTTCCCCTTGAGGGAGTGATTGGTGAAAGGGTCAGAAAATGGTCCCTCAAAAGAAGGAAATGAAGGGACCAAACAAATGAAAATGATGGGGTGATAACATAATGATTTTTCCAAAGTTAGTCAAAATCACTGAGAATGTAAGTGGGATGGTGTACAACTATTTGCTTAAAGTTGGTTATAATAATTGTACCCCAATAGTGGCAAACATAGTATGATAACACAATGATTTTCTCAAAGGTAGTTATAATCATTAATGATATGGAGCTACCCCAATTAGGGTAGACAAATGAGATAAAAAACATGCCCCTATTGGGTAGAAGAAATTGAGTGATTTTCCCAAAGGTGGTTATAATCATTAACCCTCAAATTTGTGACAACACAATGATTTTATGAAAGGAAGTTATAATCATTAATAATGCAAGTGGGATGGTGTGCAATGATTTGCCCATAAGTAGTTATAATCATTAGACCCTAATTATGGTAAATAAAATGGATGGATGATGATTGAAAATATGATTATGGTAACTTGATATAGAGGATAAAGATGAATTGGGCAACCTACTAGTAGGGATATACTTTTCCCAAGGAATAAAGGTTGAAATTCTTTCATTGTTTAATTATTTTATTTGGGGTATGATTGGGATCGGATCGGGAATGTTGTTGATGTTAGTGCTAAGGATATATCGATGTTGTATTGATGGTGTAGACTTCTTTAAGATAATTTTTATTGTAGCACTTAAAGGTAGGCATCATGATAGAACACCATGAGGACTTGGTCATAATATGCATAAGGATTGACTCCAATGATCTAATAATCAAAGGAAAATAATATACCAATGATAAAGACCATGATGATAATTTTTATGTATTGATATGGATTGATTCAATAATAGTGTGTAAGGAATCACCTAATGAACACACATAGATTGAATCAAGGAAATAGTGTTGAAAGAAAACAAATAGGCACATAAACAACAAAAAAGAAATAAACAACAGTTAGTCCAAATGTTAGTATAAACAATGTGACATAAACAACATGATGAACGTTGCCCCTAGAAAATATGTGATAACTTAACAAACAAACATGATAGGGGAATAGAATAAAAATGAAGGGGCTAGCCGAGATATCTCCATATACACTAGGCAAGTGTGCACTACCTACATAATTCCCTGGATGATATATCTAATAAAACTTCAAGCCAAATGTAGTTTTCTTAGGAAATAGGATAGAAGAAAATATTGTGAGAGAAAACAAACATGATGGATGTGATAGAAGAATAGGAATGAACTCGCAAAATGGAGAGAGCATGGGATAAAAGTCCAAAAAGGATGGGGAAACTAAGTGACAAGTGATTTCTTATGACTTAGTGAGGATTCTCAGAATCCTTAAGGCAAAGAAGTGGTCAATGTTTTTGGTTTTTCTAAATTTTTTTAAATTTTTTTTTGGAATTTTGGATCATCTCAACTCGATTGAGAATTATGAGACACTAAATGGTCCAAGTTTGTAAAATGATGAGACAATGGTTAACTTGAAATGTATGCTCATAAAGTAGTGAGAGCATGATGAAAAAAGGGGACTGATCTGACCTTAAAAAGTATTGATCATGGCCCACATAGCTCTAAAATGGCCTCAAGTCTTAGTTTTTTCACTTTATAATAGAGGAATCTGACTAATGTAGTAGCCAATTCAAACAAAATAGGCATAGTTGGTATGATGGCACAACATGGAAAATAGGAATGGAAATTTGGTATGTCAAGGCACAATAAGAAAATGTTGACCCTAGTTTGCCCATAGATAGTTATAACTAGGATACAATAGATCAGATCAATGATACTAATTTTCTTATAGTGATTATAATTAGTAGCAAGACTAGTGAGACATTGATTTGCCCATATAGGTAGATATAACTAGGCTTACATAAATAAACATGACTATAATGGACAAGAAATGAAGGATGAAACTACCAAAACTTCTACCTTACTGCTCCAAAATATTACCTCTATTTAGAATTCTTGAAACAACTATTGAAACTAAAATGATTTTTTATGCTAAAATTGAAACCAATGGATGAACAAAGGTCAAATGGGATAGGTGGGGAGTGATCAAAAAATGTTAGGTTGATAAATAAGGAATGATAGGATGGATAAGTGATAGGTTGGTGATGGTATAAAGACTAGATGAAGTGGTAAGAGGGTTTCTCCCAATCGGTAAGGGAAATGGCAATGGTATAAAATAATGGTAAAAGGAATGGTAAATGAAAATAGCATGGTACATGTTTTTAGATGATGATGGTGGTTGGTTTTGGATGTGTTTGGCATGGGTATGGTTTTTTATTCTATTGTTATTATTTATGGGTAGATGTACATCCTAATCATCAAATGATATAATTAGAATAGTCAATCATGTTAATTGCTAGCCCACAGCTCTTCTAAGTAGCTACTCTATCAAGAACTAGCTATAAATTTGGATGTCAAGGATGTTGTTCTGATCTTCATTGTTCATTGATTCTGTTTCTTTCAAATTTCAAGACAAGGTAAATTTTTAGCCTCTATAAAGGAAAGTGTGGCTAAGGATGGTAAATAGGGATAAATTTTGGATGATAGGTTTGATTGAGAAATGGAATAATGGATGATAATGGAATGTGTGATGGTTGGAAAATAAATGAAGATCAGGGTTTTTAGGCATACATAATGTTGATTTTGGATTCAACATAACTTTAGATGTAATGGGACTGAAGAATTTTAAATATTCTCACAATAGAACCACCAAATTATTTTATGGTTTGGGCTTGAGAGTAGTTATCATCTGATTAGGCTATAAATGGGAAGCTATATTGATTTAATATTTGATTTTGTATTCATCAAGTAGTGAATAACTTTTATGCTCAGCTATTGGTGCCTTGAGGAGGTTTATACCAATGAAGTTGTCTTGATTATCCCATAGTGCCTATAAGAAGGTTTCACTAAGGAATACTACTTTTTGACCTTGATTGTCTTCTAGCACCTCCAAAAAGGTTTCACTAGAAGATATTGAGTTTGAACTTTGATTGTCTCTTAGCACCTCTAAAAATGTTTCAATAAGAGATTATTCTTACTCTACATGAATGTGGTCTTGGCCTCCTTATTTTTCTTCAATTGATATGTCACCATGGATTTAGTTCAATAAGATGTGATTATACTGGTCCCAATTGACACTTGTGGGAGGTGGAATTTCAATGTAATGGCTATGTTGGTTAGTGGTAATGGAATGGGATGAGGCAGCATAATCCTTATAGAAGATATTAGGAAAACTTGTGTTGATGCTAAAGTAATCATCCTCAAAAACTATGTAAGGATCAAAAATGTATTTAAATTGATCTACAAGGCATGTGAAACCAATATTATAATAACCATGAACATATTCTTATTATAAATATAATTCTGACACATGGACTCTGAATCTAATGTTGAGATTGATGTGGATTATGCTTTTGATGCTAAATCTGATGTTGGTTAAAGAATAAAACTTTACTCTAATTTTGAATATTCATCTAATGTGGATGTTATTATAATGATGTTATGTTTAATTTTTGGTTTTGGATAATTAATAACCTATGATGGCAAAAGGGGTCCACAAAGACTAATTTGTCAAAATGAGACTTCTCAACAATAGGTATAGGATCACTAGGTGATTAATCATAGGTTTACTTATCACAAATGTTTGGTTCAAATTAAACATCTTATATTGGTTGGTTTTCTTGGTCTTAGTTCATGATTAGTTATAAAACACCAATTTTGAATATAGCTTGGTCTTTAAATGATTGGCTCAGTTGAGGTATTGATTGGCTTAGTTAGTGTACTAATTGGATTAGTTAGGGTATTGATTGGCTTGGTTGGGGTATTGATTAGCTCAATTGGGCTACTGATTGGCTCGATTAGGGTTTTATAACATGGGGAATATATGGAAATAGCTCGATAATGACTATCAATTGGATAATGATAGGGTATTGTGGAGCTTGATTGATTGCACAAGACAAAGGATAAAGTCCTAAAATGGTAGTGATAGGGTGTTGTGAATCTTGATTACTCACACAAGCTAAAGGATGAGGTCCTAAAATAATTAAAGGGAATTTTGGAGCTTGACTGCATACATAAGCCAAAGGATGAGGTCCTAGTATAGAAATGGTTGGGAATTGTGAAGCTTGATTTATAACACAAGCCAAAGGATGAGGTCCTAAAAGGATAATTTTTGGGTGTTATGGAGTTTATTTTCTCACATAATCTAAAGGATAAGGTCCTAGAATGATAATTTTGGGAAATTATGGAGCTTAGTTACTCACACAAGCCAAAGGATGAGGTCTTAGAATGGTAATGGTATTCCTTGAATGTTGTGGAGCTTGGTAGCCAATGCACTTCAAAGTATGTTTAATGGTATAGGTGGGGGATTGGGTGGTCACATAAAGGTTAGAATAATACTAGAACTAGCTTGAAGAATGGATCAATACACCCTATGCTTGAGCACTTTGACTTTGCTCCCCAAATTAAAGATCGTAAGGAGGTTATGGCTCCTCCTCCCAAATAACATCTTCCTTGTTCCCATAGGGGTTTGGGCTTAGGTTGTAAGTACATTCTTGAATTTGTTTCTTTGATTAATTATTTTAAGGTTTCCATGGATCTATCTCACAAACAACATCATCATCAAAGAGGTCTTCACCCAAGTCCTCTCAAACAACCATATCATCCCAGTAGGTCTCCAATTGAATTTTGTGCATCCATTCCATCATAACTTGGATTGTACATTACTCCACCATAAGTGTATCTAGACATATCTTCATCAATGAAGAAAGTTCCATAATAAAATGTCTTAGAGTTATACAAACTCTAAAAATGATGTTCAAAGGATAAAAGGTTCAAACTTGGTCTAACTTGGTCAAGGGTGGATCTTTGTCTCCAAAAATTCTATTCAAATACTTGGTAGAAATATTAAAACATAAAATGTATAACACTAAATGTTTTACACAAACAAGTTCAAGTAAAATGACCTAAAAAAAAGATGCCAAACTCTAATATCCAAACATGTTCCAAATAGGCCTAAACTAAGAAAGGGAAAAGAGTCGCTAGGTCTTTTGTCCAAAAACAGAGTCAAAATCTAGGATCAAACATGTTGTGCTAGGACCTTTGGCCAAACATGGCATCAAAATCTAGACTTGAAACAAATGATGATGATGATTAATTTAACAAACTTGGAATAGTTTGCCAAAGACTAGGCACTTGATTTTAGACTTAAACATGATCATATCAGTATAAAACACAAAATAAAAGGCACTTTGAATATGGACTGATTTTATCAAACAAATGAAAAAATAATATAGTTTCCAAATTTGAGTAATGAATTAACCTAAGTTATGCAACCCAAAAGAGAAAGATTTGTGTATCAGCCCCTGTGTGTCGAGGCCTAAATAGAAATCAATCAATGTTTGAATCTAAACTTATAAAAGTTAATCAAAGACTCAACTTAAGTACACTAGGATTTTATGACCAACAAATTATTTAAATTTTAACATCATGATTGTGCTAAATAAAGATCTAACAAGGCTTAAATGATTGGTTTTTAAACAATGATAATTGAGACACAAGACAAGACAAGTCAATTGAAATAATTTGATCAATCTAATGGTGTTATCACTCCCAAAAGATGTGATAATGGTTTGTTTTAAGACTTACTAATATATTAAACTTGAATTTATTTGGGTATCATAACATTACCCATTTCAATCAAGTGCCACACCCAACATTTTGAAATAATTTTTTCTTGAGTTAAATCAAGGTGTCAAATGAATGGCATAATGCCTCCTCAAATAATGGATTAGTGTTGGACTCATTCATGATGTGGTATAAACAAAAATTTAGTTCTAACACACCAATAAATAAAGAATAAATGATAATAATATAGCTAATTATATCATCCTAAATCCTATCAAGGTGTGGCAAAGTGGGGTTGACTAAAACTTACAAGTTATGACCATATAAATTAATCTCATGTGTACAAACTTTCACATTCTAACACAAGATAAGTATCACATCAATTGGATCCACATCAATTAGATTATCACAAAAATTTCTTGTCCTTTTCACAACCACTACATTCATCAATTTTTCATTATAGTGTGATGTCCTAATTGATCATATGTTCTAGGTTGGATTGCTACTAATAGAGATGTTTAACCACTCAAACCACCATCCCAGTAAGGTGATCCTAATTTTTATATCCCTCTATGAAGAGGAGTTAAAACACTGATAGGAGATGAAACCCTAGGTTAGTTCTTCCCTAAAGAACTCATGAGAGGCAATGACACCCCCTTCACAAGCCAAAATACATGAAATTAAAATATGAGTAAAAAGACTTTAGGGTTGCTTTTAGATCACCTAATACTATACGAGTTTGGGGATAGCCTAGGCACCAAATGTAATGGAAAGGAAATTTTGATCCCATGATTTACCTATAGGGGATGGGAGGAGAGCATACACACGCTATCTTTTTTGCAAAATAAATAATCAACAAACAAACATGGCATAAAAGTAAATGCGCTAAAAAGCATGAAAAATACATGTTTTAATGTTCATGTTAAGGAACCAAAAATGAAATATGTTATGAATTTTGGTCCCTTTATCATTGATGTAAACTTACTAAAACATTAAAAAACATATAAGGCATAAAAAATGAATTAAGTTCCTTTTAAATACCAAAAATGAAATGTTTGATTATTCTAAGCATGCAAATTTGGTGTTCAAATTGATCCTCAACCTATAATTGTTAGTTAATAATGACATGATTTGAAGCACCTTTTTTTGAGTAAAAGATGTTTGAATTTTAGCTCTCAAGTTTTATTTTTGAAAAACATAGTGACCATTCATGGTCACAAATGACTAGTGATGGTTTAGGAAACCATCGCTTGTCATTCTTAAAACCATTTCCAATCATAAATAATTGACACTGGTTGATTAAGACCATCATCGATCACCTATGGACCTAAAGGCAAAATCATAAAACATAAATGTGTTAAGTTAGGCCTTAGTTAGATGAAATTTGATAAAAACCTACAAGACAAAGCTAAGTTGATGGATTTAAATGATCTTGACTCATATAAATCACAAATATAATTGATAGAAAGAATCAAAATGAAAGATTTAAACTTATTTTTTCTTTGTAACCTGACCATCGGTGGTCACACAAAATTGAGATAAGTTGGG
Organism: Torreya grandis; assembly: GCA_037957365.1. Lineage (NCBI taxonomy): Eukaryota > Viridiplantae > Streptophyta > Pinopsida > Cupressales > Taxaceae > Torreya > Torreya grandis. Next base: position 917,394 of record JARHVA010001265.1, read on the forward strand.
CAAAACCATGGTTGGTTTTGGCCTAACCATCACCAGTTATACCTGGCCATCACCGATCTATGTGTAGATCTAATAAATAAACCAAAATCAAATCTAATAATAATAAGGTTAGAAAATAAATTTTAAAGAGCTTCAAGCATCCAAATAAAGATTTAAAAGATACATATTGATGTCCTTAGTATGGGTTATGCATTGAGTCCCATTGGGCATGCCATATACGATCAAGGAATCTAAGGAAGGTGGTTAAACCATATATTAGCTTCATAATTAAATAAATTAAATAAACTCAAAAATGAAATAAATAACACACTAACATGCATAACACTACCTTTCCTAGATCAAAGGGAGGATCATGGTGAAAAAACACAAATGAACAAATCACAACTAAAAATGGAAAGAACTTACTCACAAATTCCTTACCAAATCCTTGAATGCTCCAAGAGGCTTCTTCATTTGGCTTGCTCAAATTGTGTTAAAAACATATTCATCAATGGGCCTTGGGTATCTCCATCTTCTCTTGGAATCATGCTTGGCTTGATATGGCTTGAAATGACTTTGTTTAGAATTTTGGCATTATAACACTATGTATTTGCTTCATGAATCAAATCCTACATTATAAATCTACTATGTTCCAAGCTCTCTAAATGAAGAGATATAGGCTTCTATTTATAGGCTTTAAAATTAACTTGGAATGACTTAAATCCTAACCTAGGTTTATTTAGTTAACCCTAGAAGATTTAAAAAGTGTCCAAACCTCATGATTAACATGAAATAGGCATGGTTTAATATATTTTAGATATTATACAACTTGCAAAAGGTAATGATTATTTATTAGGATATTCTTTTTATTTTGAATTTTCCTTTTTGATAATTCATTTAATTTTTCATAGATGAATTCAATTAGGATTTGCATTTTAATTAATTTATTTTAAGCATTTGAATATTTGTGTGAGTTTAGAATTAAATGATGTGTGCAATTTCTCTTTTTAATTTATTTATGGGCTAAATTGATTTAATTTCATGTTATGAAGCCAAATTTGAGACATTTATAAATTATTAGGCTAGATGTTCAATGGTTGGTAAGAATTGGTCTAGAGTCAGGTATGAAGCCATTGGTGGCCACTTTTAGGTGTATATAAGAAATAATGGTGAGATTTCCAACAAAAATTATAATTTTTAGAGATATAATAGACATTTCAATAGGAATAACAATAATATAGATCCCCCTTCAAGCAAATTACTTTAGATCAACATGTACGAGTTATCCTTGCCTAACTGGTGTCGAGTGCACAATATAGCTAGACATGAAAAACTAAACTATGTTAAATTATGTCATGCATTTGAAGCCATTCCGAGTCAAATGGAGGGGTTTGATATGAATCCCAATGATCAAAGTAATGCTAAAATATCTAACAATACCAATTATGCTTTTAGAGCTTCAGAAACAATCCTTATGGTTGAGACCTATGACTTTCCCAATCAAAATGAGAATGAGCCTGAAGATAATGTCGAGGAAATACATGATTTCCAAAAATACCAGATGAGAAACTATGCCTTGATAATTAAATTTTATAACCCACCTCTAACAATTTACACACCACCTAATAAACTAGATACACCTCCTAATGACAGGATGAATAATAATCCTCCACCCCCTAAAGGTAAGGAAAGTTAGCCAATAATAGAGGTTCTTTGCACATCAAAAGGTGGATATAACATAGTGGAAGATATGAATAATATCAAGGCAAACATAACATTACATGAACTCACTCAAATCATTGATTAACATGATTTAATACTAAAATCATTGAATGAAAATCCTAACTCCAGCAAAGCTAAATCGGCATGAAGTTCCACTATTTATTTTGATTGTAAGGATTTTTGGTAAAAATATTCATAATTTCTTTCTTGATTTTGGTGCTTCATCTAACATTATGCCTTTAAGAATCTATGAAAAATTAGGCTTAAACCTAGTTAAATTAGAGAATCTAGTGGTGTGATTAGATAAATCAAGAGTGAAAGTGGTAGGTGAATTTTTAAATATCCATATGTAATTTAGTCATGAACTTTAGATCCATCAGTTCATTGACATTCAAGTCATTGACATACCTAAGGATTATAGATTGCTACTGAGTTGAGATTGGACTAAATCCATGAATGGATATATGTCCACTGATTGTTCCCACATGTGGCTACCTTGGTGTGGGATCCCCAATAAAATCAAGAGTTGTCAGGAACCCAAAATGAAATACATGATTACTAAATATAATTTCAATAATGAAAAGGTGAGTTACCAATCCTTTGACTTAGGTGTTTACACTTTGGAAACCACTAATGTTGTTGCAGATGATAAGGTGAAAGAAGAAAGCAAAGGTCCCTAGATATTTCACTTTGATGGTGCACAAGCTAAGCAAGGTTCTGACATTGGAATTATTCTAATAAATCCCAAAGGAAAATATTATCTAGCCTCTTATATATTAGAGTTCTCTTGTAATAATAAATTATTAGATTATGAAGCTCTTATTTTAGGAATTCAATTTGCAATTAAACATAAGGTAAAATAATTGTTAGTCTATGGTGATTCGTAGTTGGTTGTTAACCAAGTCAAGAGTAGATATCAATGTAAGCATTCTTGTCTAAGAAAGTATAAATTGAAATCTTGGGATTTTATTAAGTATTTTGACTCATTTAATATTTTTTCCTTACCCAAAGAGAAAAACCAACTATAAAATGATCTAGCTTCAATAGCAGCAAACATAGTTCCTCCATAATCTTTGAATTTTTAAGAGTTTACTATGGAGATAATTTCATATCCCTTTATACCAGACAATATCAATCACTTCCAATTTTTTGATGATGACAAGAAAATAATTGACTTCATGTGAAATGATGGCCTATCAAGTCTCACATCATTGATGAACCAGACAATTTTTTTGTAAAAAACTCAAAGAATAATGAAGATGGAGTAATCCAACTCAAGGAGAACCAAATACCCAAGGGCATGATTTCTTTGGAAAGGATGTTTGACCTAGATAAACAAAGAACTAAAAATAATCAACCTAAGGTGAGCATAAAATATTATAATCAAATCAACTTGGGAAATCTAAAGAATGAGAAAAGTGACAACATTGGCTTAGTCTGCACTCATGAAGAGTTCAAGGAAGTCACTGCCTTTTAACTAAATTCAAAGATATCATTTCCTAGTCATATGATAACCTTAAGGTATTTGATACTAGTGTGATTACTCACACTATCCCCTTGAAAGAGGCTTGAAAACCCTTTAATTAAATACAAATACCAATGCATCAAATGCAATAACCATTGATTTATAAGGAAGTGAATAAATTTATAGATGCAAGGATAATTTTCCCCATAAGACATTTAACATGGGTTGTCAATCTTGTCTCAGTCTAAAAAAAGAATAGAGAAATCAGACTCTATATCAATTTTATAAAGTTAAATAAATCCTCAAAGAAGGAAAATTATTCTTTACCATCCTTAGATGAGGTCATTTAGTTGGTGAGTGGGTCTAGAATGATGTCATTCCTTGACAGTTTTTCAGGATACAACCAATTCCTAGTGAATAGGAATGATAGAATGAAAATTGCCTTCACCACCAAGTGGGGAAAATTTACCTACAAATGAATGTCATTTAGATTGATCAACATAGGATTGAATTTCTAGTGAGTAAATTATCATGTATTCTATGGATTAATTAGTAAATGTATCATTATATACATGGATGATCTATCAATTTTTTCTAAAAATAGAGGTGATCACATGATGCATTTAGAATAAGTGTAGGAGATATGGCATTTCTTTAAACCCCAATAAAATTATTTATTATGTGACTGAAGTCAAACTTTTAGGACATATAATCACCTAGGAAGGTATGACTATTGACCCTGATAAGATAAATGTAATTTCAAAGGTAGAAGTTCCCAATTGCAAAAAAGAGTTGAAATCTTTCTTTGGCTAGATCAATTTTGTAAGAAAATTTATCTTTGATTTTATAGAGATTGTAAGGACATTCAATGTGATGTTGAATAAATATGTGAAGATATAATGGACTATTGAAGTAATGAAATCCTTTCAAGACATTAAGGATGTTATCATTCAAGCTCTTGTTCTAATAAGTCCTAATTTTAGCAAAGACTTTTGTCTATACTCTTTTTCTTTTGATCATACTATTATCATTGAATTGATGTAGAAAGAGGATGACAAAGAGAACCCCATATCATTCATGAGCACCAAATTGAATAATTTGGATTTGAACTATCCTATTCTAGATAATCAAGCCTACACACTAGTAAAGGCTGTGAAGAAGTTCAGACACTACATCTTGAGGAACAAGACATATGTCATAGTATCTAATCTAATTTTTAAGCTAATGTTGGGACATAATTAACTTAGAGAATGAAGAGGGAATTTGATGACCAGACTCCAATAATATGAATTAGAAATAAAATGTACTAAGTTGGTTAAGGGTCAAGGTTTAATCTAACTTATTACAAATATTGATCCATGCATTAACATTTTGTAGGTTGAATCAAGTCAAGTGGATGATGGAGATTGGTACAAGGATATTATTTACTATTTGATGTATAGAGTGTGTCCCCCACACCTTAAAAGAGAGAATAAAAGGGGCCTCAAGCTAAGATCATATCATTTTATGATCAAAATAGGATTCCTCTATAGAAATAATTATAAGGGGATATATTTAAGGTGTGTTTCTAGAGCTGAAGCCATGGAAATCATGAATAATTTCCATGACAAACTAGGAATTTATCACCCTTTAGGGTGTATCATAACACATATTGAGAGTTGGATATTATTTGCCAACCATATTCAAGGATTCCCATGCTCATGTGTGAACATGCCATCAATGTTAAGTATTTTTTTAGTGAGAAACAAAGGCATCCATGTCTTTACAACCAATGATTGAAATAAAGCCATTTTCATAATGATGCCTAAACTTCTTAAGAGTGATCAATCACTCCTTAGTAGGACATAAATTTGTACTAATTTCCATAGATTATTGTACTAGGTGCACTGAAGTATTAGCCACCAAGAATAGTAGACAATTGATGTCATCAAATTCTTAGAATAAAGTATTATCACTCAATTTGGGATGCCCCTATATTTAGTAAGTGACAATGGCCCAGCCTTTAAATCAACTAAATTAATGGATTGGGTGTATGAAAAACAAATAGTATCAAGTTTACTTTTAACTCTTACCCTCAAAGTAATGGAGTTGTTGAGTCCACCAACAAAAACTTGATGAATTCCATCAAGAAGTCTATAGAAAAGAAACCCATAGAATGGTATTCCCTACTAAAATATGCTTTATGGGTAGAATGAACCAAATATAAATAGGTGTTCAAGGCATTCCCATTCTTACTGGTCTATGGAAAATAACCTATTTTTTCTATCACACTAAAGCTACCCACCTATGAGTTCATGGCTGAGTACATAGAATATGTCAGAGATGAAGCATTGTAAAATTTCAACAAGAATTAGGATGTTGTAAAGAGATGGTTTGACAAATGAGCCAAAATTAAAGTGTTCCACATATGAAACTTGGTCCTACTATGGGATAGGGCCCTTGAGAAAAAAATACAACATGTAAAGTTCACTCCTCTCTGGATTGGGCCATACCAAGTGGCAAAAATACTAGGTGAAAATGCATTCAGGCTAAAAGACCTACAAGGAAATGACTTAACCTTGCCAGTTAATGGGTAGTATGTGAAACATTATTTCTCTAATACTCTATCACAAACTCCAAAATGATAATAATATTATTTATAATTAGAGTAGGTAGGATTAGGTTAGTTTATTTTATGACTTTTCTTTCCTATTTTGTTTTTTTCCCACTTTCCTACTTTACTTTCCTTTCATTTGCTTTCCTTATTTCTCCTTGCTTTTTGTTTTCTATTGTGTGTTATAGTTTAATAATAAGTCCTCTAGACAATAATTCATTGGATAAATTTTGTTACTCTAATCCTAAAAATGGGAAGAAGGGATATCTAATTTTAAATAGTTGGTCATCCAAAGTATGTAAACCTCTAGCAGTGTTTCAATTTACAAAAATTGGGTGGGACTAATTGTAAGTTAGTTTTATCATGAAAATCCTAAGTCATTTTAAGGTTGTAATATAGTTTAGATGATTGAACATTTTCTTGGATAAGAGTTTGAATCTATGTGTACCATCATACTATCACTTAAATTCACCAAATAAATTACCAAGGTAGAACTTGATATCTAAAAGCGAATTACATCTAGACTATGTCTTGACAAAAACCTTACACCTGGCTAATTTTGGTCCCTAACCATTCTAGTTTATGAATGCAGGTATATAAAAAAATGATACACCAATGAATTGAAATCATAAAATTCCTTTAGATTCCATGAATGGTGATTTAGACAATCTCTATCAGGGCTATGGATGCCTAGCTAGCAATGGAACAAGGCTTAGAGTAGATCCAACAGTATCTCTATCAGGGCTATGGATGCCTGGTTGGTAGTAGAGCAATGTCCAAGCCATCCCTAACTAAGAAAAACATTATTATATAAAATCTAAAGAATGCTTAAGTCATTTCATATTTTATGTATTGAATCTTGAAAGTGGTCATTTATGAACCTAATGGAAATGGTTAAGGAACATCAAAGCACACACATAGTATGATTGTCTACAAAGTTTAAACGCTATTTCCAGCTTGTGGGATTTTATTAGTTATAAAAATTAGTCTTAATACTGACTAAAAATCATAATGAGATGACTAATTTTTTATTAATATTTGAATATAATATCTATATTCTAACATTTTTTAGTGTTTCCCCATAGAGTTTTTAATTTGTTGATGATCAACTACCCCTATTCCCATAATGGAGACCCTCCTTTTTTTAATTCCCAAAAGTGCCCAAGATGTGAAGCTTACTAAAACATTTGACTACATAAGGATTTGATCTAATTTACCATTTCTTATGTTTCTAAATTTTTGGTTAATCATTCATTTTTTAATAAGGATTAATTATTAGAAATATTTTAAATTCCAAGTCTTCTTCAAAGTTTCATTCAAACAATGGATTATTAACCATTGATACTTCAATAATGTGTAGATAGGATTTTCCAAGGAAGCATGACTTGGGTATTTAATTGGAATGAACATGGTCAACTTCATTAGATCTCATTAAATTAGTATTATGTTGCATTTTAATCATCTAATTGCAAATTTTTATGTTTAAATTTGCTCAAGATGGGTTATGACATCTTTCATAATCTAATTTGACTTCTCATTTAACCTCATAGAATGCCAAAAATAAAGTAGTAGTTTTTTATGCCTTATGAGATGTCAAATTTAATATGGTGGCTTAAAAAGATATGTATTAACCTCCCTAGGCTTTGTAATGCCTTAGAGATTCATCATATCCTATGCAAGACACCTGGATCAAAATCTACCAAGTTTTCAAGCTATGTGGTGCCATCTAGAGAGCTCATGAGAAGACTAACCATTAGAATTCAAATTTTGAGGCTACATGTCAAGATATTAAACCCCATAAGCAAGCTCATTAAATTTGAGACATTATATGTCCCCCCATATATCTCACTACAATCTATAAGCCCACAAGATGCAACCATGTGTCTCAAACATAACCAACTAGACCTGAGCAACCTTCTAAAGTGACATGTGTTCCCTTTAGGTTCATATAAGATCAATTCATGTCCATGCCATATTACATCCATATAAAACTCATGAGAGCTCATAAGGTATATATTTTAGAGAACCCAATCCATTTGATCAAGTATTAATGATATAAATCTATCTAAGGCTCCTTTCAAGAATAACACTTGGTAGATGAAATAACAAAAACCCATGAGATGATGCCACATGTCATTCCCATGCCATTTCTATTTAAGATCCACTAGATCTCCTATGAGAGAGATGCATGTCTTCACCCAAGTCACATGATGAACACCAAGTTTCCAACAATTATCCATAAACCTTTTAAAGCCAACACCTATAAGGCAAATCTTTGAAATCTTTATAAAAGAGCCACCTAGAAAAGTAGAGTTTTGATTTCCTTCTAAGAGAGCCACCTCATAAAGAAAATATTTTATTTCTTATGAGAGTAAGGCATGGTGCTCCCATGACCAACCAAAACTAATAGGCACCACCCAAGCTCTCAAAACTAATTGAAATATGCAATGTGGTAGGATACAAATGAGTCATCACACTAAGTTACATTCCAAGAATCTATGAGGTAATCAAAGGGTTCCATGTGTTTGGAATTCAAGTTGACTAAGCACCTTATTCATATTCAAGACCTATGAGCACCTAGCTAGATCCAAGGCAGCCACATGTCAAAAGGTGGAAATATTTATCTTTAAAGGTAAAATTGATGGTAGATCAAATTCAAATTATAACTAAATTTGAATTTTAACATAGTTAAATTCCAACAACAATAACTTGAAGTTGTTCCAAACATATGCAAAGTTGATAAGCTTGCTATTAATATGGCATGAACCAAAATTTCCATCTACATTGCATTAATCAAAGTGATATTTAAAAAGGCTACTAGACTAAGCTATTTCTATTTGCATTTGAAGCTATATGAATTTTATCTCTCTACTATTTGTGTTCTCCCAATATGAAAAATCTTGAGCTATTCATAGACCACACCCCAACCACCATTGTTAAAACTCAAAATTTACAAAGAGATACAAAAGGATAGTGGTTACTACCTATAATATTGTAAATATGGCACAAGAAGGTCCCTCCACTCTAGATAAGAGAATTTATTTTGGAAATGATGACTTCCTATTATAGTATGGTAATTAATTTTTTTTCAAGGACACCTAATTCATTCCAAAGGTAATAACATTAGGGGAGATACATTACAATAGCATTTACTTCAATGTATAAGCATCTAAATTAGTTGATGATGTTGATGCAATGCCTAATATAATTTAATTATCTTTAGACATCCTCACCATCAACATTGTCAGTCTCTACAAGGCCACAACCAAGCTAGAGGTCATGTTATGCACTGACCTAGTTTATGATATCTTTGGGAGGTCAAGATGTGAGGATGGAATACTCATATCAATGTCTCAAGGGCTCCCTATCACCTTAATATTAGGACCTAAATTTGAGAAGTATTATGACCTCCCCTCCTTATAGATTGAGTACACCCAAACCATCATTGATAACTGGTATAAGGTGCACTCCTCAAATAAGGTCTTAACTTCATGGGTGACTAACCCAACTAGAGTTATCTTCATGAATTACCAAGGTAAATTTCATATCCATCAATTCAAGAAAGGTTCCAAGATTGGCATCACTCTCCTCAATAGAATATTCAGTGATCCACACCTTAGATATGTAGACATAAGGACTCTTCCACTACTACAGATCATCTTCAAAGATCAACAGATTCCCCCACTTATGTAAATAATTAAAAAAAACTTGGTATATGCTATGAATGACACTTTCAAGATGGTACCCCATTATTCATGATGTTTCACTTGTTGGATTTAATTTTTGCAACTACCCAACTAGGTTAGAATTCATGTTCCCTTGAGTGACAAGATAATTTTCCATAACTTTTTTTGGCAATTCATATTCAATACTTCAAACATAAGATTAGAATAAATGTATAAGACTTCTACCCAATTATCTACAAATTAATCACTAAGTGTGAGATGTCAAGGGTTCCCCTAGAGTTTAGGTAACATTGAGGGACATGAGTAGCTATTGGTTGTACCTAGATTGCTTAGTGATTAGATTAGGAGTGATGGTGGATCTCCTTAGGTTACCAAGATATGTGCCTATGAAGTTGGTTTAGGAAGAGATGGCTTATCAACTACTACATGGATTTGATGGCATCTTCAAAAATAAGAAGAAGACAATCCCCCATAAGATTCCTTAAAAGTTGAGGAGGACTAGGATCATAAAATGTCATGATATCATTGTGGTTTCAAGGCATAGGGACTCATACCTATTACCTAAGGATGACTTCAGACCTTGGGACCCAAATAATGTCATTTTAAAAAAAAATCAAGTTAAATAAGGATGTGATAATGGAGTATAAGCATCAATAATATGTTCATGAATGGATATATAGAGATGTTATGGATGATGAGGTAGTGCTCAAAAATGTTGTAAGGAAGAATATTAAATTATAGATGTGGCTTGATAGAGAGAAGAATAAGGAAGATATTGTAAGTCCTTGACCACCACCAACTCATGGGAGCATGTTCAATGAATATTATGAGGAGGGACAAGAAGAAGAGGAAGAAGACAATGTTCTTCTCATTAAGAATAGACAATGTAGACCTCCACTTCTTCCCACTTCAAGCAATCAGAGCTTACCTCCAAGATTTGAGAAAGGAGGATCAAACAACCAAATAAACCCTTCCTAAGGGCCTACATTGATCTCTACATCTACCATGGGAGTTTTTATCTAAATCTTATATCAACCCAACCATAATACAATTAACTTTGGTGAATTGCATTAATGAATCAATCTCTCTATGGAAGAATTACAATCATTGGATAGGAAAAGCATCATGGGTATACAAGAGGAAGAATAATCCCAAGACTACCATGATGGGAGCATAACACCTCTAATATCTCCTTAAGTGACTATTGTATATCCCACAAGCATACCTCAGGCTCCCACTATAAGCACCTCCCCATTTCCTTCCTTCATAATAACATATGCTTATACATTTGCTCCACCCATCATTGTTTACCCATTGGTTCCCCCATCAATAAGAACTTCCATTATAGCTACCACTACCACTTAGTCCTTAGCTAACATTGGCATGATCTAAGCTAGTGCTTCCTTTGGATTCACCTTCCCCCATTTTATCACTCATACCACTATACATATTACTTCTTCCCAAGAAACCAAAGTGTCTCACTTGATATTGGTTCCCCTACATTTTCAAGGCCACTAAGGCCCATTTCAAATCCATTTAACTTCAAAAATCCACTTAATATCACTATAGCTACAAAGGTGAGTGTGCCTCCTAAATTGTCTTAATTCATTCTTGACATGGGCCCTACCAAATATCTATTTGGCATACTTGGGAAAATAGACTCAAAAAATGTGTACATCCTTGATATAGTTTTCACCTCTTCCTCAACTCAAGAACTCCCATTGCATCCACCTCCAACATAGCCAACACCTAATTTTACCCCAAATTAGGTGAAATATATCATACAGGTAATAAGGCAAGAGAGGCCTCAGGTGCTCCTATTTGAACCTCAAATTAGGATGAGATTTGATGTTACCATAGGTATAATGAAGAGGGTACTGAGGAGATAAATTAAGTAACCATAATCCATCTCAGTGGTGTCCCATGAAAGTGAAGATTCCCTCTTCACTTTGACAAAAAAGAGAAAGGTCAACTTTGGAGAGGTGAATGAACATGCAGAGGACCCTACGTCTATAGTCCAATCCCAGGTAGAGTCCATGGTAGCCTTGATTAAGGGGATGCATCAAGAATTGAAAAGGTTAAAAGAAAAAGCATTACCCATAGTTCTAGATGGCTTCACAATCTAAGTAATCAATGTAGTTATTAATGTCTTTAATCTATATAATGTCATGAAGAGGAGACAGGAAGATGGGACCCTAAAATTCAATATGGTCATTAAATTTAAACAAAATCTTTCATTCTATGATTCTAAGTTGGAAAACTTGACTAGAGTTGGAAGAAGTAATAATTTCCTTAATCTCAAGGTGTTGTCACTTGAGGAAATTAGACCTACATAGACCATTCTGATGAATAGGAGAAGAGGTTGGCTAGATCAAGTAAAGGATGCTACTATATCCCTGTAGAAAATTGATTTCAATATTTCCCTCTTACTAAAGGATGCCATGGTCACAATGGTGACTAAACCTGATGGCACCTTCATGGATGATCAAGACTTTAGAATACAGATGAAGGTGTTGTTTTCCAAGTTCCATCAAGATGTAGCCAATGTAAATATTGTTACCAAGTTGATGAATGTTGTCACATTTTCCAATCAGAGGACATTGAAGAAGCATTAAGGCTAGTACTCAAAAAACATGGGAGGCTAATTTAGGAAATGCTTAACCTGCTTTGGCCCATGATCTTAGATTTTGGCCAAACTGATCAGGATTACTTGGTGTAAAAATAAGTATGGATGAAAGAAGAGACAGAGAAGAAACAAAGGTAAAAACAACAAGCTAGCTAATAGCCTCCTCAAGGACCATGAGGGATATTCAATTTCTTTTTGTAAATTTGAATTAAGAATATTCCATTATAATGCATTTAATTTAAGCCACTTCATTATATTTAGGCACCTTTAATGGGCCCACTTAAACTTGTATAGGCAATTGTGAATCCCATAAATAGGGGTATTCCCCTTCATTATAATTAGATATAGCTATTATAGAACTAATACAAAAGAGCCAAGAATTTGAGAGTTTGTCTAAAGTGCTTTATTTCATGTGTTTTATGATTTATATTTATCAAGATTTAGATAAATAATGGTTTCTTTATTTTAAATAATTTGATAATCACATTCAATATATCCATTTGTTAGCTTGAGTTTAATACTAGGCTGACAATTATGCTAGTATCTTTGATCCGTTTTCATCTTATTTGCAACTAAATGTGCTTATTCAATTTACTTCGAATGATTAAATCTTATGCAATGTATGCCTTTAGATATATGAATTTTCTTTCCTTTGAAGCATCAACTATGTTTATTTAAATTTGAGCAATATGTTAGGGATGGTTAATGCTAATTTTATGTGTTTTGCCTTAGAAGTTAGAAGAACTGACATCTTTGATCATCTAAATTAAACCTTCTTTTCTACCTTACCCTTCTCACCTTTGGATCTACCCATCACTCACTTTAGCTTAGTTCATTACGTAAATATTCACTATTTGTTTGTATTTAAAGCGATAATTGGCAAATATTAGAACAATTTCACAAATATTAACATGAATAAAGTATCATTGCATAATATCTATTGTCCCTACAGTAGGGTCTACTTGCATACTTCTAAGTGGTGACCATATATCTATTATTTATGTTATTTCCAATAGTAGTTGTATAAAAAACTCAAGCCCTAAGTCTTCTAAGACTTAAAATTGAGTTCATTACTTCCTCGCATTCCCTAGTGACACAAGGATCACATTAAGTGCATCAACAGACGTGTTTTGCTCATTCAAAATAACATATTAATACTCTTCAAAAGTTTTGTATGAACATGTTTTTGAAACATGCACAGTTTATAAATTCTTGGGCTTTATATAAATCAGGGTTTGCAAATTTTATTTGGGAGTCAATCTTTGGAATTTTTTAATCCTTCACGCCTATATAAACCTTTATGAAAAGTGTTCTTAAAAATTTTTATCATGGGTTTTATTTTCAAGTTTTGTTTTAGAACTTATATTCATAGGTTGGGTCCTCGTAACTTTATCTACCATATATGGAATTCTTTAGCATTCAGATTCATTGCAACAAAATTTAGTTTTCAAAATTTGATCTTGAGGATTATGGTCTTCAAAACTTTTTCCTTCAGTAAAAGAGTTCAGCATTTACACTTTAGATAAAATGTTCAACATTTGGTCTAAAGTATTTATATCTTTAAAAAAATTTGTGGTAAAATCTTCTAGATAAATCTTTCAATAACATGTCTTTAGAACCTTTGGTTCATAAAATATCTAGCATTTAATCCTTGGAAGGTCTTTATCAACATTTGACCTCCATCAAAAGTGTTCGATGAAAGTATTCAAAACTTTTGATTCAAAAATTGGTTTTTGTAAAAGATAACCCTTGTAGCCTCTACAAAAGGATGCCTGCAATAGGTATTCATAACTTTTATTCAAAAGATGTGTTTGATTTACAAGAATTTAAGTTAACTCTATTCTAATGCCACATCTAACTCTTGACTACCAAACTCCTTCATATCATAGGTAAATTTAAAAAAAAAGATTATAAAACAAGCAATGAGAGAGCTATAACAAGAGTTAGAATAGGGTAAGGAACAACAACAAATCATCCATGTTCCTATGTAAAGTAAAACAAATGTGAAAAGTGCAGCTTCAAGACTATACAACATTTTGGATGTCATAACTTTAATGAGGGATATATTAGCCCTTCAAATTATTGAAACAACTAAATTGTTTAATTCTTTCAAGGAAGATGAGATTAAACTAAAATTACTTGTTCTCTACACAATGAATAATACATATAGACATATCAATTTAAAGACACCATTGGAGGTTGTAAATACCCTCAACCTATTTTTCATTCGAACACAAGAAGTGATGAAATCGGTGATAGTTGTAGAATTAATAATGCTTAAGTATATAAATCATGAGAGCCTCACTTTACAAATTATAAAAGAATTGAAGATTTCACAGTCAAAGGACTCTATAGGTAAATTAATAAGTAAATCTAGTTTTGACCAGCTTCTCCAATAAGCCTCAACCCACTTCAAGCAAAATATTCAAGGATTAGAATTAGAGGAGATTGAATCTGAATGAATTTACATGAATAAGTTCACAAAATTTGAGATATTTTGGATCAACTTCAGGAATACTAAATTTAAGCATGCACAACTAATGGAGAAGATAAGCATGGTACATAGACCCCCACTTTTGAATATGGACATCATAATATATCAACATGATTTTGGTTTTAATTACTATCAAGATTTAGAACCCAATAATAAATCGAAGACCCTAGATACCACTTTAGTTCTAGCCACTAGTTTAGTATCACCAACAACTTCAATGTCTCTTACAATAACAAGTATAGCTATATAATCACCAAGTGTAAATAAGATTTAGTTATTTAAGGCTAATTTTGTATATGATCTTGAATATAGTATTAATAAATGTAATTATAGTTTACTTACACTTGACATATGCATGTAATAGTTAACATGAACAAGTTGTAAGTATGCACATGTTACATGGCATCATACAGACAAACTTATTTTGAGAAAGTTATAATTGACTAAAATTGTACATGTAGTTTTAAAATTAAAATTAAAACTAAAGTTATAATTATTAGATGTAGCTTTGAGTTTGAATGAAATTTGAGGATGAGGTGTCCCTTCCCCGAGTTTATTTATCATGTAAAACCCTCATTCCAAAGGGCCAAAAATTTATCAATATAGGAATAAGTCGATTCGATTATATTGCAACTGTGTGAATGTATTTTCCTTCCATTTCTATGTACTTAAAATTTTATTGTATTTTTTTATTTTAATTTAGTAATTTAAAGTGTTTAATAGCTACTAATAATTACTTTTGTTATCATTGATATCTTATAATTCTATATGTGCAAAATCTATTGAATAGTTAGCAATTATTATTGATTTTAAGCAATTGGTTGACTATCTTAATTTTATAAGTGTGCAAGAGTGTTTCCATTTGATATAATCTTCTAGGTGTGATCCCTAGATACCTTTCTAGTTTGAGTTATAATCTATTGATTAAGGGTGTGCAACAACTACTCTAAAAGGATCAACCTTCAGTTAAGATCCTTAAATTTCCTATACCATTTCATTCCATACTACATAATTGTGTTTGTTTTTTAGTGTGCAACAACTACAAGTAGCACACATTAGTTCAAGAAACACTTGTCCACAAAGAAACCAACCTAGGAAGTGATCCCTTCGAACCATATAGCCTTAATGTTTCTCTATACCCCTTCTCTCTTTTTGAATTTTATTTTGAAAGATATACCCACTTTAGAATTGTTGTTATTTATCTATCCAACCCAACTATATTTTAATTTATTTACTAAGATTCATTTCACTATAAACACACCTAATTAATAACCTGCATGCTTAGCCTACTATTCCACCACTAGGTTATCTAACCCATACCTATAACTCATGCCTTAAATTTGAGTTTACCTCCATTGATATCCAAAAACATTAAAAGCTACCTCATTAAATTTAAAGGTGTGCACAAGACCCACATCAATAAAAAAAATTGGTGTTATAAAGATTTCCACTTGTGTGCCTTATATATTAAGAGGTTATCCATTACATTTGAGTTGTAATGGAAACACCCAAGAGAGTTACTAGGTCTAGGGCCCAAGTCAATATTTTGGTTTCACCTTTATCATTACATCAAAGGCCTAAACATATACCAGTTATTCCCAATATAGCTCGGGCTAGGACACCTTCTCTAATAATAAATATCCATACCATTAATCATCATATGTCCCAACCACCTTGGTTAGTTGGAATAGTTATTTTTATCTTAGGGGATGCACACAACTTATCATGGAATCCAAAAAGTATCTACCTTATTTCTCCCCCTCATGAGGAAGAAATTTAGAGGAATGTATCAAGTCTTTCAAGGCTACTTTGAGGTTAATGATTATTATTGATGAAGATATTGCATGTAGACTTTTCCCATTTACATTATAGGATGTTTCTTATGATTGGTACCTCAATCTTCAAGAGGACTTAATTGCTTCCTAGAATGCATGTCAAATCACTTTTATTACCCAATTTAGACAAGTTACCAACCTTGACCTGGTGTATCAACATTTTACCAGCATGAAGAGGGGGACTAATGAGCTAATCTAGGCTTTTAATGCAATATTTCAGAATATGTACACCTAGTTGAGTCCAACATATAGACCAGATGAAATTTTAATGTTGGAGATGTACAAAAATACCTTAGATCCAATCATTATAGTGTTATTATAAAGAGGTGTTGTTATCAACACTCTAGCATTATCATATGAATTTGTTATCAATATTAATAGATAACTAAATACTCAAGTACCAAGCACCCCCAATATTAATTCTAGTTTTCTAACTCTAAATCAAGTGCCTCATGTGAATAAAAATGTCCCTACATTCAACCAAAATTGGTTATATTCACTACCTCCTATAATGCATCAAACACCAAATTATAATTATGGTTATATGAATAATCATGTACAGATGGATAGTTATTAGCATAACTAGAACTTAGTTTCATATAATATTGTAGTTGCATAGGGTTTTGATTCCACCAAAGAAAAATTAGATTATATACAACTAGAAGTTGAATAATGACTTCTTAAACACATAGAGGAATATGGTTAATTCTATAGGCCATAATAATAACCAAAATGATGGGTTTCAAAGATACAATAGATCTTTCAATCAGTCTACAAATAATGTATAACAATAACATCCCAATAAGTAACTAGAGATCAATATAGTGCAAAAAACTCTACCCAATTGGTTTAGAGTCAATAATACATCACAACATGGTGAACTTGAATGTGTAGAATTCTATGCAGAATTTGAAATCTTCTAAAGGGAGATGGTAAGGTAGGATTTAATGAAATACCCACTAGAGTTCCACCCTCAAACTAGTCCCTCAAACATCAACATGGTATTTAAATGCATGAATATTCTTTCCCAAAAAAAGATGATAATGAAATAGAAGATAACTTGGATGAGATACATGCCTTCCATCAGTACCAAAGGGGAAATTATAATCTATGGAATAATCAACCCTTCACAACATCTACTCCTCCAAACAATACCACTATTCCATAAAATCCAAGGGCTAATAATAATCCACCTCTCCCAAAAGGGAATGAACATCCCTATAATAAGGAAGAATAGAGAAAAAGAGGATACACCATTTTTGAATATATGAAAAATATTAAATCCAATATTAATATTCATGAATTGGATCATATCACTTAATAAAAGGAGCTCTTGTGGAGGCCCATCATATAAAATTCTACTACAAAAAAGGCAAAGGTTGCTCGTACAAATTTTATATACAAGAATAATCTAGAATTTCCTCCTTTCTTATTGACTATCATATCATTTGGAAAGAACAATCATAATTGTTTAATTGATTCTAGACCTTTGGATACTATGATGCTAACTTCCATTTGCTAAAATATTGGATTAACTCTAAGCCCATCAAAGAGGATAGTTTCACTTCTAGTTAATATATTGATACCTGTAGTTGGAGAACTGAATGATGTACACATCCAAGTAGCATCCAAACCACGTGTATGGTTAATAATTGATATATTTTTGGTGGATATCTTGGAAGAATATAGATTCCTCCTTGGTATAGATTGGACTAAAATGTTGAATGGGTATGTATAAATATACTTATTTCATATTTGGTTTCCATGGAGTGTTATTTTAACCCATATGTAGTTATATACTTCTTTCATATTTAGTTTCCACGGAGTGTTATTTCAACCCAAATTCGAATTGATCAACCTAGAAAGAAGTACCACATTACAAAATACATCATTAAGAAGTAAGAGGTAAGCTAAAAATATCATAACCTTGGTATTTATACCTTTACCACAAATTATAAGGTATATGAACCATAAGTCCAAGGACCTTCCCAATTATGGACTCTCTACTTCAATAATGTAAAATACAAGCAAGTATTAGGTGTTAGTGTTGAATTGGTTGATCCACAAGGTAATAAGTAATTGATATCACATATATTAGTTACCTTAAACTAACAACAAAGTAGAGTATGAGTCATTAATTTTGGGATTGTATTTTAATCTCAAAAAATAATGTCAACTGATTACTAATATATGGATATTTGGAAATGGTAACAATCAGGTCAAGAACAAATACCAATGCGTGATATAATACCTAAAGAGTTACAAACATATAACTTAGGATTTAATTGAGTATTTTTAGGTGTTTAATATAGTGGTTGTTCCCAGAGTATATAATCAAGTTACTAATTCATTGGATGCTTCAACTGCCAATTTGGCACCACTACAAGAGTCCAATGTACATAGATTTTCCATTGAGATAGTACCTTGTCCATTTTTTACTGATGACATGGAAAATTTCTAATTATTTGATGATAACCAATATATCACTTAATTATTGACTAATTTAGGATAATTTGAGTCTCAAATCATTGATGATAAGGATATCAATTACATATGCTAGGAGGAACTAGGAGAAGGAATCATTCAGTTGAAACAAAACCATCTTCCCATAGGAATGGTTTCTTTGGAAATGGTATTTGATTTAGACCCTCAAGAATAGAAGTAAATACATCTAAAAGTAAATTAATATAACTTCAATAAGGATAATTTAAGATATGAGTCTGATCCATGCTACATTAACATTGGTCTCAATTGCACTCCAAAATAAAGGCAAAGGATGAAGTACTTACTCACCCATTATAAGGAGTTGATTACATGGGTCTGAAGAATTGAAAGTTTTTAACCCAAGGGTCATCAGCCATAAAATCCTATTAAATATATACCATAAATCATTTAGGCAAAGATAGAAGCTAATAAATCCTATCCTGGAACCTCTTATTCAGAAAGAAGTGGAAAATATGTTGAATGCAAAAATTGTTTTCCCTAATAGGCATTCTACTTGGGTAGCTAGCTTAGTTCTAATCAAGAATAATAATGGGTAAATTATAATATGTATTTCTTTTAGTAACCTAGATGAGGCTTCTAAGAACAAAAATTACCCTCTACCTTATTTGGATGAAGTGATATAGATAGTAAGTGGTTCAAGAATGATGTCCTTATTAGACATATTTTAAAGATAAAACTTGGTGTTGGTTGAATCAGAAGATAGAATGAAGATTAAATTTACCATAAAAATGTGTAATTATGTAAATAATAAGATGCCATTTGGTTTGATTAATGGAGGAGATACTTTTTAGTAATCCATGGACCATGCATTCTAAGGGATAATAGGTAAATGCATAATCATTTACATAGATGACCTCATAATTTTTTCAAAGACTAGAATTGATCATGTAGGACACCTAAAATCAATATTTGAATATGTATAAGGTTTGACATCTCATTAAACCACAAGAAGATAAAATTTGGTGTTACTGAATAAGCTCTCAGGTTACATAATCATGAAATAAGGAATTACAATTGACCTAGATAGAATTCAAGAAATATCAAATATTGCATTCTCAAATAGCAAGGAACTCAAATATTTCTTTGTGAAGATAAATTTTGTGAGGAAGTTTATTTTAGGCTTTGTATAAATGATTAGACCTCTAAATGTAATGCCTAAATTAGATGCTAAATTGGAGTGGATATTAGAGGCCTGAAAGTCTTTTCAAGATATCAAATATATAATATCTCAAGATTCTGTGTTGATAAGTCCAAACTTTAATAAATATTTCTTATTATATTCATTCACTTTAGAACATACCATTTCCATCATGATTACCTAGAATAAAGATGAAAAATATCATCCTATTGCATTCATGAGTATAAACTTGAAAGAAGCATATCTCAATTATTCCATGATAGATAAGCAAATTTTTACCCTTGTTAAAGTGATAAAGAAATTTTGACACTATATATTCAGGAATAAGAGCATCACCATTATGTTAGATATTATTTTCAAGCTCACTTTGGGGAAAAATTAATTGGGAGAACATAAAAAAAAATGAATGGAAAAATTATAGGAGTTTGACATAGAAATCAAGTCTACTAAGATTTTTAGAGGACAAGGCATCATTCAGCTCATGACTGTGCCTAACCCATGCATCGCCATTAAGAAGGTTTTTGAAACCTACGTATCTAGAGGAGATTAGTATAATAATATTGTTTAATATTTACTCATAGGTACTTGTTCCCCAGAACTTAATAAAGAATAGAAGATAGATTTTAGGATCAAAGCTACTCATTACATGATCATAAGTGTATTATATATAGAATAAATTTTGAAGACATCTACCTAAGATGCATATCACAAGAATAATATCAATAAATTTTGGAAAACTTACACTATAAGATAGGTAGTGGTTATCCTACTGGAAACACCATAACTCATAAAATCTTTGGAATGGGTTATTATTGGCCAAAAATATTAAAGGATGCACAAGTTCATCTAATAACATGCCATGAATTCTAAGTATTGGAAAAAAATAGAGGTAAAAACATCAATATTATTGTATCCTATCATTAAAGAAAGACCATTCACTCAATGGGGATTAGACTTCGTTGGTTTCATTAACCCAAATTCTTGAGCTGGTCATAAATTTGTACTCACTACCATAGATTACTGCACTTGATGGAATAAAGTAGTAGCTACAAGGCATTCCAAATCATAAGATGTAATCAGATTTCTATAAGAGAGCATCACAACTAGATTTTGTACCCCATTTTCTTAGTTTGTGATAAAGGGCTAGCATTCCAATCAACTAAATTCATTGAATGGGCCCATGATAATCAAATCACATCAGGTCATATTCCAAACATTACCCATAAGTAAATGGATTGGTTGAATCAACAAAAAAGACCTAATTACTACCACTAAAAATTCAACAATAGATAAACCTAGAGATTTTCATAATCTACTAAAATATGCACTATGGGTTGATCAAACAATGACAACTAATTTTCCCAATTGTGCTTAAATTTCCAATACATTAATTTATGTAAGAATACATAGAACCTAGTGAAAAATTAGAGTCTCAATTATTAGACATAAAAGATATGGAAGATTTAATTACTAAATCATTGTAGAATTTTAGTAAACATTAGGACATAGTCAAAAGGTTGTTTAATAAAAGAGCAAAATTCAAAGCATTCAGAATATCTAACTAGGTACTTCTATGGGTGAATCCCATGAAAATAAAGGATAACATGACAAGTTTACCCCACTATGGATTGGACCTTATCATATTTTAGAGATCTTGGGTGACAATGTTTTTTATTTGAGCGACTTCCAAGGTAATGAGTTAACATGTCTAGTCAATGAATAGTTTTTGAAGCACTACTTCATGGTTGTACCATATGGATTGTCCCTAAGTAATAATAAGTATTTTGGTAAATGTATAATTAGAATAGATTTATTGATTTCATAATTAGTTTCCCTATTTTCATGGTTAGTTTCCCTTTCATAGTTAGATTTACTACTTTCATAGTTAGTTTCCATGCTTTCTAAGTTAATGTTTCCTATTTTTAGCATTTTTGATTTCTTTAGTTTAGTTCCTTGTTTTCTAGATTATTTTTATTTTATTTCATGTAATGTAATTGAATTCCCCTAGTATGCTCAATAAAGTATCCAATCCATCGAACTTCTCATACATGTTCAAAATATAAAATTTTAATCTATGGAAAGGGTTCCAAGAGAAAGAACTAGTTTGGAAAGGACATAAAAAAAATTACATAAATTAGTTTGCTTGAAGGTTTACACCCTTGTGTTTAATATTTTTAGAACTTAGGTATGCAATAATAAAATTAATCATGGCCATGCTACCATTGAATGCTTCTATCATGCATATAAAGGATGCTCTCATTACTATATACAAATTTAGAATTTTTTTTTCATTTTCATTGGATTAAATGCACCTCTTATGTTAATACTTGTTTTAGAAAATAATTATTGATACAGATGTAGCTAGTAAGGACAATTTGGTAAAATTATGACCTCATATATACCAGCTCATTATGGTTTTTGCTCTACTTCTTCTAATTATATTATATAAAAAAGTAGTAAAATGAGGATCAATGCATCCTAATAGAGTGATCAATCAAACATAAATAAAATATAAAGGTGATAAAAGGCTCAAATAATTAAATAATATCAATGTATCATGCATCATGCAAGAATACAGGAGGAGGAAAGAAAAGGAACTAAAGGTATCTCTATTAGGGGTATGGATGCCTAACTAGTAGAAGAG
This sequence comes from Torreya grandis, assembly GCA_037957365.1. Taxonomy (NCBI): domain Eukaryota; kingdom Viridiplantae; phylum Streptophyta; class Pinopsida; order Cupressales; family Taxaceae; genus Torreya; species Torreya grandis. The sequence continues at coordinate 940,081 of JARHVA010001265.1, forward strand.
TGATGTTTGAGCTTCCCTAGTTTTAAATATGTTTTCAAATATACTATAATTAAACCTATATTTATCCCAAATATTTTATAAAATAATCACAAAAAGGGTAAAATGAAATCACCTTCTCACACATAGATCTAGGATATGAGCAAGGAAAATATGTTTCATGTTGTTGTTAGGAGTCTCTGTTATGTCTATGATTCAATTATTCTCTTATAAAATGGTTCGTGTTTGATTTAGAATTGATAAGAAAAGGTTATAGGTTCTTGAATAATTGAGATTATTCCCCCTGTAAGTCACCATTTTTTGTACTCAACATACCCCCATTATTTTTTAGAATAAGGACCCACTAGATTCTAAAAATTCTAGGCCTATTTTGAAAATCTTATTTCATCAGAGATTTAAATGTTTCACCTAAATTTTCTACTTGTTAAACACAAATGGACATGTTTTTCTCATTTGGACATAATAATATTCAAAAGCTTTGCATGAATATACATTTTTGAAACATGCATAGTTTGAAAAGTTTTAGGCTTCACAAAAATTGGTATTCAAAACTTTAGTTTCAGAGTTGATCTTCGAAATTTTTTGATCCTTCATACCTATATAAACCTTTAAAAAAATATTATTTAGAAATTTTATTAATGGGTTTTGTTTTCAATTTTTGTTTAGAAATTATGTTCATAGGTTGGGAACCTCATAACTTTATCCACCATATATGAAACTCTTCAACATTCAAATTCATCACAATGGAATTTGGTTTTCATTGTTTGGTCTTCAAGATTATGGTCTTTAGAACATGTTTCTTTGAAAAAAATGTTTAGCATTTAATCTTCAGATAAAATATTTGGTATTTGGTCTTTGGAATTTACATCTTTGATAAAAATACATTTTAAAGTCTTTCAGAGAAATATTTCAAGAATAGGTCTTTAGAACCTTTGGTTTAGAAAATGTCTAGAATTTATTCTTCAAAAGGTCTTGACTGACATTTAGACTTCAAAAAAAGTGTTCTTTGAAAGGGTTTATAAATTTTGATTCAAATTTTGGTCTTTAAAAAAGACAACCCTCATAGCCTACATAAAAGGACACATACCATAGGTCTTCAAAAATATTATTTGGAAAAAGTGTTAGCTTCATAATAACCTAGGTTAACTCTAATTTAACACCACATTTGACTCCTAACTATCGAAATGATCTATAGCATAGTTAAATTTAGGAGAAAAAAGGGATAAAAAAATTAAGGAGAGAGCTAGAAAAAGAGTTAGAATAGGTTAGATAATAACAATAAACCATCCATGTTCTCATGAAAATTGGAATAGATGTTCAATGTGTAGCTTTGAGACTATACAACATTTTGGATGCCATTACTAAAATGAGGGATAAATTAGCCCCTCAAATTATTGAAGTAACTAATTTTTTTAATTATTCAAAGTAAGATGAGAATAAACTAAAATTCATTATTCTATACATAATGAATAAGGCATATAACCATCTCAATTTAATGACATCATTGGAGGCTTCAAATGCCCTAAACCTAGTTTTCATTTAAATAAAAGAATCAAGAGAATGGGTGACAGATACAGAAGCAATAATGCCTATGTATACAATGCATGAGAGCCTCATTTTAAAAATTCTAGAGGATTTGAATCTTTCACAAGAAATGAACTCTAAAGGTAAACTAATAAGTAAACCCAATTTTGACCAGCTTCTCCAACAAACCTTAGCCAACTTCAAGTAGAATATTTAGGGATTAGCATTAGAGGAGATTGAAGCTAAATTGAATTTTGAATGAAATAAGGTCACATAAGTGTATATATTTTAGATCAAACTTAGGAGCACTACATATGAATATTCATGCCTAATGGAATAGATAAGCAGTGTACATAGACCCCCACTTTTGAATATGGACATCATGATGTCAGTTTTAATTACTATTAGGAGTTATAGGCCAGGAAGAAATCTAAGACTCTAGCTACCACTTCAATTCCATCTATCAAATCAGTATTTCCAACCATTTTAGTGCCTCCTACAATGATAAGTATAGCTATAAAGTCACTAAGTGTAAATAATCCTTAGATCCTGAAGGTTAATTTTGTATGTAAGATTACATATAGGATTAATCAATGTAATTATAGTTTAATTTTTATTGATGTATATATGTAATAGTTAGCCTAAATAAGTTGTAATCATGCACACATTACATGGAATCATATAGGCAAATTTATTTTGACACAATTGTAATTAACTAAAATTATACATGTAATTTTGGCATTAAATTAGAGCTGAAGTTCTAATTACTAGATGTAATTTTGATTTTGCATGAACTTGGAGGATGAGGAAACCCCTCCCCAAGTCTATTTATACATGTAAACCCTTCATTCTAGAGTTTCATAAATTTATCAATATAGTTATAGGTTGTTTTGATTGTCACGCAATTGTGTGGATGTATTTTCCTTCCATTTATATGTAATTAAGGTTTTGTTTCTTTGGTTTTTTTAATTTAATAGTTCAAAGTGTGTAATATCTATAGATAATTCCTTTTGTTATCATTGATATCTGCTAATTCTAGATGTTTAGAAGCTATTGAATAGCTAGCAAGTGTTATTGATTTCAAGCAATTTGTTAATTATCTTAATTTTCTAAGAGTACAAGAGCATAACCCTTTGATATAGTCTTATAGGTTTGATCCATAACTACCCTAGATAAATTTTTGGTCCAAGTTGTAATCTCTTGAGTAAGGGTGTGTAAAAATTACTCTAAAAGGAATAACCTTCAACTGAGACCCTTAAGTTTCCTATATAATTTCATCCCAAAATTCCTAACTATGTTTGTATATGAGTGTGAAATAGATACAAGAGGCAAGCATTACTTTAGGAAACATTTATCCACAAAGAAACCAACCTAAAAATTGATCCCTTAGAACCATAGAGCATTATTTTCTAATCTACCCCTTCTCTCTTTTTTACTTTTCTTTGAAAAGATATACCCAATTTAGAATAGTTTATATCCATCCATATAACCCAACTAGGTTTTAATTTGTTTACTATGATTCATTTCACTACAAGCACACCTAGTTGACAACTTGCATGTTCAGCTTCCTATTCCACCACCAGGTTGTCTAACCCATACCTGCAACTCATGTTCCAGAGTGAATTTTACCTCTATTGAGATATTAAAATGTTAGAGGATACCTTATTAAATCTAGGTGTGTACACAAGACCCACATCAATAATTCACATAATCAACCAAGATGTAGAAACATTCAATAGACAAGGTTGTAGTGCAGCCCTACCTTTCTAGTGTGGCCTTATCCTAGCATAGTTTGTTTTTTTTAATTTCATTTGTGACACAGATCATGGGTATTTACAATAAATTTAAAATAACAATAAACCTACATAGTTAGCATACATTTATTTTTGGTTATGTTTTCATATTTATTTGTAAATCTACTATTTTATATCATTTAAAATTCTATAAATTTGGTATTTCACACTCATCTATATATTTTTTTAGATATAAAATAGGTTTCAATATTTCATTTATTCTTAGTATTTCTTTGTGAAATTAAAACAAACACTAAAAATAACACGTTCAATCAAATTTTCTTTTCTGATCTTTCCTCCCTTTCAATATAATCATATAATCTTAATATAATACCATTTAATTTAATTTTAATCAATTTGTCTAATCCAAAATCAAGAATATCACCATACCCAATTGTCAATAGTTACTACCTAGCCAAAGAAGACTATGTAGAACTATTATTTTGGGAATATTCAATGATTTTTTCATGTGTTGTATCCAAAATCCACTTATCATTATTGAATCATGACACTTCTTTCACCTATTCAAAGTGTCTTAGATAAACTTGAAGAATTTCTAACGGGTCCTCATAATTATTAGATATACCTTATTTTTCATTAAATTATGACTCAAAAACACCCACAAATTTTATCTTCTAATCAATAAATTATTTAAATTACTAATGTATCATTAGATCTCACTCATCTTCTAAGACTTTCACCTTGGTAGCAAATGAATGAAGAGTTTGCTAGTTTTGAGAGGGGCTATGTCTTGGGTACCCTCTAATGTCTAAGAGAAAAATAGAAGTTATTTTCATCATTCATGTCCTCAATAATATTTCCACCTCATCTTTTGGTACTATAAGAAATAATAATATGTACACATAAATAATAAACAAAATAACTTCTCTTTATAATTTAGTAAACATTGTGCTCTTGAATTAAAAAACCTCTAGGTTTCTTTATTTCAAGATAAATCACAAAGTTTTGATGGAGAATACAAGCCACAACTTATTAAAGAATAAATATACTTTATTTTCATAATATACATACCTAAATGCAATATTAATCAATGAAATATCATATAACAACAACTTAGATAAATATTATAGATAAATTTTCCACATCAATTGCATATGGACACAACAAAAAAATATGCTCGATAGATTCTAAATCCCCACATGAAGTACAAAATGGTTTATTGATACCAAACTTAACTAAAACATCACTAACAAAAATATTATTATGAACCAAGAACCATATAAGACAATATTTTATGGGATCCAAATAGTTAGACCAAACAATATCAAATATGTACTTCCATTTATGAAAGGGATCACAAAAATATCACTTTTTATTTAGGCCAAATAAAAAAAATAAGTGAATAAGAGTTTAACATATAGTTTCTTAGTAGTAATTTATCTTAACTAAGGTCCTTTTACCCATTTATCATTGCCCTAAAACTCATCTCATCCTTAATAATCAAAATAGCAGAAGAGATTTTGATGGCTTTAGCCAGTAATGTGTAGGTTATAAGATGGAAAAGAGGACTAATGTTTTTTAGTCTCAATTTCATCCAAGTTAGACAACACTTATAAGAATGAATTTCCTTTAATGTATTTAACCCCTTTTATAAGCAATGTAAATCAGAACATCTTCTTATCAAGGCAATGGGATCATTGACTTATTTCAAGTTCTACAATATATACCTATAATTATAGCATCTAGACCCAAACCCATTGAATAGAGGATTAACAATACTAAAACTTTAACCATCTCCCATGTCTTCCATAAATATTTTACTATAGGAGAACTTTCAACCCTAACTAAGAATGAACCAATCAAGATATCTAAGATATGAAATCCCTTATATTGAGGTTTACCTCTTGGAAAACCCATTTAGATATTATTTCTCAGAGGCACCTTCCAATAAATATACCCTTTAGGGCCTGATAATCCACTTGAAAACATAAAAAATACCCTCAACTTTCATATTTTTAATTCCCAATTTAAATAGCATATTAGTTTTATAGCATACCACCCATGTAGTTGCATGCCTATTTCTATTACCCTTACTATCAAACTAGAGTAATTCCCTTACCATTATGTGAAATTTAATAAACCAATAGTTATTTAACATGTTGTAAGAGGAATGGTAGATATTTAAGGAGGAAATAACTTTATAACATACTTTTATTATTTCAAGTAGAAACAATAAATGTCCATACCATTTAAATACCTTTTTATTTATATTCATAAAGGTTTATTCATGAATTTATTTAAAGGAGGGGTAGAGTGAAAATGGAATTATTGGGTATCTAACCAAGTGGATATCATCATGTTAATACCAACCAAAATTGTTTATCCAATATTAGGGAGACTCTTCCCAACCAATCATAAGATATTTTTGAAGAGCAACTTTAAAACCTGAGGCAAAATAGTAAATATCCAACCTAATATCAACCTACTAAAAAAACACATCTAAAATAGGGGAAAGTTGTGTATCATCAAAAATTAACACATCAACCAATTCAAAATTATTAGGAAAAGTGATGCCTTTGACATGGCGTATTAAAGATGCATCTCTAATAAAATAGTGTAAATCTTTAAATTTTATTACAAATAGTAAAGGGGTAAGTCAGCATCCTTTTATAATGGGATGTTGAAGCTCTGAAGGTTTAGTGAGTTCTCCACTTATTTCCACCACCATAGAGACTTCCTTAAAGATATCATTTACCATTCTACAAAATATATTTTGGAAACCAAAATCTTTGAGCATCATTTTAACAAAAAACCATTTTATTATGTCATAAACTTTCTCAAAATTAATCAAGGCCATGCAAAAATTATGCTTAGAAATATTAGCCTAGAGCATACCCTCCCAACTATTTATGAGGTTATAAACAATACATTTTCCTTCAAAAAAAGTAGTTTGAGTATTAGATGTGATATTCAAGAGTAGGATTTCAAGTGTATGTACAATAATTTTATATGAAACATTTAGTAAAATAAAATTCCTCCAATTTTTCAATAGGGTAGATTCTCCTTCTCTTGGGATTAACTTTATTACATCATAGTTAATATCATAACAAAGAGAATACACCTAAAAAACCTCATTACATGCCTTTAAGTGTTTCAAGGCAATCCAATCTTGTTTTCCTTCTAAAATTATATAAGGAATCATCAATTCAAGGTGCCTTATCATATTTTAAGGATTTAATAGCAAAAATGACTTCATTAATTGAAAATTCACTACCTATGGAAGCAACCTCTTATATAGATATCTTTTTAGGGATGATTCTATAACACAACTTTATATTTTGTTCAATTTGATCACTTGATTCATTAGAACTAAAGATCTTAAAGTATAAATAAAATAAAGCATCTTTAATCTCACTAATGTCCTTAGATACCACACCCCCAATATCAAAATCTATGACATGTTTTGTCTTAAGAATCCTAAAAAGGTACTTATTCCCTTTATCTCCTAATTTGAACCATCATTCTTTCTCTACTTTGATCACCTTTATCAAAGTATTTTTGGACCACTCTATGATAAATTTATAGCTAGACAAAAGCATATATGATCTTAGAATAGTGGGATCATTTTTAAGGTTTCCCTCAGAGGTAATGAGTTACTCTTTAATATATCTATCATATTTCCTTATTTTGGCTTTAGCTTACCCAAATATTCTCATAAATTTCCTACTTAGATCAAAGTATTATTTCCAAGTATCAATGTTTAAAGAGCAATTGAACATAGTTTTATCTATATTCCATGAAGCTTTAATGCCTTTCAATAATTCCTCATCTAGAACATGAGACACATTAATTTTATATGTACCTTTACACTTATCCTTATGTTTATCAAGGTTCCTCAAGGAGAATTTAATTTATATGGGATGATGGTCAAATATAGTAAAAGGAAAGACTCTAACCATGTTTTCATCATCAGAAGGGTATAAGGTAAAGTTTTAATTATTGAGATAAAACCTATCAAGCTTAGAATTAAAAAAAAATCCAATCTAATTGTTGAACCATGTAAACTGAATTATTTTGATATTGGATTTATTCTTCCATAAGGGCTTGGAAATTTTATGAATATGTTTCATTTTAGACTAGAATAAAGTTCATTCCATTATAACTAAGATGGTACCACTTTTATTTCCATCCCTTTCATTAATCACATTTAAATCACCACTAATTACCTAAGGAATATCAGTCATATTAGGAGAAATCTAATTCCATAATTTAGTTTCATCTTTGAAATAATTTGGATCATACACCAAACATACCCCAAACTACAGCTCCCTATGCTTAATTATTACCCAAATATATCCATAACATGTGGAAGATCTAGAGTCAATTATAGAATCAACCCATTTTGAATCATTTAAAATATATGCTTCTCCTTTCCCTCTAGGGTGATTAGTAGAAAATTACAAGGCATTAGGCCATACAAACTTCAGTATAAACTCAAGTCAAATCCCAATTTATTTTAATTATTATATAATAAGGAAATTTAATTTATCCTTATAATGTCTAAACTATCTAACAATGGGTCTCATGTCATGAGTTTCCAATCCCCTAACATTCTAACTTAGTATCTTCATAAATAAGGATAATTATCTAGACTTTAATGGGGGCTTAGGGGCCCCCTTATTCTAATAAAATATATTAAATCATGGAGGTATTTTTCTATCCTTATTTTTCTTTGATGATTTTTCACCACTTAATGGAAGGATAGCTTTCAATGACTTAGCCTCTTTGAATCTCATAGATCTAGCTCAGATGACCTGAAAAATTAGTCTTGAGCTTTTTGATTCAAAATTTTTTTAACATGGAGGGGGAACATAATATCACAAATAAGAGTTTCAAAATCCTCAATTAGAGGTGAAAATTTTCATTTTTCATCTAGCTAAAGTGCATATAAATCCTCAAAGTGGAAATCAATTATTTTATCAACTAACTCTTCAAATATTAATTGTTTAATTTTAATAGGGTTATAGGCCTTTATGGTAAGTGTTTGGATATGATAATTTTATATTCCTTTAGTACTCATCTATGATGAGGGGTATCAACCATATTATAATAATTCTCAAAAGCCTCACATCTACCCTTACAAAAGGATGAATATAAAATAATATAAAAATTGACACCCTTAGGGGAAGGGGAAAAATAATAAAGAAGGGGGGAAGGAGGTTCACTTGTAAAATAAGGAACGAGATTCAACCATAAAAGGTAGAGGAGGGTTAGAGTCTCCTATATAATTAATTATTGAATCTAATAGATTACTATGATTAACACAAACTTTATATTTCAAACTAGAATCTTCTTCAAATTAAGGGTTTTCCTACATTTCAACATCAATACAAGGTATGCTCTGATTTTTATAATTAATTATATCTATCTTTTAATTAGTACCTTTATCTGCACCATTCTCAATCTTATTTTTGTTTTTTCTCATATGAGTGGGTGACTCCTTATAATATGACCATATTTTTTTGAATAAAATAAGAGTTCAAACTTCCCATACCCACTATAGAAAATGAATATGAATCATGTTTTAAATTGAATATTAGGGTTTCTAAGCTTATGGGTTTGAGGTATAAAATTCCAAACCATTAGGAAAAATTATTTATTTTAAACCCATATAGTAATGGTATTAATCATAATGTATTTATGATCAAGTTTAGGATTCCAAGGAATTTCCGTAAATACTGATTATCCCATGTTCCAAACTTCTTTACATATTGGAATTTTTAAACAAAATACAAAAACACATTTTTCATAATTCTACAAAAGCTTACATACATACCCAATTTTTTTCCCAAACCACATTAATCCAGTTATCAAAAAATATTATAGATAGTAAATAATTTTGATTGAGAGATACAAAGAATATGCCAATATTCCTTAACCTAAACTCTTTCAATTGCATATATTTAGCCATAGCCTCATCATGTCAAAAAATTAGGGTTTTTAAATATATCAATAGCCTTACCAACTTTATTTAAATTATTTTTGATCTCCCTTTCACCTTTTATGTCAAATACATGTTGGATAATTTATTTATTTTATGTGCTGTGCACTTTTTCCACTCATAATTTGCACTTTTTTCCACTCACAAAGCATCACTAGAGAATTTATTCACTTCACTCTATTATCTTGGATTTATGTTTTCAATATTTTGATTAAAACCTTAATTAAAATTGACTTCAAGTTTTCCTTATGTGAAATTCTCATTAATATATTTATAATCTTCCTCCTTTTGTGTCTTATCAACCCTTGCATGATTTGAATCAATATTATCATTATTTGTCTCCATACAAGTTTAGGTAGATTATAACTTTTAAGAATAAATGAGACAATCATACTGATAAATATTTTTACCTTACCATATAAAATGATTCAAAATGGTAATAAACATAAACAATAACAAATCTAAACACACTCACAAGAACCTAATCCAAGGATGGGACTCATCAAGTAACAACATCTCATATAAAGTGAGAAATAACCAAGTAATCACAAATATAACTATGAGGACAAAGAGAATCAAGAGAGTGTGACTAAGTGGAAATATTGAAACATATCTAATGGATGGAAAATCTTCAACTCCCCATATTTAGAGCTTCAAGATTTCTTATTTCATGTCTTCATATACCAATCTCACATGATTAACTTGTGAAATAAGTTAAATTTATAATAATTCAACTTAATGTGTAAATATTTAACCCTCCCCACTATTATTATATGTTATATATACATAAGGTGCATGTATCATTGTAAATCATCATTAATCATTGAATTTCATCCATTTGTTATGAGTAGTAATTGTGGAGTAGGATAATATGTTTGACTCTTATATCATAACATGTCTACAGTGATTACTTTCTTTTCAAATATTTTATTTTGTAGCCCCATATCAATGGTGTTTCTATTTTTATTATAATTATATTGGATATTAGGTCATATTGGCCCATTATACATATTTTGTAAATTTATATTATTTTATATTAGATATTTGATCCTTGACTTAAGTGATATAGAAGTAATAATCTGGGTAATGTGCGATATTTTTTCTTGTTGATATGAAGTTATTTTTTATTTTTTATCAAAAAAATTACCCAACCTTGAAATGGTCATTCATATCATAAGTATCAAATATATGTGATTCTTGTGCATTAAAAACCATGATTTAACAACTTTCTGAAAAGTGGTTGCAATTTGAATTTTGAACAATAGTGATGGATTACTGAATTCACAAAGTTGAATTTATATGAAAACTATTTTTTTTTTAACTTTTAGTTACAACTAAAAAAAATTTCAAACTTTCATACCTTGAAAATATATAAGGGGAATATATTGATTGTTGGTTTTGTTGAAACTCTAGATTTTTCAATTTGAATCGTGGGAGGTAAATCAATCCAATAAGGGTTAATGGAAATGAAAAAAACTCTTAGTGATACAATGTGTATGTTTACCACAGGAATATTTTTTTAATCAACACAAGTCAAATCAAAAGTATTGAAAAGTTTGAAACAAGAAGAATCCAATGAAAAAAATTTAAAAATGAAGTGATGACATTAAAGCATGAAAATAAATAATTAAAAAAAGAAGGAATAAATTATAACTTTGGATCAATAAAAGTAGGCAAAATATTCAAATGTGTTATTCCTAACCAAAGGAGTTTCAATATTGGAGATTCATGGAAGTATTAAAAAGGATAAGGCTATTGTCCCCACATAACCTACCAACAATACTAAAAATGTGGGCCAAAAAAATATAAATTAGATAACTTTATTAAATAATGATAAAACTAAAAATAATGAGGTTAGGGATATAAATACCTAATACATTATCTGAAGATAATGGGTGTCATTTAATACATTTTTTTCTACGTGACTTAACGAACTCTAATAATATAATCAACTAACTTGACTAACTCGACTAACTTAATAATTTAAATAATATTAATTTCTAACTTCATTTAAAATGTGGGTGCCTCCAAAATAAGCATGACCCATAAATTATTAATACAATTTAAATAATAATTTGGATCAAGTTAGCAAAAATCCTTGATCTAAAATAGGTAATGAAGAAGGTATGGATAAATAAGACTATGAAACTATCCAAAAACATAGTTGTAACCTGACAACTAAACAATTTTAATATGTCAATAATCAACCCATGTCAACACATCCACTTCAATATTTATAGCTTACACTCTTTTTTTATTTCTATTTTGATCCCTACAATCTTATAATACTACCTGACACGATGATGATGAATGTTCCTAATTTACCATCTCTTTGATCTGTGTATACGTACAAAAAATATGAACATCATTATGGATTCCCAAACATGTTTATATTTGTCTTAATGCTTATATTGTACCTAAAGTATGGTTCATATTCCTTGATGCCCAAAAACCCTGATCACTTTACAAATATTCTTGTGTTTGCATCACTTATTACTAATATAAAACCACTAAAATATTGATCAAAACACCCTTCCTTCCTATTAGTTGAGATGTGAAAATCCTATGTAGCATAAATACCACAAGATAACTAGTTTGATCCTCATCAATAATATCAATAAGTCAAAATCAAAAATTGAACCAAAACTAAAATTCACAAAATATAAAATATAAAATTATAATGACCCCCACATCTCCTCAATTAATCTATTTTTAACATTAAAATTTCATACTTATTCCATCCCTTATTTTTATAGAGACATATTTTGACCATTATAATATTATTTTTTTGTATCTTATAAAGACAAATATATTTTATATAAAACACTCTTATTACACACTTATTCTCCAAATAAAATTATATTTTTAAATAAAATGATTACAGAGTGAGATTTAAAACTAGAACCTTTAGGATTATAGCATCTACTTAAAATATATATTTCATTTTTTTAATAATTTACTTTAATTAGTATTGAAATACAACATTACTTATTATATATTTATTTCTCCAAATAAAGAATTCCACTTTTTACACATTACTCCAAATAAAATTGTAATTTTAAGAGAAAAAAATTAGAGAGTGGGATTTGAGCCTATAACCTCTACGTTTATATCATCTACTTAAAATATATATTTCAAATTTTTAATATTTTCACTTATCTAGGATTTTAAAACACTTTAATAAAAAATAATAGATGAATAATTTTTAACTTGTGATGTGGGTTGCATTGTCTTACATAATTTTTTTATCAATTCCTCTATGCATCCCTTTAAAATGTATTACTAAAAACTCCTTTATCACCCCCTTAAATTTTAATTTAAAGTTTAAAAAAATAAATATGTTTTATTTTAAAATGAAAAAATGGATACAAAATAAAATGTCCATACATTTTTTAAATGTTTTAAAATTTTAATGTCTAGAATTTAACATTCTCCTCTTAAGTCATGTATTTCTATAAAAATATCACACTACATCAAATAAATATGACGTTTTATCCTTTGAAATAAAAATTAAACTTTAAATATTACACCTTCAATTTTATTAGACCCACATACTCTTTAAACTCTTCATATTTTCCAATCATTGCTTCCTTTTTTTAAAAACTTGTGTCAATATTTGATGCCACCATAAAAATATTGTTGTATTATGAAACATGAATCCTTATTCATCCTTAAAAATTTAAACCACTCTAAATTATTCCTTTTTTTTATACGTGTCATACAAGGCTTTGATACCACATGTTGAGAATGTAGGCAACAAAAAAATAATGTAAAATGGAGAACTTAATTAAATAATGAGAAAACTAAAAACAACGAGGTGAGTGCAAACAATGCATTACCTTAAGAGAGGGCGGATCATGTAATACATTTATTTTATACAAGACCCAATTACCTATAACAATATAAAAACCTTACTAACTTGATGTTAACTTATTAAATTAAATAATATTCACTTCTAACTTAATTTAAAATAATACGTCTCTAAGAGAAACTTGTTCCATACTTTATTATTACACTGTAAAGACTAATTTGGATTGATAAGATAATAAGAAAGTATAACATCATTAACATTTAATTAATTCAAAACATGTGTTATAAGAGTAGTGATCTATACTAATGAGATGTGGGTGAGTTGGTTTAGTGGCTTGGTTATTTCAAGCCCCACCCAGGTCCAAATGTCTAGAAAGGCATATGAGGTTGATTGTGGCTATTTTTTGTATTCTCGAGTCTGTTAATGGTCATTGGTTATTATCAAGGTTGGTAGTGGTTATTATTGGTAATTTTTGGTAATATTTGGTATACATATATTATTATCTATTAAATAGGTGGTTAATAGATCACATGGGGATCTGTGCCCTCTATTGTGTCCCAAACTAGTCCATGCTCTAGTTAAAAGTTGTTACCTATCCAAAAAAAGAGTGCTAATTTGTAAAATGTGAGATTAAATTTTATTGTAGATATGGGATTATTTTGTTATATTTTTTATAGAAAATTTTTCAAAACTTGCAAAGGGTAGTTCTTTTAAAATAGTGTTTTATCAATAAATTAATTTCAATCAAATCACTTCATAAAATTCATAGAAACTTAACCATGCCTAGTTATGCATAAAATAATTAATATACCTAATTAATTCATTTTTTCCTAATATCCAAAGTAATAAATGATGAAGAGGGTTTAGAATTTTATCTTTCTTAAATAAGTTGATCTTTATGATGTATTTATAATTTAGTCTTGACTCTGTATTTTTGTGCTCTTAAAAACAATCATGAAATGGTAAACAATGGGGGTTAATTTTGGAGGTTTTCTTAACTATATTCCCTTTAGGGAGTATGAATTGGGAGGAAAAAACATGCTATATAAAAATATATCAAGGAGACTTGTGCTATCTCAACCCAAAAAATAAATGTTGAATATATTCATGTAGACACTATATTCTCTCTATATTATTTTATATATATATTACTCTTGTATAAGAAAAATTCTCACATGCATTTATTTAAAAAAATATGTGTAATTAAACTAGACACTATGCACACTTAGGCCAATTTCCACAAGATAAATACCTAAAAATAGGATAAGGGGGAATGCAAATGCACTTAAATTAGAGGGGAGATAAATCACAAGTTAAACTAAGGTTTAGATGTGAATAAGAGAATACTCTTAAAACAAATTGATGTGAAATATAAGGTACAAACTAGAATGAGTATTTCACCAAATGAAAACTAGAAAAAGGGCCCATAATGCCCAAATATACAACATAATCCCAAACATGTGTTCATAAATATAAATTAGAAGCAAATATAAATGTTGAAATAATGAAGAGAAATGGAAGGTATATGACACACACACTTGTGTGTTCCTCTTTTATTAAGCATAAAATAAGTTACACTTTCTAGGAAGGTTGAGAACCAACCATTAGTTAATGTTTAACTAACATCTAATTAATAACTTTAATACAGTTAAATTTGAACCAAAGAGTTTAGTCATTACATTTATAGATTACTCTTTATATATCAACATGAAATATGTAGTCATCTAATATTTTCCTACCATCTAATGTAGGGGCTTCAATGTAGAAAATATTCGAAACAATTTTGTCACTAATAAAAGAAATATTTTTTCATGTGGACACAAGATATATTAGTTTATCCATATAATATCTATAGAGTGATTCATTAACTAGTGATTAATCATCATTAGATGAAATCTTTAGTGACATCCATTATTATGAATTTAGAGCCTTAAATATGCTAATCAATAAAATATACTAAGCTTGTGAAGTTTTTTAAAGTCCATACAAAGACTTAATCAAGTTGATAAACCAAATAATCATGACCAAGTAATCAAACACTATCAATAAGTACCATGTAGAACTCATCGTTAAAATTTTCATTCAAGGAATCAAAATGAGTTGATATGAAGATAAGAAACCAAAATGTGACCATCTTCATGATAGGACTAAAAACCATCTCCACATTATGAGAAAAACTATTTCCTCTTCTATTCCCTCTTATTGGTAAAATCCTTTTGTAACAATATGAGCCTTATACTTGTCCAAATTACCATTTTACATTCAATAAGTTGTTTAAATGGTGGTTCAAGTACCATAAAAAGGTCATAATCAAGATAAAAATGACTATGTTATGCTAAAATAATAACCTTCTTTTCAATCCTCTAAACTAGTGCCTTTGACTAAGGCATTTCATCCCCCACACAACTAATTGTGTATTTGATTAAGGAATTGCATCCTCTTACACATAATTTATAGTGGATATTCCCTCCACAATTAGTTCATGTAATTTTAATGGAGCAGGGTCAACAAACCTATGATAAATTTCATCCTCCAATACTTTATGGTGGAGTCTCACTCCACACATGCATTTAAGTTAACTATGGTAGGGTTAACAAGTCTATACAAGCCAACTTCCCTAACATCTAGGGAAATTATTTTTTCCTATTTTACATTAGACACCATACATTATTTCCTAGAGAAATGTATAACATTATTATGATTGTGTTAGCTGAATAATAGACAAGATATTTTACTCATGTTAGGAGCATACCTAACATTAAGAGAAATATTATTTCTAAAATCTATGTAGAATATAGTATTGCTTCAAGATCCAAAACAAAACACAAAGTTGTATCTAAAATCATAACTACATACCTAACATTCCTTACTATGAATTTTCTATAATAATTTAATGTTATGTAAATATCTCATATCCCCTCTACTACATGTGACTAACCATAAAAAATGAAATTGAATCAGAAAAGTTTATACTTGTAGTAAATTTGGCATTTCATTCTTTAAAACACATGAAACCTATAGATATATTGGAATAAACCAATAACTTATAACACTATTGTTCAAGTATATTTCTATGAGGGCATACTCTTCCTCAAAATATATTTATTCTTTAACTATTGCCAATTTTCCCCCTTACTACTTTGTTTGGAAAGTGGATATTGTCACTTTTGGTAATAATTTTGACAAGCCCAAACCTTATGACAATAAAATCACTTCACTTAGTACTTAGATAATGAATAAGAAAATTTATGTTTTTACTTCCCTTTTTACTTAGTATTAAATGCACTTTTTGTTTACCCAACATTGGACTCAATTATTTGTATATGTCCATGTTCCTTTTGCATCGAATAAGACTAACCTAAACAAATTTCAAGGTCTATCTCTATCATCAACTATAAAACCTCCATAAAAAATTCATATGAAGGAATTAAAATATTTTTTGTCACTTGTATTTTCACCCTTTGATGAGATTCAAAGATATCCTCATCCAAGTGGCACAATGGAATCACCTCTAGGCTTGTGGGTAGCCTAAGAAATGAGGTGAGTCTCTAGATAGGGATAGCTCCCTTGATGTACCACTTAGGATTAAACCTACAACTAAAATTGGGGGGTAAAAAGGGAAAGAGATAAATAAAATAAAAATAACCTAAGGGATTTGATATGCCAAATATATTGATGGCATCTAACCATATACATATTACACTTGAAATCAAGGACAACTAAACATACACTCTTTAATCTATGTCATCTTGCATCACTGTTACATTGTGGGGTTATGGATGAATGTGAAAAGATAGGAGGACTATAAAAGAGGCCTATGAGGGAAATAATGAAGAGACTAACTCACTTATACTTTGACATTTCTTAGAACACATCACATGCCCTATAAGAAGAAGCTACAAATAGGCGAGAGAATGTGACAACTTGCCAAAGAATCCATAGTCTTCACTAAGAAAATTCAACATTCAAGTCAAGCACACTATGAAAAGTCATGGAAGAGGTAAAAAATATTCATTTTATTGATAAAAAGGTATAAAAATGATCAAGTATTCTCCATACTCAAGTGGAGCATAAATTACAATGGCCAAAATGGCTAGTTCTTATAGAACTTGAAAGAGAGAGAGAGAGAAGAAAAAGACAAGTTAAAGGGTAACAAGGACACTTGTCAAGCTGATATAAGGAGTTAATTGTGCATGTGAGATGGAAATGGGATCAAAAATACAAGTTCAATATCTACAAGTGTTAATATATGTCAAAATATTCATGAAAAGTGGCAAGAAAACTCTCCATTTTGCACAAAAAAATTGCCTTCATGGTTAGGCCTATTTAAACATCTTGTAACTAATTAGTACCAGGTACAATGATTAGAATGTAAATTAGGGACATAATAAATTTATCTCCATGTATTTTTTTTATTATTGGTCTTCTATAATCAACTTGAAAGGAGAAATCATCCTCTATAATCTAAAATGAACTCCTTTCATGAACCCTGCACACTTGGCTTCTAAAAAGGCATTAGTTATCCATGCAAGTCCATGGGAGGGAGTGAATGACATGTTTAGAAACCATACATGGCCCTATAAGCATTAGTCACACCTTAAATGAGATAACTTGAAGTTTTCCATCTTCTTCACTAGCTTGCCCAATATGCTACATTTGACTGGCTGAGTTGAATCACCTATTTGGGACACTTAGAAGTTATTTTAGAGCATGAAATAAATATGGTGAGTTATATGAAGTCTTAATCTTCAACCCAAACTTTGCTTCATCTCTTAACTCTTATTGTATCCTAAAAAACACAAAAAATAGTGAGAAAATCCATGTTTCTATCCCCATTTGTACAATTCTATACAACCAAAAAGCTATGGAGCAACCTAGGTGAGTTCTCTCCAAGGTCCAGAAGGTTTCATGAGCTAACTATTGACCAAGTTTGACGTTTTAGTCAAACTAGGGAACCTATAGGGAAAATTTTGAGTTTTAAGGTCTATATGGGGTCTAAATGGATGTTATAAAGTGTTTTAAAGATCAATTAATGTCATTTTATGCTATACTACCCTTGGTTATTAGTCCCTTAGGTCTATTTATCATTTTTGGGTCATTTAGAGGTCATTTTAAGTGAATTTAATGCTTTGTACGGATTTTTGGGAAGTGTTTAAGTGTCAAAAATTCATATCACGTGACATGTGTCCTAAGGAGTTTGTAGTATCTATCCCTAACTAAAATTTGGTAGGTTGATCAAGAAGGAGTAGTTTTCCCTAAAAAATAGGAGCTTTTAGGCACTTATACGGACTTCCCAAGTCCATCATCAGCCAAAAACGTGAGAAGATAAAATATTAACCTTCCCACACTCATTTCCATGTTTTTACTTCAAGTATAGTGCAAAAAATCTCTTCTTCAACTCATTTCTCATTTTCTCCTCTTGGCATACAAAGAAAACTCAACTTCAAGTGCTCACCATAAGCCATATAGTTGAAGTTGGAGGAAATAGTTTTGGGGGTGTATAGGGATCTGAGTATACTCCACATCCATAAAAATAAGTTTCAATTTTCTTCATAATCCTCTATAAACAATCTTCAATACCTCAAGTAACTTTTTGAGAATTTGCATTGAAGAAGGGGTCTATTTTGAATCTATTTCAATTTATTTTGATTTATATTGATGTATTTGGTTGTTTAAGGAGTTTCCCCATAATTTCCAAGACATTCCCATGGTCCTTTTAGCCTTGGAGAGTTCAATTGTCTAAGAAAAGCCCTTTTAGGCTTGTTCATGCATGTAAAATGTCAATAGTTTATAACAACAGTCATCTCAGTTGCTTTGAAAATAACTCTCCACATTGAGAAAAGTGTGTTGATGTTTTTTAGATGATGTTTTTAAAGTTTAAGTTATATGTAAGGGATAATAAGTGATTTTTTAGTGTTTGGGGATTCTTACCCTTGCAAAATCTTGCTTCTTCATCTTCCTACCTATGTGCAATAGTCAAAACTCTAGCTACAAGAGCATGCCAACATCTCAAGGGTGAGTTTGAAGATTTTAAATGGTTATTATCCTCTTTAGATCACTAATGAGCATTTAAATTTTATATGAAGGCATGTAAGAACTTCAAACTTGCATGTTTAGAGAGTGTTCTCAGTCTTGCTTGCATAGAAGTATGACCATCTACAGCTAAGGACATAGGAAAACCTTTCGGAAGTGTTCTAAGAAAGTGGTCAATACAATTTGTGAGTCTTTTCTATAAAAAGGCCTAGACAATCATATTTATCATCTTAGTTTGGAAATGTAAGTGTCAAAGCATCAATTAGAACCTTGGACTGTGTTCAGGCCATTTTGCCCTTAAAATGTCAAAAAGAGGCCTTAAAGTTTTTTGAGGATATCACAAAATTCACTAGCTAGATGATCCAAGTTTTAAAAGTGGATAATTTGGTATCCCTATCCACATAAAATAGTTATGATCATTTTTAGAATCCAAATATGAGTGGAGATTGGATGTTGCAAAGCATAAAGATGGCAAAAACCCACTAAAATAAGGTAGTGATGTCTACAAGACATTGACCAAAATATTAATTTACATCTCATTTTGGTGTCCTACGATATGTTATCAAATTTAATGATGATAAGTGATTAAAATTATGATTTAATGGTAAGAGAGTATGAGAAAAGTCAAATATAATGTCTTGAGGCACCAATGAATGCTCTTTATCTGCACACAAGACTGTGATAGTCACATACAAAGCATAAAAGACAATGTCTCAATGATTAAGCACAAACATGGTGTTGAGGGTTCATAATGAGAAATAAGGTGAATATGAATGCTAAAATACTATAAAAAAGATCAATAATCCCCTAGATGAGGTCAACATAATCTAAATCAAACTCATTACACATACAAGCCTAGAAATAGGCATCTACAATCAAAACCCTGAGTTTGATCTCAGTCAGGGGAAAGGGAGATTTTTAAGGTGAAAATTGAGCATGTAAAAATATTATATGATAATATAATAGTGATAATAGGAAAATAAAATAAATGGCATACATTTTAATGCCAAAAAACACACCTTAGAAACCTACATGCCTATAGGTTTATGTCTCAATCCTGTAGGGAATGTGACCACAGTCTTTGTTCAAGAATGTGTAAAAAGCATGAGAGTTTATGAAAGAAATATTTATACTTCACTACCATGATCCACCCCTTTTTACCTTCAACACCATGAAATAAATGGCCCTTGGGAACCTACAGGTAGGGCAAGGAATACACCTATAGCTAGGTTAGGCTAGGAATGAGCCAGAAGTGAGCAAGGTTGTTGTTGTAGATGCTAGAATCACTATGGATCAAGGAAGGAGATTGTTTTGATTTTGAATTATTTTTAAGAGGATATATATATATATATATATATATATATATATATATATATATATATATATATATATATATCTTAACACCTTATAATATTCCCACACAATAAGATATTCACCAACAGTACCCTTGTTTGCTACCTCAGTCAAGTAGGATCACCTTCCAAGCTTAAGCAAAGTATGGGTTTTGACTTTCAAGGAAATTAAGGGAATGAATGAAGATGTTTTATAGACTAATAATTATTTATATAAGTACCATGAACATCAAAATAAGTTTAGGTTATAACCTATAGACCCTAAACTCACAAAACATAGTTCTTTCCCTTTTAACTCTATAGGCATTTTCTCAATAAACTCAGTCTTGAGTTTTAGATCAGTTGGAGGGTCATACATTAGATTAAAAATCCAAAAATTTATTTATTTAATCCTTATGACCTAGGATATCAACTATCATAATTTTTTATTTTAAATCAATAAGGGAAGTGCCCCCTATTTTGTCTCAGATAGGGGTTACTTTTCCCTTACATAGACCTTGCAAAATTGGGAAAAATGGTCAAAAACACATACCAAAAGTGAAGGAAGGTTTAAAATAAGGTTTGGTGAGTTAAATAAAATATAATAACATCAGTTAAACTTGATTATATGGTTGTAAATCATACAAAATTCTTATAGCTACTAGTTTTACAAGTGTAGCCAGTTGTGCAAGTAATGGGTCTAATACCAAATAGAGGGTCATTATTAATTATAGCTTTCATAAAGTCTTATAATGTATTTTTACATGTGTTAAAAATCATATTTGATGTTTATAAGTTTTTATAGGCAATAAATCATCAATAAAGAGTTATTTTTGAATACAAGGTCATATGCAAACTCCTTGCATAAGGTTTAGGCCTAATCCTAAGGAGGAACCATTCATGTTTCTAGCTCTCAATGATATATCATATCAATTTTATAATTTTCTTGGAGAATATATAAAGGTGATACAAATATTATTTATCAAATGAACTCATCAAGAACCCATTTTGGTTGGGAATGGATTAAACCCCTCACAGAATGCAAGAAATGGAGCTTGAAGGTCAACTTTCATTACTCACAACTTTAATGAGCTAATGCATGTTACCTTGATCCATTTATGATACTTATATAAGGTCCTTGAGGATTATTCAATTTAATTTTTATGGATTCCCAATGTGAAATGGATATGAATGAAGGTTAAGATCCCAGGTCACTCAAAACCTTTGTAAAACCCTCACAAGGACCTGATTAGAAAGATAGAGAAGTTTGAGAATCCAAATGCAAGGGTATATAAAATTAACCACATGTATTTTGTATATGACTCTCATATAATTCCACACATGTGCTTTACTTGTATAGAATTGTATGGAATAGGGGAAAACTAGGCTTGTTTTGGCCATTTTGAGTAGTAAGAGAGATACATAGGGATTTAGGAGATTTAACAAGTTTTGGATGGAATATATACACTTTAAATAAATCCAAAAATTAATCTTAACTCATGAAACAAATCCTAATTTTCCCAACTAGACTCTCACTTTTAGCCAATCTAGTGAGCTAAAATAGTGAACACGTGAGAAAGTGATGAAAAATAATTGGCAAGACCTTTTAAAGGATTTTTCTTGTAATTGGTGGGATATGGTAGCTATTTAAAAGTGTCATGACATATTTTTTATGGATGATTTATGAGTATTGATGAGTTTTGAATGACAAGTGGAGAAGGTGCATAGAAAAGAGACTTTTAAAAACTACCAGTGATGATTTTGCATGTCCACAAAATAGGGATGGTCAGGAATCAATCCAATGAATGTGGGGGATTTTTTGTAACCCCTATTTTTTACACAAATCATCAAACTTGACCATTTTTAGTGATAAAGATATTTTTGGAAGGTAACTCAGGTGGGTAGTTTCTTATGTCAAGATGGCATTTTTGTGTTACTTTTCACTATCTTTATGACTTGTTTTGGACAAGTATGCAGTATGAATTGGAATATCCCAACCCAAATTTATTCCACATATATTTTTAACTGAATTTCTCAGCTTGACACATGTCTAAGTGACCCTTAGACTTCTTTCTCTCTCTCCTTCTATAAAACTCTATAAGAGTTGGCCATTTTGGCATTATATGGATGCTCCACCTGAGTATGGAAAAGCCATACTAAATTATACACCTTAAAATAAATAAAATAACTAATTTTTTACCTCTCTCATTAATTTTCATAATGTTCTCTACTTTAATGTTCAATTTGCTTAGTGAATACTATGGATTCCTTAGCATTGTGCTTCATTCTCTCACCTATTTTACAGCCTCTTCTTGCAAGGCATGTGAAGTTTTAAAGAGATGTTTATGGTTTAAGTGAGTAATATTTTGATTATATTCATCCAATACCTCTTGTCTATTCCTCCTAGCCTTACACATCATCTAGGACCCCACTATGCAATATTGATGTAAGAAGACATAGATTTGGGAAAGAGTATGTTTTAGTTAGTTCTTTGGTCTCAAGTATGGAATGCAAGTGGTTGGAAGTCATAAAACTAATCTAGTGTATCACCTTCATATTTTAGGTTTGATTTATGTTATTCTTAACCCTTTTCAACCCCGAAATTTGATAGTAGTATAAGCATGAGCCTAAATGGTGCATTAAGGGGAGCTAACCCCTAATCTAGAGGTTCATCTCACAAGTTTTCTCAACCACAGCAAGTGAGATGTTCCCATTTTTCAACTTGGATTAGAAGCTTTGAAAACCTCTTCTCATAGTGTACATCCAAGTGAAAAAAAAAATTGGCATGCCTAGTGGGACTATTTATCTAAGGAGTTAAATAATTCTTGATGTGTTCTCTAACCAATCAGCCTTTAGAGGCATTGCAATCAACACTAATGGTGAATCTAAGTTGAATCATATGGTCAAGCAGCTCTAGTGCCTCAATAAATAACATTTTATATGTATAATCCCATTTTTGAGCATTATGAACCTTATGTTCCTTCATATGGCTTTGATCAAACTCATGTTGTTCATGGAATCACCTCAAGTAGCTCTCCTAATTGTCCTTCTCCTAGTCAATCCAAGAATGCTAGAGAGATAATGTTGAAGTTTGAGAAGCAAATTTTGGAGATAGATATGTTGAATGAGAAAAATAGATATCATAATGATCCAAAACTCAAAATTTCTAGTTGATAAATATTTCAATAACATAGTAACAATGAATTCTCTGAGAAGAGATGTAGTATTACTCAAGATCGCAATACAAATATATGCTTATCTCTAGGAAGAGATGTCTGTCTTCACATTTTAGGTTACCTCTTCATTTATACACATTTTGAAAGCATGGGGAGGATTTTTAAGGTCACCAATCTTAAGGGATATTAAGTGGTTCAACTTCCAAGATTTAAAACAATACAGAATTTGAGGAATTACTATTTTTAGAAACTTACTATTTTTAGACTGCACTACTAAAATTGAAATTTGGGGCACTTCCATTGGGTTTTTTGGGTCAAAATTCATCTATAATATCTCCATGCCATCTCATGACATTATCCTCATTATTAACTTTCCAATGGTTCAAATGGTGAGTCAATTAGAGCTACGGTACAAAAGTTATGGCTCTCGAAAGTTCCATCACACCCAAATTGTCGCCTAAATTGTTGCCCAAATCACATAAAGAGATAATGTACAAGGAATATTGTTTGTTTATGCAATCTTAAACCATTAAATCCATTAAGGAGAAACTATTAATATTGAGGTGTCAACCCACTCAAGGCAATCAGCCTTGTATGCCTTTTGCCATCCCAAAACAACCTTCTCCCATAAAAAGAAACCTTCCTCTTGTACACCGAATCTTTTTTACCAAATAGAAATTAATCACCAAAATAAATTGAGCCAACCTCCTATCCCATCTAATTAATCTTCTCCTATACCATAAATAACTACTTTTGTTATTAATCCTTTGCACCTAGCAATCCAACACCAAAGGATATTAAAACACCCTTCTATGGAGACTAACTATTTCAATTCCTTGGATTATGATCCCTCCTTTCAATAAATTCATCATATTTCCTTTAAAAACCAACATGATCATCCTCAAGTAACTCCTCCTATACATAAAAAAACTCTTCCTAATCTCCCTCAACCTCCTCAAGTCCTTCAATCTAATGTTAAGATTCCAAGTTGGGAAAATGTCTATCATGAACCAGCTCAAGACATTGAGAAAGATGAAATCACTGCCTATCCTCAAGAAGAGTGTTCCAATCATAAGGTCATGAGTTGGAGTGAAATATTTGAATCATGGGGTAAGAAAGAAGAGAAGAATATTGCTCAAGAGTGTGAAGTGGAAAATGAAGCTAGTCCTTCTCAAATCCCTCCCACCCTTCCTCAAGAAGCTTCTTGTACATCATGGAAGCCTTCATTTACTCCCCATCTCCATGATGATTCCTATGAGCTTCAATAAATAATATTCCAAGATAATATAGCTAAAAAAATTGAGGAGTTATAGGTAAACATGAAGTTTCTTAGTGAATAGGAGATGGAAGGTTTAGACCTAAAAGAAGATCATATGCCTAAACACATCCCATCTACCTTTCATCAAGAAAGTCCTCAAGATAATTTTGATGTTGATGAAGTGTTGTCCAAGTGGAAGGAAGAGAATCAAGTGATTTTAGCCCAAGGTTTGACTCATATTTCTCATGAGTTGTCAAAATAACCTCTCACATGTCATTCCCAATCTGATTTTGAGTCCTTGTGTTGAACCTCTTGGCTTGGGTGATGAACAATGCTTTCCTTGTGTTGAGGAGTCTATCTTGAGAAAGGTAATTGAAGAGGAATGTGATAAATTAATGACTGATAAAATAGACTTCATGACTTTGGAAGAGGAGGAAATTACCATAGGTACCACTCTTGGTGAACAAAAAGACAATTCACAAGCTTTTGAAGAAGGGTGTTTTCTTTTTTTCTAAAGAAGAAGAAATGATCATTAGTTCCTTTCTCACCTTGAAAAACACCATAAATGAATATGAAAAATTCTATAATCATTCTTTGTATGACTTTTTTTAAGTCATTGGAGCAGGCTATACTCCTCTTCAAGGAGATCATGAGCTGATCAAGCATGAAGAAGGTAGCATGGGGACTCAAGTAAGCATGAAAAGGAGAAACAAGCCTTCATGTTTATTATTTCAAGGGGTTTGTGAATCTAGGAATGATATTTTTGAAGTCATAAATATGTATATCATCTTCTACAGGGAGATCACCAGCTCTTGAAATATGGAGAAGGATCATGTTGGCCTAAAGTTTCTAGTGAACACAAAATCAATCCTTTTGAAATCATGTCTATAAAAAGAATGGGAGTTGATCATGAGAAATTGAAGGGGTAGAAATATGAAAAAAATGATCATGTACAATAATATTTCATTTCCTTGGTTAGATTGTTTGGATTTTCTTGGTTCCTAATGAGCATCATGCCAATGAAGTTGGCAGACTTTATGAGAAGCATGGAGGTAGCAATGATAAGAGACAAAAGGCTAGTTGACTAATTTGATCCTGCATGCCATGAAGTAAGAAGAATCACAATCTTCCATTTTGATCCAGGGGGAGGTATGTTTATATTTATTTGTATATATTAGTTGTCTTTTGTCTCTCCTAAGTGCCTTGATCACATATGTGTCTT
This sequence comes from Torreya grandis, assembly GCA_037957365.1. NCBI lineage: Eukaryota > Viridiplantae > Streptophyta > Pinopsida > Cupressales > Taxaceae > Torreya > Torreya grandis. The sequence continues at coordinate 966,188 of JARHVA010001265.1, forward strand.
ATGTGTATTTGTCTTCTTTGTTGTGTGCGTCTTTTTCCTTCGAGTGTTGAGGTAGTCACTAGTTATCTTGGTTAATGGTCAAATATCATGTTTTTTCAGTCCTTAGATGACTCCTAAACCTAGTGGACTGATAAGGCTACTGGTCTAGTTAGTATAGTAGGCATACTACCCCCATGAGTCACCAAATTGTTGACTAAGTTTGACTTTTTAGTCAAACTAGGGCACCTATGGGAAAAATTTTGAGTTTTAGGGTCTATAGGGGGTCTAAATGGATGTTATAAAGTGTTTTAAAGATCAATTAATGTCATTTTATGCTATACTACCCTTGGTTATTAGTCCCCTAGGTCTATTTATCATTTTTGGGTCATTTAGAGGTCATTTTAAGTACATTTAATGCTTTGTATAGATTTTTTGGGAAGTGTGAAAGTGTAAAAAATTCATATCACGTGACATGTGTCATAAGGAGCCTATATTATCTATCTCTAAATAAAATTTGGTAGGTTTATCAAGGAGTAGCTTTCCCTAAAAAATAGGAGCTTTTAGGCACTTGTACAGACTTCCCAAGTCCATCATCAACCAAAAATGTGATAAGAGAAATAATTAAACTTCCCATACTCATTTCCACATTTTTACTTCAAGGATAATGAAAAAAATCTCTTCTTCAACTCATTTCTCATTTTCTCCTCTTGGCATACAAAGAAAGTTTAACTATAAGTGCTCACCATAAGCCGTACAATTAAAGTTGGAGGAAATTATTTTGGGGGTGGATAGGGATCTGAGTTTACTCCAAATAAATAAAAATAAAATTCAATTTGGTTCATCTTCCTCTATAAATAATCATCAACACCTCAGGCAGCTTTTTAAGAATTTGCATTGAAGAGGGGGTCTTTTTTGAATTTGTTTCAATTTCTCTTACTTTAGATTGATGTATTTGGTTATTATAGGAGTTTCCCCATGATTTCCAAGAGATTCCCATGGTCCTTTTATCTTTGGAGAGTTAGTGTGTCCAAGAAAATCCCTTTTAGGCTTATTCATGCATGCAAAATGTCAATAGTTTGCAACAACAGTCATCTCAGTTGCTTTGTAAATAGTTCTCCACATTGAGAAAAGTGCTTTGATGTTATATAGATGATTCTCCTAAATTTTAAGTTATATGGAAGGGATAAAAATCACTTTTTTAGTGTTTGGAGAGTCTTACCCTTGCAAAATCTTACTTCTTCATCTTCCTACCTATGCGTAATAGTCAAAACTTCATCTACAGGAGCATGCTGATGTCAAATGTGTACATTTTAATATTTTAAATGGTTTTTATCCTCTTTAGATCACTAATGATCATTTAAATTTTGGATGAAGGCATGTAAGCACTTCAAACCTGCATGTTTACAGAGCATTCTCAATCCTGCTTGCATAGAAAAGATGACCATCTACAACTACGAACATAGGAAAACCTTTTAGAGGTGTTCTACGAAAGTGGTCAATCCAATTTAGGATTATTTGATATAAGAAGGCATAGATATGCCTATTGATCATCTTATTTTGGAAAGGGAAGTTTCAAAGCATCAATTGGAACCTTGGACTGTGAAAAGGCCCTTTTGCCCTAAAAATGTCAAATAGAGGCCTTAAAGTTTTTTGAGGACATCACTAAAGTAACTTGCTAGATGATCCAAGTTTTCAAATTGTATATTTGTGTAGATCTATCCACCTAAAATAGTTATGCCAATTTTGAGAAGCCAAATATGAGTGGAGATTGGATGTTACAAAGCATAAAGATGGTAAAAAACTACTAAAACAAGGCAGTGATGTCTACAAGATAGTGACCAAAATGTTAATTTACATCTCATTTTGGTATCCTAGGCTATGTTGTCAAATTTAATGATGATAAGTGATTAAAATGATGCTTTCATGGTAATATATTATGAGAAAAGGAAAAAAAATGTCTTAAAACACCAATGAATGCTCCCTATTCATATAGAGGACTACAATAGTCACATATAGGGCATAGAAGATAGTGTCTCAATGATTTAGCACAAACATGGAGTTAAGAGATCTTAATGATAAATAAGGTGAATATTAATGTTACAATACTAGACACAAGCTCAATAATCCCCTAGATGAGATCAACATGATCCAAATCAAACTCATTACACCTATAGGCCTAGAAATAGGCATCTACAGTCAAAAACCTGAGTTTGATCTCAATTAGGGGAAATGAAGACTTTTGAGGTGAAAATATACCATGTCATCAGATGAGATGATAATATAAGAGTTATAAGAGGATGAAAAAACAAATGCATACATTTTAAGGTCAAAAAACATACCTTAAAAACCTACATGCCTGTAGGTTTATGTCTCAGTCCTATAGGGAATGTGATCACAGTCTTTGTTCAAGAATGTGTAAAAAGCATGGCAGGTTAGGAAAGAAATATTTATACTTTAATACCATGATCCAACCCTTTTTACCTTCAACACCATGACCTAAATGGCCATGGGGATCCTATAGGTATGGTAAGGAATACACCTATAGCCAAGTTAGACCAGGAATGAGCCAGGAGTGAGTAGGGTTGGTGTTGTAGATGATAGAATCACTATGGATCAAGGAAGGAGATTGTTTTGATTTTTAATTATTATCAAGAGGATAGATATATATCTTAACACCTTATAATATTCCCACATAAGAAGATATTCACCAATAGTACACCTATTTGCTACCTCAGTCAAGTAGGGTCACCTTCCAAGCTTAAGCAAAGTATGGGTTTTAACTTTCAAAGAAAGTAATGGAAGGAATGAAGATGGTTTATAACCTAATAAATATGGATATAAGGACCATGAAAATCAAACTAATTTTATGTCATGACCTATAGACCCTAAACTCACAAAACATAATCCTTTCCCTTCTAACTCTATAAGCATTTTCTCAAGAAACTTAGTCTTGAGTTTTAGATTAGTTGGAAGGTCATCCATTGGATTAAAAAGCCCAAAAATTGTGGAGGTAATCCTTATGACCCAGGATATCATCTATCATAATTGGTTTTTTTAAATTAGCAAGGGAAGTTCCCCCTATTTTGTCTTAAATATGGGTCACTTTTCCCTTACAAAGACCTTATAAAATTGGGAAAAATGGTCAAAACCACATTAAAAAGTGAAGGAAGGTTAATAGAAGTTTTGGTGAGTTAAATAACATATAATAACATCATTTAAACTTGATTATATGGTTCGAAATCATAAAAAATGCTTGGAGCTACTAGGTTTGCAGGTGTAGCCAGTTGTGCAACCAATGGGTCTAATACCAAATAGAGGGTCCTTTTTACATATAGATTTTGTAAAGTCCTATAATGTATTGTTCCATGTGTGTCAAATAATATTTGAGGTTTCTGAGTTGTTAGAGGAAATAAATCATCAAGAAAGAGTTATTTTTAACACAAAGTTATAGGTAGACTCCTTGTATAAGGTTTAGGCCTAATCCTAAGGAGGAGCCATTCTTGTTTCTAGCTCTCAATGAGCTATCCTATCAGTTTTAGAGAGTTATTAGAGAATATATAGAGGTGATACAACTCTTGATTGGAAAAGGAACTCATCAAGAAGCCATTATGGCTGGGAATGGATCAAACCCCTCATAGAATACAAGAAATGGGGCTCGAAGATCAACTTTCATTACTCACAAATTTCATGAAATAATGCATGAGAACTTGATCCATTTATGAGAGTTATATATGGTACTTTAGGAGCCTTCAATTTAATTTTTAGGGAGTCCCAATGTTAAATGGATATGAATGAAGGTTAAGATCCCAGGTCACTTAAAACCCTTGTAAAACCCTCATAAGGACCTGATTGGAAAGAGAGAGTAGTTTGAGAATCCAAATGCAAGGGTATGTTCATGAAAACACATTTATGTTTTATATTAATCTCATATAATTCCATACATGTTCTTTAATTGTATGGAATTTTATGGAACAAGGGAAAACTAGGCTTGTTTTAGTCATTTTAAGTAGTTAGAGAGATACAAAAGGAGTTAGGAGAAGAAACAAGTTTTGGAGGAAATATCTACACTTTAAATAACTCTAAAAATTAATCTAACCTCATGAAACAAATCCTATGTTTCCCAATTAGACTCTCACTTTTAGCTAGTCTAGTGAGCCAGAATAGTGATCACTTAGGAAAGTGATGAAAAGCAATTGGGGGGACCTTTTAAAGGATTTTTCTTGTAAATGGTGGTATGGGAGATCTTTAAAAGTGTAATTAAATCTTATATAGGGATAATTTATGAGTATTAAGGAGTTTTGAATGACATGTGGAGAAGGTGCATAGAAAAGGGCCTTTTGAAAACTACCAGTGATGATTTTGCATGTCCACAAGAATAGGGATGGTTAGGATTCAATAAAATTAATTAACCCCTATTTCTTATAAAAATCATCATACCTGACCATTTTTAGTGATAGAGATAGTTTTGGAAGGCAAATCAGATGGGTAGTTTCTTATGTCAAGATGGTAGTTTTGTGCCACTTTTCACTATCGAGGTCACCACTTGTAGTATGAATTGTAATATATTGACCAACCTCCCTTTCACATGCAATTATAACTAAATTTCTCAGCTTGACACATGTCTAAGTGACCCTTGGACTTCTTTCTCTCTCTCCTCTAAAAATCTATAAGAGTTGGCCATTTTGGCATTGTATGGATGCTCCACATGAGTATGGAAAATCCTTGCTAAATTTTACACCTTATGATCAATAAAATAACTAAGTTTTTATCTCTCTCATTATTTTTCATAGTGTGCTCTACTTGAAATACAATTTGCTTAGTGAATACTATGGATTCCTTAGCATTGTGATTCATTCTCTCACCTATTTATAGCCTCTTCTTGCAGGGCATGTGAAGTTTTCAAGATATTTTCATGATTTAATTTATTATACTTTTCATTATATTCATCCAATACCTATTTTCTAGTCCTCATATCCTTACACATCATCTAGGTACCCATAATGTAATATTGATGCAAGAAGACATAGATTTGGGAAAGAGTATGTTTTAGTCAGTTCTTTGGTCTCAAGTGTGGAATGCAAGTGGTTTTAAGTAATAAAACTTATCTGGTGTATCACCTTCATATTTTAGGTTTGATTTATGTTATTCTCAACCCTTTTCAACACCCCAAGTTGATAGTAGTAGAAGCATGAGCCTAAATGGTGAATCAAGGGGAGCTAGCCCCTAATCTAGAGGTTCATCTCACAAGTTTTCTCACCCAAAACAAGTGAGATGTTCCCATTTTTATAATTGTATTATAGGCCTATAAAACCTCTTATCATAGGGTGCATCTAAGTGACAACACTAACTATGCCCCTAGACTAGCTTTCTACCTTAGTCTTCCCAAATTGGTCCTGGTTGAGGGTTTAATAGGGTTTTAGTGTAGTTTTGGGTCTTTAATACAGATGGTACATTCAATTTTAAAATAAATTCCACAATTTTTTTTATATTCACCTTATATAACTCCCCCTAACTCATTTTTATCCCAAACAGATCCTCCAAGAATATGTGAGCTCCAAAAGTTGCCTTATCAAGCTTATTTCTCCATTTTTTCATAAGTGTGAGTGGTTTTGAGCTCAATAATGGATATCCTATTGTTTCTCTACATTAAAAAAACTCTAAAACATGTATTTTTACCTCAAAAACATGTCTCAAATATCTAGATATACCACCAAAGAATAGAAGTGAAAATGCATCACCATTTGGCATTAGGCCTTATCAAGGCTCAATAGGTCTACTAGATATATTAGTGAATTTATATGTTATGACTAATATATTATAGGTTTTTTGGCTTATTATTCACATTCACATTTTATTTGATATTACCAAGCCATTGCTTATCCTTCCAAGAACCTTTATTCATCATTTTTACTCATTTGCCAACTAGACCTAGTGAAGGTTTGTCACGTTAGATTGTGTGCATGAGAAATTTGGTCACCCTGAGGGGTATTAACTTTATATATGGATTAAATATAATAAATTATACTTATATACACTTTTTTATATGTTTTCATGAGGTCCCTAAAACTTTTTGTCAAATATTTTACTCTTTAGGTCACTTTGCCAAATTCTAATTTTCCTATATTGGTTGACCTCTGAGACAAAATAGATACATGTATCCATTATTTAAAATGTAAAAATATTATTTTTGGATTTATTAAAATTTATAAGGATAATTTATACCAAAGGGTTTTTCCTGATTTCATGTTTAGGGTATCCAATCATCTCAATATGCCTAAAAAAGGCCTCAAAAACCTTATTTTCTTGCATTTTCTTTAAATCCTCCTATGGGTGAGCTCTCTGAACCAATGCCATGATTTTTTTATATTATAACATTATTATTACCTTCATTTAATCCTTTTTTATCTTTTAAATCTATTAAAACCCCTTCTCTTTATTGGATTCTTCATATTTGCTCATTAGGCAAACGTGCTTCCTAGTCACCTGTATGGATTGATATCCTTGTCCAAGCAAGGAAAAAATGACTGACCATATTATAGGAGTATTTAAGTGTGTAAAATATTGATTTTAATTATCATAAACCATCTTAATTTTATGGTCCACCTTCATTTTCTCTTGGCATAATAGGGACCTATTTTACCTTGGCCTATAGGTTAATTTCTCCTACTTTGAGCTTATTTATAGTGTAGAAGGATCCCTTGAACTCACCCTAGGTTTATACCAATCTATCCAAACAACTCTCATCCTTATGAGCCTCCAAATCACTACCTTGCATGAACCTTAAGATTACTATTTGGATTGGGGTGCTCTCTCACAACCCTACCTGTAAGTGTGTACAGAGGCTTTGTTCATTGTCATGATGTCCATTGATCCTTGAAACATTCTCTAAAGGTCATATAATTCATATTACATATTATACTCACCTACATGCCTAATTTGAACTCAATTTTTTCCTTTCTTCCTTGACTGAGACACTTTTTCATAATACCCTATTATAGGTCATCATAAGGCTTGGCTAGGGATATTATGGTGAGAAAAGACCTCCCTAGGTTTCTCTTTGAAACATATAGCACTAGCCCAGCCTAAAAATCACCTTGGATTGGATAAAAAAATCCAAACCATGCATGGACCACTAATTCTTCACCCTACCTATCTGACTAGACTGAGGCAACTATAGGTTACTATTTTTCATGCCTAAGGGGTACTTATAAGTGGGCATGGGATGGACAAGACTCCATATCAACCATTTTCTTGATTAATTTGGTTCCATTTAGTCTCATTATACTATTCTAGTCATATCCTTCATTGGGTTATGCTTAATATTCATCCTCAAGGTAACAAAGGCCATTCACCACCATGGGCCTGTAGACATCATTGAAGCTTTTTAGTGGGTTCAAAGGCATATTTGTGGCTTTCCAAAACCATGTTCCACTAATATTTTCCCCTTTAAACTTGGAAAGGTTCTTTTAAAATGGTAGGGATACAAGTTTCACCCATTTAGATGCCTTGAAACCTTTAGGAAACAAACTATGGAAGGTCACTCAAAACCCCTTGACCTCTATTTTACTCCTTTAGGGATTGAATCCCTAAACTTAGTCCTTGACCCTCAAATTGGTTTCATACTTCCTTTTATCTTTTAAGATATTTGTAAGGTCTTTCATGAATTTGTTTCTATATTAATACCTCAAGGATATATTACATTGTTTTAGCTCTTCCGTACAATAACTCAACTCCATGCTTAGCCACCTCTAGGTAGTTATTTTAATTCTCAAATAGAGGACTGAGTGTGGATAGCTAAAAACTATGAATGCAAATGAACCTCATATGAATTTGATAAACCTCCAAATTTACCTCAAGTATAACCAAGGAGTTGTAACACATACTCACCTCTCCTTACAATAGCATGATGTCAGTAAATGGTCTTATGGGTGCACATTAAGAAAATATGCAGGTAGAGTAGTGAAATGTGGAAAAAACATGATGAACTAGCTTAAAGATAGCCCAAAATATATTATTATTCATCAAAAATGTGATATTCATCATTTTTACCTTGGAACTAGCTTTAGAACACTTGTTATAACATGAAAATCACTTGTTAATATGTGAACAAAGCAGACAGAAGTATCAAGTGGCTGCCTTGGTATGGAATGAAAACATATGATCAAACTTTACACCTCCCCAAGCATGAAAATGGAATTAATTCAACTCATAAATTATTTTATCATATAATACATCTCCATTACAACCTCATGGACATGATAGACCAGCTTATACATGAGATTGTAACTAGAATTATGCAAAGAGCTGACAATGGACGGAAACAAGCTAGTAAGTAATCCAAGAGGTGACATGGTAAATTCCAAACATGAAATTAGATTTTAACATGAGATATATGCTTGTATAAAACCATTTCCAAGATGTATGAGACAATTACTAGAGATAACACTTAGTAAATAGAAGCACTATAACTAGAACTACACATGGTGACACCTCCTTGCATCATGGGTAAATATACTCATTCAAAAATAATGAATCATGAAAAAAATAATGGATACCATATAATAAGGAATCCAAAATCCTTTGTGTCCAACATCACCAACTAGTTTGTATGGATTTGGCCATAATTGAGCAAAACCTAAAGGGTGCATGAAAAAGCTAGTAAAAAGACATAGTCAACTTGTTATCAATGGCTCATAAACTATAGTTTACAAATATTTGATCTCCATATATTAAAATTAATTTCTCCTAGTGTACTATCATCTCCAAAATCATTTATCTTGAAACTGCCTATGTTGCTTTTATCGAGAAAAAACCAAAGTGTCACTTCAGTTTATCCAAAAAAGCAAGAGATGAGAAGAATGGTTTTGGATTAAAAATTACACTTTAAAATTTAAAAAAATCATGGATATGAGTTTTATAAATAAGAGGAGACCCCCCATGATCTTCCACATTTGGCACACTTCCCTATGTGTCGTATAAGTGCCATTTTTCATCTTTTTCAACTAATTTTTGAAGTTTCAATTAGATAACCTATAAAATTCTGATTTAAATAACATAAATAACATATAAAATAACTTATTTTACATTTAAAATTAAAATAGGATAGATAATCACCTTGGGAAATGTGCCCTTTACATTAATGACTCTCAAAAGCACATTAAATGACTCAAAAGGTCAAATAAGTTGATGAAACTATGGATAAGGCTATAAATTGATTATATGACATTAAATTAAATATAATACATCTCATTAAAAATATATTATACCCCTTATAGACTTATAAAGTCAATTTTTTACCTATATGTGCCCTAATTTGACTAAAAAGTCAAATTTGGTCAACACTATTCAAAAAAAGAGTAACCAACTCTTCATTATCCATTTTTTAAATGGTTTTGATCTAGTATTAGATATATTTCCTTTGAATAAGATGTTCTATCAAGTACCTATCCTCATGCATCTTTGTGAAAAATAGCTAATTATTCATGTACAAGACCCAAATTTTATCCAAATTTTGATACATATTTTTTAGACCAGTCTAAAGCACACTTGCCTAACTCAAATTATGGACCTCAAGAATCATATAATATATCACTAATAACTTCAAAAAAATTATATCATCTTTATGACACATTATATTTAGCAAAATTTGTATTAGGTCTTACTTCAGTTTCAATAATGATTATATCATAATCATGATATTCCATAATAGTTAACATCATATTACTCCAAAAAAATTAATTATGACCAATCAATTTTTTCACTTTTGGAAAAAAAAAATTATGAATATATTCCATTATACACATAATATTTCACTTTTGACTCAAAAATCAATTTGAAAGAAAATGCAAAGTGCATAAAGTCTAAATCAAAATCTGAATTTGTTATAACAGAATCTAAATTTCATACAATGTTGAATTACTTATAATATTTAATCTATTATTCATGATAGTGGTGTATGTAATTCAATTATTACATTTTTTACCTTAACAACATACAAAAAAATAAAAATTGTTTAAATAGAATCATGTTTTATGCCTAGATGTCACACAAAAACATCAACTCAAAAATGTAAAACTTGGTTTCTCTTCTATTATTCATTGAAAATATTTATTATATCAACAAAACTACATTCTAAACCTTTTCTTATAAAACATGACCTGATTCATTATGCATTATTTCCATACCTTATTAGGTCCTCCTTAGACATTGTATTTGTTTGGATATAACAGAATATTCACCTGCATAATTACTTATCACTGTTGTCATGTATCCTAAATGTAAATTGTTAATATTTATGGTTTCACATTTTTCCTTTGTGTATGCACTAATAAACTTTATATTTATCAACTAAAATTTTTATCTTTTTTATGTAATTTTTTTGGTCTTTTTCATGTGATTATTCCTAGTCTTTTCCACACAATTCTTGCCCTCTACAAATGCCACAAAACTACTTATCAAAAATAAATAAATAATTAAATAATATCATGAAACTATTCTTGATTATTATTTTGGTATATCAAAATAGTTAGCTCATTAGGCCCAAGCATTTAAACATATGCTTTAATACCATATGTTGCAACAAACTAATTTTATAATGGAAAATTACCAGACATTATTTTTTGAATTTAGGGTCATTAATTTTCCTCACTTAATTAGTTCAACATTAATTATTTTATTATTTATACATCAATCATAATTTAATCTAAACTAATAAATTTATTATAATCATATGCCACTAAACCAAATTTTATGCATCATTCAATCCTCTAATAACTTAAATGATATGGTACAAATAATTTAAATAAAATTATCTCAATTGTACAATTTAGTTAATAAAAATCCCATGTAAAATGCTATAAAATCATCATCAAATAAAATATTACCATATAATTATTACTATTAGTGTATAATGGAGCACTACATTAGAATACAATATTATTTTTAGACACTATTGAATAGTAAAATAAGTTAACACATCAAATGTTCAATAGTTTCATGGGAAATTGGCTCTTGACTAGACATGATTATGCAATTTTTATTACTTATGAAAAATTGTGAGAGAGAGAGTATCATCTAGGCATTTTAGCTTCAACCACAAACCAATGGTCACCTACACACCTCTCCATTAGGATCATCACTTCCTTTCACAAAGGTGAAGATAATTATGACATAGACATTAAGAACTAATCAAGAACAATGTGTAATTATAATCATTATTACATGCATTAATCATAAATACCATGGATTCTCATCTATCTAATATGACATCACCCATACATGTAAACTAGAAATTATAGTCTAAAAATAATGTATATATATATATAACATTACTTTGGCTAAAGTATTTTTATTTATTTAAGACTTCAAATTAAGTTGGGTCATAGTCCACATTAATAATATCCCTACTATAATCTATTAATGACATTATCCTTCTTGTTATTTTATGGATGAGTGGCATATAGAAAGGATCTCTGCCTATCACTCATCATCTCTTAACATGAAGGATGACTATTTTACATAAATCTCAAATAACATCATAGATAAAGAATTCACACCAAATAGTCCAAATGACATATTTTTAGAGGTATAATCATTGAGAGGGGGGGTGAATTAGTAATTCTAGATAATCCAAATCAATTCCCAACTCTTAAACATTCATCATACATTAACTTGATCAAGAAACATAAACATGAAAACACATACATCCAAAGAATACATAATAGAATACATCACATGAAAACATCATATATGTGGGAAACCCTCTTGGGGGATAAAACCCACTGAACCATGCAAGATGGACTACAATCCTATAAATTAAGATCCAACATTTAGACCAACACCCACTGATCAAGGAATACCCATACCTTAGTTTAGTGAGACACCCATCCCATAAGGAAGAACTAACCTCCTAGGCAACCAAAAAACCACTCATCTACCTTGATCTAATCTCCACCTTTGATCTGATGTCCCCTACACCTAACAATGGACTTCTCTTACACTCTTTCCCTTTTACACTCTCACAAACTTGTACACACAAGAAAAGCATCCAAAATACTTTTTTGGATCACTCTTCACTTATAAGAATATACACAATCATAAAATCTACAATAACTCTATCACAACATCAATAACATGACCTGTAGGTTATGTATAGCCTCTTCAACCTTCTTAGCTCTTCAATCCATCCACTAAGCACACTCACTCAATTTTCCTCTTACTAGGTTCATTAGATCAATTTATCTTATCATTCACCTTCACCAACTTGATTAGATATGCATAAAAAAATACTTTTCACTCTTTTATGGTCCTTAATGACTTATACCTTTTCTTTCAAAGGTTCTCTCATTTATCTCTATATTCTTCTCTCTCTGTTCTTTCTCATACAAGTCTATAAACCATTGCCTTAGTCTCCATAATTTATAGAGTCTTCATGAATATTATCTTCTTGGTCAAATATAAGACTTGAATTAACCATTAATACATCTAATCATGGTAATACATATCTCAAATACATTTTCACATGTCAGCCATAGCATCTATGGGTCACACTTAAGCAGTTACACCTTTTAATTAGGCCTTAGTAGCCCTTATAGGTCTCATGGAGCCCTATTACCCCTTTAACACTTTAAAATTTCTTCAAAAACATCAAACCTATCGCCAATATCCATTTAATTACTTTCATATGGTTTCATTCTACTTGGAACATCAAATCAACACTTTAACCTACTAATTAGGCATTCTTGTTCTTTAGGCCTTCATACACAGATAACTCTATCATATAGAACTAAAGCATAGAAACACTTTTCTCAAACAATCCACTCAAAAAAATACATAAATAGATCATACATGACCTATTCAACATTTCCATGTCCATTGGACACCTTCACTTAGGCTCTAAGCACTCAATTCAACTCTCTCAAAATGACCACTTAGATTGGTCATATATATTCAAGCTATTTTGTCTCTCTATAACTAATCAAGGGAATATCGTGACAAATAATGCCTCCTTATAAGCCTTTGATACTTATATGACATTTCCATACTCATTTTATTCTTCAATTTTACTTAGATATCTTCCAACTTACTCCTGCAACATGGTCACTAAATCTACCAGTGCATTCAATAAACACAGTCAATATCTAAGCCTTTGTTCACACTAAATATGGATTGATAAAATCTCCACAATCCATATAGATAGTATTCATGGAGTATACAACACTCTCTAATATTTAGTTAATCTAGAAACATCAAAATACTATTAAGAACAACTCAATTATCCTTCTTGGATCACTTGTAGAGCATGGTCAAACACAATCAAATTTGGAGATCAATAAATTTGAATGTAAAAACATTTAAACATTGTAACTAGATTTTATGTATGTACCTTAGAGTCTTCTACAACTTTTATTTTTACTTTATTAATAAATTCATCTTGGATCAAAAGATATATCTTTAAAACTGTGTATTAGTTTTCCCTCATGAATTTGAATATTCAAATTCCAATGGTCACTGAGAAAATGTTAAACATAGAACACATTAACCTCATATTATTCTTCTTGGAAACTATATATAAATATGCACCATCAATCTCCTTTTAGTATATCAATATTTATGTTTCAATTCTCACCATTGATCTTATATTAGAGCTCCCATGATTGTGCCAATTGGTAGCTCAGTATGCCTTCTGCACATATGACTCTTTAACTTGACCCGCACCATTGATCTCTATCAATATGAATGCTTGAAAACCATTTATATACTGTCAACTCAATGAGATAGGGACACTTGTCACCATTATGTGCTTTCTAAGCATCTTTTGACAATTTGAATTAATGTGCATCATTGATCTTTATCTAACAAGATCACTTACTTTGTTGGATCCTTATCTAGTCAAATAATTTGCTCATCATTAGATCTTTTATCTGATTAAATTCTAGTCATATATCTTCAGTATTTAAAATTTGGCTAAGTATGGGAACTTAGTAAATTTTATCTAAGAATCCAAATTTTTACCTTAATAAATTTTGCTATGCTCAACCTTATAACCTAAAATTTGAACTATAGGATCTCCTTACATAGGTAAATCCATCCATATATCAAATTTCTCTTGAAACCTTCACATGTGTGAAATATAATGTCATCAATCTTCTTACTTAGCTTTATCTATCAAGATGATTACTTTAACATAGACATACATATAACTTATTTGATGAATTCCTTTTACTTCCAGAAGCACACTAAGCATGAATAACACCCCATAGGGTATTTATAAAATTTACACAACAATATCATCCATCAATTTCTTAACTAATTCAAACACTTAAAAACCATGCAAGAACATTGAAGCACATTGAAGTGTACTTTGTCATTATCAATCTAATACACATGACACCTCATCAACAACCTGGGTCACCTTGGAGACATCATATATAAACCTCCAATAATCTCCCCCTTTGTCATTGATGTCAACACCAATACAAAGCTTAAGCATGGACTATGCTTATCTCTTTAAGTACTTTCTCCTCCTTTGACACAATGACAAATTGGGATCAACTTTGGATCCTATTAACCTACAAATACTTTAAAGACCAATAATAGGAAAGGACCACCTTTGAGATATGATACAAAATCCCCCTAACATTGTGCATACCTCTTCCTACCTTGATCTTGTTCAAACATTCTCCATGACTACACTCATTTTTTATCATACATAGCTTATTATGAAGGCAAAACATATATGAACATCAAAAACTACATGAACTTACCTAGAAAACATTAAAAGGGACTCCCCCTAAGTCACCTGAGCTTAGGCACCCTTTTGAGCATCATCAAACCATTTCCAAAATTGATGAGTCAACATAATTTCCTTCATACTTTATCACTTTATTCTACCTCCATGATTACCATTAGATGAACAAGCCAATATTTAAATAGGAAAGATGAAAAAAAAAACTAATAAACTCATTCAGGAATAACCATACCTTTGTCATTTGGAGAAAATGAATAAAGACCACTCTTATCTTTACTAGCCTTTCCTAGAGGCCTATCATCCCTACCTAAATGTTTAAACACCCATATATTTCTTGTATATGAACCTTCAAGACTTGAAATTTCATATTTGAAGTATACTCATGTGTGCCCTCATTTATGCCAAAATTCATCTTCCAACTCTACTTAAGAACTATAGCTCCTTCACAAACCTACTAGCTAATTAACCCTATATTTACATAATCCTCATCCATGGAAGACACTACACACTTTTATATGACTATGAAATAATTTTTGACAACCCATTTGGCCATTTCAATATATCAAGTAACCTCAAACCTCAACTCTTTTAAGAAATAAACTAGCTAGCATGGGCAAAAATACTAGACTTTTAAATGAATCTCAGTCAACTCACCACCTTTCAGTCAACATCAGCACTTGAAACTTTTCTCACACCTATAAGTTATAAAACCATACTTTTGGACCAATTTTGAAGGTCACACAACTTGGAAAACCCATAGACCATTCAGCTAGGTTTTGAACTGCTTACTCTTAAGCCAAAAATAGGAAAACATGAGAGCACTCAAAAAGATTAAATTTGCACACAAAAGATCATCAAAGCATAAAATCACCTGTAACACACCTAAATGGATTCAACACAGCTTTATATGTAAAAAAAATAATCTTGATAACTCATTTTTCTTGTTTTGACACTTGGAAACCTCCATACTCTGCCTACAGACCTTCAGGACCAAAATCCCTAAACATACCTTGAGCACACATACTTGTAGTCTAGATCTTGAAATGAAAAACTTAGAAATTAATCACCTTAAAATCACTTAACTCCTTCATATCTCAACCATGAATGGAACATCTCACATATGTTCCTCCTCACATCATGCACATCTTCTTCAAGCTAATTGAGTTAGCTCCCCCTTAGCCACACACATATACAAATGATATTCTTATCCTACAACATTAATCAAAGATAAATTGGTATCCACCATGCTTATTCTTTCTTTTCAAGTGTCTCTTTAAAGCTTAGATAGAGATACCCTAACCCAAAATGTCCAAAAACAAAGTGAAACTATGAGTTGCCCATAACTCCTCATATTCCTTCTCCTTTTTCATCTAATACCGATAGTTATTCTTCTTCTTAGGCTTAAGATAAGCAACATGCTCATCCATAAAAATATTTTCCTTTTATTTTTAGAATGTATTAACAACATATGGAGACAATAAATATTCATGACATACCTTTTCATCTTAAGAAATAACCTCATCACTTGGTCTTGATAATTGATGTTCTTTGCAAGAAACTTGTGCAACAATAGCGGGATGTTCTCTTTGATCACACATACCTCAAAACTAGCCTCAATTATCACTTTAGTCTTTTCCTTGAGCTTAACTTGAACTAATTTTGATTCTCCATTTCTATTTGGATAGATGATACATTCTCTTGGCATTCTGGAACCTTCTTCATATCTAATTCCACTTTTGCTTTAGCAGGCAGTCCACCTTGATCTTTTAGCTCAACTAAATTAGTCTTCTTGGTCTTCACTTCCTTAGGATTCCATACCAAGGATTGACCTTTCTTGATCTCACTATGATGTCCATGTACCTTCTTATGATTTGAGAGATTTCTTGTATAAAATATTACAATATGACCAAATTGATGACAATTGAAATAAATAACATCATTCATACCTTATTATTGATGAATATTATGAATCTTAGCAAACATACCATCTTGTATCTTAGGTTCATTATGCTCAAGCTTAATTATCTTTGGTCTTCATACCTAGTTTAATCTTTTCCCATGCATTTTAGGGTAGAATCTAAAAATATGACCCATGTCATGACAATTATAGTAGACTATATTATACATACCTCTAGTTGACCAACTGCTTTTTCTTCTATTATTTCCTACCTTATGACCAAACCTATGACAAATAAAATAATGACCATTAAAACATATTTCATACCCCATGTCACTTGGATTCCTAATGTATCTTTTCTTGTTTATCTTGGTGCTTACATCCTTCTTGTTTTGAGCTGACCTCTCTTTCTCTTTCTCAGTCTTGTATACCTTGATAACAAATTTCTCATGCTCATCCTTTAATGAATCTAGCTTAGTATTCAATTGAATGCTCTCATCCTCTTTATCTTGTTCTAGTTTATTTTGTTCTTATTCAAGATTTCCAATCTTTATTATGATCTTTTCATGCTCATATTTCAAGGAAACAAGATTAGTCTTTAATTGATCACATTCATCTTCTTTAGCTCTCATGTTTGAACTTATATCCTCTAACTGAATTCTAAAATCTTGGATGGTCTCATTATCCTCTTTATCCCTTTTGGCCATGTCATATTTAAATTTACATGCTTGTTCTTCCATAGAATTTATCATTTCTTGATTCTCCTTTTCTTCTGTCATGGATTTTCTTGACAAACTTGCCTTAAGAGATCTGACTTGTGCTTCAATACCTTTGATCATATTTCTCATTTTATAATTCCTCTTCTTTTTTTCCTTTAGATCATCAAGTGTACTCATGAGCTTATTTTCTAGATCAAATTATTCTTCCTCTTTTAAACTTAGATTTGTCTTTGTAATACTTGATTGATCCTCAAGAATGTTGATCTTCTCTTCATCATCTTTTGGTCTTGATCTTGTTTTGAAGGATTCTAGCTCCTTTTTGAGATTAATGCACTTATCCATAATAGCCTTAAAGTTTGAGGTCATGATATTATTATGATATTCTTCTTGATCATACTCTCTCATCTTACCATTGTACTTCTTAATAAGTGATTTGATCTTATTGCACTTTTTTAACTTGATTTTAGACATGCATAAGTAACCTCCACTTGAGCCTTCAACTCTTGATTCTCTTTCTTCAATTGCTTATCCATATTATACCTTGGATCACCTTCAAGTGTTTAAACTTGAAAATAAGTTACTACTCTAATACCAATTATTAGATGTACAATCATTGAGGGGGGTGAACCAATGATGTTAGATAATCCAAATCAATTCCTAGCTCGTAAACATTCAGCATACATTAACTTTATCAATCAACATAAACATGAAAGCACATACATCGAAAGCATACATAAGATCATACATCACACGAACACATCATATATGTGGGAAACCCTCTTGGGGGATAAAACCAACAAAACCCTACAAGATGGACTACAGTCTTATAAAATAAGATCTAACATTTAAACCATCATCCACTGATCAAGGAATACCCATCCCTTAGTTTAGTGAGATACTCATCCCACAAGGACAAACCAACCCCCTAAGTAACCAAACACCCACTCATATACCTTTATTTTATCTCAGCCTTTGATCTAATTTCTTCTACACATGATGATGGACTTCTCTTACTTGCACTCTTGCCCTTTTACACTCTCACAAACTTGCACACACAAGCAATGCATCCAAAACACCCTTTTGGATCACTCTTCACTTTTAATAATATACGTAATCATAAAACCTACAACAAATCTATCACAATATCATCAACATGACCTATAGGTTATGCACACCCTCTTCAACCTTCTTAGCTCTTCAATCCATCCACTAAGCACACTCACTCAATCTACCTCTTACTAGGTTCATTAGATTAATTGATCTTATCATTCACCTTCACCAACTTGATCAGATATGCATAATTGATCTTCTTCACTCTCTAATGGTCCTAAATGACCTGTGCCTTTTCTTTCAAATGTTATCTCCTTCATCTCTATATTTTTCTCTCACAATTCTTTCTCATATAAGTTTAGAAACCATTGCCTTGGTCTCCACTATTTATAGAGTCTTCATGAATATTATCTTCTTGGTTAGACATAATACTTTCCTTAACCATTAATATATATAATAATTCTAATACATTTCTCAAATAAATTATCATAGGTCAATCAT
The DNA here is from genome assembly GCA_037957365.1 of Torreya grandis. NCBI lineage: Eukaryota > Viridiplantae > Streptophyta > Pinopsida > Cupressales > Taxaceae > Torreya > Torreya grandis. Next base: position 985,083 of record JARHVA010001265.1, read on the forward strand.
ATCATCTATGGGTCACACTTATGCAGCTACACCTTTTAATTAGGCCTTAGTAGCCCTTATAGATCTCATGGAGACCTATTACCCATTTAACACTTTACCAATTCTTTGAACACATCAAAACTATCTCCAATATCCCATTTCTTACTCTCATATGGTTCTATGCCACTCATAACATTAACTCAAAACTTGAACCTACCAATTAGGTCTCCTTGCTCTCTAGGCCTTCATACACAGATAACTCTATCATATATAACTAAAGCATACAAACACTTTTCTCAAATAATCCACTCAAAAAAATGCATAAACATATCATACATAACCTATGAAACATTTACATGTCCATTGGACACCTTCACTTAGGCTCTAGGCACTCAATTCAACTCTCACATAATGCCCACTCAAACGTGTCATATATAATCAACACACAACCAAACTATTTTGACTCTCTTTAACTAATCAGGGGCATATCATGATAACTAATTCCTTATTATAATCCTTTGAGACTTATACAACATTTACATACTCATTTTCTTCTTCAATTTTTCTCAAAACTCTTCCAACTTACTCCTACAACATGGTCACTCAATCTGCTAGTGCATTCAATAAACACAGTCAATATCTAAGCCTTTATTCACACTAAATATCGATTAATAAAAACTATAAAATCCATATATATAGTCTTCATGGGGTTTGCAACACTCTCCAATATTTATTTCATCTAAAAACATTAAAGTACTATTAAGAACAACTCAATTATCTTTTTTGGATCACTTACAAAGCATGGTCAAACACATAGTCAACTTTAGAGGTCAATAACTTTGACTATAAGAATATTTAAATATTCTAAGTAGATTATTTGGATGTGCCTTAGAGTCCTCTACAACTTTTATTTTTACTACATCAATAAATTCATCCTATATGCTTAAACACTATGCACCAATTTTCCCTCGTGAATTTAAATATTCAAATTCCAATGGTCACTAAGCAAATGTTAAACATCGAGCACCTTAACCTCATCTCATGCTTCTTAGAAACTATGTAAAAATATACACGATCAATCTCCTCTAATTATCTCTATCTTTATCTTTCAATGCTCACCATTGATCTTAGATCATAGCTCCCATTATTGTGTTACTTGGCACCTCAGTGCTTTTTGCACATTTGACTCTTTGACTTGACCCACACCATTGATCTTTGTTAGTATGAATTCCCATGAACCATAGATCTATTATCAACTTAATGAAATAGTGACACTTGTCACCATCATGTACTTTTTGAGCATCTTTTGATAGTTTGCTTTAATGCACGTCATTGATCTTTGTCTAACAAGATCATGTGCTATATTGGATCCTTATCTAGTCAAATAAATTTCTCACCATTAAATATTTGATCTGATTAAATGCTAGCCTTAGATATTTTATATTACAAATTTGGCTAAGTATGGGAACTTAGAAAATTCTATCTAAGAAGCCAACTTTGTACCTTAATAAAAATTTCTACGCTCAACCTTATGACCTAAAATTTAAACCATGGGATCTCCTTACATATGGGAATTTATCCATATATCAATTTGCTCCTAAAAATTCACACATGTGAAATATAACATCATCAATCTACTCACTCAGCTTTATTTATCAAGATGATTACTTGAATATAGACATATATATATGATTGCTCTGATGAATTCCTTTCACTTCTAGAAGCAAACTAAGAACTCATAACACCCCATAGGGTCTATGAAAAATTTCCATATCAACAATATCATCCATCAATTTCTTAACTAATTTAAAAACTAAATAACCATGCAAGAACACTGAAGCACATTGAATCACACTTTGTCATTGTCAATCTAACATACATGACACCTCATCAACAACCTTGGTCACCTTTGAGACATCATAGACAAACCTCCAACACATATACTAATATAATGTTATTTTAAATTATTTCATGCAAAGGTACAAGAATCAAAAACTTGGTTTAATCAAGTCAATCATTCCATGGATATTATTTATAAATTTAACATGTATCATGCATCAAGGACAATACACTTATTTAACATCATAAGGAAAATAAACTTAATTTTATAAAAATACCAAGTATAATTTAATTTCAATTGAATAAGCATTCATACATCTCAATTATTCAATATTCAAATAAGTTTAAATGAAACTACCATTCATATTAAAAATACCACTTATTTTTGTTGTATTTAAGATTGTATTATAAGCATCTAAAAGAGTGACTTTTCATAACTTATAGGTCCATAAAAATATCAAATTAATGGCGATTTCACCTAATCTATAAATTATGTATTTCAAACAATAAATCATACAATATAATGACTAAAACTAATATGTTTGGTAACTATATAATTTTCCAATATTCCATCTAAGTGGTCATACCCATTGCTAATAAATATAAAATTTGTATACGTCATAGAAATTGACATTAAAAATGGTTAATACAATTTCATATTGATAATACATAGTTTAAATTTTATGTCACTCATCATAATGACCAATATATAAAACAACCTATCAACAGGTTATGGTGTTATTTAAAACATTTGTCAAAACTTTCACTATCGATTCTCAATATATTGTAATGCATAAAAAGAAATGAGAATGTGAACTAATATTAAACATTACTTATTTTAATTTTCAATGGTTACCAAGTATGGTATTTTATCAAATACAATATAATATAATCAATAGTTAACTTACCAAAAATAAATCCTTTAATATGCACAACTTTAATAATCATTAAATGTGACTAAGCTCACAAATATGGATAATATAAACAAGATTCAAGTGTCATACAGTGTTTTTTATTTTCTTTGGGTAAATTTATGAGATTGAAATTTTTCATTAATAAACATTATACTATAACCAAATATACCCTTACCAACCCTAGGCCTATAGGTAGTTATTCTAACTACTTGCATGTCTATAGTTGGGCTTGTTCGACCCATTTAGACCATGTTGAAACCATATCATTTTGTTCAAAACCTATTATAATTTTATGAGGTAAAAAAAATATTATTTAATCAAAAAATTTAGATTAATTAAGATGTTTTTTTTTAAATTATCACCCTATGCGTGAGAGCAATATCTTAACCCCAATTCTATAGGAAGTAGAAATACAAAAGAAAAGTTCCTCAAATCCAATAGTCTTAGTAGATAAATAATGTACTTACATATTCAAACACTTATCCAAATCATCATGTTTCATTCAAAAAAATTAGTATGGTTTAGATCATCACTTTAATGTCAAATATTACAAGCATAACATCTAAAAATCATGACTTCAAGAGGAAACCAAGCTACCATTTTCCACAACCATTGAGTTTCATAGGTTTCATAATAAGAGTTTTCATTATTTATAATGAAATGCAAAGTAATACATGCATGAGGTTAAATACACCTTGTTATTAACTTAATTAAGAAACCCCCTAAAAATACATACACAATTTTAAGGAAACTATTACTTTCCTAGAAAATATAAAATGTCAAGAGGTGTCTTCTTGAAATGTTCACCCTTTCTAGCTTCCTATCCTTTCTTCTTCCATATTTGATGTATCCTATTTCTTATTTTATATTTTATTTTTATTTTCCTATCATGTAACCTCCACTTCACATAATTTTGCATGCCTCCTAAATTATTTATGTCTATATTTAAGATAACTAACTCCTTACTAAATAGTAATAAAATACCACTGCATTCATGCATTGATAACAAGTTAAGTTCCATCAAATATCTCTAACTAATATAATATATAACACCTTGTAGGGTTTTCAAAACAAAATTAAATTATATAAAACCTAATTTGTTTCATGTTAAAACCTACTAACCTTATTCAACTTCATGATTAGCTCCATAACCCATGGAAACCATAATTTCCTTTGACAAGGAGTTAGGATTTTGAGTAATGTTGAATAATTAAATAAGTAATGGTTCCTTATACTATGATATAAAAATTAATAATAAAAAAAATTAATTCCCACCAATAAATATAAAGGTCATGCTAATTACACCACCCTAGTGGTTTAATGTTTTGCTAGAACTCTAATTACCACTTTAAATGATTTACATGCTTTTTCACCATAGAGTTTATGTTATAAAAAGGAGTTTATTACATATTAAGAAATTTATACTATAAATAATACTAAATAATCAATTAAATAATACAACTCAATAAGTATTCAATCAACACAAGGGTACACTCAAAAATAAAAACAAGCATTCAAGAAACATGAGGTTATGACCTATAAATGAAATTGAATATAATAATACAAGAATCATCGTAAATAATAAGTTATGTAAATTAAAATCATATGACATGAATGTCACTAGAAAAATATGATCATTATCATCATGACAAAAACACTATAAGACCTATACCCCTCAAACAACTATGTAGGTGTGTGACTATTCTAAATTTGATTTTTCTACCCCCAGCTATCACGATCTCATAGCCTCTCACTTGTGATGATCTACCTTAAGATTATACTACAAGGTAATAGATATGATATCTTTCATCCACATTAGTTAGAGAAGAGGTTAGTTAGCTTGTTATCATCATAAATACTAGAAATACTAATATAAAGTATTACATTGAATGAACTATTGTATTACATCAAAATTATAGAAATAAAAACATCAACATATAATTTCCATAATCAATAAAATGTTATAAACTCAGATTTAAAATTCTAACATCACCATATAACTAATCACATCAATGATAAAATAGCAGTCTATGATCTTTGATGGTAAAAATAAATTAGTATGGTCATAGTAGTTTTCACTACAGAAGATCAAGATGTACCAAGGTTATAAAAAATATGGTAATGATTTGAAAGTAAAAAATATAAGAGGTTAACTTGTCATAAATTCCAACTCCTATGCCCTAAAAAAAATTATAACCTTATCTCTTCACAATATACATGCGCATCCTAACTACCTTTGAGAATCTTGGAATGAGCATAAATGCTCATGTCTAGAGTGTGAATATCTAGTGTACATGAAAATAAACAAAATTATTTTCAATTAGGTCTATGTCTATAAAATTTGATAATAAATAACTATAAAATTCTTGAGTAAAAATAAAATTAGGAATGAATACACCTATTTGTAAATAGGTTGTGTTTCCATATTTTTAGATTGTATAAATATGTGTGATTCAAAGGCATCCAACTTCACATGAAATATTACATCAACTAAAGATATGATATTTTATAAAATTGGTCTATGTGTTGTTTTGCATAAGTTTATTTTGTGTATGTCTTTATTGTAAGTTTGTGAAAGTCTTATTCATTGAGAAAACCTTATTTTTGTTGTTTTTTCACATTTGAGTATGCACCTACTTTTTGTAGTTTTTTTCAACATATGAGTGTGCATATGCTTGTAAATTTCCACATGTTTATTTGTTCATGTATTTGTATTGGTTGTTTATTTGAATAATATTATGATGATTTGTGAAAGATATTATGTTGGTATTTTATGAAAGATAGTTTAAAATATTTGTGATGTCTTTTTATAAGGTTTTGACATCTTATAAAACATCAAAGCTTTCATTATTTTTCACAAAGACACCAAAATGGATGAGATTTGTTAGATGAGTGTGTTCTTCATAACACAAGTTGTGCAATGATTTTATAGTCATTTGAGGCATGTGTGGTAATATTTAGTAATGTTCTTGATAATACATGAGGATTTTGATGCAAAGGTTTATAATGAAAATGTTTGTTGTGAAGTATTGAAACTTTTTATGCACTTGGTTTGAGTGCATATTTCTTTATGAAGTGTTATGAAATGATTTGTTGATGACTATTTTGGCATTTAATTTTAAGATTCATGGGAAGATGATAAGGATTAATTTAATATTTATTATGATGTAGTAATTTATGATGTGTTAATTAGTAACATGCTAGTGTCTTGAAATTATTAGAGACATTTAATAGTTTTGGTGCACTAAGGTGTGTTAAATGTTGTGGGTGGGTATAAAAAACTTAATGTAAGTAGGTGGATATTGTGCCTATTTAATCATGGCCATATACTTTCAAATTGGGAGTGATCCAAATTATTAGAGGTTAAGGCAAATTATGAATGATTGTTCTAAGAGATGGGCTACATTTGTAAATATTATGAGTTATGGAGCTGAGATATATGAATATAATATCATAATGCATCTCATTGTGAGACTGTGGTGTCATTGTCCCTATTTCATTTTATTTAGTTTAAATATAATAAATATAAGAGTTGTGTTCATGCATTTAATTTCATATTATATTTTGTATTTTTAGTTTTATGTGATCTAAGGCATATTTAATTTGAGACTCATAATTGTGGCTACATCATTTAGTATCATAAATAGGTTGTATTCTTTATTATTGATTATTAGTTTTTGTATTTGTGAGTGTGGGTAAAAATTAGCTACAAACATATTCTAGTGAAATCATTGGGTAGAAGTTATTGGTGTAAATATTCAAAATCTTTATTTGGTATAAGATATATATTGTTAATGAAATGACACACAAATGAGGTTTAGATGTTAGAATGGAAAAAGTGAATGAATCACCAAGACTTGCATATCTTGTGGAATTGAAGATAGAAATGAAAAATCAAATGGGGACTATGGAGGCTACACAATGTTGAGGTGTTGTAGTGGTAGATGAGTAAAATGGTACAAAAGTCATAGAGTAAGCACAAAAATATTTGGATGTAAAATAGGTTGAGTAACCTAAAATTTATTCTTGTGAGTTGTTGCAAGAATAACAAGTAATACAAACTTTGACCCTAGAAGTTATTTTATAAGTTGGAGTCTTGAAGAGCTCATTGACCAGATTACTAAGTTGAAGATCAATTCTAAATATGAATGTATGGAAGATCACAAGAAAATTAAGTTTTTCAGTGTAAAGTTGAAATTTTAAGCATCTTGATCGTAGAAGCATATTCAAGATAAATTATTATGCAAATGTAAAGATAATATAAATACTTGGAATAAATTCATCATGAAGCTAAATGATAAATTCACTCCTACATATTTTAATGATCTTGTTCAATAAACTTCAAAGCTTACAAAAGAAAGAAACAAGTGTGAAATATTGCACTAAGAAGTATTATGGACTAACCATTACAGTAGGTCATATTGAATATGGTGCTAAAAAGATGTTAAGGTATGTGAATGGGTTGCACATGGAAATTTAGGATGATTTTGGTATGATTAAATTATTATATATTGAAAAATCCTATCAACGGGTGCTAAAGCTAGAGGAAAATTTATCATACAAACATCAAGTAATGGCATGAGGAAAAGTAAAATTCATGTGTGGATGATTACAAGGAAGAGTAAATGGTGGAGGTTATTCTATTTATTCACAATATGGTGACATTAGTACTTTGCAAAGCAATGATGTTAGTACCTAGATAAGCAGAGTAAATTTCAAAGGAAGAGCATTCTATGGATGAGGTAGAGGTTGTGGATTCCTTGGTACATATTTCAGATGTGGTAAGACTGGTGTCCTCATATTCCTAATAATATTAATAAGATAATTTATGTAAGTGTACATATATAAAATATGAAGAGAGTGTTGTGTCTATTCATAACATAGATGAACTAGAAAATATAGGAGAAGTTATCATGATGAAGAGGGTATTTTTAAAACTTTTAAAGGATAAATAATTTATTTAGAACTGTAGACACTCCATTTTTATCACTTTGGTGTCAAAATTGAAAAATAGAACAACTTTTTGTAATTACACACATATTGGTTTGAAATCATCTATTCATCCTACATACAAGTTTGAATTCACCTTGGGGTATCTCTAGGTAGTATAATTCACCATATTAAATATATTTAATTATCATTTATATCATTTTATATAATCAATTATTCTACACTTATCAATTCACTAATTCTCCTTTACTGATCAATTGATTAAAATACTCCCCCTTCTCTAAATCATTCTTCTGACTATAATTTTATGTAAATGAAATTAAATTTTTCTTCTAATTATTAATTATTCCTTTTCCTTCTATTTCTAAGAGGCATATTCATTTAAATCATCTTGAGATCCTATGGAATATTATTTTGTGATCCCACTAATTTACTAAATGAATTAATATAAAGGATTATTGCCCACCCTTCATCTTTGAGACAAGATGAAGGTCCCTTAATTAATATTATGAAATATTTTAGGGAGAAATCTCAACCCTTCATCTTGTAAATAAGAAGAAGGACCCATATTTGTTATTCATGTGATTTCTTAAGAATGGTTCTCCACCCTTCATCTTTAAAATAAGATGAAGGGCCAACATTGACTCTGACAAAGATATTTTAAAGATAATTATCTACCCTCCATCTTTCATGAAAGATTGAGGGCTCATATTAATCCCTCTTTGATATTTTTAAAATCCATACTCTACCTTTCATCTTGGACAAGATGAATGTCTCATGTTATCAATCCATGTGTTGATCCATGTGCCTTGTTGATGATGTATTTACAACCATCCATATTGGAAGCAATATGAAAGGTATTTACTGATTCATAATTTATATAAATATGACCCTTCCCATTTAAAATTTTGGATGCTCAAGTTTGATAACAAAGTGTTATCATATTCTTAAATTATCTTGTGCATCACAATCCACTCTTCATCATTTCAACTACTTAAAATTTCAAAATATATGTTTCATCATGAAATGGCATTTATAAAGACCTGTTGAGACTAAATCTGAGCCAAATCCACTTACAACAAGGTGAAAAATCTCAAATAGAATTTAATCATAATTTATATCTTTCTTTGATTTTGGTTTTATTTAGCTTTATCTTATACTCATCAAGGTCCTAAGCTCAAGTTTATATTTTATTTTATTGATTTATCTAACATTGTAAAATGAACACTTGTGAAAAATCTTATGGATATATATGACATGCCCAATGGGGATAAAATCACACCTCACAAATTCTTCTAGTTTCTTTATTGGTCTTCTAGTTAAATATATATATTCTGATTTTTTATAAAAAAAAATTACTAGTAAAATGATCATCACTTTTGATCTGTTATATTTTTTAATTTTAATTTTTTTAGTTGTTTGAATTTTTGTCCTATCAAAAACCTCTAAAGATGTTGTTGAATAGTGATTTATATTTTAGGATTTATAATTAAATTACTAATTACCACCTTTTATTTTTGATTTTATTTTTTAGATAAGAAATGGTTGGTAAAATTATCATAATGTTTGATCTATTATATGTTTTAATCTAAATGTGTTTGGTAGTGTTTTTATTTATCTTATCACAAATATCTTAAAAAATATTGAAAACTAATTTATAGTGGAAAAAAATATTTTATAATCATAGGTGATTGATTTAAATAAAAATTGGAAACTTGAATAATAACTATAGTAGTCCAACATGTTAGTTTGTAAAATTATTACATAGGTTTCCAGTTTTTATTTGAACTAATTTATATTTTAGGAGTTATTGTCAAATTACTAACTACCACCTTTAATTTCTAATTTTGTCTTTTAACTAAAACATGACTGGTAAAATGTTCATAACATTTAATATTTTATTTATCTTAATCTAAAAAATTTCATGGGTGTGTGAAATTATCCTATAAAAAACCTATTAAATTTTAATTTAAAATTGATTTATGGTAAGGATTTATGGTCAAATTACTAACTACCATATTTTATTTATGATTTTTTTGCTAAGAAATGACTAATAAAATGATCATAACTTTTGATCTATTATTTTTTCTAATCTTAAAAAATCAAGGGTGTGAGGATTTTTCCTATCAAAAAAATTTAAAATTTTCATGAAAATTTGATTTATATTTAGAAGTTAACATTAAAATATTGAATATTACTTTTTACCTTTTTTGTTTTCAATTTTTAAACATTTTTTTTGCAAATTTATGCATGACAAAGACCAAGAAAAACTACTCATTTTAATTTCTTGTAGGTTAAAAAAGGGTGTGGTGATTCATTAAAATATATATTACTTATTTGCAATTAATTTTATGTTTTTAAAATGAATTCAGCGCTCAATTTAGTGTTTTAAAAAGAATTCATATTTCAATTTGGTGATATAAAAGATGTTTATTTATGTTCATATTTATTCAATTATTTATTTAAGCATTTATTTGTATGCTTTTGATATTCATTCACATGTATGCCTCCACTTTGGTAGGGTGACTCAAAAATGCAGAGGTGATAACTTATTTTTCTTTCAATATATTTGCCTATGTTCTTCATTTACCCTTAGTGGGATTATTGTGAATCAAAAAAAAATACCTTTCATTTTTATTTTGATTGCATGATTGGGGTATCATGCCTTCTCATAATCCTTAGGGTACAGTGACTAGAACATCATTATCTAACATTCTTACCAACCCTATTATCTGATGGGGTATATAAATTGAGGTTACATCAACAATATTTATATGAAAGGTCTCTTAGAGATTTTTTTTAATATCACTTCACTAAAATTTTATGGTTGAAGTGGTTGTAAAAGGACATGACCCTTTGGTTAATGGCCTATTCAATATTTTTCTAATGGATTTTCATGTCCATGTGTTGCAAGGTATATCAGAACCATCTAGAAATCCCATGAAAACTTTATCATATGACCTTTTGGCCACAAAACATTAATCAGTGTAGAGTGGTAAAACTAACTACACTTGATGATATATTTTACATACAAACCTTTTGATATAAGGGTGGGGTTAAAACACTACCACTAATTTAATTAATTAATTTAAGAGTCTTTAATTTTATAATACTCTCTCAAGGCAAGTATATTTAAATAATTGATGAATGTGGAGTATTATTGTGTCAGTCACTAAAGTAGGGTCATAAGATTGAGTTTTCAATTGCTTGGTTATTATGTCAAAAACTTTTCATAATATACATACACCTTCATAAAGAGGTATTACTCTACCTAATTTTTGGGTCAAAATTTCATATCCCCCAAAGGTATTATGTTATGTTGAAAACCCCCTCTTTTTAAAATTAATGCCATTATAATGCCTATTTTTAGTCATCTTTAATTCTAATTTCAAAACCAAAATTCCAAATCTAATTCAAATCAGGTTAACTATTAAAGTCTAATTCAGTCAAATTATTATGAAGTCAACTCTTTTCTAAATTTAACTCTATTTGAATCAAACCTTCAATTATATTTTTTAAATCATGTTTCAAGATATATTTAAAATCAATTCCAACCCTATTTCACACTAACCTAAACAAAATTACATTAAAATTAGTTTAACTTTGATCAAGGTCCACCAATTCAAATCATTCAAATCACAAATTATCTTTCCATTCAATCTCCTACACCTTTTTGTTGGGAACAAAAAGTTATGACATACATCCTTTATTTCATTTGAATCCAATACAACATCAAAGTTCAACTTGAGCTTAAAACAATCCAATAAATCTACCTTGTTTGGGGATAATCATAGTCCATCTAATCAAATATGCCTTATTTGGGGCTAATCTAAATCATATTTCTTATAATTGATTCCTCTTTGATTGGGGCCAATTTCATTTTAATCAAGTCAAATTCTACCCTATTCAGGGCCAATTTCATTCTAATATTTCCCCTTGCATGTATCCTTATTAGGGGAATCCTTCAATTGATCTTCTATTACCTTCCCATTAAATTTTATGGCATTCAAACTAGATCAAGACAAAGCCCATGAACAATATATGTTTGACAACAAGGATGATCTCCTTTTATGACTTTTACAAATAGGTGTTCAACTACCTATATATTTTGAATCAAAAAAACCTAAATTTTATCCTAAGTAGGAGTAGTTAAACTATTTCACAATTACATCTATCAAACATCCCATCTACTAGTTACCCACTTGATCATGATCATACTAGAAAAGGAGTACCTATTTTGACACATTTATCTAATGATTATCTAGCTTTTGAGCCATAAAAACCACATCAAACATCAAGTATATGCCCATTTGTAATCTAAGATGTTATAGACCAACTCTTTCAGATTAGCCAAAACCTATCTTGAATTGTGTCTATTATTGATTTAACCTTTGATTTAGTCAATTAATCTATCTAACTATGTCTTGTCATTACCATTATAAGGTATATTATCTATTAAATAGCTAGGTACATCCTAGTCTAAGAATCACTCACTAGGGAAATGCCAAGATCACTTTCTTAATCATAATCATACTCATTCAATTTCAAGTCAATATCAAGATAAATCACCCATTTTTGACATATTTTTTGAATCACCCATATTTGATGGTCATCATTTGCCCATTTTCCTATATTTGATGAGCCTTAATTTGAATATCCTCTTTATGATTTTTCACTTGTATTTGAATAACCCTTCTTCGATGAGCTCATTTTTGAAGAACACATTATTAACCAATAGTCTATCTTTCATTCATTTCCAAACATTCCCCATTTTATAAAATTATTTCATCCTAAAGCTTTCATTCCAAGTGAAAGGTGAACAAGGTACTTATGGATATTGCAATTCAATTGGCCATTTTTGTAGACACATTTACATCAAAAATAGGTTCTCATTTAGATCCAACATTATTATTAATATCAACCTTAGGTTTAAATTTTATTTTATAACCAATATCAAAATTGGGTTTCATTATAAAACCAATACCATATTTAGTTTCAAAAATATAATCAACATCAGTGTCAATATCAGGTTGAGATCCTTTTGAGTTAAAATTAACTTCAAAATTAGCATACGTTAGTGGATATTACAACATTGGCTATACACTTCTATAAAATCCACTTCAGTCCACATCAAATTTAGAATCAACATACCATATTATATGTTATGACATAAGCTATATGCTCCATGTAGATCATATTTAAAATATTTATGATCCTTCTATGTTTGTTTAGGACATTTCCTTTAACATCAATGCCAGTTTTCCTAGTAGCTTCTATAAGGACTATGATGTCATTTATCCTTCCATTAGTATTACCATTACACATGTATTTCATATTAACAAACCTATTCATTATATTAACATCCATGTGCCCATAGATATTGACTAGGATGAATAGAATCACACATTATTAAACTCCTTCCATGGTGAAAAATTTCTACAAATTTTTTTGGGGATCCAAGACTACATTTAGGCAGAAGAACAATCTCCTAGTGAAACCTTATTTTAGGTGCTAGGGGAAAATCAAATTCCAAAATCACCATCTTCTATTAAAACCTTATTTGAGGTGCTAGGGGATAATAAAATTCTAAACTCAACATCCTTTAGTGAAACCTTACTTAAGGAACTAAGGGGTAATCAAAATGAATTATCAACATCCCTTAGTTAAACCTTATTTAAGGGACTACTAGACAATATAAATCAAAACAATCAATAAGATTTTTTTGGTGAAGACCTCTTTGATATTCCATTAGTTGAGCTAATTAGTTACTCATTTCTTAATGAAGACATTATTTAAGTTAATACCATTCTTGCCATAATAAAATTCAAGTTGAATATAGGATTAGCAATAATGTATGTGACAAAATCTTAGTCTTGATTTGTCTTTCAACCATTATACATTCCATTGTGATCCCATTATTCATTATAGGCTAATATTCCATTATTTAATTAGATCATTTATCCAATGCCTATCCATCTGTGTACTTCTTTGCAGCAATACTTTTTAAAGAGAATATGAAGACACTTTGTTTAGAGGTCTGGAGGAAGTAAAATCAATAACTAATAAAGATCATAATAGCATCAATATAACATACATTACTAATAGAATTATAACTAAAAAATTATTCATAACCAATATGGGTTAGAGATCAAACATTCAACATTATGCATCTTGTAATGCTCCATTGAGTTAAGATGCCAAAAATTAAAAATAAATCAAAATAGAAAGATAAATAATTTTTGTAATGGTGAAAACCATGATTGCGGTGCCTTGAGCAAGTACCATGATGAAAACCAAGTTTATGGTGTCATGTGTAAATAGTTTATTCTCTATAAGTAAATTGATACTATTGATGCTTAAAACTATACCATAGGTGCTCTTAGTGTTGAAGAACACTTCTCAATTTAAGATTCTAAGAATCCATGGCATGAGTTGCAGTTTTTGACTATTAAGTGATTGTCTAAGGTGAAATAGAAGCAAAGTATGAAAACTATCCACAATATTTATTTTATTTAGTGGTTGGGAGCCACTAGAGTCTACACAATTTGAATATTTAGTAATTTTGAGGACTCAAAATTTAAACTAAATGATTATTAACAATGACCTTTAAGCAAGATTGAATCTTGAAAAAAAATAAGAAAAGAGAAGGGTAAAGTAAGAAATAAACATGATTGTAGGTTTTCATCTCAAATATTATGACAAAATTCCAATTACTTTGAGAAAATTTGAACCAATTTATGTTATAAAATAGCATAAGCTCAAATTATATCACAAATCAGGGAAAATTCATAGGAAAAATATGAATCATAAGTAGAAACCAAATTTACTTTAAAGATTTCCTATTATGATCTGAATAACCTAAGTACATCCAAATACAGAGCAAATAAAATGAAGTAAACTTGAGATCTTTACAGTCAATTTAGCATTTAGCACAAATTAACAACCCTATGACAAAGAATGTAACTTAAAACAAGAAGAATCATTCAAATTCAAGATGACTATCTGTAATTGAGAGGTAACATGGACATTCAACAAAACTATCAAGAAAATCTTTTCATAATTCCTTAGTTGTATTAAATTTTCCTAGTATACAATTTCTCAAAAACTCTCCCTTAAAAATGGTAACCATCTACCTATTTATAATAAACATAGGTGATTAACTAGTTAACTTTCAAAATATCAACATGTGAATAAGGATAGATGTCCTTAATATAAAGATACAATGTGGAAGGTCACATGTCAACATGACAAGAAAGAGTATATGCTAACAGACTAGCATAACTTTACAAAAAGAAAATTCTCTTAAGAAATTCATTAGTGGGCCCTTCAATTACCCCTATCTAAGGAATTCTTTCACCTTGGTGTATTACTCCTTGATCAGCTCAAAATCCACTATATGATTCATTAGACAATCCTCTTCTTTATCTGCTAACTTGTCAAATTCACTATCTACCCAAGATACAAGTTCCTTGATACATTATGCTTCTACAATTTGTTTCCCTACAAAAATAATGGTATCAAGGTTCTTCTGGTTATCCTTAGCTAAATGACCTTTTCTATCTTTGATGTTTTGGATGTGAGTACCAACCCTCTACTTAAATTATTCATCATCATGGTGGTTTGAGAAGGGTTATCTAATAAATTCCCCAAAAGTTTCTCAATCTAGTTTACCAAGTCTATGTCTCTCTTGATGAAGTCCTTAATATCACTACTCTAGGTAATCAAATCCTCTTGTTTATCTATCAAAACTACCATGAAGATGTCCAGATGTTTAAATTTGATAATCTTGAAGTCCAATGCCTGCCTTATCTTATGCACCTTGATGAGCTCCTCCATCTGAACTTGAGAATTCTACCACTGAGTGATTAAGGCTTGTGCCATCTCAGCTTGATGGTTTAAAGCACTCAATCTAAGCTTGATGATTTTAAAATTCTCAAATGTGTCCATCAAAGATTTATTCAATGCTTGTAATACGTCTTCAAGAATTGAAAGGAGGACTTGATATTATAAATCTTGTTTTTCTTTCTCCAAGTTGAGAATCTTCTACTTTATTCCTTGAACTCTAGCCAAGGTCATTGTTGATTGGTTGATTACCATACTAGCTACATCTTCTTGAAATATAGGATGCTCTCATGTTACCTACCTTGGAATAGGAGTTAAGCTTGAAAATGGTTCCACCTTCCAAAAGGTGAACTCATTAGTACCAACAGTAATTTTCTTAGTCTCTACTCTCTCAAGAGTTGATGTATCTAGATTAAATTAAACCTAAGGGTCAAATTATTTCACCTATGGTTGTTCAATAATCTCTACATTTTAACTCCCAGAGGCTCCTAGGGTACCAACCCATTAGCTTTCCTTATTGTGAAGAATCTGGATGCTTCTCTCTGCTTTTTTATTCAACATATCCTAAATCCAAGGCTTGACATTATCCTAAACACCTATGTTCACTCGATTCAAAGCTAGTGAAGGAGAAAAGATGGATTTTCTACAACTTCCCATAAATAAACCAATCAAGAATGGTTGGTCCATAAATATTATTCTCATCACTGAAAAGGTTTATTTCACTAGTAGGGTGAGTGAAAGTTAACTTAGGCCTCTTTCTTAGAGCTAGAGGAACTATGGATAATTTTGCCTATCTCTTTCTCCTACCCAATGGAACCAATTCCTTGTCTACTTCCTCATATGGGTCTTCTTCCTTATCTAAACCATAAGAAGTTGTGATATTAATAAGGGCACTTTCTGCTATTTCTCTAGTTTCCAAAGTAATCATGCTAATAACCTCTACTAGGGAAGAAGGCCTAAGTGGGGATGCCTAAATTTGGGGACCTTCATTAGGTCTATGCTCTATGTTGGACTCTTGAATCACATCTTTACCATTCCCTTTTACATCTTTAGGTTACCTAACCTGGGATGACTTTGTCAATTCTTTCTACTGAGGCTCAAAAGATTATCCCTCAATATCTAGCTCTTGATGTGTGGTCCCAGATGGCCCTAGCAATAAATGATAATGTAAGGGATGTAGTTTTCATATTTCTCCTGAGGTCTTATTATCCTTGACCAGCCTATGTTCTAATTTGATGTTGTAATTTTTAACCCTAGATAAGACTTCTTCAAAGTTCCTTGCCTTTATGTAAATACCATCTCCCACACCTGGTTAATGTTTATACTCAGTCTTTAGGACATTTTTATCCTAAATAAGGTTAGCCACTCTATCATTGGGGTCCCACATCTTAAGATCATCTAGTTGGAAATCAAAAGAGTTCATGTGCACCACCATGATCTCCAGCTATTTCCAATCTTTGATTATAATTATACCAATGTCTAGTGGGAAGGGATGAACCTGAGCTTTCTTATTCTTCTTGTAATGCCAATCCATTCCCTAGATGATTTGATAAGTAATTTATTTCTCTATAAGCTTATTAGGAACATATATAGGCAATCTATGTGGTTGGACCATGATTCCCTCTATCCTTATTACAGTCCAATTTGGATAGAACCACACATCCTCCATAGTCTCTACTTGTCTTTTGATTAGAGGATGAAGCTTGGGCATATGGATACCAGTGATTGCCTCAAAAATGACTAGGAAGATACCATCACATATGAATTACATGTGATTCTTATATTTGAATATATGTAATTTCGAATAATGATGGGAAATGGTAGATCTACCATTAAGGGGTCAATTTCAAATTCTAATGAAATTAATAGAGGCTAAGAGTGAATCCAAGAGGTAAGACATCATAAAAAAATTCTTGGAGGTCTTTCTCTTGATGGTTGTAAATTTTTTGGCCAAGAAAAAACTTATTAAGTTTCCAATGAGAGGGGTTAAGTTCTGCTCCAACATGCAATGGACATAAGATACCTAGACCTTACTCAAATAAGTAGTAAAAGATGCACCAAAGGCTCTGTTAAATAAGGTCATAACTACCCTAAAACCCTCCTTGAATTGGGAAATAGGAATCTCACCTTTTGAGGTCCTAAAAACATGGGAACCTTGCATTAACAAAGGTGAGAGGATTGAATCCAAGTTTTGGGAATTTATCCATTCTCTCAAGGATGGGACATCAACATGATGCAAAGGGAACTTATAATAAGCCTTAAAGGCCATGTAAGCTATGCATGCAAATTTTTTTATACTTCATGAATAATCCATTCTTCATCTATTCTATAGTCAATAAAAATAAGAATAAGAAAATCAATGCAATGCATTACCTCTAGTTTAGTAACTGCATGGTGAAGGCCTACCATTTGAATTGATACTAAATCCTTATATCTTTGGTATACTAAAGCATTCCTCTTCTTCCTAGGAAATTGGTTGTAACTCCTTGAAAAATAAGAATAATTCAACCCAATTATTGATTCCATGTACATTCAATGTTATTAAATCTAACTTTGTGTCTTTAAATACCCTTCCTTCACTCTCTAAAGTTAGATAAATCTATGCTTCAATCTTCATCTATTGCCTACCCACTACCTTTGATAACACTTAACTATAGTTTATGAAAACAAAGATCTCACGAAATCACTCACTTTGAATTCAATTTTCAATTATCTCAAGTGTCATAATCAATTCAACCAACTCTAGCCTTCTTTATAAAGGGTTTCGGATTTTTGGATTTAATGACCAAACATCCAAATTTGATCTCATATGTGCCTTAGATATGATGGAACCTTATTATCATATCTTTTATGTTTTCAATCATGAGATATCTTTCATTTGGATCCTCCATACTTACATAGAGCTTATGTGGCAGGGTTCCATGTCTTTTGTGTAAAATTTCATAAATTCTATTTGAATGATATTCATTAGCTTTCAAAAGTCCTCTTTATTTTGCTTTAAAAAACCAAATCTAGGTCCTTAAATTTCATTAATATTTTGATTTTAAACTCACTAATTATGCCATGTGTCAAGATCATGAGGCCTTTGAAAAATATTGAACTTCATTACACCATTGGATCAAATCGAGTGAGAAAATGATCACCATTGGATCTTAGCTAGGGCTAGATCATTAACCACATGCTTTTTTTTAAAAGGCTTTAGGCTCGACACACCATTGGATCAAATCCATTGAATAAGTGATCACCATTGGATCTTACAAGATGCTTACCTTTTAATCAGTTACATGATCATATAAATCATAGGTTTAAAAATGTCATTTAGAATTTTATGTTTAAAAAACACAAAATGACTTAGGCTAAGATCTTTATATACTAAGCTTGTCTTTGCAAAAAAAAGCTAGGAATTTCTTAAAAGGTTTTTTAGAAATGCCCCCTTTGTATAGGCTTTAAAAATTATCCAAGTTAAATTTGATAGGTTCATTAACATCAAATATGTCTTCATGGACGTCAAATGATGGGAGCAAATGTATCAATTTTATGATAGTAGAATTTTTTGGTCCAATGATTTAGTGCCATGTGTAAAGCCTTAAGGGGATCTTGAGGCTTTTGAGATTGTTTAATTTAAATTTGATGGGTTCGGTCCCATAAAATACATCCTCATAAATGTCGAATGACTAGGGTGAACCTATCAAATTTAAGACAATACAATCTTTCTATCTCATGTTAAATTTGATGGGTTTAGTCCCATGAAATATGTCCTCATAGACATCAAATGATGGGAGTAAACCTATCAATTTTAAGACAATAAATTTTTTTGGTCTAATGAATGAGTACCATGCATAAAGCCTTCAGGATATCCTAAGGCTTTTGAGATTAGTTTAGTTTAAATTTGATGGATTTGGCCCTATTAAATAGGTCCTCATAGATGTCAAATGATGGGGGAAAACCTGTCAAATTTAAGACAATATAATCTTTCTATTTCATGTTAAATTTGATGTGTTTGGTCCCATCAAATATGTCCTCATAGATGTCAAATGATGGGAGTGAACCTATCAATTTTAAGATAATAAAAAAATTTGGTCCAATGAATGAGTACTATGTGTAAAGCCTTTGAGAGATCTTGAGTCTTCCAAGTCAATGCACACCAATAGATTAGAACCTCCAAGGCAATATGAACCATCAGATCAAGTCTTGAGTGGTTAATAGCTATTAACATATTTTTGGGTGTTGTATTTAATTCACACCATTGGATTGAAACCCCTGAGTAAATGATCACTGTTAGATATTTACTAGGCTCAAATCATTAACTGTGTATCCTTTTAAAAAGACTTCAAGCTTGTCACACTGTCAAATCAAAATCAACAAATAAGTGATTATTGTTAGATCTTTAAAAGAGGATAATCTTTAAATTAATACCCAATCATGTATAAAGTTTAGCCTAAGGTTTTATATTAATATTCAGTCATGTTTTAAGGAAAAAACATATTTGAAGCTTAATATAAAGTTTGAATTAGGATCATTTAATCAAAAGGAAATAAAATTTCTTGCTAGTATTTTTGTGAATATTCAAATTCAAACCCCCTTTAGGGTTTGTTCCTTGGGAACCCTATGTTCTTCCATGGAACCTGCAACTAATCACCTTGAAGATAATTATTAGCAATTTTGAACCATGAAATGTAAACATGATCAAATACATCAAAGCACATGTTCCCCTTTTAAAATTGATTTGCCTTTAAAATCTAATATAAGACAACTCTTCACATTCAATCCAGAATATAGACTTTTTAGAAACAAATATAAGGGTCCTCCTTTCAAAAAAGAAAGATAGGGGGGTGTTGGTCTCAATAAATACTTGGGGGCATCCTTTTCTATATTAAAATTCATTCCATATAATCATATTGATGATTTTATCATGTCTTGAACCATCATTATTTTCATCCTACTCTAGTCCAATTTTCCTTCATGTCTTGATCTTCATAAAGAAATGGAAGTTATTCATAGCCCTATTTTGGAAACTATCTTGGCATATCCTCTTAATAAAAATTTGATGATTAGACCTTTTTTCACATGCAACATGATCCTTAGATATTCCTAATCTACTTATCATCGATTATTATCTAATTTTATCATTCTAATACTAACATTTACTATTAAATTCCATCCCAGTACTAGAATAGGTTTTCCCTTTACTAGTGATCCCTTGTGGGTACAATGTTCTAAATACTCCTAAACATTCCCATTTCATGATTTCATCATTTTTTGAGTTAATTTTATGCTCTATCTATTTTATGATTTAATTTAATGCTCTCTCCATTTTATGAGTCAAATCATTTAGCATCTCATAATTGTCTATTGATTTGAGATGCCAAAAAATCAAAAACATTCAAAAAAATATAAAATCCTAAACATTCATAACATTAAAACATCCTAAAAATATAAAAAGGCTAAAATATCCAAAAAATGTATAAAGCAAAAAATATATAAAAAAATATTCTTGTCCTAAATCCTTTATCAATCCTAATCTAATTTAATCATCTACCATTTGGATGTGTCCTTCCCAAATCTACCCTATTTGGTACAAAGTCAAATCAAATTGCTATAATTCAAATTCATCGCTTCCACCCAATTTAGGGTAAGTTTAATCATGTAGCTTATTTTAAGATGTTCTATTTCTAATTCTTCCTCTTGCATGTATCCTTTCTTTGGGGAATCCATTCTAACAATCATTATCATTGAGCCTATCATGTGGATTTTGACTTGATCAAAGACAAAATGTTTTCTATTGATTTTTTTTCTTGTTTGTGTGTTTGCTTATTTGATTGTTTACTTTATTGTTTGATTTTTTATTTTTTCCTTGACTTAGTCTATTATTCCAAAAAGGTCATCATCATGGTGTATCTTCTCATGTACTTTTAATTGATTCCATCCATTGGCATACATTATAATTTTCATCATGGTTTTTATTATTGGTGTGTTGTTAATTCTCTATTATATCAGGGGTTGATCTTTACATATATTATGGCTAGGTCATAATGATATTCTATATCATGATGTATACTATCATAATCAAAATTAAAAATCAAATACCAAAGTTCTTAAAGTAGTAATATCTCCCCTCACATCATCTTTATTATCCAATCATTTTGGTCATCTTTGACCGCATCATTGAGCCTATCATTCAAATCTTCACCCTTTCATCTCTTTGAGCATTATTGTGTGGTCATTTTTTTGGCTTCTACAAAAATATGTTATACTATTAGCACACATTATTTTGTCAAATTATCAACATCAGCTCATTCATATCAGATTTATTTTATTTAATGGGTTAAATACTTGATCTATGCTTTCCAATCAATCACTCTATCAATTCATCAAATCAAATCCACCATGTTTGGGATAAATTATCATTCCATGTTTTCAACTTTCATCCTATTTGGGTTATTTCAAAGTGTGTAACTTATTTTTGGAATGTATACTCATCTAACATACGAGTTTGAATTCACCTTGGGGAAACTCTAGGTGGGATAATTCACCATAGTAAATCTATTCAATTATCATTTTGGTCATTTTATCTAATCAATTAATATACTCTATTCAATTCACTAATTCACCTTTACTAATTAGTTGATTCAAATACTCCCCCTTTGCTAGATCATTACTCTAATTAATTCTCTACAATATATTAATTAAATTGAACTCTTGGCTAATTGAATTAATCATTATTATAACTATAGTTCTATGTAAATATAATTATATTTTTATTTCTATTATTAATTCTTCATTTTCCTTTTATTTCTAAGAGGCATCTTCATTTAATGAATCTTGAAATCTTATGGAAGATTATTTTGTGAGACCACTAATTTAATAAATGAATTAATATAAATTATTATTCTTCACCCTTCATCTTGGAGACTATATGAAGGGCCTATATTGGTTATCCATGTGCTTTCTTGAGAATGGTTCTCCACCCTTCATCTTGGAAATAATATCAAGGGCTTATATTGAGTCTCACCAAGATATTTTGAGGATAATTCTCCACCCTCCATCTTACATGAAAGATGGAGGGCTCATATTATTCCCCATTTGATATTTTCAAGATCCATCCTCCACCCTTCATCTTGGACAAGATGAAGGGCTCATGTTATCAATCCATGTGCCTTTTTTAGGATTTATTTTCAACCATTTATCTTAAAATTAATATGAATGGTACTCATTAATTTTTAATTGATATAAATAGACCCATTCCTCTTTGTAATTTTAGATACTCAAATTTGATAATGAAGTACTGTCAGATTCTTAAATTCTCTTGTGCATCACATTCCACTCTTCATTAATTAAAATTTGAATTTTCAAAGGAGATGTTTCATAATGAAATAACATAGAAAAAGATATATTGGGAATACATCTAATCCACATCCACTTACAGCAAGGTGAAAAATATTGAATGGAAGGTAATCATAGTTTGTATCTTTCCTTGATTATGGTTTTTTTTAATTTTTACTTATGCTCATCAAGGTCCCATGCTCAATTTTATATTTCATTTGTTTTGTTTTATTGATTTATCTAGTATTTTGAAACTAACACTTATGAATAATCCCATGTATATAATGACTATTTACAAATATAGAGGCAAGTGTTGTAAATTGATTGTTAATAGTGGTAGTACTAATAATATTTTTTAATATGAAATGGTGGATAAATTGGGTTTGTGATGAAATAGAACCCTAGGAGAACCTAAAATCCTACATGAACAAAAAAATTTGAGTGTGATAAATAAGTAAAGATATGCACCATAGGAAAAATAGAAATAATAGTTGATGAAGTGTATGGGATAAACCCATTGAGAATCATGTAGTGTAATGAGTAGGGGAAACACATACAGTGTCACACATAAAAAATTTATTCAAGATAACATCAAGAGATAGACAATTAAAAAGTGCATAAAATGAATACACCTATAATAAATAAGCATGAAATCTAGGCACAAACCTTGATATATCAAAGGAATAATGGTTAGTCAACCAGTTTTTAAGGATGCCACTTGGTAGAGTTGGGATCAATTTGACATTGAAATACATCAAGATCTATGAGGTTCATCTGAATTGATTATTGTCAAATCTACAAGGATCGCATTATGAATTAGGTGAGGCTATCTTAGAATAGACTTATCATTGGTGCCATAGCCACTTGGAGATAGTTTTTCATCACCTTTATTGGATAAGAAGGTGACTAGGCCACAATAGCTAGAAATAGAAGTGTCAATCCAACCTAAAATGTTATTGATGAGGGATGGTTGTTGAAGATTGATAGTGGTCAAGAATTTCATAGAGAAAACTAGAGGGTTAGGAACTGATGCTATAGGAATTTCAAGCTTATAAATAAGGTAGGAGAGATTTGAGTTATCTTAACATGCTTGTATCTTGAAATATAAGGAAGAGGAAATGGATTAAGGCCTAAAGCCCTAGAGAGACTATGAGTATATAATCCATGAGGGATTTATTGTTATAATAAAATGGATTGTGATCCCTATGCAAACTCACAAAGTTAATAATATCATGTAATATTTTTTCCATTAATGAAAATAAGTTCTATAAATATTTTGATCACTCTAAAGTTTGTATCATGAGGTATCCATTCATTACAAACCCCTTCTATGACTGCATTAAGTGGTATCAGAGTTGGTCAAATATTGGGAACACATGAGGAAAAGAGCAAGTAAATGGAATAATGTAGAATAATTTCACAAAATATATGACTATCATATTTTTAACCAATGATGTAGCTAGTGGAAGATAAGATGATAAGATATTATTGGTAGACCTTCGACCAATGAAGAAAATAGTAACTAGTGTTGAGAGAAGGTGAGGACTAGTAGATTATTGACCTTTAAGTTAGCTAATGAAAGTGTTAAAGATAGAGACTGGTAGACCACTAAATATGATTTAACCAAACTAAATGGATGACCTATGTAAGATCAATATATAAATTTATGGTAGTGGTTTGGAAAGTCCCAAGAGTGATTGCATAAGATTACACCAATAAGGTGTAATAGTGGGTAGTTAATAAATTAAACACTAATAGATTACCAACTCTAAGGTATTCAAAGCATAGAAAATAAAAAAGGAAAACATAGCATAATCATCGATAAGAGATAGTCAGAGTGAGAATGGGTGAAGAGATTAGGAGAGCCAAAAAACCACTAATTTCAAAAAATAGGGTGTGAATAGAACCTTATAATTAGAGTGTTGGGAAAATGATTATAAATAATGGAAAGTGAAAATAATGAAATAGGAACTACAAAACAAGACAACACATAGAGGATAAAACCCAAATAAGAAGATGAAGTAGGTCATGGATGTAAAGTGTAGTTTTGCATTAAAGACTATATGGGACTCCTTAGGGGTAAAGGTTATGTGGAGAATAATATGGATTTATACACCAAAAAAGTGGATAAAATTTAAGGATACAAAGATATAGTGTGTCAAGGAAAGGAAACACGTAGTTTTTTATCTACTATATTAAGTATTGTATGTATAGACCTACATAAAAATATAAATAAGTTGTAAGGGATAACAGTTAGAAGGGGTGATCATGGGATTGGCTAAGGAAGCAATGAGCCAACCTTTAAAATATTTTTATGGTAACCCATAAGGCCAATACTGAAGGAGAAGGGTATGTAAGTGAGAGTTACATGAAGAATATGCACAAATAAGAATGGAGAAGGAAACCCAGTTTCCATGAATGTAATGGATGAAGGCAAAGTGGATATCATTTCACCATGATGGTGATAGCATGGAATAATGTGTTAAGTGAAAAATTTAGTTGGTTGAAATGCATACACCCCAAGATAAGGAATATAAGTTGAATGTGAGAAGATTTAACAAAAAATT
The DNA here is from genome assembly GCA_037957365.1 of Torreya grandis. Taxonomy (NCBI): domain Eukaryota; kingdom Viridiplantae; phylum Streptophyta; class Pinopsida; order Cupressales; family Taxaceae; genus Torreya; species Torreya grandis. The sequence goes on from JARHVA010001265.1 coordinate 1,010,497, forward strand.
TGAGAGGATATTCATGAGGAAGAATATTTAATTAAGATTGGTCTACTAAAATTTGATAAGTTTCCAAGTGCATGGGTTGAGGCACCCAAAAATAAGACAAGAGAACCCAAATATGAAGTGAGAAAATTCCATGGAATAATTCACAATTTAAATTACTTATCATAAAATAAGTCAATATATATGTTGAGGAAAGGAGAAGCATATAGTAGATGGATCAGATAAATGTGTTGTAAGAGAGTGTTGAGGATGTAGTGTTGTCAGAGTGGAAATAAAGGCTATTAAATTATTGAATTATTGAGGTATCTAGTAGATAATAAGAAATGATGTAGAATTGTGATGAATTCAAATAATGCTAGCAAGTGCCAAACATTGATGTATATATCATAGTGATGTAATGGTCAAGATTTGTGCCAAGAGGAGGAGAGGTATAAATATTATAATTGAAGGCTATTTGATCATTGAACTTTGAGGCAACTATCAAGGGAAGAGGGAAGAAGCAAATTTGGCTAAGTGAAACTAAGGCTAGTTGAGCCCCAAACTTTGGGGTAACCAACATATCAGTGTGAAATTTAAGATATGTGCTAAGGGATAAAATAGGCATAATTGATATGAATACAATTAATATTAATTGATCACTAAACTTTGAGGAAAGTATCAAGGTGAAGTCATCATATGAACTAGAAAGGGAGAAAAAGAATGTAGTTGAAGGCTCACACAGTACATAACACTAAAGTAGTTATTACCAAGCATTAATTTTTGGAATGTGCCAAGAGTATAGGATGGAAAATAATAATTGAAAATAAAGGCTAGAGGGTAGCAGAGAGTTGAACATGAGGTATTTATAAGAATACAAATTTGGATTGGCATAAAGGAAGGATAAAGTTGGAGGAGGCACCAATAAAATAACTACATGAAAACATAGTGAAAGTAGTGATAGTGAAGAATAAGGAGAAACATGCCTATTGGAAGACATGAAGGAAAAGAAAAATAAAATGCTAAAGGTGGAAATTTACCAACATAAGAAGATAAGGTTAGCACACTATTGAACTTGAGATAATTAGAGTGTTATAATTGAGCCATGTTAAGAAGTAAGAGCATAAGAGGAGGAGAAAATAGAATGTGCAAGGAAGGAAAATGGTAGAGGAAGGTGATGAAAATAAAATTTGGAATATGATCAGTTTGAGTATGTTAATGTATGGAATGTATGATGAGGGAATCATTCAAGGAAGGGTGGAAGAAAAGAATAGATTGAATATAGGTCTAGTTATATTAGTGCATAAAGTATTAGAAAGGGTAGAATATGAGAGTTTCCTAGGATACCAAGGGAGGAGATGCATAGAGAGGGGATCAAGGTGTAAAATATGTCAGAGTAATAGAAGGTGTTGTAGTTAGCTCATAGATAACAAAAAGAGTGTGGACCTATGTATTCATGAAATAAAGAAGCTTAATTGAAGAGATAAAGGTTGGCCTAAATATAATAAGATGAGTTTGATGGGTTATAAGCCTAAGTGTTGAATATTTTGTGAAAAAAAATAAGGCATATAGTGGATGATTTGTGCACATATGTTGCATAGAATAAAAGAATGTTGAAGAGCACAAAGATCACATAAACATAGTGTGCATGATTGAAAGGATAGATGAAGGCATGAAAATGGGTTTCAAACAAAACCCTTAAGCACTAAGAGAGTGAATAAAGTGGGCACTAACCATAGGACTGAGGAAGGAATAAGTAAGGGGGAACTACATTAAGAAGCCTTAAAAGGTGTGTACTAGGATAAAAACCAAAGAAAACTTGATGGAAGATAAATAACAAGATGGGTGTATCCCCAAGGAGGAGAGAATAGGTGAAGAGAAGGAAGATAGAAGGAGATAATGAAGGAAAATGTAATGGTGAAGAGGAGGAAGGAATAGATGTCAGACCTAGGTAGAGGAGGGTAGTTTAGGATATTCATAAATGATCTAAGAAGGAGTGTAAAATAATATCAAAAAAGGTAGTAGGTGGAGGGGAGTACCATGGTCAAGGTATTAAACTAAAATATTGATTCAACCAGTCAGACCCAATGTAAGTGATAGCTTACATTTTAATTACCTGGGGAGTGTGATGTAAGAGCATCCCAAGAAAAAATATAATCCTTCATGAACCAAATTTTAGGAATGTGTGAAAGAAGGAACGTTGTACATAAAAGGATAAGACAAAAAGACTAGTTCACAAAGAACATAGGGGGAACCCATTGATAAGTGTGTAGGATGTTGATTTTGGAAAGCACGTATGGATGAAACATAGAATAAATTTAGTTAAGAGAATCCCAAGGAGATATAAAATAAATAAATAAACATCTAGCATAAATAATCATAGAAGCCAAACATAGATCTTGATATAATAAAATACCAATAGTCAATCAAACATTTGTTAAGGACACCACTTTGTATAGTAGGGAGACTTTGACAATGGAATATATCAAGATCCATGAGGTGGATTCAATTTAATTACTATCATATCTAAAAGGTGTAGGGTCTAACTTAGTCATAGATATCCTAGTATAGACCTACTATTGGTTCCATAACTACTTGGAGATATTTTTTGTCCCCTTTATAAAATAAAAAGGTGACTAGGTTGTAACAACTATAAATAGAAGTACTAAGCCAACTTGGAAGGTTGTTAATGAGGGATAGTTATTGAAGGTTGAGAGTGGTTGAGAGTTGGGAAAATGGAAACATAGGGCTAAGGACAAAGATTGTATGAATTTCAAGATGAGAAATAAGGTAGGAGAGAGTTGAGTTATCTTAGTAGGCCTACATCATGAGAGTTAAGGAAGGAGAAAGGGACTAAGGCTTGAAGCCTTCAATAAACTGATTATGGAAGTCATGAGGGCTTTGTTATTGTAAGAAAATGGAATATAATCCTTTTGAAAAGTCATTAAGATTTTAATATTGTTTCCATTAATGAAAATAAGTTATATAAATCCATTGATCACTCTAAGGGTTATGCAATGAGGCATACATTCACTAGGAACCCCCATTGTGACTACATCATTTTGAGAAGGATTACGCATCTAAATATTTATAAATCTTAGTTATTATTTAAGGGATTATAGTAAATAAATAATGTTTGGTAAGTTTTTAAATTAGAACATAAAAATATGAGGTTTTGTTTGACATAATTCCAATGGGTTTTTGTCATATTTTACTTAAAATGCCTCAACAATTTGTCCACAAGGCACAGCATAGTGTTCACGTGAACACATATAAATTATGAAAAGATGGAGTGATACACATTTTAATCCCATTGAAGGATAAGAGAGAAAAATTTGAAATTTTTCCAAAGGTATTGATGATTTTGATAAAAGAGCTCCTAAAATAGGTGAAAGAGTAGAACACATGTTATGCCTTGATTTCCAAGCCAGGCAAGTGATCGTAGGCACAATTGAAGAAGAAATAATTCCATGTTAAGTAAAATATATATTCAATGGGTATGAAGAGATTATTTTTAATGATCTACTAGATTGATTTTTGTCAATGAGAAGCATAAGTCACCACATGGATTTGATTCCATGTTTGATTTTATTGATCAAAGTGGCACATAGGTTGATTCTGAAAGAGAATGTAGGGGTGAAAATAAAAGGTCAAGAATTTTTGGATAAAGGTTTGATCAGAGAAATTTTGAACCCATGTGCATTACTAATAGTATTAATGCCTAAGAATAATGAAGAGTGTATAATGTGCATTGATTCCATAGCCATTAACAATATAACCATAAAGTCTAGGTTTCCATTACCTCACATGGATGATTTGGCATTGATTCTAGAGACATTAATAAGATAACCATAAAGTATAGATTTCCATTACCATGCATAGATGATTTGGCACTGATTTTAGAGCCATTAAAAATATAACCATAAAGTATAAGTTTCCATTACTATGCATGGAATATTTGATGGTTTATCAAGTGTAGTGAGATAATTCATGAAGATTGATATAAAGAGTGGATATCATTAGATTCACATAAGGGAATGTGATGAATGGAAAACATCATTCAAGACAAAATAAGGGTTATCTGAGTGGTTAGTTTTGCCACTTGGGTTAACTAATGCAACAAGCACATTCATGAGATTTTTAAATGAAGTTATCAACCATTTTTTTCTAAGTTCTTCAATTTGTATCTAGATGACATATTAAATTTCAGTAGTCTAGAGGAAGAACACTCATGACATTTTTATCAAGTGCTAGAAAAGTTGCATAATGAAAATTTACTTGTAAATTTGAAGAAATTTAGTTTTGTGTACAAATAATTAGTATACTTGGTATTTTAATATCTCAATAAAGTTTGAAGATGGATCCAAATAAGGTGATAGATATATTTGATTTGTCGTCACCATAGAATACATTTGATGTATGTATTTTTTAAGGAATGTCAAATTTTTCTATGAATTTTGTCAATAATTTTAGTGGGACATGCACAAAAATCACAAATGGTATGCATAAATATAAAATAGAGATTGTGTGTACAATGAAAGCATAACATAATTTTCATTCATTTAAAAATAAAATAATTGTGTATCCATTGTTGGAATTTCTATATTTTAGTAAATTATTTCAAGTAGATTGTGATGCAAGTTACACATTAATAAGAATGGCATTAAGACAAGAAAGAATACCTATCACATATTTTATTGAAAATTTAAATGATGTAAATTGAAAATATTTAGTGTATGATCAATATTTATATGTAATTATGTAAAAAATAAATAAATGGAGACATTATTTATTTCAAAAGGAAATTGTATTTCATATAGACCATCAAGAACTACAACTCATTCATAGTCAGAGTAAGTTAAATCAGAGACATATGTATTGGGTTGAAATCCTATATATTTGTGAATTTTTGTTGAAGCATAGGATTGGAAATTCAAATAGAGTATCACATGCATTGAGCCACAAATTTCTTTTTTATTGAAATAAGAGTGGAAGTCATGATTTGATCTTATGAAAGAATTATCTGAAAATGAAGAATATTTTATGAAAGCATGGAAGGCATGTGTAGAAGAAGTAAGTAAATATTTAAAAACATGGTAAGATTATTGTTTTCAAGATGGATTGTTATTTTGAAGAGAAAAATTATGTATACTAAGAGTTTTGATGTGAGAAAATTGATCAAAGAAAAGCATAGTGGAGATTTATCAAGTCATTTTCATTATGACAAGGCACTGGTGCAAGTGTAAAAAAATTATTTTGTCTTATGAATGAGTATGGATGTGCATGAATATGTTCAAGACTGTAGAGTTTTTCAACTAATAAAAAGGAAAATTCATAATACATGGTTGTATCAACCATTGCCTACTCTACAGAAACCATAGGAGGATATAAGTATGGATTTTTTTTAGGTTTACCTAGAACACAAAGAGGAAATTTTTCCATATCTTTGATTTTGGATATATTTTTTAAGATGAAACTTTTTACTTATTTCAAAAATACTAGTGATGCAACAAAAAACTATAGCTTGTTTTTCAAAATGATTACAAGGTAACATGGCTTATCTCACAACATAGTTCTAGATAGAGATGTAAATTTTTTTGGATATTTCTAGAGGACATTATGGAATAATTATTTTGTCTTATGAAGTAGTCGACATAAGTTTTGGTAATCTCTTTAGATTTTTAATTTAAGGTAAGCTAGGAACATGGGATAATATTTTAACACATTCCAAGTTTAGATATAATAATTAATGAATAAGAGCATAGGGAAGACATTATTTCATATTTTTTATGGGTCAAGTCTAAGAGGAGTTATGAATCTACATGAAAGTGAGCAAAAGAGAAGTGTTGAAGAAAATTATTTTGTAGAGAATATGTAATAGGTGCATAAACAAGTACATGAGTAGTTGAAGAAGAGTAGTGTGTAATATAAATAGTATGCAAAAATGATAAAAATACAAGTAGAATATTAGGTTTGATGCCCCATTATTATCACACTTAAGGAAATAAATATTTCCACAAGGAACATGAGATAAGTTGAGATGGAAAAATATTGGTCCATGCAAAGTGTTGAAAGAAATTTTGAAGAATGCATATGAGATAGAGTTTCCTGAAGGGATTTATATATCACTTACTTTCAATGTAGTTAATTTGTTTCCATATTATGAAGGAAATAGTAGTGTAAGTGTAAATGTAAATGTAAGTTGTAAATGTAATTTTAGATATTAGATACATGAAAAATAACATAATGAAGTGGAATAAGTCATTGACACATGATTTAGAAATACTATCCATATAATGTAATATAGTAATATCTAATAAAATGGAAAGTTTGAGGGATAAAAGTTATGATATGGATTAGTGCATAAGAAGCTAAAAAAAAAGAATATAATTAGAAAATATCTTAAAAGGAAAATTATTGTAAACAAATTTTTCTTTTTGTTTCCTAGGGTGTATGATGTAGGGGCATCCAAGTTCACATACAATCTTTCATATCAAAAAATGATAGTTTTGGAAATTTGCCTAAGTGTTGTTTTATACAAGTGTATTTCATGTATATGTATTTTTTTTAAGGTTTTTAAAGTCTTTAGTTTTACTTAAACCTTATTTATATTTTTTTGTGTCACCTTTAAATGTACACCTATTTTTGTGTAGTTTTGAATACCCTATGAGCACACATATGTTTTTAATGTTCCATGCATTTGTTTGTGTGTGATTGTACTTTTTATTTATCTAGATAATCTTGAAGGGCTTTGTGTAAGATATGATTTTGGTATTTTTATAGGTTTAGTCTTTTAGATATTTTTGGAGGCTTTCATAAGTCTGTGACATCTTATAGAACATCAGTTCCTTCATTATTTTCTACATAAGCACCAATGTAGATGGGATTTCTAAGAGGAGTTTTTTTCTTCATAGGGCAATCCATGTAATTATTTTTTAGTCATTTTAAATTCAATAGTAATATGTGGTAATGCCCTTGATCAGACATGAGGTTTAAGGCACAAAGGTTTCTATAACATTTTTTGTTTGTGAAGCTTTACGACTTCATGCAACTTTATTCATGTGCAATTAGTTTGAGTGCATGTTTGTTTGTGATGTGTTATGAAAGGAGTCACTGCTAAATATTTTTTAATTTAATTTTCAAAGTCATGGGAAGTGATAATTATTCAATTAATACTTATTGTGATGTATTAAGTCATGATATGTTAAGCAATAACTTGCTAGTGCTTTGAAGTTGTGAGGTAAATTTAATATTTGTGGTGCACTATTGTATGTTAAATTTTGTTAGTGGGTGAAAAGCACTTAATGTAAGTAGGTGGGTATTACACATATATAATCAAGAACCTACACTTTCAAATTTGGTTCTATATTATTGGAGCTTAAGGGAAATTCTAAGTTATTGTTCTAAGATTTAGGCTACACTTGTAAAGACTCTGAGTTAACAAGCAAAGATTTATGGATTTGATGATATAACACACTTCATTGTGATATTGTGGTGTCATTATTGTCATTGTATCTATTGTATTTTATTTTTTAAAATATAATATAGATATTTGTTGTGTTTACTAATTTTATTGCATATTATGTTGTGTATTCAGAGGGATGTGTGATTAAAGGCATATCTCTAGTGTGGTATAAGGCATTTTTATATGGAAAGTGTCTCATAAATCTTTGATGTGTAAAATGTTCCTTTAATCTCTCTAGTGTACACTTATTAATTGTATAATAAAATATATTTTAACCCTTCGGTGTGTACCTCCAACTATGTTGGGGCAAATATTTGAAGTGTGTCCTTCATACCACCTCTATGGAAAAATAGAAGGATGTTTACTACTAACCTTCAAATATTCAATGGAAAATGTCTTGTAACTCTCTAATTTTCCATCATGTATTTTTAGATATAAAAATTGGATCATATTCCCACTTTTTGAGGTGTGGGATGTACCTACATATAACTCATCTCAAAATAAAAGAATTATGTGTATCATTTGTAACACAGAAGCCATAATAAGTGTTAATGTATAATCATGATATGGCATCATCATTAATGCAAATTTATAATACATTTTATTATAATTATAGAAATATGGTGTTGTAAATATTCCTTTGTGAGTACATCACATTGTTTTTAATTTTAGTGTGATTATTTACAAATAACCCATTAGTGTAGGGGTTTTATTGTAATTTTGATGAAGCTTGACTTATTATCTTAAGGAATAATTTGCCTCTATTTAATAGTCTCATGATTACATAATAACTTAATGAATTATATTATGTGTATCTCTAACCATTTTATATATTTAGTATTAGATAAGTTTATAGTTCTCTACATAATGGAAGTCTAAATGGATTTTCAAGTAGAATTCATTGTTATTCACCCCTGTGGATGATTAATTTTGGATTCATGAAGAGTTAAAATTTGATTATGAATTAATTATTTACAAATTTTATTAGAGTTTGAGACTAATTTATGATTCTTAATATATTTGGGAGATAAAGTATGGATAGCTTCATTGTATCTCCTCCATCCTTTCGTGCAATGTACACTCAGTTAGATATACCATTCATATATATTTTCATTCATGTGAATATTGTATCAATGTGACTCTACTCTGACATGCATCTAATTAGCCACCAATATATTTATATCTTTGTCTTTATATTTGTGTTTCATGCATGAATGTATCTCTACTCAATAACCCATTTACTTACACATTTAGTATGTTCTTATGTAATTATTTATAATAACACCTACACCCATGTACATTATTCTTTATGATTAAAATTCATTAGGCACCATTTCTTTCATCTCAAATGCATCATTTTCTCCTAACTCCTTATTCCAATGCTAAAAGCTACTTCAGCCCTCATACACCATCATATTTATTGTATAAATCAATGAAATCATTGTAGGTCATATCAATTACAATAGTATTTTTATATAGGGTTTATGTATCTAATTAATTAATATTATTTGTTAATAGTTTTGTAGGCATCACATTTGTATGTGTTTTTTATAAATTAAAACTATAAGGAGATTAATTTTCACTTGGTTATTTTTTATTGTTTTGTCTCATGATTGCATAATAATTTAATAGAGTTTAATATGTATATCTATGACCATTTTCTACATATGGTATTTATCATTGAAGAACATTAATCACATATTCTAGTATACCATATAAAAATATCATCATTTAAATAAAATTCATGACTCAAGAGAGTATAACCTATGAAGGTCTTACGCAAGTAAGAAAGATATCATCCTGAAATTATATATGTGACTTAAAATAGTTTTACCAATGGAATTCTAAATCATGTAAAAATGGATATGTGACTTAACAAGGTCTGATTTTAAAGTGTATATATGACTCAATAAATTATGACTACTATGGGTCTAAATCATTTAAAAATAGATATGTGACTCAAGAGAGTCCAATTTTATGTGTATATGACTCGAGACACTATGACCACTTGAGTTTTAAATCATGTAAAAATGAATATGTGACTCAAAAGAATCTACTTTATATATGTCTCTTATCATTATGAAAGTGTGTATGTAGTAAATAACTAAATATATGTATGATAAAATGGTAATCAATGGTACCACCTTTTCATGGAAAATGGGTAGTCTGTATAAGCACAATAAGGACTTGTTGGTATATATATAAGTAATTATAGTCACTATAATCACAAGAGTAGTGTATTTCACCTAAGAAGGAAAATATAATCAATATGATTAAAAGTAATAGTATGACCCCATGTAGATCAATTATAAACATTGAGGCATGATAAGGGCATACCACAATATAAGCAATGTAATATATATGTATGCATAAAAAATAATATGGCTTGATGTGAGTAACATATATTAAAGGACATATGTAAATATCTCTCCCTGATCTAAGCAATGTATAATCTATAAAAAATGGTAATATCACACCCCCAATGATAAATAATATAATTGAAATAGTCATATAATACTAAGCCCTATATACAAGTTAGAATATAAATAGGTTTATCCTTGTGTGTGAAAGGTATAATTGATGAAGCATAAGAAATGGTAGGATAAATGTGGATAATATGTAAGAAATGAGGTGCAACAAGGGCATTCCCCATGTGGACAAGACATCAACAATGAGGAATATCCAAAGTCATGCCTCAATGTAGCTAAGATATAATCAATGAAAGCGCTAGCATAAGAGATTCCCTATTAAGTATAATATGTAAGGAATGAAACATGAAAATGGCATGCCCCATGTATATAAGATAAATTAAATGAGTCATAGAAATAAGATACCCCATATATTGAATATATAATAAATGAGGCATAACAATGGTGTGCCTCATGTGAAAAAATATATGACATTAGGTAGGGCAAGGGCATGCCCCATGTACTCAAAATATAATATATGAAATCATTATTTTATTTAATGTCACACAATGGAAAATATATTATCAAATTTAATTAAAATATTAATGTGTAATTATCATTCATTTTGGTGGGAAACATATTATCAATCTAAGTGAAAATAATGGCATTCCCTATTATGTCTAGTGCATAGTTGATGTATGGGAGAACTCAAGGGTGATTTCACCCAAGTAAATTTAAAATATGTAAATATAATGATGGATAATAAGGGATATAAATAAAATTAGTGAACAAATTAATAAAGTGAAAATCAAAATCAAGTGTGTGCATGTAAATAAAAATATGTAAACAAAATGTCAAGAAATAATTTTCTATGAAAAAAAGTGACTAATCCCCAAAAAATAATGAAATCTAAGTGAAAAATGAAATATAAAAAAACCATGTAACTTAATAAAAGATATTATTAAATAAAAAATCAAATCACTCATAATAAGATGCCCCCATAATGCCCCTAGAGTCAACTAAGAATCCATAATCATATGTATAGAGTGTGTATGCCATGTAAAACTTAAGAATATTGGGTGAATCATTGTGTGTGTGTGTGTGTGTGTGTGTGTGTGTGTGTGTGTGTGTGTGTGTGTGTGTGTGTGTGTGTGTGTGTGTGTGTGTGTGTGTGTGTGTGTGTGTGTGTGTGTGTGGTGAGTATTAAATCAAATAGTATATTAGCAAAGCATACCAAGTGGTCTCTAATAATTATGGTATGGTAGTAAATCAAACCAAGAGATCCTTAATAATCTTGATATAATATTAATCCATACCAAGGGATCCTTAATAATTATGGTATGTTAGCAAAGTATAAAAAGAGGTCTTGAAGAAACATGGTAGGATATATGCTTGTTTTCATAAGTCAAATATTATAAAACAAGAGTGATAATATGATATTGAGGAATAATATGTGACAAAGCACATATTTATATGTATCTTGGCATGAAACATACATTATTCTTTCCATTTCTTAAGAGTGATACATTGTATACTTAGTACAGTGAATATCAAGAGGTTTTATTATCAAATGAAGGTTTTAGATAGGATTTATACCATCAAAAAAATTTCAAACACCAAAATATTTATCATTCTTCTAATGAGGTATATAACTGATTTTAGCATTTACTTTGTTTGTCATATATTCACACTTAGAATATTTATGTGTTTTTTCATCAATGTTATTACTGAGTCCTTTCCTATTTATATGATAAATTGGAATAATAAGATATACAATATATTTCTCATTTTTTCCAAGTCCTTTACCATTAAATGCCATATTTTGTGCATACTTGAGTCCAAATTCATATTTTTACAAAGATGCTAGAGTAAAACATAAAGGTTTAATTTGTATAATAATATTAAAATAGTAATTTGTCATAGGAAATTTACCTTTATCATTGTAATATGGCATATTAATAGGCATAGATGATTGAATATGTCTTCCATAGTCTTTTGGGATAAGATGTATTTGTCCTATGTCAAATGTGCTTATATTAAATCTGAATTCCCCAAGGCTAGTTGGTGTAAATTTTAGCTTAGATAATCATTCATCTATGATGTTAGTTTTATAATCATCATAATTATTATCATTATGAACTATAGATACAAAATTGGAATGTGTGTACTTGGTCTATGGGAATAACTTGTTTAGGTGGCATAATAGGTGGTTCAGTTTGACTCAAATGAAGGACACTAATGTTTTTTGGCTTAATTACTATACAATATTTAAATGGGGCATCATCCACATGAATTTTATATATAATTCCATCATGTTTAATTTTCAAGCATTAATTTAATTTGGATGGATATCTCCCATATTTTGGATACATAGTCTCCCAAGTACAATGTTATAGCTCACATCATTAGGTATTACTTGACACTTAGTGACTATGGTGTTAGTTCTAAGGAATATATTCAAAATTATTTCTCTGATTTAGTTGATTTTAAATTACATTAATAAGAATTTCAAAACATATTTTACATTCCTCCTAATAAAAAGTGCATTAAGAAATGTTTTGTTACAAAAATTTAACCCTGAACCATTTTCTACTCATACTCTTTGTAGTCCTTTGTTATTGATTAAAACTTGCATTTACAAGAGTAAATTTTGGTCCAAAATAGCCTTTAGAGGCAAATAATTTTGGTCAAAGGTAATAATGTTATTATTATCCATCAAAAAAATTAACAATAAAATCAAAGTGAGATGATTATCACTCAAAAAAGTAGTTTCTTTTAATGCCTTATAAATTATATGTTTTTGAACAAATGACCTTGTAAGTAATTTGATAATTGATATAATTGTGTGAGTTTTTTTCAATATAATTGACAAATGGTCTTTAGCATCATGGAACATAAGCTTAGGATCTTGAGAAAGATTAAGAGGAATGAGAGAGTTGATTACATTTTTTTTTATTGTTGCATGTCCTAGTGTGGTTAAATCCCATAATGTATGATCATGAACTGAGAAAATTATATATATATATATATATATATGAGGTATTTAAGAAAGTGTATTGATTTTAAGGGTAATAACACCTAAATAATGATCATAGTTTTTCATTTTATAAACATGAGGGCATATAGAAAGAGATGCATAATAATAAATAAGTGCATCTAAGGAGTGAGATAATTCATTTTGTAAAGATGCCATTCATATTTTCATTAAGATTCATATTTTTCATGTAATCAATGTAAGAAAATTTAGCCAATGGTGACTATATTTCATGTGACCAAATCAAATAATAATAATGATAATTAACAAAGAAAAAATCCATTCATAAAATTATATTTTAATCAAAATCATTTTCATGAAAACACAAATGAAGATATAAAATAAATTGAATTATTTTTTATTTTTATAATTTTAAGCATGCTTTAAATTCTTAAAGTGTACCTTTTATTAAACCCTATTGTGCCTATCAATAAATGGATATCACAAAGGAGTCAGTTATGTTAGTGGAGAAAAAGTGATGGTAGTTTGAGAAAAGGATTTGGATAGACTACCCAAAGATTATGAATAATTACAATAAACATAAAATTATTATTTTTATGAATTTGAACTAAATTGACTCCTTTTAAAATAATGGTGACAAGTGGAGTGAAATAAAGAGAGGTTATAGAAGTACAAAGGAATGAGGAGAAGAATAGCTAGAAGATCATAGTAAAGGGGCACATGGATGAAGGAGAAATTGGGCATATGTGTGTGAAATTTTTAAGACAATGATAGGTTTGGGACAAAATTTAAAAAATAGAAGAAGGAATAATATGAATATCTCAAGAAAAAAAATCTAAAAATAATAATGAAAACTCTGGTCCATGTGAATTTAATTCATACCTTTTATCTTTCCAATAGATAAAGGAGTAAGTGAAAAATGTTGAAGAGTCTAAAAACAAATGACATAAGATAAAAATATTATGGTATATATAGATTCACATAATCTATGAGTAATTTTTAAAATCATTCTAAAAGCAATAATTATGGGTATACATGGAATTAAACAAACAATCACTATGTTTTTTTCAAAAGGATCAAGATGTATATTGAATAAAGTTTAAAAAAAAAATCATAGTCCTCAAAAAATAGTTGAGAAAAGTGAGATTATGCAATTTAAAATAAATAAAATTTATAATAACAAACTTATCACCCAATAAAGTACTCAATAATTCAATGTTTAATAAAATATACAAAAGCTTAAAATAAGACAAAGGATTCAACTATTGAACATTGAAAAAAAAATTAGATCAATATAAAACATCAAATTTTATATTTCATGTCCACTTTTTAAAATACCTCCTAGAATATCATTGGCCTGACAAAAAACAAACACTATGTATATGTTTAGCATCAAAAGAACAATGCCTAGGTATATATGTTGACTCAAAAGCATAACTATATTTATGCATGACATTAAAGGAGATGAAACTATGGATAAGTGTGGAATCAAAAAATCATTGAGAAATCATGGATTCAAAAATGATAGTCACCTATCAAGATCAAATATTAATTAATATATGAATGAACATGGTGTCAAGTTTACTCATATTTTTGAAAGTCTTACTACTTGGTCTCTTCTCACGTTTCAAGAGCAAAACATGTTATGGAATGTGGAGTTTAAGGATATAAAAAATGTGGAGTAAAATACACTAAGGGATAAGACATTATGAGGTAGGTGAGGTTAGATTATCCAACTTGTGGCGCACATAACTCATGTATATAAGATGGGTTATATGAGTAGTTTTGAAATAAGTTATGCTTATTTGTAATGAAATTATTTAGATAAAGAAAATTCATGAAAATTGATGTAAATATAATTACGAAGAGACTAGAAACAATAATATACTAAAATAATAATATTAAAATAGATTGAACCCACACCAAATACTTATAGTAGAGCAAAATACTAGAAATATATCACTAATCTACTTCAAGTGGGAACCTCCAAAACCATATAATAAGAACAAAATATGTAATATAATAATATAATACTAACCATTACCTCTTTGATAATACTCTACTAAGGTTTTGGATACTCAATAGGTTGATACTAATTCCAATATGAAAATATATAACTTATCATATGGCTGAGTAAAAGGCTATGTTAACCCCAAGTTGGCCACATATATCCCAATACACTATAGCAATTAAGGACGTAGCATGTTTGTCACCTTCAAAACAATGTTTTACTCAATGTTGATAGTTTTTGGGTGCATATTAAATAATGATTCATCCTCCAATGTTGTATCCTCACTAGCTATATTATTCCAATTGATCAAATACTTTATAATCACCTTTGCCTTCAACATTTTTATGTGTCTAGAGGATTTCCTAAGGTTCCAAAATTATTTTTCCCTCATCATGAAGCTATAATAACTCTTTCTAGGCTAAAACTCTTTTTCTAGTGACCTTATTCAATTATGAAACATGAAATAATGGATGTATTTTTTTTGAATGAAGTAACTCTAGTATATATCCTACACTGTCTATCTTTTGTAAGCCCTTGATAGGGGCCATAATACTTAGGTGAAAGCTTGATATTTTTATTTTGTTGTTTCAATTTAATTTTTTGATATGGTTTTAATCACATAAAAACCTAATCTCCTACCTAAAACTATATTTATGTACATTTTTGGTTAGCCTATTGCTTCATTTATTTTTGTCATTGCTAAATTTTTCTGAATCTAAAGGGTACCTCCTATAAGTGTTGAATGTGGTCTTAAACTACCTAAACCTTTATTTTAACCCTTATAAATGAGGTTATGGATATAAATTGATACATTAAAATACTAAAAATGACTACTATGTTTTGGCTTAAACACTTTGTCTAATGACCGTCTTTAAGCAAAAAACATGACTATGGATGTTTTTTAGCTAAATGAGATAACCCTATTTATCCTTAGGTGAAAGCTCTGGTTATATTTTTATAATGAAATGTTTTTTTCAATGACCTTATTTAATTATGAAACATGAAATACTATATGTATTTTCATTGAATTAGGTAACTTAAGTTCATATGCCACATTGTGTATGTGTGAGCTAGCATGACCAATAACAATTATCTCTCTCTATAAACTATGATACAAATAAAGGCATAACAATAAATCCTATGTATACTTAGTTATTACAATGATAGTGATTGAGGTGACCATAGATCTAACATAGTATAATCCACACTCAATATCAAAGGTGTAGGGTTATAAGGCTTACACCTAATATGTGAGGTATGGTTCTAACTAGATCCTAAGATAAATCAAAGATGTAGTAATGGTAATAAACGAGTGTATCAAGGATATAATAAGGATACTGAAAGCAAGTAACTAATTAAAAATGGTAACCTAAATCTAAGGTAGCTAAAATTAATAAAATGATAAAAAGATATGTGGTGCAATGGTTAACTAATGGGCAGTCTATACAACCTAAGGTGATAAATTGAAAGCCTATTAACCCTATAGTTATACCAACTTATTAGGTATATGTATTAAGGTACACAAGGATAAATAACATGAATCTACTATAATAATAAGCAAATAAAATATATATACTAAGTAAATAAATGAAAGAGAATAAGGATAGAGATATTAACCTATTGATTGGCTTGTGAGAACATCAATCTCCCCATTAGATATAATATCACTTTGTAAGAGATGTCATAATATGAATAACTTAAATGGAAAGAATAGGACCTAGATATATTTAGTGGGGGACTCCAAACACTGGGACACATCTTTGGCATCACTCCTTTTATTGAGCTTCAAATACCTTTAGCAAGAATAAACCTCTAAGAATAAGACTTTAACCTCTAAATCCTCATTTTACTACTTAAAAGCATAAATGTGAGCATAAACAAAGTAGATTAGTGTTATGTGTTGTTATAAAATATAAATATGACTTCAATAAATATATATATATATATATATATATATATAAAAACCTAGAATTAACCTTGTACTCTAAGTTGAGGGCATCATCCAGGTTTATATAGTATAACTAAAAACTTTATCAGCCAGGTTGATATAGTAATTGATAACTAAATATGAAATAGATTGTATCAGCCTAGATGATACAGTAGGAATATAGGATGGATAAAAAAATTGGAGGGAAATTAGATAAATATGGAAGACAAAAAAGAGTTAGAGGAGGTCAACCTGATAGTAATGAAGGTATGGTAGAATAATATGCAAATATCTATTGTAAAGTACCATTATCTAATCACATCCCATTCTTCATGCACTCCTTAGGACATGCACTCAAAGAGATAGATGTGTTGACAAGACATTGTAATAGAAACCATCAGTAAAGTGAAAAATATGAAAAATATTAGGTGTATATATATGCCCTATATACACATAATATTTTTAAATTTTATCAATTATTGATGTTTTCTCTCTTGTAGGAACCCATCAAGTCTCAATATCTATAATTTCATGCCTTAAAGGGTACACTAGGAAAGGGGTCAATAGACCTTTAGTTATTCATAATATTGTTTTCCCCTATACCACCCCTAAAACTAATACAAGTCCCTCCTATACATTCCCCTAAGCTTTGACACCTCACTCACACTCTTCTCTAAGCAACTCACCACTTAAATATCCCCTACCTAAGCAAAACCCATTTTTACCATCTACCAAATGCAATTAATTGGGTCCACCTTTTTATGGGATTAATCAAATTATAGGATGAAATTGGCCTAGGCCAACTTATTTTAAGACCTAACAAATCTATTTCCTGCCTAACAAGGTCGATTGGACTGACTGCATCGTCTAAAATTTTGGAAGGTCTTAGTGTCAATTCAAAGCTATATATATCATCTTTCACTTGATTTATAAGAGAGATAATGATTTATGTGCACTTATTTATAGTCTACATTTTTTCCATTCTACTTGAGGAGTCGTTACTTAGGGTTTTATAATTGGAGAAGAACTTTTATCTTGTGAAAGACTGAGATTCACTAGGAGGTACTTGGCTAGAGTATAGTCCATTGTCTATCTTTAGTTTCTTCAACAATACATAAAAACCTATTGTAAAACACCATTGAGTAAGGGAGAGGTTGAAGCTTGATGGGTTCATCTTCAAGATAAGTATTCCTAACTCTTTTATTTTGGTAGATAGATTTGCATGAATAATGATTAGTGAATATTTATCTCTCTTTGATTAGGATTACCTCTACATTGACTTGAGTATAGTTTTAATTTACATGTTTATTATTTATTATCCCCCATTTTTACCATAATATTTAGTAAACACTAGATTAAATTTACTTATTATTTCATTATAGGCCTAGTTAGCGTTATTTGTGTGGTTTTACTTGATTAGAGGCTTTGGAACCCTCTCTAATGAGATCATGCAATAAAATATCCCATAGGTAGATTTAGTGAATTCATATTGGTCATGACCCCAATTATATAAGTATCCACAAGAGATATAACTATTTTATTTATATTTTCTAAGTTAGGATTGATTTATAGATCAGCTTCATTTTCACTTGTATACATTCTAGTGAGCCCGACATGAACTAACCCTTGTAAAAATTTTATTTTTTATTTTCAAACTATTGGATCGATTCTATTAACTCAATATAACACTTGTGTGTAGGTTTTAATACTATGTCAATTTTATTTCCTTAGTTTGTCTATGTGTGCAATCCATCTTCTTCTACAAGAAATTGGATCAATCCCATCGACCTAGTTTATTACTCTCTACATAGGTCAATTCACTTTGTTAACTTGATCAGCTTTGTTTATATCTATTTTTAGGTTCAAAACATCATCTAGATAACACAATTTTAAAATAATTATTTATCATCTTTAACACACTATTACATTCATTTGATTGGCTTTATATTCATTATCAGTTTCATTCTAACCAACCTAGTTATTTCCTTTTCTCAATTTATCAAATTTATTTTTCCACTCTTTTTCAAAAATCACAAGTATCTCCACCAGTACTCCTACACCATCACTACCCCTTATATCTCTATCATGTCATACCCAATAATAAAACACTACTATAGGATCTATTGGATGTGGTAAGCCCAAATATCTAGGAATACTAGTAATAGGGTATGGCCCCACCCACCATGTATAGTGAGGAGTAATATGAATACAACCGAATCTAATAACAAAAATAACCCAAGACAGACAACTAGATATAATATCTATATATTTTTTCCATATAATCTCACCATGTATAACTATCTGTAGTGGTGGGGTATGTGTCACAACATGTACCACATGATCTTACCACCACCTAACTACATGAGGTAGACTATCATCAACAACATGGGAAAACCTAGGTACTGATACATGGTTAACCTCTCATATATCTAATTTTTGAGTAAAATAATAAGGACCATAGTATTTTACCCTCAAAATAACATACCATACATATCTTGTACCATTTTTACCCAAATAACTGACCACAAGTCATAAACTGTGCCCTGCTCCAAAATATACTAATATAATGCAATTACATACAATGACATCTTCTCATTAGACTTGTGAAAAAGCACATGTAATGTCATAAGCCCTATAATGGCCTTATATATATATATATATATATATATATATATATATATATATATATATATATATATATATATATATATATATATATATATATATAATGGTTTATATATACATATCAAATAAATGTACATGAAATCTATCAAAATATTTCTTTAAACCAGTCACCCTGTAGACACCGAAATCGTGTCTACTCCCTTGGTCGTCCTCCCCTTCTCTCCCCCTTGGTCCTCTTAACCACTCCTAACCTATGTCTTATTAATTTGAAATAATTATCTTATTTTAAGTTAATAATTCTCTCTCCCTTGCCACCTCACCACCCTAGGATGCCCTTCTTTGGATTCCCTTCATCCCCCCATAACCCCATTTATGACCTATTCCTCATCCTCGCATCCATTTAAGCCCCCTCTCGACCGTTTTCTAACACCCGCTGACTCGGTAGTTAGTAAAATAGACTGAAGGCTATTTTTAGCCTTTCTACCTGCCTTCCAGCCACCAACGTCGGTTAGTCTGCGGCCGACATCAATGGTTCTGCCGGCGTCAGTTACCCTTAACCATTTTCTACATCCGTTAATCTGCCTGTGAACATAAAATCAGATCTGGACCTCTTTCATTCAATCCTTCAATCTTCAATATTTCAATATCCTCAGTGCCCGACTGCTAACCCTTTCACTGTAGGTATCCACCAGACCTCTCACTCTCTTTCACAGGTCCTCCATACATCAAACACCATCTACAACAACAGCAGGGACTCTGCCTTCATCAACAGCATAAGCAACAGCACCATCAGCACTCCTTCTGCAAGCCACAGGTAAGTATCTTGTCTGTGTTTTTATCATGTTCTCAGTTATTGTTTTTAAGTAATATCACCCCCATAGACTAGACTATCAGCTACAATAGACCAGACCCAAATTCTTGTCTCCCTGTCACCCTGACCTCTATCAGGCCCCCCTTTTTCAGACCACACTATATCCATTATCCCTGCAACTCAACCCAGACCCCTTCCCAGACCATTCAAATAGGGCCAAACTCCTTCTCAGACCCATCAATAGCCCTGAACCCTGTCCAAGACCTGATCAGACCTCGTCCAAAGACTACTGCCCTGATCAACGCCAGCAATAGAGACTACTACCCCGACCGATGCCGGTTGTAGAGACCACTGCCCCCACCGATGTCAGCATATTAACCGATGTCGGCAGACCTTTACCAACCAACACCAGTAGGACCACCGACGTCGACAACTATGACCAGGCCGACAGCAGCATTCAGGTAAGCATTTGCTTCCATTTCCTTTTTAGTCTTTAATCATTTCAGTCTTTTATAATTCTCTCTTTATCAGACATTATTTTTATCATTCAGTGGGCTGACATCCCTTAAGGAAGTCTTCGTACTTCTAGGATCAAGCTTTTACTTGGCAGCCCACCATCTCCTCATCTAATGCCTTTTCATGTTTTAGTCTCTTTCTTTTTCAGGTGTCATCCTCCACAACCAAAGAGGAGTTCTCACGACGTCTGGATTATGGTGTGCACGACTTCATCCAGGTACATACAAGCCTTAGACCATTTCTTCTAGTTTCTTATTCTCTCTTTGAATGTGAAAGTGAAATCGTATAGAAACATTCTGGCACGCCCAGTGGGACCTTAGGGCCTTCTTTGGGTTATTTTCCTTATTTTTTCATTTAGGTGCATTAGGTTTCTCCCTTTTCACCTCTTTCTTCTCTTCTAAAAGACATCATAAGCAGGATTAAAAAGAACATTTCTTTCTTTTCTTGCATTTCAAACTAGTCAAAAATCATATCCTTCAACCCTTTCTCAACTTGTTTTCATTCAAACTCACATTTTGACTTGGGGCTTAAAACACATTGCACTTTCATTTCTGCTTGCTTGCATTTCTTAGTCCACACCTAGTAATTAATAACCACATATTGAATTAATCGTAGTCCACTTTATGTTACACAACCAAACCACTTGCACCAAATCAAACATCAAACTTACCTAAGATAAGGCCCGACTGGGATTTCATCACCCAACGGATACCTTACCCCTCCCTGGCAATCTCACTTGGATTTCATCACCAAGGGGAAAGCCCACTCCGTTCTCTGGTGGAGGATAATCTCTAGGGAAGGTATATTTTGGCTAAGCGAGACCAGCTTATCACTGGGCTCGTGAAGTGAGGGGAGCTTGCTCCTTAGCACCAGGCCACGTACCAAACCTAACCCAGACTCTTGAGCACCTAAACAAACCTGAAACCATCCATAGACTACCTCTTTTAGGACCTGTCTCAAAAGCCAAACTTCCCAAATATCACTTTAAGGCATAAGCCACAAGATTCTAAAAGTTGATTCTTAGGATTTAACGCTTAAGGTCTGCCTGTCTCCATCTCTATTTTTCTATTCTTATCTGCTTGTTTGAGCTAGTGAGGATGTTCTTCTTATTTTTTTCCAAAAACTCTCAAATCTTTTGGGTTTTTGGAAAACACAGTCACTGGCATCAGTTTTACCACCGATGTCGGCAACCTTTCCTCACCGACATTGGTTATTTGACCGATGTCGGCCATCTATTCTCACCAACATCAGTTTTTCAACCGACATCGATCACTATCACAGTCCTTTTTTTTCAAAATAGCATCCTAAAACCCGACCCCTTTTTCTGCCAAAACCACATTCTGAGTTTTTGAAACTAAAAAAATGTAGTTTCTAAAACCTGACCTTTCTTGCCTTGCATGGTTCTGACTCGCAGTCAAACCAAGGATTTTCTTGACCACACGAGGCATCAACTGCTTTCCTCTTTCCCATCCATAACCAGTCCCATAATGGAGTTCCACTCAGAGACTGAAGAACTCCAACCTGACTGATCCCGACTCAGACCCCCATTATCCTTGAAGGGGACCAAGATTTTGAAAGATTCTTGGACCTCAATGTCAAAGCCCTCCAAAACTATCTCGCAAGAAACCAAATGCGATACCTTTCACTCGTAGCGACAATGACATCGACGTCATCCACTACCCAACCCATCATGACTCAGCCTATTGTCTCGACTAGGCACTCGACCATGGCCAATATACAAAGTTTGGCCTCCCCATCTATTTTCAAACCTACCTCCATCAGGGTATCATTGCCCCCTCAACCACACACAATTCAACCAAGTTCTACACCATACTAAAACTTGGTTGTCTCAACCTCGCCCACTCTTGCACCTATACACGCAAGAGTGACAACCTATCCTTTTACTAGTGCCACCACTCAACCACCTATGGCAGTATCTAGTCAACTTGTGTCCTCTAACTTCATGACACAAGCCCCTTTGACCATGACATCTATCCCTATGACGCACTACCCTTATGTTGCACCTACACAAGCGCAACCGAGTACGTCATACGCCTCTTCGACCACCTTCCAAGTACCCTATAACCTAGGGGTGCCCCACCTGCCAATCCATTAGCTGACATAATCAAAATGCTGATGGACAAAATGTCTAGTCTCGAGACCTCTATCTCTGGTTCACGCAATGTCCTTTCCTATGACCAAATTTGAAACAAACCCATTCATCCTTCTGTGTCCATCTGACCATACCCCAACTAGTGGGAACTCCCTAAATTTACTCACTTTCAGAGTAAGGAGGACCCACAACAGCACCTACGAGCATTCAGACATGCCTGTTATCTCATAGCCCATGATGATGCGTTACTTCTACGCATGTTCCCCATGTCACTTTCAGGGGCCGCCCTTGACTGGTATAGCTCTCTTACCAGACATTCTATCTTTTCATTCACTCAACTCACCCAATTATTTCTCAAACATTTTTCTATCTATATCACTAAACAAGTCTCAATCACAGACCTCTATTCCATCAGGCAATTTGATGACGAATCCATAGTCGATTTTGTCACCCATTGGAGAGCCCTGATCAATCAGCTCTCCTTCTCCTTACCTCAACCTGAGCTCATTGAGCTCTTTTCTCGAGCATGTGCTAGCCACATCTCTTCTACCTTGCAGATTCAGACATTCTGCACTTTTGATGAAGCTTTCAACATGGAAAGAAAGCTTGAACTCTATGCCATCAACAAAAATAAGGTCAAATTGTGTAATAACAATGCAAAATCTAATGACCCTTCTTCATCCAAACCTTCCTTTTGCCCACTCCCAGTCCAAGGGGTCAACAAACACTATCATCTTTAGACCATCATCTTCAACAACAACCAACCAACCTCAATTTTCAACATCAGACTACATAAATAAACACTTCCAACGACGATCTATACAACGTCAATACACTCCAATTGGAGAGTCATATGCCTCTGTCTTGGATAAACTTGTCAAGCAGGGGGTCCTCAATCTCCCTTCAATCTGACCACTTCAATTTGACCCCTCAACACCTATCCCTGCATGGTAAAGGGAGAATGACTTTTGCAACTATCACCGTGTCAAAGGCCATGACACAGACAACTGTCAAACCTTCAAAAACATCATCCAAGACATGCTAGACAAGGGGGATCTTATCCTGGATAACCCAAATGCACCACTCAATCAAAACCTTGACATCTTCAACCAACCCTTTCATAATCACCCACCTACCCAAAACAATGTCCAAACCATGACCAGTGGCTCCCAAGAGCACGACATACACACGGTCAATACGGTCTCGCCTCTTGTCCTTGACCAACCTCCTTCACAGGTGGAAGACCCTTCTTCCCCTATTCCTCCTCCACAGGATGAAGAACTTTCTTCTCCTATTTGTCCTCCATTGACCTCTCTCATATTGGAGGATGCTTTATGGCACCCACACCAGCTACCTCACCCTCATCCTTCTTGTCATCAATGGGGGATCATACATTCCCCACACCTAGACCACACATCGAGACCATGACCATTCCTACGCTCTATCCAACTGCAGATCCACACTCTCCTATTTCTTCTCCATCAAGAGAAGAACCAGTCTCTTCACCCATTTCGATTGAGGAAGACCCAGTCACGATTTCCTCTTGTCTTTTGCCTGAGATTGCTACATCTCACTCGCCTCCATCCACATCCAAACCCAAACCCGTATCTAACCTCGCCTCACACAACGATGGTCCTCAACCCAAATCAAAGAGAGCCACTAAAACAGACCTGAGGATTCCTCCTCCACCTTCATCATTACCTTCAATTTTGGGCCCACATCCGTCCACTTTAATAAGAGTACTTTCTACTCCCATATCTCACAGAGGCAAGTCGCCTCCATTACTTCCTCAACCCATCATACATATATTTCCTCCAAAACATCCAACACCTATCAACACCAAAGTGCCATCTCTGCATGTGGTTACACCACCCACGAAAATGATGGTACAACTAATGCCTCTTACACCTCTCAAACCAAAGTCATCAACTCCCACTGCAACAAGACACATAGACCCATTAGCAAGTTCTTATGCCCTGCTGTTACAACAATTGTTGCAGTCTTCTTGCATCAATCTCTTGCCTCTTAAACCATATCAATCCCTCAAACCAAAACTGCCCTGGTTCGATGACACTCAGGTTTGTGCATATCATCGCACACCTGGGCACGACACTGAGAATTGTTATGCCCTCAAGGTTGTCATTCGCCAATGTTTGGAGAAAGACACTCTTCTTCTCGACCACATTATCAACAAACCTTCAACACTGCCCCACTCATCAACTCTCAAATCAATACCATCTTGGTTTGACAACTCTAAATTATGTCATTATCATTACACTCTGGGACATGACACTGAGTGCTGCTGTGCTCTTAAAGCTGTCATTTGTCAACAACAGAGAAAGGATACCCTTCTTATCAAGGATCCTCTTGACCACCCCTTCAACAAATCATCAACACTGACCCATGCTTCTCAAACCTCGTCACCTAAATTGGGATCTCCACACCTGATTATGGTCCCTTTGCCACCTTTAACCCCCTTATTCGACATCAACACAGTCAATCTGGCCACCAAGCCTCAACCGACCTTGACCAATCTATCAAACACTCTCCCTAGCTGCTGGGGGAATTCAACCTTCATCCAAACCTCAACCAACCTTTCAACCCAGTCTCGACCAAGTATCAATCACTCTTTTAATCCTAAACCTTGACTAAGCCTCAACCAAGCATCGACTCGACCTCGACCAAACATTCAACCTGACCTCAACCAGACCGTCGACCCGACCTCGACCAAACATTCAACCTATCTTCAACCAAACATTCAAACTGACCTCAATCAAACCTTGATCAAATATCAATCAACTTTTTTAACATCGACCCCAAATTTTGACCAAACATCAACCAAATCTTTCAACATCAATCAACATGTGACCAATTTGGAATGAAGCAAATGGGTCAAGTTTGCTCTCAATTGACTCGGACCTTGCATCATAACACAATTATGGGTCAGGACTTTGTCAAAACTTGAGCCCCTTTATGCCTTGCATCTTTGACCAGTCTATTGTTAGTCAAGTAATTATTTATTTAATGTTTAACTTGATCTCGATCCCTTGAGCAGTCCCTGTCACAGTCATTCTTATCTCCTTCAACCCTCAATCCTAACCCTTTTATCAAGCATGAATGCTTTGTCCTAATAAAAGGGAAACCCTTTAAACCTCTATAGTCAAGTCCATGACCAAAAGTCCAGTCAACAAATCAATCAAATATATATAAAAAAGGGATGCATATTCCAAGGTCATAAAACTATAAATGTAGATTGCTCCCTCAAAGGACAACTGCATCATCATTGCTGTATTTACTAGACTGCTCCCTTGAAGGACAGCTAGGCCAAAGTCATATCAAAAACATATAAAGTAGGATATAGACCACTCCCTCGAAGGATGTCTATTCCTAAATCTTGCTATACACAGCACTATCTCTGAAGCTTCCCGCATCGATTAGCTTCATGACATGACCACAAAGCAAGACAACATCCCCTCGCAGGCTTCTCGCATCGATCAGTCTACACCCTCAAAAAAAAAAAAAACAAATTGACTGACAAAACTTTAGAGTCATGGACTTGTCTATAGTCATTCTCAGGGTCACCTATAAAAGGGGAAAAGTTGTTCCTGCCAGAAAGGGTTCCCCCTTCCATCTCACATAATCAAACCTATCACCCCTGCATACTCAAGGGATTTCAAGCTCACTTAACGTCAAGTGATTTGATTGCTTCTCTAAACACAACCACTGGTCAACAATGCAATGCATGAATGGGTCTCTTGTGTCTAACAACCCTTATCCATGCCATCATTCTGGTCCTTGTCAATGAAAGAGCAATTTGCCTTTCACTTTTTGTCACACTTTGGTCACGCATTCAACCTAATCATTATCTATCCAACCAAACCCAAACCAAACCAACCAAAACATTTTCAAACCACCGACATGACCTAGTCTATTTCACATAGTTTCTATGGACAACAATACACATGGAAACTATCGACCAGACATAATTTATGTTAAGCATAAACCAATACTTGTTGAAGCATAAATAGACCTCAATTCATTTTTAGCATACATCCATCACGACTGTGGAAAATTGTTAGGGATGAAAAGCCTCGACCAATGTTGCAGAATACACCATCACACCATTTGGAAAAGGCTACAACATCATCTTCTTCTCATCATTTCATCATGACCAAGACCAATCATCGACCATTTTGCCTCTTCATCTGAACTACAATGGTCTGAGGCCCTAAGACCAGGGCTATGTAGGTAGCACTTAGATGACACGACTGTCTTCTGGGGTTAGCTCGACCACCCTCATTTGTTCATCTCCTTGATGGACAAACCATTCTTTCCTTTGACCAATCCTTTGCCCTTTGACCATGACCTTGACCATGACCACAGCCAATCATCAACCATTTTGCCTCTTCATTTGAACTACATTGGTCTGAGGCCCTAAGACCAGGGCTATGTAGGCAGCACTCAAATGGCACGACTGTCTTCTAGGGTTATCTCGACCACCCTCATTTGTTCATCTCCTTGATGGACAAACCATTCTTTCCTTTGACCAATCCTTTACCCTTCGACCATGACCTTGACCATGACCACAGCTAATCATCAACCATTTTGCCTCTTTGTCTGAACTACATTGGTCTGAGGCCCTAAGATCAGGGCTATGTAGGCAGCACTCAGATGACACGACTGTCTTTTGGGGTTAGCTCGACCACCCTCGTTTGTTCATCTCCTTGATGGACAAACCATTCTTTCCTTGGCCCAATCCTTTAACCATGACCTTGACCTCGACCAATGACCATGGAGATCATGACTATCTCCTCTAACCCTGACCACTTCCAAGATGACTTCGCCTTGGTTGTTTTTGCATGTATGCTACCCCACGACTGGTTAGCAAAATTGTGCACAAACTATTTTTGACCCTCACAAGTATAGGATCGCAAGCCGGTTGATCCCCACTACTTGTGACATTTTTGTGTTTTCTAGGAGCACTTCATGAGCCTGGGATACCTAGAACATGATGACCATTAGAGCTTTAGCTTAGATTGAATAACCCGATCAGCTACGACTAATGCTGGGGCATGATTATTTCAATTTTGGCACTCCTCGACCCTTGACCTACAACACTTTAACCTGACCATCTCGTGAAGTGGTATACGCATAATCACAACTATTGTAGCATTGACACTCACCGTTTTTCCTCCACTCTCTGTCAAATCAGCACCCGATTCCAAGTTCCCTTCCCTCAACTCCTACTTTGAGGGGGAATACCTCATCTCACATCGGGGCAACCAACCCTCCTATTTTTGTCTTGCAGTTCACTTAAACAACCAATAGGACAAAATCAACCTTATCCCATACCTGGGGTAAACAACTCCTATTTTTATCTTGCAGTTCATCCAAAACAACCAATAAGACAAAAAGGGGCAAATTTAGACACCGAAATCGTGTTTACTCCCTTGGTCATCCTCCCCTTCTCTCCCCCTTGGTCCTCTTAACCACTCCTAACCTATGTCTTATTAATTTGAAATAATTATCTTATTTTAAGTTAATAATTCTCTCTCCCTTACCACCTCACCACCCTAGGATGCCCTTCTTTGGATTCCCTTCATCCCCCCATAGCCCCATTTATGACCTATTCCTCATCCTCACGTCCATTTAAGCCCCCTCTCGACCATTTTCTAACACCCACTGACCCGGTAGTTGGGAAAATAGACTGAAGGCTATTTTTAGCCTTTTTTCCCACCTTCCAGCCGCTAACGTCGGTCAATCTGTGGCTGACGTCGGTGATTCTACCGATGTCAGTTACCCTTAACCATTTTTTGCATCTGTTAATCTACCTGCGAACATAAAATCAGATCCAGACCTCTTTCATTCAATCCTTCAATCTTCAATCTTTCAATCTCCTCAGTGCCTGATTGCTAACCCTTTCACTATAGGTATCCACCAGACCTCTCACTCTCTTTAACAGGTCCTCCATATAGCAAACACCATCTATAGAAATAGCAGGGACTCTGCCTTTGTCAACAACATAAGTAATAGCACCATCAGCACTCCTTCTGCAAGCCATAGGTAAGTATCTTGTCTGTGTTTTTATCATGTTCTTAGTTATTGCTTTTAAGTAATATCACCCCCGCAGACCAGACTATTAGCTACAACAGACCAGACCCAAATTCTTGTCACCCTAACCTCTATCAGGACCCCCTTTTTTAGACCACACTCTATCCATTGTCCCTACAACTCTACCCAGACCCCTTCCCAGACCATTCAAATAGGGCCAAACTCCTTCTTAGACCCGTCAATAGCCTTAAACCCTATCTAAGACCTGACCAGACCTCATCCAAAGACTACTGCCCTGACCGACACCGATAACAGAGACTACTACCCTAACCGACACCAGTCGTAGAGACCACTGCCCCCACCGATGTTGACATATTAACTGACGTTGATAGACCTTTACCAACCGATGCCGGTAGGACCATCAACACTGGCAACTGTGACCAGGCTAATAGTAGCATTCAGGTAAGCATTTGCTTCTAGTTTTTTTTAGTCTTTAATCATTTTAGTCTTTTATCATTCTCTCTTTATCAGACATTATTTTTATCATTCAGTGGGCTGACATCCCTTAAGGAAGTCTTCATACTTCTGGGATCAAGCTTTTGCTTGGCAACCCACCATCTCCTCATCTAATGCCTTTTCATGTTTTATTCTCTTTCTTCTTCAGGTGTCATCCTCCACAACCAAAGAGGAGTTCTCACGACATCTGGATTATGGTGTGCATGACTTCATCTAGGTACATACAAGACTTAGACCATTTCTTCTAGTTTCGTATTCTCTCTTTGAATGTGAAAGCGAAATCGTATAGAAACACACCCATAGGGTTAAGGCTCACCTCTTGACACAAAAATTTGGGGAATCATAGATCACAAGAGTACCTAAAATTATAAATCCAAGTAGCACATAGACATCCTCTAATGTGATCACCACCTATATTGTATCCCCATCCACCTCCCATCAAAAAGTGTTGGTTAGTCACTCCCATGGTTTGAAGAACATGACAACTAAGTCAACACTTAGGGGGATATTTCACATCTCCATAATACCTATAAATCCTAATGAGGCTAACCATACACATTCATCAACTGATAGTATCTTTAGTAAATTTGGTAGTCATGCTACATCCACGAAATGCTATAATCTATATCGCCTCTATAAAATGCCAAACAACATAGAATGTATTAGACATCGATATAAAAATCATGAAAATACATACTAAAATTATTCTATTTTAAAATTAACTACTTCATCAACCTATTTTTACTATTCTCATCCCTTTATTATGTAGTCACCACTTTATACAAAGTCAACCCTATCACCTAACTAAGTCAGCCAGCTCATACAAAGTCAACCTTGCTAAAATACTAAGTTAGCCACCTTAGACAAAATTGACCATACTACAGAACTATGCAGTCCACTTCATATGAAGTCAGCCCTATCACCCAACTAGTTTTGCCCTACCTTATACAGTTAGCCACCTACTAAATACCTATGTTAGTCATTTTTTACATAGTCATCCCTAATACTATGTTGTCTAATTTTGAACTAAGTTAACATGGTTGACCCTATTCACATTCAATGATGTTTTTTCAATTATTTGTCATTAATGTTTTAGGAATTTATGTCACCTACCACTTCCTACACATTGACTTGCATAATGCCTACTCTAACTAAAATTTTTCTATGATAAATTTTGATACATGATTTTCCCCTAATGTCTAATTTTACATAACTAGCTTAATTTTCAATAAAAATTATCAAAATTTTGAATTTAATGTATCATTTACCTGAGTTGCACTAATTGTTATCATTAGGCATCCTCTAACTCACACCTATCATCTCCTTATCATGATCACTCTCTATACTCATCTAGGTCTCTTAGAGCTCTATTTTCTTAGAATAGTAAAATTAGAAATGAATAATTTTAAACCCTATTTATATTTAAAATTTAAAATTCTTTAATTATCAATTATTTTCCAATATATTTTGAATTTTGATCATAACTATGTTTCTACTAACTCTTTTTTCAAACTGAAAGATGTTCTAAAATGTTGACATTGTAGAAAAACATTCTACATACCACATGTATTTTTGCAAAAAAAATGAATTTTATCTTATTTTTTAGGTTCACCACATGTTCCCTATATTAGATGCCTCTTCATTTCTCTCGCATCATTTCTATTCTACAACACTAAAGTAGGTAAATACATGTTTTTTTCAATTCTTTCCTTTCATTTATATTATTGATTTATACTTCAATTTAGTTAGCTTAGTGTTATTTGTTATTATGTTGTTTTCCCAAAGCACCATCCCATATTAAAATTATGTGACATGTGATGAGATTAGAGTCAGGCATATGTATACACATAATACTTTTAAACTTTATCAATTATTGATGCTTTCTCTCTTGTAAGGACCCATCAATTCTCAATCTCTTTGAGAGCATGCCTTAAAGGGTGTACTGGGAAAGGGGTGAGTAGATATTTGGTGCTTCACAAATTATTGTACCTTATACCACCACCTAAAACCAATATAAGTACCTCCCATACATTTCCCTAAACTTTGACACCTCATTCACACTCTTCTCTAATCAACGCACCACCTCAAATAGCCCCTAACTAGGAAAAACCTATTTTTACCATCTATAGAATTCAGTTGATTAGGTTGACCTCATTCTATGAGTAGTGCACATTATGGTACTAAATCAGCCTAGGTAATCTTAGTTTGAGACCTAATGTCTCTATTTCCCACCTAAAAAGGTCGACTGAGATGACTGAATTAGCTAAAATGTTAGAAATGGTTTAGGGTCAATTCAAAGCTATATACCCTCTTTTACTTAATTTACAATAGAGAGAATGATTCATTTGTACATATTTAAATTTTTACCATTATACTTGAGGATTCATTCTTAGGGTTTCATACTTGGAGGATAAATTTTATCTTTTCAAAAATTAAGATTCACTAGGATGTCTTTAGCTAGACTATAGTCCATTGTCCATCCTTAGATTCTTCAATAATACACAATAACCTCTTGTAAAGTACCATTTACCAAGGGATAGGTTTAGGCTTGATGAGTTCACGTTCAAAGTGAGTATTCCTAACTCTTACTCCTTTATTTTGTTAGATATATTTTCATGAGTAATCATTAGTTAATATTTATATTTACCTGCTTAGTATTACCTCTGCATTAACTTGAGTAGAGTTTTAATTTGCATTTTTATTATTTATTATCCCCCATTTTTTCCATAAGATTTAGTGAGAACTAGATTAGATTTAATTATTATTACATTATAGGCCTATCTAGGGTTATTATGTGGTTTTACTTGACTTTAGGCTTTAGAACCCTTTCTAGTGAGATCATGTGATAAGAGATCCCTTAGGTGGGTTTAGCAAATCCATATTATTCATGACCCTAATTACCTAAGTATCCACAAGTAATATAGTTAATTAATTTATCTTATCTAAGTTAGCCTTTATCTATATATCATCTTCTTTTTAACTTTCATACATGCCCCATGTGAAGCTCATCAGTATCACAATAGTGTAATGTAGGATGGTGTTTTGGAAAAGACACAGCAACAAAAAAGAGCATAGAAGTAAATATTGAAATAAATAAAATTAAGATGAAAATAAATAAATAAACATAGATATGTACCCTCACTTACCATGTAAACTATAGTTTTGAAATTTGGTGTGTTTTAGTTGATGAAGGTGCCAATGTGGAAGCTCAATGTAAAAAAAAATATATTAGTAACACAAAATTTCTTAATTTATTAGGATCTTAGGGATTCTTTTGGTTCAATAAAAGGACCTATGAAAACAAAGATACGATAAAAATATGAAATTTGTATGTAAATATAAATAAATTTGAATTTTGAATTGGGAGTTATAAATAATCCAAACATAAAATCATTGGGGCATTTTCTATTTTTGGATAACTAAAGCTCTAGACCACCATTTCTAGCATGATGAGAGACTACAGATAGAGAATGTTAAGGTGGATGCATGTGAGGTTGCTATGGATAAATCACATGACCCATGCACATAAGAGATGTATTTATTATTTTATTTGAATAAATAAGGTAGAATAGAATATATTTAAGAAATCTATATGCCGAGGTAAATTCATGTAGTATAATTTTCCCTAACAAGAATTAAAATGTATAGAAAATTTTGACAAGTGATAGGTAGAAAACCAAACATCAAATTTAGGGAAGGGTATTTATTAAGGCCAAGATAAGATATTATCACCACCAAACAACTATATTGGCCTAGCTAATATAGTTGAGTATGGATAATTTACAACCCTGATCAATACCATATGGTGAGGTTAATGGAGTTAGTCTCAAAATATGTTATAGAGGTCAATACATTAAGTGATGGTATATACAATAGAAAAGAGGATAAAAATAGAGGATTCATTAGAACCACATGGTTGGTGCCATAGAGGAAAAATTGCATGGCTAATACCATACAAGTATGGTTTATGTAGTAATAAAATAGATAGCATAGCCAATATAGTATGTATGCAGCTAATTTTATAGAAAGGAACTAGATGGTTAATACTATATGGTTATAACTGATGTAGTCAAACAATAAATATGATAATAAAAAATTTAGTCTATTTATGTAATAGGGAAATAACAAAAATGGTAGATATTATAGAAAAATGACCATTTTTAATTTTTAGTTATATTTTAATTTTATTTCAAAAATTTTACCAAAATCTAACTAGATATTGTTATTTTGAAAGATTATGGAAGAGCTTAGATGAGAGGTGGTTGTCAAATCTAATATCTAAGCTAACAATCATGGGTAGAGCATGCTTTATTATCCTAGGATTTAGAGGCATCATGGAGATGTGTGTAGTCCATACTAGGATGGTGCTAATATTGATGTTTCTCAGATGATGGGAGCATATTTCCAATTCATTTATGTGGGAGCTCAGTGGAGATGTAGAGGAGGTATCCATCACCTTGAATTACATACAAGTTATACTAGATTTGTTGATAGATGGCATGTCCATTATCATTGACATGCCTCTATCTACTTTGGCGTGCCAAGAGCTGACTTAATGAGCTAGAAGTTCTGAAGAGTATGATCAACACAAGCTAATTATAAAAATCTTCATTGTCTACATGTTAAGAGTTCCAAACATTTGGAAGGTCGTCATCAACTTCATTACCATGTGTGTGTTATGTCCCAAATCAGATAGTATGATGCCATTATACATTATAGCTATGTACCATTCTTTCTTAGAGTAGGATATAATATATGGTATGGGAGTTATGATTTAGGTGTAGTTCATACATTATTTTTATAGGATGCTTAGTCAAGGATAAAAAATAATGGGTCCCATCACATTATTTATGTGTTGAATATATGATAGGTTCTCAATGTATCATCCAACATGAATACCACACTAGATCAAGTACCACTTACTGTGGGTAATTAGGTGGTAATAATATCATGTTATGTGATAGATCCCTCTATAATGAGCATAGGATATTATGCATAAAGATCAAATACTATGGAAACCATATCAAGTCACTATAAACACATGGTAGTGATGGCCATCCATTTTATAAGTAAAAATGATGGATCAATTCATAGGTAACTATACTTGGTGGAAAAAGACTCTCTTATATAACTAAGCCCTAAGACATTTTAGATAGTTTCACCCAAAAACACCAATAGCATCCCCACCCCATTGGATGAGGTAATTGAGGTAATTACAATGAGCAAGGGGACAAGGCATACTATTTGATTTCCTAGGATTAATACTTCATTGTATCCCATATTGGTAAATATGAGAAGATTATTAGTGATTAGAGAGGATGGTAGAGAAGCAAGTAAGAGTTGATCCTAATACACCTAAGATAAAGGTTGATCCATCAAGATGAGATAGATGGGTTGTTTGGGGATGAGTGAGGCCATCAAAATTTTGTTCTTAATGGTTTTATCATAATATATGGATAGGGGATCAATTTATTTTGGGTCAGTAAAGTCTTATTATCCTTGGAGGTAGAGCAAAGAAAGAGACCAGTGTAGAGGAACTCCTATAAATAGGTGAAATAAATAATAACTAGTTACTATCACTTTCTTTTCTTGTCTTAAATATATAAATATTAGGTACTAGTAATATATTTACTTGAATATTTTATATATATCAAGATAAAATTTTGTCTTGGTTTGATTTTTTAGATATTGTAGTAGAAAAAACACAATGGTGATCATTGGTAGAGACTACACACCACAATATTCTATATAACATGTTACTTGATCATGACACCACATAGTTGGCAATCCTTATATACCTTTTGTAAGAGAGCATATTATTTGGTTCATAGTGGTATAAGATGATGCACATGACATAAAATGTTGAGAGAAGGCTACTAGTATCATTGAATCAATAGTCATAACATGAGGAGAGGTTATGAAATGGTATAAATTTGTTTCATCACATGTTACATTAGCTATAAAGATAACCACATAGATAGTTTCTTTTGTGGCTAACACACAACATGAGAGGGAGATGACACACTAGATACTCAAGCTAGATATGAAACTAGCCAATGTAAAATGGGAGACCACAACATTAAGCTCTTTAACTCATGTACTAGATAGGTATCTAAAGGTATAGAAATATGTGTCTTCTTTAAAGAGCAAGGTGCCTCATAAATCACCTATGGGTGAATTTGGTATAATGTATCGATGTGTGTAGTGTTGGTATAGTTTAGTAGAGGTTATGTAGGTGACTAATGCTAACATTACTTTCTTACTATGATTATATTATGATGCACCTATCTGATATGTCTATGTATATGTGATAGGTGCATCACACTATGTGTGTAACTCTAGAAATTAGCTTGCGTATCCTTAAAATGCTAGGTCAATTTATAAAAATAAAAACTTGTAAAATGTGAGGAAGTGTAATTAAGTTTATTTTACCCCAATCACCCTTGTTGATGATTGACTATTACCTACATATCCAATACTTTAAATAGGTAAGTCAAGTCACATGTATTTTTTCTTGTTAATTTTATTATGCAATTATGTTCTTTCACTATTTAAATTCACTTATAAATCTATATTTTGTCTTAACAATGTTTACTCTTGACTTGAATTGGTGTGATTCATATTAGGGTGATGAATGTTCCCAGTGATTGATTTGAAATTTGAGAATAATAGGTTAGATTTATTTAGTGTGCAATAGTGTATATATGCTTGATAGAAAAGTGTCAAATCATTAATAAGTTTGACCTTGATTTTTATTTGTATGTGAACAATTGGTGATTCAGGTTAGGGTGATGAGTGTTCCCAATGATTGATTTGAAATTTGAGAATAATAGGTTAGATTTATTTAGTGTGCAATAGTGTATATATGCTTGATAGAAAAGTGTCAAATCATTAATAAGTTTGACCTTGATTTTTATTTATATGTGAACAAGTGGTTATTTTCACATGCAAGGTGATTTTTCCAACCTAAGGAAATGATTTGATTTAGAAAAATAATCATTTTTAGGTGGGGAATGGTAACATCAGCCTTAGTATAATAACATCAATATTTTTTTCTAATTATAACATTATTTTTTGGGGACATGAATACAAATATGGTGATGTTGGGAGAGGGAAAGGCTTGGATCTCTACAAATGGGGACATAAAGATTCATCTTCCATTAATGACACTTAAAGTTTTCTCCTTAGTCTCATTGGTTCTCTTTATCACCTTAGGATTTTCATTGCTATAAATGGCTCTCAAACATGTACAAATATTGGAAGTGAAAGGCAATATATAGGTCATATTAATGAAACCAACAAGGATAAATATATTTTAAATATTTCCCTAATGAAAGTGTTGGTATATGCTTGGATGTCTCAAAAGGTGATAAATGGAAGGAGGGAAAGAAATTGTTTAATGATATTTTTTAGCATGAATATGTCCCCAAAAATATGAAAGGATTGAAATTCATCATGAATGATTATGGCATAGAAAGGACTAGAGGCAATGAATAAAGCTTAGAGAAAATTGATAAGTATCATATCCTAATTAAAACCCTTACCTTATGTCCACATGAAATTATATGTAATTATTTTTAGTTGGAAGAAGTTAGATTGAAAAATATTGGAATTTATTTTGTTTGTTTAGATATAAATCCATTATTGTCTAGGAATTTCTTTGACAACTAGTTGAATTCTATTTGGGGGGGAAATGGGTATATATATTAGCTTCTATAGAATGATTTAGAAAGGGATTTTGTGGTTTTAATTAAAAATTCAAATATGCAAATAATATTAATAATAAATTTGTTATGGAATGTTGGCCAATATATTTTTAATGCAATCCCTAGAACCCTAATCTTGACTACAATGACAATGTGTTTAAGACTTATCCTAGATGGTAAAATATTGAGAAGTTGTCATTAAAACTTTGGAATTATTTTCCTTCGACACTTAAACTGATATGAGAAGTGTTAAAAAAATAATATACAAGAATATCTTTAGCACACATGCATGGTTGGGTTTTGATTTCCTTGGATCCATTAGAGGTTTTATATTAAACCCTAATCTTTAGGGTGAAAGGTGTCCCCTTTCCCTATATGATTAATGTCTGGGTGGTCTTAATGTTTGCTTCTTTTTTAAAAAATATGGCCCACTATAAGGAACTTCCCTCTCTTAAATAGAGTGGATATTAAGTTCCATAATGATCATAAAATTTAAACTTAGGTCAAATATGTAAATAATGGTGACTTTATTGGTATTTATGATGGTGATGTTGTTATGAATGACAACCCATATTTTGATGCTAAAAATTTTAATGTCCTTTCACCTCTTAGTTCACCGACGGGTGATATATCCTATAAATGAATTGTCAAAACTGAAACTAGTCATTCTCTTTTCACTAAACATACCCCCTCTCTAGTTTCAGCCTTAGTTGATCATTCTTCTTCAAATTTTCCCTCCTTTTTTTGAGAATGAGTTGGTAGTAGGAGGTGACCCTTTGCATTCTACCTTGAAGCCTAAGATTTATAGTGGTGAGGAAGTTCATAATTTGGCTCAAGATAAGGACCTTACTCTTCCTACAGAGAGATATTTTAATGATTATATTATTATCCTTGTTTCCCTTCCTAACTAAAGGATCTCTAACTCTAACCTTTTACCTACTTATGCTTATGGTGTTTTGATTGAATATATAAAACCCATGGTTGTTTCTCCTATGATTGGTTATATAAATGGGAAATATGTGGCGTTAACATAGAAAACTCCCCTTACTCATCTTGATTCTAATGGATCTCTTCTAATTAGAAAACCTAAAGGAGTCAAAAGGTGAAAAATAGAGACAAACTTTATATCCTTTCAAGGTTAAATTTTTAGTGAGGATTGTAAAAATATCAAAGGTGGCACTCAAATAATTATAAATGATTCTAAAAATGAATCCAAATATAATAAGTTTCCATTATGTTAAGATATTCTTTATCAAAATAAAGGAGCGTCTAAGACATCAAGTCATCTTAAATAATCCCCCTATTTTATATGAAGATTGTCAGCTGGAATGTGAGGTACCTTGAGTATCTAGATATAAAACTTATTGTTAGGAAATTCAAACATTCGAGGGAGAAAATATATTTCCTTTTTCTATAATAAGTTGAGGAAGTCAGTAAATTTGGTTTAGCCTTATTAAAGGGTCTAAATTCTTTTTTAGATTCCTCAAATATAAACATAGTAGCAAAAGATTTAGTAAATTGAGATTGGTGGTGTGGTAATAGAAAATTTAAGTGAAATTAAGGATATTTTTTCCTCCTTTTATTCCAATATCTTCTCTTTATATGGCTTTAACCATTAGATTGATTGTAATATAATGGTTTATACTAGTATTCCTAAAAATGTGTCCTCTATGTAAGTTGTTTTCTTAGATAGTGAGATATATTTGGATGAAGTTATTATTCCCTTTGAATAATTTAAGTTGGATAAAGCCTCTAGTATTGATGGTTTTCCTACTGAATTTTATTAAGAAGAACTAGATTGTCTGTGATTGCCTTATAATTTTTAAGGAAGCTATAGAAGTTGGTACCCTTGGCCATGAGATTAATATGGGTATTTATTAAAATTATACCTAAATATGGGGATAAAACTCAAGATAAAAATTGGAGGACAATAACACTCTTAAATTTTTCCTATAAAATCCTTACCAAGATTCATGCTAAGAGACTCTCTTCTTTACTCCCTAATATTATTTCAAACACTCAAACTAGTTTTGTGGAAGAAGATATATCATTGAAACCCTTATTTATAGTTGAGAGGGGATTAATTAAGATCAATAATCTAATTATAAGGTGATGATGATTATTTTAAATTTTGAAAAGGCCTATGATAGAATTGAGTGCCCATTCATTAACATTATACTAAGATCTTTTGGTTTTCAGGATAGATTTTGTAGAATGATTAGTATATTGTTTAAAGGCACCTTTATTGTAATAAATTAATGGGGATCTCATTATTTCCATTAGTATTTAGTTATCTATTATACAATTTTTCCCTATGGTTCCCTCACTATTTGTGATTACTATTGAAGCTTTACATTATTTATTAAGAAATGCTTCTATGGGTACCTATGTTAATTGTCTCTCATTGCCAAACAAGTCTAATTTGTTAGATGTATTTTTTTTATGATACTAATATATTTAATATATTATAAAATTAAAACCTCTATAAGGTGTCTTATAGACTATATATTTATTATTTTGATTCTAGATCAATATTTGTTATATAAAAATCTTGTATGATTGGTTGGGAGGAAATACCTCATGAGTGGTTGGCTGAATTTGGGTGGATGTGGAAAGGTATAAATCATATGGTTACATAATTTTTTATTAATTTTTCACTCTCTCCCTCTTTTAAATAAATTTTTGAGTGGATTCTTCTAAAAATAAATAATAAAAATATTAAGCAGCATGGGCATCTTCTTTCCATTCATGGTACAATCCAAGTTTGCCAAAAAAATATTTCTTCCTATAGAATATATTATATTTCTTGATGGTTGTTTAATAATTCATTAATTAGCCTATTTCACAAGATAATAAAATATTTTTTATGGTTATATTGGCAAGGTAACATAAAAATACATGCAGTTGCTTTAGAAACCTATTATAAACCAAGAATTTTTGGGGGTCTTGGTTTGAAGGATTTTAGAATTCATGGGATTACACTTGTTAAATGGATCATTAGAGTAATAAAACATGTAAAATAATTCATACGAGTAATAGATATAGATATGAGATCAAGATCAAAATCATACATGAAACCAACACAAGATATACGTGGGAAAAACTCCAAGAGGTAAAAAAACCACAAAGATTATTCATATTATGAGAAACTAACAAATACCTAATCCAATTTTTATTCCTCTCACTTCTTCTCAATCAATCTTCACATAACTTGGAAATGTATTCTCCACATTTCCTCATTTGTCTCAACTCTCTTTTTTCATTGCATCTTACAATATAAACTATTTATTATATAAACAAGGTAATCTAACCATTATAATGTGACCTTTTCTAACCACCAAAGTAATGGGTCCAAATTTTCCAAAGGCCATTTAATATATTTTATTATTTATTTACATGAGGATAAACTCATGATAAATAATAAAATATATTATTATTTAACCAATGTAATTTAATGTATTAAGAGTACATAAATAGCACCTCTTAACCATTAATTATTTAAATACTCTCCCTTAATATTAAGTGGGGATACATTCCATAATCACCTTTATAACAATGAATTTATACTCCATGAACCATCTACATGATGATTTTTTTGAGGTAACAACATAACAAACTTATACTCCATGAACCATCCACATGATGAGTTTTAAGAGGTAATACTTCAAGGAAACATCCTTCATCATTCCATAGTCACCTTTAAAAGAATTATGTTATGTAAACATAGTCATCCAAAGGAATTACATTATTTAAATATAGATACCCAAAGCTATTACAATATGTAACCACAATCACATAGTCACTTTTAAAGGAATTACACTATATATACCCAAAGGTATTACACTATGTAACCATAATCACATAGTCACCTTTAAAAGAATTACACAATGCACCCATAGATACCTAAAGGTTTTTTTACTATGTCCCCAAAGGCACCCCTAAATGAATTACATTATTTACCCTAAAAACTTAGAGTGATTTTAGGCTAGCATGATCGTGAGACTACATCCTATAGTGAGAATACATCCCAAAATTTCTCATGAGTAATCAACCAAGCATATTGGAGCCTTTTATAACATAAGGACCTCCATATTACTATGTATTGGGTACAATGTATAATTTCATATAACATTTACCAAAATCACATAAAGTGATATATTACAATGTTTTACATGAGAATAAGTATATAGAGATAAAAGAAAACACACGACCCACATGGCTGTTAAAAAGTGACATTGTCATGCCCATTCCCCCTTAATGGAAACTTAAATAGGCCCAACATTTAATGAAATTCAATATTATTTAGTTTTTTGGTGTTTTATTGGATTTTTTTCCAAATTTATACAACTTTGACTATCACAAAAAAATTTGGTATAATGAATAACTTCTACACAATGTTATTCTATCATCCTTCATAGCCACAAGGCTTCTTTAGTAACTTCCACATGAATTACTCCAAGTGATATCACCTACACCAAACATAAATATATATACA
Organism: Torreya grandis; assembly: GCA_037957365.1. Classification (NCBI taxonomy): domain Eukaryota; kingdom Viridiplantae; phylum Streptophyta; class Pinopsida; order Cupressales; family Taxaceae; genus Torreya; species Torreya grandis. Next base: position 1,052,109 of record JARHVA010001265.1, read on the forward strand.
TAAGTATACTCATAATAGAATTATATGGTTAGCATCATAATAACCAAATAAATTAGTATTATCAAAGGAAGAACAATATAAACCAAGTTTACATTTCCTTTTATATAACAAAGTATCTGCTTTGCTAATTTCCAATTATCCAAGTATGGATCTTAAATTAATCTAGAATTAACGCCCACATCATATGAAATATCTATCCTAGTAATGGTTAGATAAATCAAACTACCAAAAAGATGTTTGTAAAGAGGGGTTAGTTTTATCACACACAATTTTTGGATCAAACTTAACACAACCTTCAATATAAGTGTATGTAAGCTTGCAATCAAGCATGTTAAATTTAACAAGAAGATTATGTGATGCATATACAATAAATTTACTAATAATCTAATACTAAGTTAACCAAACATTACATATCTTATTAGTAATAATTCATACTATAATTTGAGTCATGAATATTTCTTATTCCTTTTAAAGTTGACACTAAAAGTTTATGTTTTATACTAAACTAACAAAAAAAATTATAAAGCAAACTTTTAAACATGTTTTATACTTGATTTTGTAATAAAAATAAATATTCTAGTGAATAAACAACACTAGCCACTTAGTTGATTCTAAAATAATTCAAAAAACACAAATAACCATAATAAGTGTGAAACTCACAAGTCTCACAAAGACAACTTATACACTAAATTTCATATTAGGAAGATTTAAATCAATTAAAATAATATTCTAATGTGTCTATAATGTACAAAAACTTAAATATCAACTGGTCACATGACCATCTTCGACAAAAAATATGATAAGATAAGGGTGTTAAAATGTCAAATGTGTCACACTATTCACATGTGAGAGATTGGATGGCTAACAAAATGTAATTTAAACTAATTATTTTAAAAAATAATAAATTATTTTTTGATTAAAAATAATATTAGGATGGAGATTTGAACACAGGACCTCATATTTATAAAAGGTTTTCAAAATGGTACTAGCCAACTACTCTTTAACCATTACAAGTCTACACATGCAAAATATAGATTTTAAAGCATATTTAATTAATTTTGATTTTTAAATCAAAATATTAAATACATGTAAAATAAATATTTACTAGTTGTATGAATAAAATTAATTAAATGTTTTTAAATAAAAATAACTTAGTAAAAGCAAGGACCCACCATCTACTTGTTTGAAATAAAGGTAATTAAGAATTCATGTATTTAATAAATATTTTTCAAAACTATTAGTAACCATTTATTTTCATGTTACAGGCAAGCTAGAGATTAATAGAAATTATGTGGATCTTCAACAGTTCATATCTCCTTCCATAGGTCTTGGTTTTCCCTCAGATTTTGCCAAGCCTCCTAATTTTTTATGATAAGGCCATTGCACCCTTCAAAATATAATCTTTGACTTATCATTTGCCTATATAAATTTTCCTAGTTGTATATGGTGCTCATGGGAGAGGGAAAAAAATTAGATCTTGAAATAAAAATCCATAGGTTATTATAGCGACTCAGATGGGCTCGAAATAGGAAGATTTAACCTTTTAGATAAGTAAACAAGCTTTAGATATTGAGAGATGAGAATTTTTGACTAATTTTCAGCACATGGAGGTTGTACAAGTTGAAGTATGGTGCTTGCAAGGAGAGTGAAAATTTTAAATGAGCTATAGAAATTTGAATTAGGAAAAGTAAAGGTCTAAAGTGTTTGGAAATGGCCAAATTAAGTAAATAGAGAGATCAAAACTGATATTTACTACCCAAAATCTGATCTTTCATAGATTTTTATCTCACACATGCTAAAAAAATGGCACTCCAAGCTGAATTAATCTTCCATAACTTGAACAAGTAGCTTCAAAGGCCTTGTAGGAGAGATTGTAGGCCAAAATAACTAATATTTAGCCACTAAAAAAAGATAAACAACATCCATATCAATAAAAATGAAATTTTAATTGATTTTTTACTATTTTTAGCTAGTATAGGCCATACAATCATGCTCTAGTATAACAAAATCAATCAAAAAAATATTTTGATGCTTCTTAGGCTTCTATATAAGTGTTAACAGGCCAAAAAATAGAGATATAGCATTTAAAAATGAATTTCAAGTTGTAAAAATACTAAAAAATAAATTCTTACTAAATTTTATAAGATTAAAGCCTTCAAAAAACTAAAAAAAGGTTCCCAAGGTTGATTTTTCCTTGAAATTACTTTTAGTTGCTCATATCTACAACCAAATGCTCCACAGACAAGAGAAATGCATAGATCATGAACTTTTGAAGGAGAGAGAAGCTCAAAAAAACTTTCATGAATGTGCTTTCAACAAAAGTGAGCTTTAACATAGCTCAACAAGCCCAATTTACAACCTTTCCACTTGCTCAAACATCAGTTAGCTTTGATACCATAATAAAACATGAAAAATAATGTATACGAGCAATGGATCTAGATATGAAATCAAGAGAAAAGGCATATATGAAACCAAAACAAGATATACATAAGAAAACCTCCAAGAGGTAAAAAAACCTGCAAAGATTATTTATATTATGAGAAACTAACAAGTACCCAATATAATATTTCCTCCTCTCACTTTTTTCTCAATTAATCTTCACATAACGTTGAAATGTGTTCTCCAAATTTCCTCATTTGTCTCAACTCTCATTTTTTCATTACATCTTAAACTATAAACTTTTTATTATATAGTCAATGTAATCTGACCATTATAATGTGACCTTTTCTAACCACCACATTAATGGGTCCAACCTCTCCAAAGGTCATTTAATATATTTTTTTATTTATTTACATGAGGATAAAATCATGATAAATAATAAAATATATTATTATCTAACCAATGTGATTTAATATATTAATGGTACATAAATAACACCACTTAACCATTAATTGTCACAATATAGAGCTCTAAAGGGGGATGAGCCTTGGAAAATACTTATTAAGCATAATATTTTGAGAGGATTCCCTAAAGGGAAGTATAGATGAAAATAAATTCACATCTCTAACCTCTTAACTATATATTTCTCTATTCAAGTTGTGAGTACTCCCATTTTCTAAACAATATTGAATGCATGGGAGCGGGTTAAGCATTTGGTCATTATGAAACCTATAATTAAAGACTAGGGTCAAGGTGTCCGGTTTATATATCCATTTGATGTAACCTCAAATTAAATAAATGTTTTTTGGATCTAATCATGGTATCTTCAACTTTCACTTGGTTTTATAAGGTCTTGAGGACCTTTAATGATATCTTCTCACAAGAAAATTGGGCTTCTTGGACTACTATTAAGAATAGATTTCAAATCTTGTTCTCTAAACATAATACCTTTACTCTTATTGAAAAGTCTCTTCACAAAGGTAGATCTATGTCTATTTTAGATGATGAAGATTAGTTTTGAGAAGTATAAAATGGATTAATGACCCTCCACTTAATGAGTTTAGTACAAAAATTTTATATAATGATCTCTCTTTTACCAAAATGTTATACCTTAACATTAATTTTAAGTGGGTTGTCTAAGATCATTTATATAGTTAAAATTTTAGGTTTGATGTGATTTTGTCTTCTTGTCTTAAACCTAACCATTCAAATTTTAGATGGTTGATTAATAATAATAAGCTTATTTTTGGTATTTTGCTCCTTAAGGTTGGCTTGGGTAAACATTTTTGTTTAGTATCTAGTGAGTTGGAAACAACTGAACATCTTTTTTTAAAGTGTCCTTATGCTACCAAAGTTTGGAAAAACAATTTAAATAGTTGGTCTTGTGTGTTTTATTATGATCTATATTGGTTTAATATTGTATTTGGTTATGTTTTTTACAACAATAAAGTTCATGTATTTTTCATAAATTTTGGTGAGTTTTTTCCATTGAAATGTTATGATTTTATAGAAACAAATTAATTTTGAGGTTTTTCAATTTACAACTATGGTGCCTACTAGCTTCTCAATAAAATTTATCATTAATATTTTTCCTTAAAAATCTAATTTCAATTGAAGGTGCCTCAATCTAAAATATAAATTTTCCTTAGGATCGACATGATGAAAATCACCTCTAATTTTTTGCTAGACACAATTCCTCCACCTAAAAATATGAATATTAATGAAATAGTTGTAGATGTTCTAATTACTGAATATGAATTGTAATGGATGAAAGACTTGTACTTTTAATAGGATAATAATCCACACCCTATACTAGTTAGAATTTATAATTTTGAAAAGAGAGCTAAAGATGATATGGCTACATACAATGAGGAATTACTTTGAGATCTATATACTTCCCTTCATTAGATGTATTAGGAATTGAAATATTTCAATGCATAATAATGAGAGTCTTGTAGAATGTTAGAATATGGGAAAAGAAAAATAAAAAAAATTGATATGAAATTGATTTTCCTCAGTCTTTAGTACTTGTTAATGGATGGAAAATAGGTAAATACGGGACTACCCTACAATCTAATGTGGCTAGGATAATTGAGACTAACATAAATTAATTGGTTATTAGAATTCATAAATTTATTGGCACTGGTAATATAGTGGAAAGAGATGAATTTTTGGAGTATCTCCATAACTCCAATATGAGATGACTTCTTTCTCAATCAAATCTTTTCAATCCTTCTAAAAGAACCATAGAGATTGGAAATGGATGATTGGGACTTGATCATGCTACATGCTCCAAAGGACATTTTTATGAAGACTTGATTATGAAATAAAAGTAGGATGATGTTTACATTGAGTAAAATGATAATATTTATTTGTGACCTATTATAGACAACTTGATATTGCTTTTATTTTTGTGTTGTTGGTTTTATTTTTATTTATTGATGGCTAGATTTTTTATTATAATAACTTTTGGTTTTTTGTTGCTCTGTAACTTGATAATGGTTCTTTTTAGGCCTTTAGTGGTTGGTTATAAGTTTTATTTTTCCTCTAATGTATAGTATTTTTTTAATGTTCTTTAAATATTAAAAAATGTGGTGATCTATAAATATCATAGTATGATATTTAACTAATTTATCATAGAATAAGAGGTTCATGTAGGTGATTGATAGTAAATATAATTTATTAGGCTCATAACAAGAATTTATATGTGTGATAATGGTGAATAATATCTAATTGGAGATGCACAAGACATGTATAATAATTATAGGTCAAGAGTGACATCATCAATGCCCACATTTTATTCTAGTATTACAATGCAATGAAAATACTAGAATAAAGATATATTTGACTGTATACAACACTTTTTTTTAGAATAAGGATAAAAATGTGCAAGATAATCCAATAAAATCCTTCAATTAAAGTGTAATATTTAATGTCCATAAAATTAAATCTAAAATTTGAACTATACTTAAAACTATAAATTTGAAAGAGCAAGGAAAGAGTAAATGTGTATGTGAGTAAATCATGTTGCCCTCTAGCTTGTTGTAGATGATGCTTCCTTTTCTAATAACTTTGAGAACATGGATAAATTACGGGTGATCAATCCACAATTTTAAATTTAACCAATGAAATATCCATGGATTATAATAGAAATGCCTCCAACTCAGATGTAACTAATTTAACATTAATCTTGTAACCCAAAGATGAAAGAAAGCATACAAGTATGGTAAATATTGACATTGTCAATTCCCCCATTTTATTCTAGTATTAAAATGCAACTAAAATACTAGAGTAAAGAACAAATATATACTTGATTGTGTACAACAATTTTTTTATAAGAATTTTAAAAATGTGCAAGTTATTCCAAGAAAAGCCTTCAATGAAAGTGTAATATTCAATGTCCATAGAATGAAATTTAAAATTTGAACAATAATTTAAACTAGAAATTTTAAAGAGCAAGGAAAGATTAATCGTGCATATGAATAAACTATGTTTCCATATAACATGTTGTAGATGGTGTTTCTTTTTTAAAACATTTGAGAATTATGATTCCTCATCAAAGCACTTGGAAAACATGGCTAAATTGAGGGTGATCGATCCCCAATTTGAAACTTAACCAAGGTAAGGACCATGGATTATAATACAAATGCCTCTATCCTAGATTTAACTAAATCAACATTAATCTTGTAACCCAAAGATTCAAGGAAGAAGCCACATAATTGGCTCGTGGAGTAATGTTTTGGCCATTGAGAAACACAAAACCTTAATCACATTACTCATGTAGACATGAATAAACCAATAAAAATATACATATAGATTCAAGGTTATTCAACACTTAAAAATACATAATAAATAAATACAAATGTTTAAATGTGCATGAACCAACATCATGCCCCACTAAATTAGTGTCAACTGTAAATTGTCATAATATGCATAAACTAGCTCCATTCCAAACTAAATATAAAAAGGTGTATATGTGCATAAATAAACACCGTGCCCAAGTAAATATGTCATGTATATATGTATTACACATGCCTCCAAATGTATTTGAATTTGTATCAATATATAATATGACACCCATAGATTGTTAAATGGACTACATATTCCATGCATATGCCCCCAAAAAAATCCAAAAACTAAAACTAAATATCCCAATCTATATTTTAATCACATCTTAACTCTAAAATATATATACTATATTCAAATATTATCATGGAGGCTTTAGTATCTATGAAAAATATTAATAATATGCCCCTCTTTCGAGGTGAATGGCATATCTTGCAAGTTACGCATCTCAAAATATAAGTGAAGTGTATCATGTTATGTATAAATATGATATCATGTAAAATCATGTTAATATATGGATATTATGTCATCATAGTATTTTATATAGTATTAATACACATATTTAACTTATGGAATGTAAGGGAATATAAGTATTATGTGAAGATAGACATATTTATGAAGCATGTAGTACAAATTGTCACTAAATAATACTATGTAATAATGAATTACATCATATAAATCATGACACAACACACAAAGGGGAAGTGTGTGATATGTATCATGACACTTGAAAACATAGAAATTGCACAATCTCAACAAGATCAACATGTAATGTCACATATAATTCCAAAGGGCCACATACAAGGGACATATATGTCACTAATAAGAAACAAACAAGGGGCAATAAATTCCATAACAAACAAGGCTAAGGAACCATAAATAAGGGGCATGAAATATGCCTTAAAATAGGCTAAGGATCCATAAGTAAGGGTAAAAAATACCACTACAAACAAGGCTAAGGATCCATAAATAAGGCTAAGGGAGCACACACAATAGAGAACAATAATTAGTAAAGTACTATATCCAATCTAGCATTGTATAATAGATTAATAGGTATCAATATATGTGTAAGAAATTTATATATAAACATCATAAAGAGCTCATAAACATATATAACAGGTGATAATGTAATATGTGGAAGTAGATGCTCTCAACATCAGCATGACCATTGGGTATAAGAGAGTCCAACATATAAGAATGCTTGTATTATTTATATGTCCTACATCTCACTCATATCACATCATAGTAAAGTACTATATCCAATCTAGCATTGTATAATAGATTAATAGGTATCAATACATGTGTAAGAAATTTATATATATCAACATCATAAAGAGGTCATAAACATATATAACAGGTGATAATGTAATATGTGGAAGTAGATGCTCTCAACATTGGCATGACCATTGGGTATAAGAGAGTCCAACATATAAGAATGCTTGTATGATTTATATGTCCTACATCTCACTCATATACCTCTTGAAAATAAATGTTTATATGAAAAATAATATTTATTCTACCAAACAAGTGATAAATAACATAAGTAAATAGTATAATCTAGCAACTCATGTCATGCTCAGGTCCTAATTTTTAAGTTTTTTGAATATTTGAATTTTTTAGTACTCATAAAATTCCTAAAATTATATTAGCCTTATTATAGTGTATATATTTTATACTTATATGTATTGCATATGGCACTACATAAATCTTCTAAATCCAAGAGCATCTTAACATGTCAAAAATCCCATTACTTGGTATAACTCAGAATAAAGTAGCCACTATGGTGGGCCTACTCAAATAAATAACATAATTGATTGAGGGTGTCTTATATGTGTCCATTAAACCCTTTGATCACTCTTTTAGTATGTTATATATCATTTTGTGTATATCTAAGATATTTTAGAAGTGTCATGGTGCAAACATTTTCACTTGAACTATTATCAACCATAACATTTTGTATGGGGTGTTCATTAATATGAGCTTATATGAATAATGTATGTAAATTTGAGTCATCATCAAATATATCGATATCATCAAATGTAATCATCGGTAATTTCAATAATTTTATATTAAGTGTGTCAATATTCCCATCTATTATATGACTAAATGTATTAGATCGAGGATGTGAATGGTATGTATGATGTAATTCAAAAGTATCCTTAGTTAATGTTTCCTCGTGATTTATAAATAGGTCATAAACTATTATCAAATTATAGTTCCAATTTTATTGTGGTCTGAAATCTTTTGGGGGTGTGCTCAACATAATGGTTTTTTCCTCAATAATATCATATATCTGATGACTTAACTTGATGCGTATGTCTATAGAATGTCTATTACATTGGTGATAATTATAATAAACACTCTAATCATGTACACTAGATTAAAGTTTGCTTATATCAACCACTAGTGGTGGAGGGAGAGATAAAATGTTTCACTTAAGTAAATTTGTAGCAATTTATGAGGAGTTGAGGTAAACTACAAAATGATTTTTCTATGAAGTAATAAAGATCAGCCTATTTATAGATTGTGATACTATGTTAACTATAAACTTGGCTTCATTCTTGTTTGCATTTGATTTTCCCTTATAATTTGACTTTCTTTGAAATTTGGCATTTGAAGTAGTAGTGGGTGTATTTAATTTTATTGAGTACAAGGAGCTTGACTTCTTGATCTCTAACTATATGTCATAACTATCATAAGATCTAATTTTTTTGAATAATATGGACTCATCAAGTAATAAAATAAATATTTGATTGAAGATATCTTATGAACCATTATTTTTCATAGGATTGATCATCTTAGTTAACATGATATTGTATCAAACTATAAATTCATTGTTTAGCTCATTAGACCCTTGTTTGAGTTTGTAATTTTTCACATGAGAGATATTATCATCAATGTTGATAGAGAAGTATGCTACAAGTTGATCAGCTAAAGGAAGAAAGGAACTAATTGACTAAGGAGTAAGTTTATAAAACCATCTCAAAGAATAGTCTTTGAGACTCTTTAGAAATAAACAGGTCAAAAAATGGTTTTTGGTGGCATAATCTAAGTATGTTGAATGGAAAGATTGAAGGTGTTATTTAAGGTGACACTTTCTATCATATAATGGGATTTTGGGAGCTACAAATCCCAAAGTTAGGGTATAGTTTGCTAAATTTGGAGCTAATGGATTATGGAGCAAGGTATGTTAATATATTGAATGACTAGTTTAAGATGTACCCTACTCTAATTCCAACACCTTATCTTACAAATCTATAATAGTATAATCAATATAATGTGCAGTAGGTAAGATAGATAATGTAATATACATAATCATTAAAGGATGGGATTATGTATCCTGCATAGGAATATGCATGGAAATTTATGGTAGGTCTTATGTTCCCCCATACATTAGGTGGACATCACTTGTAACTATAGGTGTAGATGTAAGAATATCATCAATATCAGTAGTCTGATTAGTGTCATAAATAAGTTCATATTATTCCCTATATGTAGCAGTTTAGGTTAACTTTTTATATTCTTCTCGAGCCATATACAACATCGCATCATGTATTTATAAATTTGGTCAATATATTGAGTCACTTATCTCTCATCGACATTATTCAATGTATATGTATAATCATGCATTTGGATAACATCCCTTGAGTATTTGTGGTCTAAATCATCATAATAATTTCATCAAGGGGATTTGTATTAATAAGTTCTAAGGATATTTCATTACTCATTTTATCCTTATTAGAGTAAAAATATATAATCCATAAGACTACATAGTTGATCCAAATGACACATGTCAAAGTAAAACAATATGAAATTATTCCAATCATGACATGAGTCAACCAATATAAACAAATTTCATTTATTAAATTCATATTTAATTTTTACTGTGAAAGAAAATAAAAAAACATGTTTTAAAGTAAAACCCTAAGGCAAAAATTGAAAACCTAAAAGGAAGAATTAAATTCTAAGGGAAACCTATGGTTTGGCAATGTTCAAGTAAAATATGGGTTCACCAATATGTTTACTCTATTTTTAAATTAATATTAATCAAAATAAGAATAAGATAAACTGGAATAATTTATTTATATTATAATTTATGTCAATCAAGCATAAATTTGAATGTAAAATATTGGAATCAACTTGATAATTTGATTTGTTATTTATAAAAGTGAAACAAATGATAAGATACTTGGCTTCATTATTTGACTATTTAACTATGATTGTGTTCTAACAGTGGAAATAGATAATAAATAGGCTTATGATTTGTCAAGATCTATAACTTTATTTGTGTGTGTATTTTTGATACCATCAAGAAGAGGTGAATTATTCATACGTAGGTGACAATGATAATGTTATTATCTTATGATGTGTTATCTCTCTATGATCATACAGTGTAATACATCTACTTGATATGTATTTGTATATGCAATAATTGACCTTTGACTATGTGTGCAACTCTATAAATCAAGTTCCTTTTCCTTAAAACCCTAAATCCACTTATGAAAGATAAGAGCTAATAAAATTTGAGGAAGCGTAATTAGACTGAGCTAACCCCAATCACCCTCATTGATGATTGATCATTGCTTATGTATATAATACTCTGAATAGGGAAGTCAAGTCATAACATAGTTATTCCCCTTAATGTTATTTTGAAAGTGTGTTCTTTCACTATATAAATGCACTTATAAATATTTATTTTGTCTTCACAATATCAACCCTTGACCTGGCTTGGTGTGCTTCAATATGGGTTGATGATTGTTCTTATTGATTGATTTTTAGTTTTCAAAGAATAGAGAAAATTTGATCATGTGACTAGTGTATAGATGCTTGATAGATAGGTGTAAGATAATTAATAAATTTGACCTTGAATTTTATTTATAAGCACTCAATTTGATAATTTCCTATGCCACCAACATGCTAGTTTATTGGTTTTACCTAAAGAGTGATTTGATTTTGAAAAATAGTCATTGTTAGGTGAATAATGGTATCATTATCCTCATGATAGTATCATCAACATTATTATTTTAGTTTGATGTTATTGTTTGGGAGACACAAATGAAAATTTGGTGATCAAAAAATGTCTAAGTAGGATATGTAATTGATTTAACATAAATTTAAAGGTTCTTATACATGATTGATAATAAATTATAATGGATCAAGGTCATAACTATCATGTAGGTGTTTGGTAATGACAAAAAAGAACTATTTGGAGATACACAAGTCATGTATGATAATTTTAGGTCAAGATTCACATTGCCAAGTTTTAAATACTAGAATTTACTATCCATATTATATTAATGTAGAAAACTTTGATACACACACACACACTCACATCATTGATATTTTGGATTTTACATGGGCTTATAAAATATCTTGACATTACCATGAGATGATTCTAATATGATGATGTTATAATGTTATGCATGTTTTATTTTTTTAACAAAGTTAAGCAATGCATAGTTAAAAATAACAAAAACTAAAGTATAAAAATAACATCTTAAGTAAGTTGATAAAAAATCAATAAATAAAATATGTGTAGAAAAAATAAATTTAAAACATATAAAATGTAATTAAGATTAAAAAAATTAATGAAAAACATAATATATGTAAAATATTTGTAAACATGAATCCATAAATCACATCAAAATATAAGATAACATGAAATCCAAGGCATAAGATGTGAAATACAACTATACAAAAAGATATCTAATTTAGAAAAATACAAAAGATAATCAAATAAGGATATGAAATGATTAGAAGTTTATCTAATGTATAAGTAAAAACTTAAATCAAACAAAGGGAAAAATAACTATAAAATATCCAACATAAAAAAAGTGAAAACCAAAATCAAATAAGAACATGCGAAAATGAAAATAAATAATTTAATGAGTGGAAAGTTGAAATCAATGTATGTTTTAAAGAATAATTTAGGGAAAAAAAACCATGTAGGAAAACACAACCTTCTCACACTATCTTCCTGGCTCTTTAATACCCCTTACATATTCATTGATTGACTATGAAGGTTGGGTACTTCTATGAGAAAGTAGATGGCACTTAAATTTAAAATATAGATGAGTAATGAAAGACCTCTTTCCCTATTATACGAGCCTATTGTACCACAATGGACCTTAGTTATATCATGAGATGAACTATGGAGTTTTAATTTTGATTAGAATAGGAGTGCCAAGAATAAGATCACATCTTTTAGAGTTATCTAACTTTTAAAATCTAATTTTTATTCTAACATTATATTTTATTAAAATATGGTTTTAAACTCTTTTATTTTTTAATTTTTTTCTCCTTCATATGAATTCATAAAAAGAAACCATGTGTGTTAAATATGAATAAAAATAGAGAGCCTATACTTATTTTTTAATTAGGAGAACCTAAACAATAATATACCTAAAGACTCATTGGTTTAAACTGTATAAAAGAGTGCAATCTCAAAACTAGCCCAAGTGTTCCTCAAGTGAAAGGAAATGGTAAGATGGGTATCATAGAATATTATTCCATGTGAAAAATTGTGATATAATGATAATATGTTATTATCTGAGCACAAGAAGGGGTATTTTTTCTACAAAAGTAACTAGTCAAAAAGAAGGAACTAAAAATACATGGAAATGTAAGTCAAATCATAGAAATGAAAATACGAAGAAGGTAAATAATATGAAAGATGATAATAATGTCACTAAAAAAGTTTTAAAACCCTAAAAAGGATCTATCATAAGAATATATTAGATAAATTATCCCAAAAAAGATAGAGCACAAAAAAGATACCAAATAACTATAAGGAAAGCTATGGCTGACTATAAAATGCAAGAAAGGTAAAGTTGTAAAATAAAAGAAAAACATCTCAAAAAAGAAGGCATTAGAGTATGAAAAACATGAAATTATTACCAAATGTGTATAAAGGAAATTAATACCAATTTTAAGTTAAATAAACTGATTAAAAAAATGTGACAATGATACCAAATATCCACAAGGAAAACTAAGGTCAATTGTTAGTGAAATTCCCAAAAGAAGAGGAATAAAATGATACCAAAGAGTAGTAACTATGGATAAATAAGAGATAAAAATGGAGCTCTCAATAAAGGAAGGAAAATTTGAATTTGGATATGGGAGAGAAAACAAGAGTGATGGAATATAGAAACCAAAGAAATGGATTAGAGGATTTGGGGTGACGGATGGAATATTTGTAGCAGAGTTCAACATTTCTTGGGACTCAAGGTGATATAATGATAAACTCAAGGTGAAGTTTGGATAAAACATATCAAAAAATGAGTTTTATAAATTTTATGACTCTCAACTTTTAAGACAAAGGAAAGGAGAATTGAAGGTGACAAATGGCAACCACAAGTCAGTGAATAGAGCTTCTGGCATTTTTTTTAATGGAGCATATGATGTATATGTTGTCTATTCTAAGGCAATTTTTGAATGTATTTTTAGCGAATATTCATCAAAAATAGGTTTGATCCATTAACACCCAAGATTGAGGTTGAACCAGTGGCTTAGGAGGTTGATGTTCTAGTAATGAGGAATAATACCATTACAACTAAAACTACCACAATCACAATTTAATATGAAGATTTTGATTTCGTATCTAGATGATTTTGACAATATTACAATCATATACAAATTTAGAGGAATAATACCTAACATGAGGTAAGAAATTAAATAAAAATGATTTAGCCTAATAATTTCGAAATTATTTTCTTTCCTAAGAATTTATTTGCAGTAAATTTTTCTTTCTTAGAACTTAGAAACCATGTTTTGTAAAATAGACATAGTATTTCATGGGTAAAACGGATATATTCATAAAACCATGGACAATATGGTTTAACCCACATACTAAAAACACAGACATCATCCTTATGTGGGCCAATCTTTATGTTATACCTATTGAGTTATGGGGAGATAATTTTCACAAAAATATGGGATGCCACTAGCCAATACCTATAAATGAATGAACAAACAAAAGATAATATGAAATATAAATCCAACTTGAGTAAATCCTAAATAGGGTTTTTGATGAATTTTAAGTCCCAGTTCCATAAATTTTAACCCTTTAGTTGAGTGAGGGCATTTGGACTCAACTAATAGACTATAATAATATCAGCATCCATTACTATGCATGTCAAAAAATAGGTCACTTGAAGAGGAAATATCTAAATAGATACATCAAAAAAGAGATAAAAGATAATATTAACAAATATTAGATAAACACTAAGAATATTCTTAGTGATCCTATTGAAGAATCAGTGAAGAATAAAGAAGAAAAGCTACCAATTTTCTAGTCATATCAAAAAAAGACCCCTCTTTCTATAAAGAATCAACTAAGGCTCCCTCCAAAGAAGTTATCAGTTAGCTACCAAAAGTAATATTTTTAACAGATTATGTATAGCTTGAAGACTTCATAATTTTGGCATAAGAATAAAAAAATCTTTAAACTCTAAGATACTATCTTTGGAGCCTAAATTGTAAAAATGTTTTTTTCTAATCTTGTGTCTCTCAATGAAGAAGAGTTATTTCAAAACTAAAAAATCAAACATAATAAACATAAAGTTTATTTTTTTTGTCTTTTTTATTATTAATTATTTATTTACAATAATGTGGTAAGTTATTTTTTTGGGCCTAGATGTTATTATTTTTGTGTTTTGAGTTATATCTTAATGGCTATGTAAAAGGTTATGGGTCCCTTTCAAACACCCCTTTTCAATTATCATAAAAAATATACCAAATATTAGTAAAGATGTTTGACTATAAAAAATGTGAAATAAAGTTGTAAAATAAAGATTATGCTGAAAATAAAGTGCTTAAAAATAAAGATCATGGTACAATCAAGATATATAAAAAGTATCACACATGTTAAAGATAATAATATAAGATCAATTGATAAATGTGAAATAAATTATAAGAAATAATGAAATATCCACTCACAAGAAGTTTGAAAGCTCTCTACACAAATCATAAATAACATCCATCAATTCTCGTTATAATAAATATATAACACCATAGTATCTTCTACCTTTTCCAAGGGTTGTGCAAGGACTTATTTCTAAGTGAAATTTAGAGAAAATGTAGGTGCACTAAAATGAGAATAATGTGTATCTTCCTAATGAGAATAACATAGGTGAGGAAGATGAGGTGGCACTTGTGAAAAATTGGGCACATGTCTTTCGATCAAAAAGGTGGTTCTATCTAGGGGAGGTTACTCTTTTATCCTAGTTAGGCCATGTGAACATTACTAAGTGTCTTAAGTAATGGCCTCATAAAATCTCTAAAATATTTCTAAATAGCTTTACATCTATTTTTATAATGTTTAGAACATTCATCCTAAAGGAAATACACCTCCTCATTTTTTTGGATATATGTCGATGTAACCTTTAGAGGCAACATGTTTGGCTAAAGAGGGAAATTAATTTCCTCAAGATGAAGGTCATCCTAATATTTATTAAGAGTTAAAAAATTAGTTAAAGAGTGTGTACTAATCTCATGAAAACAACAATATCATCTAAGAGTAGATGAATGTGGTGTTTGACTATCCATGGTCAAATATTGATCTTGATAATGTTATTGTGCCAAAAATGTCTAATAATCTCTTCACTCCTAATCTGAATTACTAGAGATTGTGAAATTCACAAATAGGCTCTCCCTTCATGGTGGGTGGGTAATGTGTTATAGTCAAACTTCAAGAAAAACCCATGGTCTTTACTAAAACTTCCATGTCATGTATACCATCGAAAGGCTTACATGTGTCTGGGTTAACAAGGACTGGCTCTATGGTATATTTGATAATATAAATTAAATAAGGAATGGTGTGAGGAAGATATAAAGGATTAGAAATATTAGGTCAAATAATATTAACTAAGTTAATGCTAAATGAAAATTAGGTTTGCTCATATGAGCACTAAAGGGAAACATGGTTACATATGATTTATGCATCCTTGGTTTAGGCATAGCCAAACAAGTATGGGTATCTAAAGTGTAACTATCATCATAATCATTAGTGGTGAGGTCCATATTGAGGGATTCATCCACTTTCTATATAATATCTATCAAAATTAGGATTCTTTGAAATAACCACAAAATCAAGAAATGTGTTGGACTTTTGTAAGAATAGGGCTACAAAGTAGGTAAAAATAGAGCTATAATGCTAAGAGGAAGGTTTAATGTTTTTATTTTTAGGTTAATCTCATTGAGTTCATAATTTTAACAATCAAGAAGGTTTGGTGGGATGTTTCTCAAAAAATTTGGGGTGACCACTATAACATTTAGCTTATTTATGAGATAGTTAAAATATTAGCATTCACAAAATGGGATATTAGATTAAGGTTCAAAGGTAAGAATTTTATTAACACCTCATTTTTGGAATTGTTCAAAATTTCAATGGTTGGTATCACCTTGCACCTTATATATGTCACCCATGTAAGGAAAATTCATGCATTAGCATGCATAAGAAGAGATGACCCTCATGCAATGAGTACACAAAAAACTTAGTAGATGGTATAATAAAGATAAAAGTGAAAGATAATTACTATGCCCTTAACCTTTGGCATATTTAGGGATATGTGTGGTCAACTTGTGGCTTACATACCTATTTTATATTCTTGTTACATTTCTATATGTTCTTAGTTAGGTTGGCCTATGGAATAATCATGGCTAAGTAGGCTATATATAGGAGGTAGTGGTTAGTCTTTGATCATCATATTAAGTATTCTACTCTTATTGCATTATTGTGGAGTTTTCCCCCTCGAAGTGGCTTTGCTTTATTATCCAGTATTCTAATATGCTATCAATTATTATTGTGTGATCTCTTATCTTTGATTATTCTATGCGATATATAATTATTTTGTGTGAAAATATAAGTAATTTCCTTAAAATTGGTATCAGAGCTTCAATTTGGGAGAGTTTCCAATGGTATTTTTTTAATCTAGTGAGGCATGACTTTAATGAGCGGAAGGAGAGAAAAAACATAACTTTCAATCTAGGAAGAATTAATTTTTTCTATCAGTGCAGTATTGTTTGAAACATTTTTTTGAAAAAAAAATATTTAAAATAAAAAAAATTTGGAAAAAAAATTCCTTTTGCACATTTATAGTCATTGGATTCATCTCAACAAGATGATCACAACGATATATTCTACCATTACACTTTTTTGTGCTGAAATTTTTCACCCTAGTGTGCAAAAGCAGTCATTAGATTCATCTTGGTAAGGAGATCACAATGGCATTATCTCCTGATACACTTTTTTTGGGATGAAAACCCTCCTAGGGTTTTTGCATGGTGAGTCCTAATACTTGAGGAAAAAATGGGGGAAATAAAATCCTAAGACTCCTTATAGGGATGACATGGAATCTAAACTTTAGATCTGATGATTTCTTAATTTTAGGCTGACATAAAGGGCTTGGTGTGGCAATATGTCTTTTTTAAGTTCAAAATGATGTTTCAAGGATGTATAGAGAGATTAATGGGGTGAAAACTCAATTACATCATATATTTATGCGATTGGATACCATTTCATCTCAATTATAGATAAATAACCATCTACCTCATCATTTAAGTCCTCCTTCTCTCAACACTAATGGATCAAATCCTAGTGTGAAAATGATGTTGCCAAAAGTGGTCATGCATAAGTTTGTTGGTAAGGATCCTCTCACTTAGATTACCCAAATTGATAATTTATTTGATTTACACCAAACTCCTAGTTATCAAAAGGTGATAGTGGCATCTTTGTATCTGGAACCTAAACAGTTCATTTGGTATTGTTGGTTGTGTGCTCAAAATAAAAATAATGGTGCTCCTATTACATGGTTTGTTTTCACTAATGATTTTTTGGATCTTTATCAAAATAATGTCATTTATAACTAATTCATCTATCTATCCAAATTACATCAAATAAAAACTATGAAGGATTATATTCATCAATTTTAGAATCTATCCTTATAGGTGGAAGACATCACTAAGGTAAATTTGATTGATCTTTTTCTAGGTGGACTCAAATATAGCATCCAATTAGATGTTTGGGTGTTTAATACATCATTTGTATCAGAAGTTATCCCAAAGGCATACATGGTAGAAGAAAAAGAGATGGTTAAATGGAAAAAATTTACTACTAGTCATGATCACACCTTTCCAGCACCATCATTTCCTCAACCCACTATATTAACACCTCAACAAATTGAGGGGAAACAAACCAAAGGTTTGTGTTATGGGTGTGATATAAAAAGTAACAAAGGACATCATTGTGTTAAAAATAAGTTGTTTTACATTGAAGGTACTAATGAGGATGCAAATGATGAGGAGGCAATTGGTGAGGATGCAGAAGGACCTAAAGATGAATCTAAATACTTTTAGCCTACTAGTTTCTATCATGCCCTTTCAAGTATTAGTACTCCAAAACTTCTTAAGGTGGTGGTTTTCCTTAATAAATAGAAGGTAATTATTTTGATTGATTATGGGAGTATACACAACTTTATTAATAGTAAGTTGGTTGCTCATTTGATCTATTTCATTTATCATGCTCTAAAATTTTAGGTCATGATTGCAGATGGCAATACTATCAGATGTTGACTAAAATGTCATAGTATTAAGATGGACATGGGAGATTAAATATTAGATTCTCCTATGTTTTTCATTCCCATGGGTAGAGTTGACATTGTTTTGGGAGTATAGAGGCTCACCACTTTGGGCCCTATTGAGATGAATTTCCAAGAATTATTTATACACTTTCATTTTTAAGGAAGGACATTGAGCTAAGGTGATTAAGGGCTAAATCTCCACAACATGTTAGCTCCCACAAAATGACAAAGATTCTCCAAAAGGGTGCTAAAGGATTTATGGCTCACTTTTTTTCCATTAAATTCCATCCAACTCAACTATCTACACATCCTAATATATAACAAGTGATTGATGACCATTCTATTATTTTTGGTGACATGTCAAAAATACTTCCACCCAATCACATGCATGATCATGCCATAAAACTTATTCTTGGTAGTAGACCACCCAAAATTAGGATAAATAAGTATCCCTATGCCTAGAAAAGTGAAATTGAAAAGATGGTATAGGAGATGTTAGATGCAAGAATCATTCACCACAGCCAAAGTGAATATTCTTCACCAATTGTCATGGTGATAAATAAAGATGATACTTGGAGGATGTGCCCTGACTACAGAGATCTCAACAAGTATACTATCAAAGATAAGTTTCATATTATTTTCATTGATGATTTTCTATATGAATTGAATGGTGCTATTTATTTTACCAAGTTAGCTCTATGTTCTAAGTATCATCAAATATGGATCAGTGATGAAGACATACCAAAAATAGCTTTCAAAACTCATGAGAGCCATTATGAGTTTATGGTTATGCCTTTTCATCTAAAAAATGCACCATCTACCTTTTATATTTTGATGAATATTATTTTTAGGCCATTTTTGAGGAAAAATGTTTTGGTATTTTTTGATGATATCCTCATTTATAGTAAAAATTGAGAAGACCATTTATAGCATGTGAAACAGGTAGTCTCAATTCTAAAATAACATCAATTATATGCCAAAACTTCCAAATGTACTTTTGAATCTCATGAGGTTGATTATTTTGGTCATATGGTTTCACATGAAAGAGTGAAAGTGGATCCTAAAAAAATCCAAGCAATGGTGGATTGGCCAGTTCTTAAGACACTAAAGCAACTATGGGAATTTCTAGGGATAACTGGTTACTATCACATGTTTTCCAAAAATTATGGTAGAATTATATCCCCACTCACCTCTTTGTTAAATAAAGACTCCTTTTAGTGGACTGATATAGCTACCAAAGCATTTGAACAATTGAAACTAGCTATGTGCACCATTCCAGTGTTGGCCACTCCTAATTTTTTTAAGACTTTTGTGGTTGAATGTGATGCATCTAGATATGGTATGGGTGTTTTGATCATGTAATAAGTCAAAACACTTTCATTTTAAAGTCATAAATTGAAGGGTAAAAATCATCTTAATCCCATCTATGAGAAGGAAATGATGGCCATTCTACATGCAGTCAAACAATGGAGACTTTATTTTATGGGTTGTCACTTTTAGGTAAAGACTAATCATTATAGTCTCAAATATTTTTTAGACTAATAGTTATCATTAGAATAAAAATATAAATAGGTAACTAATATGTTAGGATATGATTAAATAGTATACAAGAAAGTCAAGGAAAATGTCGTGGCAAATGCATTATCCAAGAGGTATGAATCAATTGAGGCATTGTTATGTGCGAAGACCATTTGGCATGAAGATTGATTAGAAGAAGCAAGATCAAAATGGGAAAATGATAGTGTTATTGATGATTTAATTTAGAATATTTAGTAGAGTTTGGGTAGATTTGAAAAAATCACATGGAAGGGTAATACATTATGGTATAAAGTTAGATTATATCTATGTAAGAATTATCTTCTCAAATAAAAAATCCTTCAGGAACTTCATGCAACTCCACTTGGAGCTCATTCAGGACTTTTGAAAACCTATCATAGAATCAAGCAAGATTTTTTTTGGGGAGGAAGCAAGGGGGATGTCTAGAAATGTGTGGTTGAATGTATGATCTATCAATAAAATAAAGATGAAACCATCAAAACCTCATGTCTTTTGTAGCCTTTATCCATCCCTAACCAGCGTTGAGAAGAGGTGTCTATGGATTTAATTACAAGGTTACTAATATATGATGTTAGAATGTTATCATGGTTGTTGTGGATCATCTCAATAAGTATGCTCATTTTTTTTCTTTATCACAACCTTTTGTTGCTATTATAGTAGCTTTTGCTTTTCTCAATAAAATTCAGAAACTACATGGTACTCCTAAGATCATTATCAGTGATAGATATCCCATTTTCACTAGTAATTTTTGGACTAAATTATTTGCATGTTTAGGCACCAAGTTAGCACATATCTCATCCTATCATCTTCAATCAGATGGATAAACTAATGTAGTCAACAAATGTTTCAAAGGATATCTTTATTATTTTATTTTTGATAAATAGGATAAATGGGTTCATTGGTTACCACTTATTAAATGGTGGTATAATACTTATATTCATAGTTATTCTAAAATATCTCTCATTGTGGCCTTGTATGGATACCACCCTCCATCCATCACTTCAGTCTTAAAGGTCCATCCTAAGGTTCATGCAATTGAGGAACATATTCACCATCAATATAAGGTCCTTGTAAGTTTATGTGAAAATTTAGCCATGGCCCAGAATCATATGAAGCAACAAGCAATCAACAAAGGAGTGAGAGGCATATTCACATTGGTGATTGGGTCTTTGTTTGCTTACATCCATATAAATAGATGTCCTTGAAGTAGAAGAAAAAGGATAATAAGTTATCCCCTAAGTATTATGGGCCTTATCAAATCTTGTAAAAAATTGGTAGTGTGGCCTACAAGTTAGAGTTTCCTTCATCCACTTGCATACATCTAATATTTCATGTATAATACTTAAATAAAGTCATTAGACACATATTTGCTACTTAAACTAAGTTAATAGAATTGGATGAGGAAGGTATATTTATTCTTGATCCTAATGCAATCCTTCAAATGTGTACTAAGTAGTTACAGTCTAGAGTGATTAAGGAGTACCTGATCAAATGGAAGAATCTGCCATGTGAAGATACCACCTAAGAAGATGAATCCTTTGTGTAATAACATCTAGAGTTGATTTAATGTTGAGGATAATGTTGTTTTGAAGAGGAGGGGCATGTTATGTCCTTAACCTTTAGCATATCTAGGGATATGTGTGGCTAACTTATGGCTTACATACCTCTTTTATATTCTTGTTACATTTCTCTATGTTATTAGTTAGGTCAACCTATGGAATAACCTTAGCTAAGTAGACTATATATAGGAGGTAGTGGTTAGTCTTTGATCATTATATTAATTATTCTACTCTTATTGCATTATTATAGAGGTTTACCCCTTGAATTGGCTATGTTATATTATCTAGTATTCTACTCTACTATCAATTATTATTGTGTGATCTCTTATCTTTTATTATTATATGTGATATATAAGTATTCATTGTGAACATCTAAGTAATTTCCTTATAATAATAACCTTCATCTTGGTGTATTGGTCAATTATAAGTAGTTTTGACTCACTAACCCAAGTTCCATTCCCACTGAGCTCATGAGGACTCTTTCAAAAAGTGGCCATGTATACACCTTGAGGTAGGGGTCTCACTTCTCATTGAGGACCAAGTGAAACATAGAAAGGTGTTTTGGATGTAGATCACTCAGTGGATAATATAGACCCAAGCCCACCCACATGTCCTAATTTGAGAAGGTGCTCCCCCATTACTATAATTCATAGATCTAGTATATCAAAAGTATTTACCCCCAACATTTTTTAATATCAACATTTTAATGTCTAGGAAAAGTGGATCAGATTTAGTGATCAAATTTAGTGATGGAGGAAGGAGGTGTTGATAATGGTGATGGGGACCCAGGTTGGTCATAATTATTTCTCATATATTTGGGCCTTAAATATATATTTATCCTCTTCCAAATAAGGCATCTTTGTGCCTAGCCACACTCTAATAGAAAAAATATCTTGGATAAGCATGATACACCAAATGTAAATGTTAGTAATGCACCTCTCCTTGTCAAGGATCTTCAAGTAGGGGATAAATTTGTGAAAATGAGCTTATCTGGGAAGGATTCATTATTAAGCCCCAAGAAATTTTCATGGGTAGATAAGCTTAAAGTAAAGATAAGAGAGTACAAGGAAGTTTGTGTAGCAAAATATCTATCCATCATAAAATATTTGAGAGGCTTTCACATTGTCATCTTTGATGATTTGAAAGTTAAGGCATATTTATGGTGGTATTTTTATTTAGCGAGCAAGTTCCTTGGTCTGCATTCAAACATAGATCAGTTTAGGGCTTGGGCCAAGATCCATTAGAAACTAAAAGGGTCCTTGGACATCTCAAGGCTCAATAATTATTATTTTTCTGATCAAATGTGCCAATGATGAAGATAATGCTCAAATATTGGTAGGAAGCCCTTGGTTCATGGGAAGATCAGGCCTATTTTTGAAAAAATGGAAGGTAGGATTTGACTTAAATAGGAAAACATTCATATGATGCTCGTTTGGGTGTGTCTTCCCTTTAGAATTTTGGAAAGAAGACTTATTCATCAGTATAGCAAAAACTTTTAGCTATCTTATTGCCTTTAACTTTACAAAAATATCTAAGACCTGAATGGTACATGTTAGATTTTATGTCAATGCATGTATGGATCAAGAACTTCCCCCTTTTATCATTATTAATTCCTCAATTGGATAAAGGATTTAAAAAATACAATATGATTATTCTATACTAAAATTTGAAGGATGCAGGAAGCTGGGACATATGACTAGAAAGTACCCCTCCTTTATAAAAAAAAGAAATGCTTTTATCTTCGAAAAGGATCAACACACTTGGTTGAGGAATTGTAATCCCAACATAGAAGAGGTTTCATCAAAGATTCAACCTATCTTTCAATAAAATCATACCCATTTCAAGGATCCTCCTTTGAATAATCACATTATCTCTACCCAAGGTAAGACTACATCATCTCTAAATATTTTAGATGCTTCAAAATCAAGATATAATCTAATTTCATCAGAGGTTAACATAAGGGACATTGTTAATACTAAAAATATTAATAAGGTGATAGAGGCAGAGGAAATATAAGTTCTAAAAGGGAAAAAAACATAATTATTTCATGCAACGATCAAGAAAAAATGCAAAGTTAATGTGGCCTCAGCGAGTTGGATCATGAGATTTAATCTCTTCAAAATACTGTAAATCCTCTTATAGACTATACTTCCTCAATGGTTCAGAATATTTTCCAATGTTTGGAAAATATGGAAGAGGGTGAGATGGGGTATGTGTCCTCAAAGAGCCTATTTCCCTTAGAAGGTACTTTTTCAAACACAGCTCAAAAACACATGGTCATGGAAAATGAAATGGAAAAAAAAAAGGAAATATCTAATAGGTTATCTTCTTCTTGTACCTCCCCAAACTTTAATCTAGATTATAATAAAGAGGGGAATAATTTTACTCCAAATGGGTATAAGAGGTAAGTAGATACAAGTTTTAAAAATAAAAAAGGAAGATATTCCTCAGTTGAAACTAGAAAGAATAAAATAGAGAATGAGATAGCAAATGGATATCAATCTATTCTAAAGCTCAAACTGAGTTGATAATCTTCTAGGATTTATAATATATAAAAAAAATGAAGGTTATGTCTTGTAATATTAGGGGTCTAAACCATCTTAGAAAAGATAGAGTTTTTAGGTATATTAGGATTAATTATCACCCAACGATTCTTGCCATCCAAGAAATGAAAATGACTAATAGTGTATTGAAGCAAGTAAAAGATCAAATTTGAAAGGAGCTAATTTTGGTTAGTGTAGGCTCTGAGGGAAAATATAGAGGCATTTCCACCTTTTGGGATGATAAGAGGGTGAAGGGTAATTTTTGAAGAAAATAGGCACCATCTAACTATTTTGTTTACTAATATTTTACAAGATATTTCTTAGATTCTTTCAAATATTTATGATCCTAATATGATTATTGGCCATAAAATACTATGAACTGATCTAGTTTCTTTTATAAACTCATGTAAAAATTTCAAATGGATGTTGGTGGGTGATTTCAATACCTTCATTAGTGTAGGAGAGAAGAAAGGGGGTGTATAATACTTCTCAGATAGTATAGAGGATATGACTAAGTTTATTTCTATCAAGAGGATATTTGATATCGATCTTATAGTATCCCCTTTAACCTGGTCAAATAAGAAGATTGGTAATAATCTTATTCAAATGAGATTGAATCATGTTCTCATCTCCCCTAATTGGTTTAGTATATAGGATTTCTATTTATCATTGCTTCCCAAAATAGGCTCTATCATAATCCATTGGTGATAAACATTTTAACAAGATTTAAAACTCAAAAAATGCTTTTCAAATTTGAACATATGTGGTTATCTCACCTAGATCTATCGATAAGAGTAAAGCAGTGGTGGAATGTGGATGCTATAGGAATAGCCATGTTTAAATTTGCTCAAAAATTAAAAAATATTAAGAATAAATTATGTGTTTGGAATCATAAAGTATTTGGAAATATCTTCCTCCAAAAAGAGGATATCAAATCAAAATTTCTTAGTCTTGAATATTGTATCAGCTCCCAAGGCCTAAATGAACATATCCTTCATTAGGAGTATGAGCTAGAGATAGATTTTCATTCTATTCTTGACCAAGATGAGTCTTTCTAGAGACAAAAATAAAGGGCTACTTATTTGAAGTAGGGAAATCGTAACACAAAAAAAGTTCATTTAACTATGCTCAAGAATAGAAATCATAATAGAATTACTAAAATATTTGATGAGGATGGCTCTCTACATACCAATCATATTGACATTAAAGAAAAATTTGTGAGCTTCTTCAAATATCTTTTTTCTCCCAACTTAGTTCTTGACAGAGACTTGAAAAAAGACTTTCCTTAGCATGTCCCTACTCTTATTACTAAAAATGATAATGCTAGCATGTTGAAGTATGTTACAGAATAAATTGAGGTAGTGGTTTTCTTGATGAACAAGGATAAAGCACTAGGCCTGGATGGCTTTCTAATGGCTTTTTCTAAAATTATTGGGATATTATTAAGTTTGCTTTATGGGTTGTTGTAGATGAATTTTTTTTGTCCAAAAATCTTCTCAAAGAGTTTAATAATACCTTTATAGCTCTCATTCCCAATAAGAAAGGGGCCTTTAAATTCAAAGATTTTAGGTCTATCAGCATATGTAATTCTATCTAAAAAATCTTTATGAAGGTTTTGGCACTGAGGATTCAGTCTCTTTTGAAAAAAAAAAATCTTCTAATCAATAGGGATATGTCTCATGGAGATAAATCTAGTATGGTATTATGGTAGTTCATGAAATGGGACACTCCATGAATTAAAGTAAATAAGCAAGTATGATATTTAAAATTGATATGGCTAAAGCTTATGATAGAGTTGATTGGGGTTTCTTGGATTCGGTTTTAAAGAAATATGGTTTTCATAAGGCATATAATAAGGTTTATTAATGGAAGCATTTCAACAACCATGTTTTCTACCATTATTAATGGTTTCCTTGTTGGATTTTTTGAAATTGATCGTGGTATTAGATAGGGTGACCCTTTGTCTCCCTTCTTATTCATTATAATGGTATATTCTCTTAGTATGAACCTTTTGAATGAACTTGTACAAGGTAAATTAAATGGTTTTAAACCAAACTCCCATGTTCAATCATCTCTTCACCAATAATTTATTGATGATATGATTATTCTTATTTATTCGTCAGTTAAGGAGGATAAAGAACTAAAGCTTATTCTAGATAGGCATGTGTTTATCTCTAAGTAATTGATTAATTACTCCAAAAGTGACTTATTTTTTGTGAATACTTTAGGTCTTTATCAAAATAAAATTACTCATATTCTAAATTCCCAGATCAAGTATATTCCCTCAATATATTTAGTCATGTCATTACTCAGAGGGAGAATGAAGGCTAAATTTTGGTACCCCTTGGTTGAGAGGTTTTAAAGTAAACTTTTTTGTTGGAAAAGATCCCTTCTTTCTTAGGCAGGAAAAGTGTTTCTCATAAAAAGTGTATTCTAGACCCTCTTCATCTACATTATGTCCTTTTTCAAAATTCCCAAGGTTATCCAAGAAAAATTTGAAAAAATTCAAAAATGGTTCTTATGGATGGGAGTGGAGGATATTCACAAATTCCCTCTGGTGTCATGGGATAAGTTCTACCTACTGAAACCCCTTGGAGGGTAGGGTATTATAAATATCTCCTCTATGAACAATGTGTTATTCATGAAACTTTTTTGGAGGTTCCTCAAGGAATTTACTCCTTGTGTGAACATTTTTTGTGCTAAATATATTGGCTACAAATCATCTATTTCCTTCCTGACTAAGGCTAACTTTATCGAAGGGTCAGTATTTTGGAATTTCTTTTCCAAGAATAGGGATATTGTATTAAATAGATGCAAGTGGAAGTTGGGTAATGATCACAAAATTATATTCTAAAAGTATCCTTGGATTCTAAATCACTCCCTAGAGACTCTTGAACTATGGCACCAAATTGCCCATCCTATCTCACTTATTTCAAAAGATATGGTGGCATATTACATTCAAGTTTGTAATGGTAAGAAAAGATGGAAAAATCTAACCCTTGATAATGTTGATGTTGCCTCAACCACCATTTTTTCATATCTTAATTTCATCCTCAAGGGTAACTATATCATAAATCTTTAATGGGAGGATAAATTGGTTTGGATCGATTCAGCAGATGGGAACTATCATGTCAATTTTGGTTATTTGAAGCTTCAAATTTTGATAGAGAGGGGTAATACTTTGGGTCAAGTTTGGAAAAAAATATAATTCCTAAAATAAACATCTTCATATGGTTGAGGGTTCAAAATAGAATTCTCATGATGGAAAATCAAAGTAAAAGAGGCCTTATTATGGTTAATAGATGTATACTTTATGATGATGCCTTGGAATTTTTTTACACATTTTGTTTGATTGTGTGTATACTTTCCATATTTGGGGATTTATGTTACAAAAATTTAGTGTTTCTTAGGTTCTCCCTCTATATATTATGGAGGCTTGGTAATCTTATTTATGTCCCTTTGTCAACCAAGAACTCAAGGAGCTTTAGCATCAAGCTTTCCCTTATCTTCTATGGGGTATTTAGAAGGAGCACAATAATAGGATATTTTGGGATAAGAAAATCCCCTTATTCAAAGTGTCTTATAAGATCTTTTCCCTTTTATCTAAAAACTTCAAACATATTAAATGTGGAAAATGCTACTCTTTTTGCCATTTGAGGAAACTATTGCTGAGTGGTAGCTCAACCTTGATAATAGGCCCTTGGTGGATCCTAAGATTTCATTGAGGATAATTGTGAGATGGTTGGCTCCCCAACTTGGTTGGGTGAAATTAAATTTTGATGATTCATCTAAAGGGAACCCTGGACATTTAGTAAGGGGAGGGGTTATTTGGGATAATCAAGGAGATTTTATCACTAATTATGAAGGAATTATGGGCTTCCAAACCAATCATTTCTCATAAGAATTAGCATCTTTATGAGGGGTTCAGCTGGCTCTTAAGCTGGGTTGTAAAAATATTTGTATTGATGAGGATTCTCTAAATATTATAAATTATATCAATAATGAGAATGTGGTTACCTGGTCCATATTACACATTATAAAATAAATAACTCATTTAAATAATGGATTTTAGAAGGTTATATTTTAGTATACTTATAAGAAAGGCAAGATGTTGGTTGACTCCTTTGACAATAGAGGGGTAAAGGCCAATGAGTTCAAAATTTGGAACAATTTGGAGGCTTGACCTAATCATATCAATGATATTATCAAGGATAAATGTAACATCACAACCCCAATCATGAAGGTGTGAGACCTATGATAAGGGTTAGCATGACATGCCCTACTTTTATATGGGTGAGCACCTTATGTGAAGAAAAAATGAGGCACTTAATAATAGCACAAATTAGTATAAGATTTTCCATCACTAATCAATCATAAAACTCATTAAGCATTTGAAGGCCATTGTCATTCATAGTTTAAATCACTTTGGTTGCCTTTCAATTGCAACTTTCATAAATTCTACTAATAGGTGTTCTACCATGGGGAGAACTAAATAGAGTAGAACCCATGAATGCAGATCATATCATAAAGAATCTAGTGCTTTGTAAAATTCTACACATAGAGGGTATCACTAATTTCATTGATCACATATGTGGATATGATGGGTATCTCTCATGTTAATTTATTAAGAATTAGGTTGACATGGTGGTCAACATCCATAATTTTTTGGTAGAAATCACTAAGGAGCTTATCTAGAGGGTTATAGGGATCAAGATTGAAGAGAATAAGTATATAAAGTTAAATACAAACCTTGAGTAAGATAAGGATAAATTTCTAGTTGGTGATGAGAGTCTCACATCTTTTTAAGGTGGATTTAAAAGGGAAGATTTCCTATTTCATTTCGATTATGTGGTTGAACAAGTTATTAGGTATGTTACCCTTGATGGATGCTATAAGATTGTGCATTACTACCATATTCCATTGTTTAATTATCTCTATCATAATATCCCCATTAGCATTCCATTTTATAGTATTCACTCATTAGAGAATTCTATCAATGAGGTTCAATTGGGTAAGAAAATGAATTTGATGCATCAAGTGGTCATTTTTATTATCTACAAGTTTTTTCAAGATCAAAACCCTATTCCTCAATATCCCATTGCTGAGAAGAATCAAAATAACCTTTCTCCTATTGTGCCTTTCAAAATAATTCTAAGAAGTAGTTATAATCCTAAACCTAAGAAGTTTGAGGCCTTTTTTTCACCTTATAATAGGGTGGATTATAGGGAAGAGCACACATTTAATAATCATCACTTTTAGGACCCATATTTAGTGATTGATCTAGAGGAGCATACCACTAGAAAGAGAAACAAGCATCCTGTTGAGTAAAATGATACTACCATTAAGGTTAATTCACCTTACCTTGGGTAAGTAGAGAATCAAAATGTGTCAAGAAGAAGGGTTAATAATAAAAATGTTGGTGTTAATACTGGTGATCCCTAACCTAATGTTTAATCCCACTTTGATAATAACTCTATGAAGTATATGGCCAAGAATCAAAGAATATTGTAATAACTAGAGGATGAAGTGAACCTACATAAATATTTTATTTTATGTTTTATGAAGGATCACACTTGATTGAAGTAGGACATTAAAAATATCAATAAGATGGATGGAATTTTTTTCACAAGGGAGAAAGAAGTGTAAATGTCTACTCAAATTGAGATTCTCACTAACAGAATTACCATGATATAAAGGGATAACAAAGAGCTAAAAAATAATATCAATCTCCTTGTAGGCTTCATCAAGGTTATGATTAATAATTCTATGCAAAGTATGGAAGATTTATCTATGTTTTTTAATAATGAAAAAGATAATGAGGATGGTATTAGGCCCAAGAAGAAACTCAAAGGGGTCATCACTAAGAATGATATAGACAAGATGGATGGTGGCCTAGATAATAACTTTCAAGTATGATTTAAGAGTGGTGTAAGGTGTATGAGGAATGGAATAAAACCCATAGTTACTTCTCTCTTGCTTTCTCTATTTTTTTTATGAAGGTTGTGTGTCAACTATTTCTTTATTGTGTTTATGTTGTTTTGTTCCTATGGATATATTTTTTATTATAATGTTTGTTGATCCTTTGTTTTATGTTATTGGTCATATTGGTGGTTCTTTTGTACAAGTAGGGTCCCTCTAAAACCCTCTTTTACCTTCAATAAAAACATATATTACTATGATAGGAATCCAAACACATCCTAATGGAGGCATTTATCTTTGATCATATCCTTGGCACATGATACAAGTAGACTTAAGGTTGGATTCATAGTATCCCAAAAAATTAGTAAGCCCAAAGAGGTGATGCAAGTGAGTAACATTCATCAATAAAGACTCACTTTACTTGGATGTCACCTACTTTGACACTAATAAATAAAGGAGGGTCATTTGTATGAAGGACAATTTTTTTAGGGATCATAGATGTGATGATAAATTTGAAATATATTGTTGTATCCATTTTGTGACCAACATGGATAGAAATCTCTTCACATTTTTTCATGTTGTTTTCTTTAGACCAAGGAAAGGTAGATTCTTTCCCTATATTTGGTGGTCAAAAAATGTTCATGTCAAATAAATGTTGTATAAGTTGATCTTTATGTCTTGAAGAAGTCCTCATAAACTCAAGAAATGGGATTTGAGATGGAAGTCTAAAAAATAATTTATAGGATCCCACTCATCAAAGCTAATATGAGTCTGACATGGTTGTAAGAAATAAATTGAGTTTTGAAACTAATTAGGTCTAACTATAGATAAATCTAACCCTAATTTTCCCTAATTTGAAGTTAAATTATATTGACTTGACATTTTTAGTATAGTAATGATAAGCTTAAGAAATTATATCACCCTAGTTGATGTAGTTGGTGACATAGAAGCAATATAATTAGAATATATCAGGTTGGTTGACACATTTGAATCATAACTCATCATGAAAACATATTATACCAGATTGGCTAATATATTTAGAACAACATTAGTCACATAAATAAATTATATTAGGTTACCCATAAATTTTGAACTAAATTGAAAACAAAATAATATATCAATTTGGCTAATATAATGGAGTCAACTAAAAACTATATCTAGATAGTCAATAAAGTTATAAACACAAGGAATTGTATCAGGTTTGTTGATATAGTTGAATCAATAAAAAATTATATCTGGTTGGCCGATAGAGATGGATGAGCTAAAAGGATAGAAGTGATGATTTCCCAAAGTCAAATGCTAAAAACTAATGTAGAGGATAATGATAAATTATTGTTTAAGTTAAAAGAGGAATGCAAGTTTCATTAGGATGAGAATCAATAAATGAAAAATGTGCTTCATGTTTTTCATGTTCATCAAATTCTCCTCATATTTGTAAGAGTGAGGATTAATTGTGGTTTTAAAAACATTAGTAATTGTTTGGGAAGTGATTTGAGGTTAATTATTATCTTATTTATTTTGAGAGTGATTAGAAAGAGGGTTGGTATAAATATCAAGGTGAACATTAGTTTGGTTCAGTATTTCATGTTTGAATTTAGACTTGTGAACTTTATCAACATTTCCATGGGTTTTGTGGTGTTATCTAATCATGGATTAATGATAAAAATTCAACCAAGGATAAACTTATTTGATAAATGATTAAGTTTCTTGAAATTTTCATAAAAATGACCCCAATTAACATGAAACCATCAAAATATTATGGGATCATAACAATGTTTATTAGTGTTTACAATAGAATTAATTAGAATAAATAATTAGATCTAATTGGAAATGTAAACTATTGAAACCTAATCTAATAAGCTAAATAATATATAATACATTAAATACATAAATATATATATATATATATAAGTTATAAATTGTTAAAAATAAAAATTAGGGTTAGGGTTAGAGAGATGTCTTTGTAAAATAATTTATTCTAAACTGTGTTGTTCACTTATTGATTATAACTATTTTTAATTATCTATAAAAACTTGTAAATACATAGTTAGTTAAAAATAGTGACTCATTATAGTTTGGGACAAGGACATAGAAGGTAGACAAAGGTTATAGTGTATTGTTGTTTTCTACATGACTTTGTCTAGACAAACTATGCGTTAGATCTAAAAATCTAGGCTTATTTTCCCTTGTCTATACACTATTTGATTCTATACAGACCCTATTTAGGTACATGGAAGACTTAAAAAATAAAAACCCTAGCATTCACAAATACACAAAACAAGATCAAATGTAAAATCAAGAAAAATTGGGGAAGTGGTATTTTCTAGTTATCCTTTAAAATCCCTTATTGACTAAGGGTTGCCTATATAATTCAAGTGGACCTCAAGTTGATGTAATTATCCCTTTAGGAAAGATCATGTGAATGTAACTAAAAATATTTAATTATAGTGATTGATAAATGATGTTCTTAACTTGTAATAGTAAAATTTTAGGTTTGGTTAGAGATTGTGGTATTTCATCAAAATTGTAATAATAGTCTTTACTCAAAAGATAAATGTTTTTTATTAGTAAAATCTAGTAAGAGAACCAAGGTTTTCATTGTTTAAACCTTGATGTGATTTTATCAATTAATCTTTTAAATATTTTTGATAACCAAAATATTGGTTTGAATGGGAGAGAAATTATGAAGTATATCATTTTGAAAATATGACATTTTGAGCATTGTGGATTAAGACACACTACAAGACAAGGACTTAGTGCATCCTTATCTGATATTGTGCTCTTGCCCAAAAGGGATAAAGGATTTTGAAATAGAAATGGAAGTGAAGTATATGTTTAATAGGGATGAATAGAGAAGTCTTGGAGATATACATGGTAATTATGAGACTATGAAGGATTCCTTAGATATTTTGGGTTATCAAAATGCCATATTGACTAAGAAAGGTAAAGGTCTTAAGTATTTATTGATTAAATTTTAGTGTCTATATTTTCCCTTAATTTATTCTAGTGATGCATAAATTTACTAGAGTAAAGGAAATGTGATACTTGAGTGTGTTTAGACTTTGTGTTTTTCATGGAGATGTGCATGACCCTTGTTAAGGCATGTGGAGAAGTGTTGAACCTATGATGAATTGAGAGTGATCAAGTATCAATTTAAAAAATCAATGAATATGCTTGAGTCGAAAATATTATATGCTCCAACCCTCATAGAGTACTTTTTAATGATTTTGAAGAGGTTGAAACCAAAAAATTGGTTTGCGAAAGTGTAACCAAGATTTAGAGTGTCACTAAGCTTAAACATGGATAACTTGATGAAATGAAAATAAGGGGTGTGACTCAATACATGGATTGATAAATTATAACTAAGATGTGGATCATCACTAAGCACAAATTCAGTCCACTTTAAAAATATGAATCATATTTTTTTAGATAGATCTAGATACAAACTGTAAATTTATGAAACTTTGATTTTTTTGAAAAATCAAAATTTGAATGTTCTGAAGTAGTAGCTTGATAATGAATTCATATCATGCCCTTGCATTATATAGAGTGATAAGTTAATCTTTTGAAAAATGTTTTAAATATTGTAACTATCTTCACATAAGTGTATATGTGCTCGAGTAGTTGTAAGAATGGAGTGCATAAACAAGTTGAATGCACCCAAAATTGGAAAATAATAATTTTGTGTATTTCAAATTGTTAAATATGAAATATATTTCTCATGAAAATTTTAAATAAACCCATTATGATGTTCCCTTTTGAGATGAGGGAAATTACTTGAAAATCACTTATCTCAAAAGAAAAAGTGAGAACATTTTTGAAAGATGTAATCATGTAATAGCATGTGAACATTTGAATTATATTAGAATTAAAAATATGCAACATTGAAGCATATGAAAAGTTTAGATATTATATTGCATCTGTGTTATTAAATAGAGCATTGAAGTGGTATACAAAACATGTAAATAAATTTTAAGCCTTATATATGTATTATAAGCATTGTATTTGGATATATGAAGCATTGAACCACATAAATAGTATATGCATGATATGTATCATGGAACCATAAATATATGTAATAGGTACTTAATTTAGTGAATAATTTGCATCATGGCACCATAGTAGAAATTAATAAACATGTAATCAAATTCACACAAGGTCACATAAAAAGGAATAGATTCCACATATAAGTGACATGTAAAATGTCACATAGAGTTATAAAACTTGTCTAAATGTCACACATATGTCCCAAAGGATAAATATAAGAGATGCAAAAGTCAAATAAACATATAAGGCCAAGGGCCATACACATAAGGGATGATGATGTCATATAATAAAAATGGTGTATGTTGAATATACATAAGGATAAGGGACACATACAAAAAGAAAATAAATTTAAGTATGTGATATAAGGAAACAAGTATTTGAAAGAAGCATTAAAAATTTTAAAGTAACATATTTTGAGCATATGTATCTATGTTCATGTTATCCAATAGCATATTCATCATGGTACATATAAAGTATGAATGAAAATAATACATTTATTTCCATTGTAGCTCAGCATGGAAAATAAATTTTGGATGAATAAAATTTGTAAGAGTGTGCATATAAGATAATGATATGTCCCCTACTGAGTAAGGTAGTTGGGTAGAAGTCTATCCTAACATCAAAACCATGGTAGAGTATGCCTTGAGCTTGAAATTTGAGTGGTATCTGAGTGTATTCTTTATTCTATGATGAAAACTTATATAAAAATTTCATGTGACAATGTTGCAAGTGGGAAAAAGAGTTATATAATATATAGAGATAATAATGTAGTAAAGGACAAGAAAGTAGTGTGTTATTGTATGATAAGTGTATTATTATCTTGATTGACTGTATACAAGATTTTTTTACTAGGACCACTTTTATATGTATCAATAGCTTCTACTGTGATAAAAATGTATCATGTTACACATTCAAATACTTTGTAATAAGCATTATGTATTTAAAATATAATGAAATATATTTTTTTCTAAACATGAAGATATATGATGTATGAAAATATGTAATTCAACACTATGAAAGTATGCCTACAAAACCTGGTTTTAATTATTTTTTTATAAATATTTTAATTTTTTTATTTTTAAAAATATATGAATGTTTTTGTATTTTTCCATATTTGGAAAGTAAATCATGCATAAATAAATTTTGAAAAAGGTTGGAAAGACATAATAAATAAAAAATTTCTAAAATGGAAGAAAGAGAAGGATCTTCAAATAATTCTCAGCAAAGTGAGAAAACAAATAAAGACAAGGATGAAGTCAATTGAAATCCCCTCATAATTAAAATAGAGCTAAAGTCTAGAATAATAATTGGAGTATTTGTAAATAAATAGACAACAAAAGTAAGGATCAAATAAATTATTTATAAGTAGGTACTAGGCGAGACATCTAATCAAGGTCCTCTGCCTAACTATGGTTCCACCCAATGATCTAATCAATAGAATGTTAATATGTGTATCCAACTCTTTGATAGCAAGTAACAAGCTCTTGTGCACAAAAATATTTGCCAATTGTAGAAAGTTTTAAATGTAAATAAAAACATGTGTTTTAAAATAACCCTCTGAATCTAAAGAAGAACTATGTGATGTAAAATATTAATTTCAATCACTATCTATAATCTATCTAAACATGTATCCTCATGTATAGGAGGACATGATTTAAAAGCATGTACCTGTGTAGGAGTATTCTACATAATCTATAATGTTGTGTTAGATAAAAACCCTATATTATGTGCCATTTTGTGCTTATGAGTAGCTATCTTTATCTTTCTAACCAGATCATCTTGATCATATGTAATCATATTATTCTTAATAATAGTGGATAAACTATAATATATTTGTGCTCATAGCTAGTTGAAGAAACTAAAAAATGTTCATGCTCATAAGTAGGTGCAAAAATTGATTTTGAAATATGCTTCTTTGAATGTAAAGCATGATCTTGAATAGTTGTATAAAAAAAAATCATTTATAATTTATTCGATAATTTTATCAACCAACTATTGTGGAGTGGGATTAGGTACCCATGATTCCATAGGATATTAATATTGAATGCCTAAAATTTTAACCACTTGATTATCGTGAATATACTTTAGACATTTATGAACTATAGAAGGAAGTTCTCTAATTTTCTCTAACCAAAGTTTCCCTAATAACATATCAAAGACATAATTTCTTGGTAATACTAATAAAGGATTGGGAAATATGACATGTCTTACTTGTAAAGGAAATAAGATATGTCTAAGATTATCTTGTATATGACCATTAAATGCTTTCACAATCCAATAGTATCTTGTGTATAACCATTAAATGATTTCACAGCCCGATATGTATGTTGTATATCTTTATCCTTATAACCAAGAGAATGTAGACATGTTGTGATGCACACATTTTCACTTGATCCATTATTTATCATGACACTATGAATTGTTTGTACACCAACATATACTCTAATTAATCATTCATGTCTATGAGAATCATCATCAACAATTTTAGAATCATCAAATGTAATAGATGAATGTGATGCTAGTGTACTTGTAACTATACCAATGATGATATCAAATGTATGTCCATATGATTATGGAAGAAAATAAACATTATATACATAATGTACTTTAAAATCTTGCTTATTATCTTGTGCTTCATGATTTAGAAAGGGATCTTTATACATTTATAGTTTTGCATTGTTAATTATTTGTGGTCTAGCCTGTTTATTAAGTGTATTGATCTCACTAATATTCTCATCAATGAGGTCTTGATTTTTATTCTTGAGATTCATACATATATTAATATAATTTCTAACACATCTATGATATTCACAAAATTAATTTCCATAAAACCTTCTAGATTAAGGTCTAGATGGATCTATTTTAATGGTGGAGGAAGTGTAATAACATGACATTCAATAAAATTTTGTATTATTACATGAGGAGGTGAAGTTAACCTTAAGAATTGCCTCCTTGGTGGAGCTTTTAGTTTAAGCTTAGGTGGTAGTTTTGATATAGAATTTACTATAACTTTAGCCTCATTTTCTATCATTAACCTTATAACTTTGATATAGTTTAAGCTTAGGTGGTAGTTTAAATATAAGGAGCATTTGAGCTATACTTTAACTAATTTAATGTAATCAACTTGATCGCACTCTATTTAATTATGTGGCATAATTGATCAAAGTATTTGAACTTATCAAACATGATAGACTCTTTAATATGGGTAAGAAAACTTTGAGTAAAAATATCTTTAATCTCATTATCAATCATTTGATTTATCATTTTGACAAACATAGTCTTGTATCTTATAATATACTGATTAAGTATCTCATTTTGAGTCTGTTTGATTTTTGCAATTTAAGCATAGGATAATTTGTCACCAATATTAATAGAAAAACGTGCCAAAATTTTATTTTCTAAATGATTGAAAACTATAATTGATTTAAGAGGAAGATCATAGAACCATTTGAGATCATAATCTTTGAGACTGTGTGGAAATATCTTAGTTAACAATCTATCATTATCCGCATAATCTAGACAAGTTGTATGGAAGACATGCAAATGTTATTTAAGATCATATTTTTCTTCATAAATAGGAATCTTAGAATCCACAAAGACATTTAGAGTAGGATAGGATGTAATTTGAGTAGTTAAGGTCTTATGCAATAAGGTTCCATAATTCAAGGAAGGCTAAGCATGAGAGATGGTTTGCTCAATAGTAGCTAGCTTGGTTGCAAGAGAATAAGGCCTTATTGAAGGGAAGTATTGATTGTAGTAATGGATAGGGTAGAGGTAATTAAAGTTGAAAAAATAGGTATAGATTCAATGGTGGAAGTAAAAATAATATAAGGACTAGCAGAATCTAATTTCTTAAGTTCATATTGAGCAATATACAGAAATGAATCAATCTTTTCTGGATGTACTCTACAACAATCTCAAATTTCAAAATGGTTGGTTTCAGCATCAAGGTATAAGACAAGGCCTATGATGTTCCCATGAAAATTATGAGGGATGGGTACCAAGACAATTTGTAGAGATATATGCATAACATAATCCTTCTCTTATTCCTAAGTCATTGAAGATTTGATAAAAAATAATAGGGGCAACAAAATGGCAAGATGAGATAAGACAAAGATTAGGAGTAAGAGAAAGGGGTAGAATATAAGAGGGAGATTATTTAAGTGATTTATATGGAATACAATAAAATACATAATGAATAGCATGTTGCAAATAAATTTTAAATGTTGTAATAAATTATGTGATTCTATGAGAAAAAACATGTATATGATACACCCATGATAAACATGGAAAATTAAACAAGTAAATCTACTAACTAAGAAGACAATCCAAGAAATAAATAAGGATAAAGGGTGGTCTAGGCGAGGGTCTAAATTATTTTTAACTCTCAGATATACTTTAACATTCATTGATTAGTTTCACACCAATATTTTAGAGCAATAACTATAGAGGTAGAACCATTTCTATAGTCAAGTAACCCCAATTTTGAGGGTAAGTTGAGAGTAACTTCCATGGATGATACACTCTTCTTAGGTACACCACAAATTAGATGGATAAAAGAGGTTTCATGTCAGTGTAAACAAGGGATCCTAGACATTTTGGATATACTGTGAGGTAAGTAAAAACTAAATTCCATTTTTAGATTTATATTATGTTATGAGTCTTGGAATAAAACCCCTCATGCCATGATGTTTTTAAACAAAACACCACATATCCCTTCATGATAGTAGTTAAGTAATTTTAAAACTATGAGAACACAGCTTCTAAAACAAGCAAAATAAAATAAAAAATAAGGTGAAAATAAAAGGGAAAGATTTTTATGTATAAGAGGTAGAAAAGTTCAACCTGATGTCAAAAGAAAGAGCCTTTGTGTCAGTATTTATCCAAGGTGAAAATACAAACTTTTTCATTTTTGGATTACTCGAAGGTAAAAAAAATGAAAATCTTTATGTTATGAATAATATCCAAGGTTTAATATTGTATTTTTAAGTGGTAGGAATTTACATAATTAAACTAAAATCCTAAGACAAAAATCAGCAATCAACAAGTAGTGTTCGAAGTGAAATATAGCTTCACCAAAATGTTTACACTAGAATTAATTAGAATAAATATTTAACTCTAAAAATGTGAAATATTTAAATCTGATATAGGAAGTTAAATGATACAAAATCTAGTATATACATAAATCTATAGAATTTACAAAATTTGTAAATTATTAAAAATAGAAATTAGGGTTAGGGTTAGAGACATTTCCTTGTAAACTAATTTATTTCAAACTATGTTATTCACTCATTGATTTGTTGACTATGAATATTTGTAAATATCTATAATAACATAAAAATACATAGTTAATTAAAAATAGTGACTCTTTATATTATATGAAAAGGATACAAAGGTAGATAAGGTCATTACATCATTGTCTACTACTACAGCTTTGTCCAGATAGACTATGCATCAAATCTAAAATTTGGGATTATTTGTTCTTATTTTTACACTATATAATTTTATGAAGACTTGATGTATAACCTCCTTACCTACAACCTTCTCATTTATTAACCTTGGAATTTGATTCCTTTTGACCTCTGATGCAAACTCTTTTTGTTGTTTCTTGACTATGTTAGATCAATCTTACCTTTTCAAGACTCTCAAATATATTTGTGAGAATATAGTATTTATCAAGATTATGACATTAATTTCTTCATATTTCTCTGCACTTTCAACCTTCATATATCATCTTCTATAGTCACACTCCTCATTCTAGTTGCTTGGTCCAAACACACTCATTCTCTAATAGCTTAATAGGCCTAAAGGTTTATTTTATCTAATTTTGAATCCACTAAAACATCTGATAATGAAGTATTATTTTTATATTAAATCACTTTTATACTTGTTTGATAATATCTTTCTTATGCAAACTCATCTCTTGACTTCTAGGACCTTAGGCCTAGACACCTCTAACTTGCTAAAAGGGCCTATTTCTTCACCAAGGCCTTATAACAATGTTATTATACTTCATATTTATTATTTCAATCATATCCTACCTGAAACAACTCATATTGAACATTTATTCATTCATTAACTCTTCTTATACTCTCTTTATTCTTTATTGTCTAGTTTTCCTTGTAGCCCTCCAAACACACAAACCTCCTTGTTGGGAACAATATTTAGGGTTATTATAAATATTACATATATATTTTAAGACCCATTATCCTATTTTTTATTCACACAAATTTTTATGACTCTATTTTCCATGTAGACCACTTAACTCAATTCACCTCTTTGCCAATTAAGCCTTTCTAATCCAAATGCACTCCTACAAAGATGATGACCTTACTTTAGGAAATTTTGTCACTCCAAAAACTCATGAATAATATATTACACATTTAATTACAACTTATTACAAAATATCATTATTTTTGGATGGTTCAAACAAAAGTTATTTGACTTTCCTTTTAAAAACCCTAGTCTAGGCTTAAACAAGTTTATTGCAAGGCTGAGAGGGATAAAAATGAAATATTTTAGGTTTAATAGACTTTAAAAAACATATAATATATATAATGTCTTACC
Source organism: Torreya grandis (assembly GCA_037957365.1). Taxonomy (NCBI): domain Eukaryota; kingdom Viridiplantae; phylum Streptophyta; class Pinopsida; order Cupressales; family Taxaceae; genus Torreya; species Torreya grandis. The sequence goes on from JARHVA010001265.1 coordinate 1,093,104, forward strand.
CACATTTTTAAACCTCTTCCAATAGTTTTCTTACCTTGGTCAATCACAATATGTTCAATAAATGCAAATCCTAGAGTTTTGAACACTCTTGAAGGAATGTGTGATAGTTTTAAATAGTCTTTAGTACTTAAAAATAGGATTTGAGTTATCCAAAATAATATAAAAAATTTATATGGTATTATCTTACTTATTACACCTTATCCAATAGTTACTAATCGTGAATAATCCCTCAAATACTTTAAATAAGCCAATACATAGAGTTCTAGATTATGGACTAGGATTCCTTGTTATATGAAAACCTGTAACTTCTTTATTTTCATTTATATTTTTTATTTTAATTTAAAAATAACCATATCACCTTATAAAAACTTATTAAAAACTCCATACAAATTTGTGTCTCACTTGGTCGGATAAAACTTCACTTATAAAGCTTTTAGTCTTGTTAAACTCTAGACTGATAACACAAAATTGTACAAGTTGAGAGCTTTAAGAATCCATTATTTTACAATTATATCATTTTCAAGACCTGATAAAACTTTTTAAATGTTATAATCACCATAATTCATCTATTTTGACAATATTTCTCAGTAAACAATCTTAATAAAGATGAAACTCACCAAATTACTCTTGGATTGTAGGACTATACCCTGTTTCAAGACCTGAGGCATAAAAATTAGATATTATTGGTATCTTAATATATATTATTGGGATATTTCAACCTTATAAAATATTTATAAACCATTTCCTAACATTACTAATCATTATAGTGCATGATCCAACATAAAAAGACACAAAACATTCTTTCTTTATTAGATTTTTAGACCTTTTGAACACACAATCCATCTCCAGCTTGGTATAATCTCATATTCTTATTTATTTTTATAATTTAGGTTTATTATCCTTTATATTAATCCAATACCACACCACACAATAATCCCCCTCACTCACATGCATTTCATCTTTATATCATACAAAAACATGCAAGACAACTTCTCATAAGGCCATCTCCATGCATGGAGGGCAATTACAAGTTTGTTATTCTTGGATTAACGTCTAAGACACTGTAACACACTTACTAGTTACAATTTTAACCCATTATAAACATTTTAAAATATTTATTTAGTACCTAACATTCAAAATATCACACAATGCTAATTCTTGAAGTCAAATTTTCAAATTATGCAAAATGGTAGTAAAATCAAAAGGATTAGAAACACCTAACCACAATGTCTCCTAATAACATAAATGACACATATGGTTCCATAAAATACCCCTAATACCTATCACAAACCAAAAATTTTCATCAATAAACTCTAAAACATAATAACACTTCAAATTTCTTGTAATGTTTTGCATCATACTCCCCATGAAGGAAAGATTTGAGCTCCAAATCAAATGCCTTAGTCCACATTTCTTCTTGGATTTCAAATTCATATTCTACTAGTATTTTTATTTCCTTTTATTTTTTATCTTATTTTATTTTTCATTCCTCTCAACTTACTCTTGTATTTTTTTATTTTTGTCTTTCTTTGTTTCTTTGTCAACTCTTCTTCAATCTCAATGAAGTATATAAACCTTTTCCATTCTTTGTCTTCTTCTAACTTTGATTAAAATTAATTATGCCTTGCCTATTTTTCATATTATCTTTCAAAATTATGATTTGTATTCATCTCTCTTGGTTTTTTTTATAACTAATTCCTTTTACACTTAACATAGTTTACTTGTCTTCTTGATTGTTACTTGGACTGATTATTGAACTAAATTTGCTCTTTCCTTGCTTTCCCATTGCATATATGATATTAATTTGGTCTTGGATCACCCTTGTAATAATATTTTACACATTCAAACCTATAAAAATGTGATGTCCCTTACTTAGGGGCTCTTTTTTCTTCCTACAAAAGCTCTGAACAACTGTAATATCCCCTTCAATCAGGGAATATAGAAACACATAAAGCTCTGAACAAGATACAATTTGCAGAATAGATTCAAATATGTATAAACAAATCACATATCTTATCATTCATCCAGATGATTACAATAGATGTCCTTCTAAACTATTACAATTATAGTCCTCTCTTATGCATATAAAATATGAAATACAGTCTTGAAAACCCTGGCTTGCAAATCTGGTAGTGAAACCTGAATTCTGGAAGGTCCCGACTTTTCTGTGTCGACACACAGACGCCGTCGTCGGTCGATATCTCACCGACGTCGGTCACTGTCGATTGGATTTCTGTCGACGTCGGTCTTCAGTCGACCGATGTCAGTCACTGGAAGCTCTCTATCTGTTGAGGTCGGTGCCTGAGCGGTTCTGTACGGACCTGTACGGACTTAGTACGGCTGCCAACCTGTCTGTTCTTAACCCCTGATTGCTGAATATCCTGATCTGAAGATATACTATTCTAATACAGAATATCTCTATCTGTATAATTTATTAGATCAAAACTAAATAAACATAAATACCTGAAATATTTGTAATAACTTCTGTGTGAAGTTATCTCTCAACCCTGAAATTCTGTGATAACTTCTGGATGAAGCTATCTCTCAATTTGGCAATAAATCAGCTGATATCTCATAGCCTCTAAATCACACACAATGAAGAGTTGACGTTCTCCACTGCAGATGGAATCCTGGAACCCTTGGCTCAGTCTTCACAGAAGAATTTCTTCAATATCAAAATCAATAATCAATTCATACATAATCAATAATGGCCTCCATGTGAAACCCTTATACCCTCAAAAGATATGCTTGCCCTAATTAGGGTTTCTTAAATTAGCATTAGGGTTTTCTAATTTAAAATTAGACCAAATAATTAATAATTAATTATTAATTAGACCAAATAATTAATATTTGATTAAATCAATCAAATATAAATATCTCCCTCAATATACGTCAGATCCTCAAACCGATCGAAGCAGGTGAATCAGGGAGTGATTCCGCACATGACCATACTAAAATAAAGGTGCTCTGCTGCATGTCAAATATCCCTAAAAAGTAGGAGCTCAGGTCCAATGTGTCTAAAATAACCTAAATGAAAACCAAATGTAGAAATCCTGTGAATCAAAGTCAAGCCAAGCTCCATTATGACCCTCTATCCATCCTATTAGCCTACGAAGGTCGTATAATAGGCTAACCATCAAGTCTGTCAATGTCCACGAAAAAGGGGACATGACAAAAAACCATCTCCTTGGTACATTTTAACTTATAATCATGAGACTTAGTAGTCCCTTTATGGATTTCATATTTTGTTTCACCTCTTCTTGCTTCAAGGACCTCATGACCCTGATCACAGGATCTCTTTTTCACCTTCATGATTATTTCATGTTCTATTTTTTATACCTCATATTCTTGTTTCTTAATTATTTCCTAAAACTTCAAGTTTTCCTCCTCAACATCAAGGCCTTGGCTATTTTCAACACCACTTAACTTCACATTCTGATCCATACTAATAGTTGTTGAAAATAACTCTTTTGGGGAATTAAATAGCTCTTCCAACATCCTTATTTATTATTAAAATGAGATATAATTCATATCTTTACTTTATTCATCATATTTAGGGACTATTAGTTCTATTTAATATCCTTTTTATTCTTTAAACCTGATCTGCACTTTAAAAACTAATTTTACACTTCTAATATCACCAAGATCTTTCTTTATATGTTTTTCTACATCATCATTTTGATCTATCACATTCTCTCCTCTTGAGAGGTATTCACAAACTCCATAAAAGTGGTAAGTATCCTCTTGTTCAATTTCCTTCTCATACATTATCATTACCTTATCAAAATATTCATCTTCATATCTCCATTTAAATCCTTATCCTTACTATATATTAGTGCTTTCAAGTATACTCTCACATGATTCATATTATTTTACAAATAACTCATTTAATGACTCACTACTATCATCATTCAAAACATCATAAATAATCTTCTTATATTTCATTTTCCTTGTGATCTCTTAAAGCATATCTTCATTCTTGTGACTTGCAGCATCATTCTTTTCTATCACTTTCTTACTTTTGGCTACCCATACTTTGTTTGTCATATATTTAGAATACCTTGGACTCCATTGTCTTGCTTGTTTGAATTTAAATATTTATGATTCATTTACTTGATTGAATCATGGCTTCTCATTCAAATCTTATACTTGTCTTTTGCTTATATTCTCATCATAGACAATTCTTTACTTGAGATTTGTAGGCTTCACCTCATCGATTGAGCTTTGGAGCCATTTAGGCACCCTATATCCATGATCTATTGCAAGTTTTGAGAGCTTAACTTTTTTATTTTCTCTATCCTCATGGACATATGCTATCTTATTCTCAAATGTATGATTTAAATTAAACTTTGAAATTTCATTTACCTTTTCAATAGACTGTCATATTGGCATGCTTCTTTCCAAGGCTTCACTATTTATAATCATTTCCCTTTTGTGTACTTGTTTTCCTTCTTCTGTTAGAATGCTCTCCAAGACATCATAAAATTCTAATTCATCCTCCATATATTCATTCATATGATTAAAGTCTTTAACACCATCATTATATTTAATTTTTCAAATTATCTCCTCTTTTTAGACTATTGCAAACTACTTTTTTTGCTTGCACATTCATTTTCATGCATGGGTGCTTCATTTATTTCCAACTTCAAGGTCTTGTTATTGATATTCACAAGGTTTTCCTTTGTACTTGCATAAACAAAATTAATCATAACTTTAGATAATATAATAAGAGACCACAATGTCTCTATGAGTGTCTTATTCATGAACAGTCTCTTCTTCCCTTCACTTGCTTTCTCAAGTGTTACTTCGCACTTACTTATCTATCATGTTATCCATAGTGAGAACTCTTTTTACATCTTATCTTTCATGTTGCTCACTTGGCAACTCTCTTTTGTTCAAACCTCTATGGGTGTTTCTCTTCTTGTTCTTCTCTTTTTCTCTTAATGCAACTCTTTTTTTCCTCTCCATGAGTAGCCTTATAGGCCACTTGACTTTCCTTCTCACATTTCATCCAAACCATTCACTTTATTGTTCATGCATGAGCTTCACCATGAGCTCTATTCTCTCTATGTTTTATCCTAACTCATTTTTTATCTCATCTCTCTTTTTTTGCATTCATCTCTTTTATTTTGGGTCTCTTTTGACATTATTTTCTTTGTAGTATTGTATCTCATCCATGCCCTACTTTTTCTTTTCCTTTTCCATATTCATCTCACTTTATATGTACTCTTTAGGCCTCACTTGGACCTATCTTTCTCAGCAAGTTTGCCTACTTACCTCTTATGACCTCACTTGGGTCTCTCCTTCTTATAGTCCTTCACCTAGGACCTATAAGATAACTTATTGGATCACTATATTCCTTTCTTTAACAAGACTCAAGAGGTTATATCTATACTTACTTTAACTTTTCAATAACTCTTCACATTCTTCATATAACATAAACATAATGAGTGATAACTTATCAAATCAAATGTACCTTTTTACTTGAAATCTAGTTTTATTATTTTTCTATCAGAAACTTTTTTGCTTTGATACCACTTAATGTATAAACTCCTTACCTATAACCTTATCATTTATTAACCTTGGCTTTGATTCATTTTGACCTCTGATGTAAACTCATTTCGTTGTTTCTTGACTATGCTAGATCAATCTTACCTTTTCAATACTCTCAAATCTCATTGTGATCATATAGTTTTTATTAAGCTTAATACATTCATTTATTCATATTTATTTTCACTTTCAACCTTCACATACAATCTTCTATAGTCACACTCTCCATTCTACTTGCTTGGTGCAAACACACTCATTCTCTAATAGCCGAATAGGCCTTAAAGTTTTTTCCTTTGATTTTGAACCCACTAAAACATTTTATAATGAATTTTTATTCTATTATTCAATCACCTTTATACCTTTTTGACAATAACTTTCTTATGCAAACTCATCTCTTGTCTTCTAGGACCTTAGGCCTAGACACCTCTAACTTGATCAAAAGGCATATTTCTTCACCAAGGCCTTATACCAATGCTATTATACTTATTATTAATTCTATCAGTCATATCCCACTTGCATGAACTCATCTTGAACCTTTATTCATTCATTAACTATTTTTATACTCCCTTTACTCTTTATGGTCTAGTCTTCTTTGTAGTCCTCCAAACACACAAACCTCCTTGTTGGGAAAAATATGTAGGGTTTATATAAAAAATAAAGATATATTTGGATACCCATTATCCTCCTAATTCACACAAAGTTTTATGACTCCATTAAATATGTACACCACCTAACTCAATTCACATCTTTGTTAATTAGGCCTTTTTAAGCCAAATGCACTCCTATAAAGCTAATGATGGTAATGTATAGCACTTCATCACTCTAAAATCTCATGAATACTCTATTACACATATAATTACACCTAATTACAAAATTTCATGATTTTTGTATGGTTAAAACAAAGTTTATTTGACTTTCCTTTTAGAAACCCTAGTCTAGGCTTAAACAGGCCTATTGAAAGGCTAAGAGGGATAAAAATGAAATATTTTGGGTTTCAGAGAATTTCAAAACCATATAATACCTATATAAGGTCTAAATCACCTTTTTACACCTCTTCCAATATTTATCTTACCTTGTTCAATCACAATATGTTAAATAAATGCAAATACCATAGTTCTAAACACTCTTGAAGGACTATGTAATAATTTTAAATAGTCTTTAATATTTAAAAATAGGATTTGAGTTATCATAAAGAATTAAAATATTTTATTTGGTTTTCCTTAATTTAGTACACCTTCTCCCATATTTACTAATCATGAATAATCCCTCAACTATCTTAAACAAGCCAATACACAAGGTTTTGGATTATGGACTAGGTTTCCTTGATCTATGAAAATTTCCAAATTCTTTATTTTCCTTTATATTTTATATTTTCATTCAAAACCAAATATATAACCTTATAAACATTCATTAAAAATTCCATACAAATTTTTAGCTCACTTGGCTGAAAATAAATCCACTTAGAACACTTTTAGTCTTGTTAAACTTTAAATTGGTAACACAGAATTATACAAACTAAGATTTTTAAAAATTCATTATTTTATATTTATGTAATGATCAATACATGATAACACTTTTTCAAGTTTATAATCTCCCTCCATCTATTTCAACAATATTTCTCATTAAACAATCTTAATAAAGATGAAACTCACCAAATTACTCTTGGATTATAGGACTATACCCTATTTCAAGACCTGAAGCATACAAATTAGACATTATTTGGATATTAAGAGATATTATTGGGATATTTACACTTTATAAACTATTTATAAACCATTTCATAACATTCTTAATCATTATAGTGCATGATCCAACATAGAAAGACACAAAACATTGTTTCTTTAGTAGATTTTTACGACTTTTGGACACACAGTCCATCTCCACCTTGGTAGACTCTCATTTTATTTTTCTTTTTTAATTGAGGTTTCTTATACTTTATTCAAACATCCTACCATAATACACAATAATCTCTGTCACTCACATGCATTCATCTTTATAACATGTAAGACAATTCTTCATAAGGTTATCTCCATGCATGGAGAGCAGTTACAAGTTTTTTATTCTTGGATTACATTGTCTTTGTGATGAATTACACGTATAATACATTATAAAACAATTCCTAAGACCACTTATAACCGATTACAAACATTTTATTATCTTTAGTTAGTACCTAACACCTCAAAACATCCCACAATGTCAATTCTTGAATTCAAAATTTCAAATTATGCAAAATGGAAGGAAAATCAAAAGGCTTAGAAACATTTAACCAAAATGTCTCCTAAAGACATAAATGACACCTATGGGTCCCTAAAATACCCATAATACCTATCACAAACCAAAAATGTTCATAAAGAACATCTAAAACATACTAACACTCCAAATTATTTGTGATGCACTGCATCAAGACTCTGTTTGGATGCATGGATTACCTATCAAACTAAAAACCTAGCCTACACATGTACATACAATATCAAATGAAAAATGGGGAAAAAAGTGGGTAAGTGAGATATGGTTGAGCTTTCCTCAAAAAATCCCATGTTAAGTAAGTGTTGTTTACATCATCCAAATGGACCTCAAACCGATATAGGTCTCCCTTTAAATAAGATCATTTGAATGTAACTAACAATATTTTATTAGAATTTTTAACAAATAATGCAATTATCCTAAAATAAAATAATGTTAGGCTTGGTTGGGGACTATGGTATTGAAGCAAAAGATAGATGTTTTTATTAGTAAGAGATAGTAAGAGAATTGAGGGTTTCAAGTGTGAGCCTTGATATGATTTTATAAGTGAATATTTTGTATACTTTAAATAAGTGACCTATTGGTTTGTGAAGGAGAGCCATTATGAAGCTTGTCATTTTGAAAATATGAATGTTAGAGGACTATGGAAAAATATAACCAGAATGATCTCCAAGATTAGATGTGTTATTAAATCAAATACTAAAATAATAAAACCAACTTTACTTCTAATTTATTTCAAAAACAACTACCATTGTCATATTCTTTTTTTCCTTCCATTATAACTAAACATCCAATAGGTTTTATGTAATATAAGTGAGACATTCGCACATTTAAAATTTACTTAACCACATCCAAATATGTATTAAAATAGTCTAGTATATGAAATTTGGAGGTAAATTATAAATGTCATGTATGGTTAACCATTAACATCCAATACACAGTCATATTTTACTCTAAGTGTTCCTTATAAGAATATGTATTGAATAACTATGTATAAAATATAAAAGTAGCTAAATTGATTTATATCTAATCAACACATTATATCCTTTTATATAATGCAAATTCATTCCCAACACTCCATAAATAAAACAAACCCTTTAAAACTGACCCAAGTAAACCATTAAAATCATTATAATTTCCATTTGAACTAGGGCACAAGAATATCATCTAAGTACAATTACAGTCAATCAATAAATTATACCAATTTGTCATAATGGCATATTTAAAGTCTTAAAAAATTAGATTCATAACTAATAGGGATTCAATAATCATGATGTCAAACAAGATTCCAGTCAACAATGATTACCAATTATTACAATCCATGCTACTATAATTTATATAACCTTTCCTAATGATTTATCATGATAGTCAATGACAAGTAAAGATACAATTCAAATATTCATAGCTTGTAATCTAGCATAATAAGTTTGCAATCAATCAAAAATACCAAACAAGTCTAACACAAGATAGTCACCATAATTTGTATGCCTTATAAAATTATTAAGCCCAAATGAAAATACTTTGACTCAGAAAATAGAATTTCCACATACCCAAACTTGATAAGAAATAATCATAACATACAGCTAGTAGCTTCCCTAAATAACTATAATAAAATGAATGGAATCTAAAATATTGAAAATGGAGATTCTATAGTCACCAAAATCCCAAAAATGTTCAATACAAAAAGTGGCAACATTCCCTAATAAATTATTCATGCAATAAACTAAATGCAAATAGATCAAATGTCTTGTTTCATGCTACATTATCTTTGCATCTTGCCCAAGTAATCAACTTATGTAAATTCAAATTTCAACTCGTGAATAAACCTTTCCAATCTTACAGTGAGTCTATGATAACCAGATGATGGAATCTAATTACTCATTAATGCCTATTCAAATATCAATTTAAATATTTATATAAATGTATTAAAGAAACTAGGTCAATAGATCTTATCAATATTCAACTAATATAATAAGTAATACATTACCCTTATATATAAATGCTTATATTATAAATAAAGTTTAATAATTATAACAATGAATACATGACCCATTCCTTTTACATGTTCTATTTAAATCCTTATACATTTACCATTTAAAGACTTACAAAGTCAGGTTTGGATTTGAGGGTATTAGCTCAAACCATATAACAATTTTACAAACAAATATCAAATATATTAACTCTATGATATAAAAAAATGAATTTAGAGATCAAATGCAAGTAACATAGCATAGTTAGACATGATATCAATGAGCTCGAATCCAATGAGTCATTCCAGCATTTCTCCATAATCAAAAAGTATCATGAATACCATGTGTAGATGAATGAAATAACATGAAAAGTGGAAAAATCCCATCCATCTAGCCCTATGAGCCCTCTGTTGCTGGCCCTAGCCACCCCATCCATCAACTTGGTTGTGGATCCTAGATTACAGGGTGGTGGCAATGAGTTCTAAGTTTTCATAACCATGTGATAAACTCAAAAATAAAAACTATAGACACCAAGCATTGTCACATAAACCTTAAGTGTTTATTCCATGGATGCAAGTTTTTAAAGCCAGTTGTGAACATATATGACATGAACACTTAGTGTTCACTTAACAAAGTAAGGTTTAAAACATAATCAATAAATCAATAAAAACTAAAATATCAAACAACATTTTCAACATAGCCTAGTACATGAAGTAAATGACATTGTTAAAAATGTACATCTATAACATATTATGAATAGAAGTTCAAGTTCTTCAAAAATTCACCTTTCATACAATGCCCTTTCTCATAATAAGTAACACACAAAAACTAATACATAACTTACTTGTTTGAAGTATCACATTCTAGTTATTCCTCATTTTTCCACACAAAATATTTATTTCTCTTTTTTCATGATCTCTCACACTGTATGCATGCCACTCTCCTATGAAAAATCAAGCTTAAAAACCATTCAAACTCTATATCTGAATCAGAATAGTTTGGGTCATGGTATAACAAAATGGAGACAATAATTCCTTATTCTCCCACATCCCCCATTTCTTCTAGCATTATTACATTCTTCCAACTAAGAGTCTCCACGTTGACAGTCCCAGACAAACCATCAAAGCTTTGATGGCTACCAGTGATGAACAAGCTTCCACAGACTTCAAAATGATAGTTAGTATTCCTACTAAGCTTGCACAGCTCTCACTAACAACAAAAAAATAATAAAATAAACTATAACCAAATTTGAAACAAAATCCATCAATCCAAACCCTGTGTCAACCATGCATACATCATTTCCATGCATATAACGAGCATAGAACCAAAAACCCATCATTTATAATTCATAAATGATAATCAGATAATGTTAGTTAATGGACTAAGGTCCATCTAACCAAGACTAGTCATATTATCACCACAAACCAACAAGCAAAGAATTCAAACAAACTAAATTTAAGACCTTATAAAAGGTGATAGTAATGAACAAAGCAATACAGTGAAGAAAACACCACTATAGGAAACAATACAAGTTACAAAATACCTTCATATCACATGAAATGGCACCTATATAAGTACATGTCTGATCAAAATCATTTATACCTTACGAGTCTAATTAAAACTAGTGCCAATAATAATGGCAACCAACTACAATTAACCAAGACAAAGTCAGATAAGAAAATCAAGAAATTTTAATAAATAATTAAGTTAGAATAATTTATCAAATATAATTAAAATAACATTCCACCTCTATGATCAAACTAAGGACCAAATTAATAAAGTGTAGTCAATAATCAATAGCCAATAGCCAATAGACTGGCTTGTTAAATAGTGGTTATTTTTGGGATCTCATGTATCTTAATTCTCATTGTTAGAATGTAACTGAATTGCCACATGCATAACCTTATCATCCACACTCCATGGATAAAACCTAGTTCATCATAGTTTTTATAGTCATAAAAAAAGGCAGCAATAGTTAATGAACCAATTATAACATCTAATAATCATTATTGAATAATCAATTTTAGATTAAACATCATAAACATAGTCATTCTCATAGTAATGACATAATCAACTAAAAAATTAGAGCATCTAAATCATGTCCATGATATGATAATCATATAATGAAAATATTATATAAATTATCATGCAAATGTCAACATCAATAATCTAAAAAATTTAAATGGTTCCAAATAAGGTTGTGATATCCTCTCCAACTTAAAAATCAGTTGACCTAGTGACTAATAAAATAGTTTGGAGTGATTTTGCTTGAAAGTACTTTCATCTTCCCAAGTAGCATTCCTTTCACTAAGTGGATTCCACTAAACTGACACTTGTATAATTTATTTAATTCATATCCTAATGTTGTGATGGTCCAATATCCTCACTAATTCCAATTACATTTTCTCCTCTTCTATAACTTGAAGTTCTTTCCAATCCAAAATATAATAAGGATCATATATATATTATTAGCAAAGAAACATAGAAAACATCATGAATCACAAACATAGGAGGAAGGGTCACTGATAGGCAATAGTACTAATCTTTTCCATGATGTCAAAAGGTCCAGCAAAATGTGGAACTAATTTAGATGACTTACAAAATTAGATGGAACTTTTATGAGCTCTAACTCAAAAAAATACCTTATCATCCTAACAAAATTTTTAAGGTGTTCTTTCCTGATTTATTTAACTCTTTTACTGATCAAAAATAATTTTTAGATTTTGGTGAATAAGTGTTATCTTCTTATCATATTCTTGAAGTGCATTGAGTCTAGAAACAACCATGTTCTTTAAGTTGTTCCATCCAAGTGGAGTTCTACACTTACCTCTATATAGAGATTCAAAGGGAGTCATTTTGTTTACATAATGATAGGTGTTCTTATAATCAAACTAACCAAATGAAAAAAAATTCCACTTAGTCTATTAGTCTATAACATACATTCTCATCATGTCTTCAACCACTTGATTTATTCTTTTAGTTTGACCATATATTTTTGGGTGGTACATAAAATTAAAATTTAAGCATGTTCCAAATGTTACAATCAAATTTCATCAAAAAAATTATGTGAAACTTTTCTCTCTATAATAAATGATAACTTATAGCATGACATGAATCCAAACAACTTATTTTATAGATCATTATACAAATACAAAAGTATCATTAGTTAAATTTTCAGCAATAAAATGACCAACCTTGGTTAACTTATCAATTACCACAAAAATGATATCATATTTGACACAATATTTAGGTAGCCTAGAAAAAAATCAAGTGAGATTATAATCCACTTGTCGCTTGGTACTTCATGAAGATATAATAGACCTCTAGGGTGTAAATACTCAGCTTAAACATGGTGGCATTATAAATATTTAGTCATAAAATTAACTACATCATGTTTCATTTCAAACTAAAAATAGTACCTTTTTAACTCATGTGTCATCTTTGTGACACCTAGATGAGCATAATGAAGTGTTTTATGTACTTATTTCAAAAATTGACTTCACAAGTCTCTAGATTTAAGTATGAAAATTATGTATTTATGAATAATAAGTCCATCATTTTCAAAGAAAGACACTCTCCTGTGGTTGGCAGAAGATAATGGGGAGTATATGGTGATGTCAAGTTTCTTGGTTAACTTGGATCAAGAGGATTGGACTTACTAGAGAAACCTTTGAATTAATAACCTCGCCCCTAAGGTCTACATATATATCTCACTCACATCTTAGGATAATTTTCTTACTATCGACAACTTTTCCAAACATGAAATGACCATCTCCAATATGTGTGTCCTTTATAAATTTGTGTTGGAATCTAGTACCCATCTTTCCCTTGATTTCTCATTTGGGTCTTTAGTCTAGAATCTCCTCTTTTAGCACTTCAACATGTCATGGGTCAAGCCCAGTTCCATTCTTGAGCTCATCATCCAATGTAAACCCTCATATAAGCTCCCCTCCTTGGTTTTCCTTTGGTCACTAGCCCTACCCCACTTTTTATAGTAAATTTGGTCTGTCAAGATTTCCCATATCTTTGATCATAAAAATTGCAACCCTTTGAGCTGTTTCCACATGTTACAAGCTATTATTTTTGAGAATTGGTATGTGGTGATACCTAAAGACAAGTTGGGATATACCGATGTAGAATAAGTTATCCTCAATAACTATAACCTCATACCCCCTCCTCACATGACTAATGTGGCTAGAACCCTCATGAAATGGGAACACCCCCCAGGATGGATGAAGCTAAACTTCTATGGTCCATCCAAGGGTAATCAATGTGAGCCTAGTTATTGTGCAAAAGTCTAGATGAACCACAAAGTTTGGAGAAATCTAAAAATGAGAGGAATTACTGAATTTATATTCCAAGTTAAAGTTAATGATGTGTTTTTGGCAAGGGATTTCTCTATGGGCTGGAAATAATGACAAATTATCTTCAAGGGCATTAGGGTGGAAGCCATTGAAGAACTAGTCAGGGATGTTAATGGAATGTCCTATGAAGGCACCAGATCCTTCAAGGACAAAAGTTGAAAGTAGGATCTTATGCAAGTATTTTTTGAGATGGATGTTGTATTTTAAACTGACAAAAAGGACTTCCTTAGGGCTGAGCTTTTGAGGTAATGGCCTGATATATGCCTTTAGGTAATGCAATATCTGACCTTGAAAAAAAATCTTATACATATTTTTTCATCATTCTATATTTTTAAATCATTTCAAAGTTTTTCGTATAAGCCTTACATACTACCTTATTATGTCATTAGAATCTTATGTTCTATCCTTCAAAGATAATCCAACTTCTAATTTAATCTACCAAGAGTTGATTTTTTATTTATCAAGAAAGGGAAACATGTGAGGAACATTAAGATCAATCCTTAGAATAATATCAAGGAGAAGAGATCCGAGGAGGCCCTAGAAAACTCAGCTGATGATGGGAAGAATGAATACTCTCCTTCCCCCTGCCTAGTTCCTCACCCCTAGATGATTAGGAAGAATGAAAAAAGGAAGTCTCATGACTCTCCTTCCCAGGAGAAGAGTGTGGGAAAGAAGGTAAGAAAATTTTTATAGTTCTCTCAAGGTATTTAAACCCCCAATTTCAAAATTATTAAATGAAATTAGTGGAAGTTTTGAAGAGGGATGAAGACAGTGATATGGCACACTTCTAGGATGACTTTAAGCAAAAATTGACATACTTTCATGAAATCTTGCAAAAAAATGGAAGAAAATTGGTCCTATTAATGGAGCAATGGAATAACCTTAAGCTTGAAGTGGACAAAATGAGGTAAGTTATGGGTAACCCAAAGATGGTAGAGGAAAATAGACTAAAACTAGAAGAAACCCCTAACAATAAGGGAAAGGACATCCTCACTATCACCCTAGGAAGTTTCAATTCCAAAAAAGAAATAGCAAGAGTAGAGAAGGAAAAAGGGTCAGTAGAGCAAAGGATAAATTTGATAGAAGGCGATGACACTCAAACTAGAGGCATGGCCTATAGCGCTAAGAAGGCTAGAGGCATTAAGAAAGAGGCTCCTTCTAAATAAAGCTAGTAGGTGTTTTAGTTGTTATTCTTCTTTTTTAGGTCCTATTTTATAATGTAACTATTCTAAAGTTAGGGTATATTAGGTTGTTGTATCTTAGTTCTACTTTGTCTTATTTTAATGGTTTTATTGCATATTAAACTATGGTTTCAAGTCCCTATAAAACCTGATGTTTACCAATAAAATAAAAAAGGGCCATCATTTTCAACTAAAAAAAATAGAAAATAACTTTGCAATAGGTTTGTCATCAAAACCCACTCTTATCTCATGTCATTGTTCATCAAAAAATTAATGTGTTAACATAGTATTTATAAAATCAAACTTGCTTACAAATATCACATCAAGGTACATGTGTCAGTTGAGTGCATAGACAACATGATTTTCCTTATCCTTGACAAAGTAAATATCCATGTTAAAATTACTCATAAATTCCAATGATATGTGTTGGTGTGCATTCAAATCTTCTTGAGAAAATAAGTGTTCTCAATTGTGATGATCATTTATCACCTTGAAGTGTTTACCCAATAGAAAATGCTTCCACTATTTCAAAGCATGTACTATGACATCAAGCTCCATATCATGTGTGGGATAGTTATTTTCATGATCCTTGAATTTTTATGACTCATAAGCCACAAATTTACCATATTAGATCATAATTCCACCAAAATGTTTCTTAAAATCATGCTCAGACCTAAAAATTTCCAGTTGGATCAAGAATGACAAGTATAGGTGTTGTAGTTAATAGATTTTATAAGATTTTGGAATACGTGTTCATAGCGGGGTGTCTAAACAAAAAAAATATCTTTGTGCTACATGGAAGTGATTGGATTGGCTATGATAAAAAAAATCCATAATTTTTTGGTAATAATCAATCAATCCCATGAAACTACATACTTTATGCACATTAGTAGGAACATTACATTCTTGTATTATCTTGATCTTCATCAGATCTACATAAATACCATCTTTAGATATAATATGCTCCAAGTAATAAATTTAAGGCTAAAGGAAATCACATTTTTAAATATTTTTGTACAGCTTGTGTTGTCTTAGTCTTTACAAGATTAATCTCAAGTATTGTTCATGTTCAGTTGAATTCTTAAAATAAATCAAAATGTCATCTAAAAAAATTAGAACAAAAATATATAAGTAATCCCTACAAACATTGTTCATTAAGTTCATAAATGTAGTCCATGCATTAGTTAATCCAAATAGCATAAGAATGAACTCATAATGACCTTATTGAGTTTGCGAAGTAGTTTTATCAATGTCTTTCTTCTTGATTCTTAGTTGGTGATATTCTAATCTCAAATAAATAATGAAAAAGATATTTTATCCCTCCATTTCATCAAACAAATCATTAATCTTATATAAAGGGTAATGATTCTTGATCATTACTTTATTTAGAATCTGATAGTCCACACACAACCTCAAGGTTTCATCTTTTTTCTTCATAAAAATAATTGTAGCTCCCCAAGGAGACACACTTGGTCTAATGCTTTTGTTTTATCAAATTTATTGTAGATGAAATTTTAAATCTTATAAATCTATCACATTTATCCTATAAGGAGACTTAGATGCAGTGCAACCCTAGGATAATATTTATAAAAAAATTGAACTCTTGTTTGGTGGATGTCCAGGCATTTTTTTAAAAAATACATCCATAATTTTTTTAGTAAATTAAAAACTATGTAGGATGGAAATTTAACCTTGGATAATTCTTGAATTTAGACTGCATAAAGTTATCAACCCTTAAGCATATTCTTTTTCAACTACATGGCTAGAAGTATTTTGTATGCCTTAGGCCTTTGAATGCCTTTCACTTCCATGATTCTATCAAAATCTTTTATATGTTGCACCTTCTTACCAGCATAATGAATCATTTCTTGATATGTTTGCAAAAAATCCATATCTAAAATGAGATTATAGGACCCCAAGGGAGTCAAAAACATATTTAGTTTATTCTTAAATACAACTAAATCTAACTCAACTTATTCTAAGCATTCGTAGATTGGTACCCTTTTACTTGTACCAAACTTGACCTTTCATCCTCTTCTAATTTTAATATGTTTAATATTGCACTTATTTTATACAATAGATAAAATAAATTAATTTTTTGCATCATAATTAATCAACATTGACACATTAAAACAAGCTATAGTACCTCTAGTTTCAATTAAAGTAGCTTAGAAATCATCATTCTGATTGTCAACTACTATATACACCCTATGGCTAGTTGATTGTCCAAGTTTTAATTTGAGAGATTCCTTCCATTAGTGGTTATCATCAAATCCTCAATATTGTACAATTCTTCATGGAAGAATGGGAATAGTATTAAGTCCTTTCACTGGTTTGCATTGATTATTTTGTGTTTGATTTTTGTTGTTTGACCCTTTTTTATGAGTCTTTGGTTTTAAAGTTTTTATTTTTCCCTTGGAACCACTATGTACCTAGGAATATAATATATTAATGTATATGATTTTATGGATATGCTTACATGTGACACGCATCCTCATTAGTTAGTTATATGATTTAATATATTAGAATAAATGAGTAACTTTTAGAATTAGTGCATTGGATAATGGTCAACCTACATTAGGATTAAGATGTTACCCATCCACTATTAATTATATATGTCTATATAAAAGAGGTGAATATTTTAAATCAAGAAAGTAAGCATTGAGTCTTCTATTATAAGAGGATATTGGATGTTGTCTCCTTGAAGAGACATTGTGGAGTTATTCCTTTTTAAAGGAGTATTGTATGGTGTTGCCCTACCTTAAGGGTATTATTATATTTCTATATATATTGAATATTTAAAAATCTTAGACCAATAATATCTATTGTGTTGTGTTGATATACATTATATTTTAAATATTTATAATTATTATAAGTGTGGATCATAATAAGTGGTATTAGAGATTCAATTTGAGTAATTTGTGTGGGGTGAAACCCTAGTTTTGTGGAATCATTAATATCTTGAAATTGGTTACAAATTTTTTCACAATTTTTTACTGATGATTAATAATATTTTAAGTAATAGTTAAAAAATTGAAGCTTTATGATCAGTTTTGAAGGAGTTATTGATATTTTAGGGTTCATACTAATTTTTTCATATATATCAAAATATATGGAATTTGTCTGTGAAATTTTTAATGGTGTTGTATCAACATATAAAAGAGCTTTAGTCAAAATTTTAGAATTTTTTGAAATTTTTTTAGGGATTTATTGTGATTTTATGATTTTTCATAAATTTACTCTACATGCCAAAATTTTTGTATTTTTTACCAACTTTATTAAAGTTCTAATATCATACAAGGAAGCTAAAGTCAAAATTTGGGACTATTTTGATCAACTTGGCATAAGTTATTAAAATTTTAAGGTTTTTCATTAACCCTAAATTTTTTTGTGGATCATGAAGTTACAAGTGTTTTTATGAAAGTGATGATGAATAAAAATAAATCACGTATAATGATGATGAGGAGATTATAGATTGTGTATAAGGAGAGGTAGAGGATCTCAAAGAAAAAGAAGAAGGATTGGATGATAAAGGTTTGAATAGTTTGGCTCCAAATAAATCAGTCATTTTTTCAATTTCATGGATGTATTCAAAATAAGGTCATTGTGTCCATGAACCCTAGTAGAAAGTATAACTTCATTAGCATGTATGTTCCTCAACATTTATATGTTCAAGCAAGACATATCAAGGAGGCTCAAATAGATGGTCATATTATTCATATTTTTTAAGATTTGAAGCTCACTATAGATAAATATGTTTTGCATTTAGATTTGTATGCTTTAGATATGGATGATGTGGATATGGTTTATGGATATCCATGGTTAGAGACTTTGGTAAAAATAAAAATTAATGTTCAAAATAAGTTCATGAAGTTTTGGTATAGGAAAAATAAGATCACTTTACATGATATCATAGTTGGAAAGGCACAAAGAATAATCAAGGTAGATCATGAATATGAGATTGAATCAGGTGAAGAAGAGAATGTAGAAGATCTATATGAAGACATAGATGAATAAATAATATAAATAAAGAACACTTCATCTACTCAAGAAACAAAGGAACCACCAAAGCAAAAGGTGGAAGAGGTAGATGAAATGGTTGATAAGGTAAAGGTATCATAAAAATTAAGGTATATAAACACCCACATCATCATGAGAGGTAAAAATCACGGAGCCATGTGAGGGAGTGTCATAACAACAATCACTTTGTGTATAGTATAAAATAGAGTATCAATGATTATGGTTGAATAAGAAATCAATGGAGAAATCACTATGGTTATGCATAAAAGCCAAAAAGGAACTAATCTAGTCAAGTGTGGAATTAGAGTAGCACAATGGCATATGAAACATGGAATCAGTGGGTAAATCACTATGACTATGCATGGCATAATAACTACTATGGTCATAAATAAAATCAGAGTAGTGCAGTGGAATATGGTACAAAGAATCAAAAGAGGATTAATTATGCATGGACACCAAGGGGGTACAATTATGATCATAAATAGAATAAAAGTAGCACAATAGAATTTGGAAACAATATTGGATAGCTATCACCTACCAAAATTACATGCAGGTGATTGGATGATCTATGTTGGAGACAAGTGTGCAATGGTTTGAAGCACCCATTATTTGGTTTATTTTTATGTTTTGGGGATGAAACATGTTAAGAAGGTAAGGAATGTTATGTACCTATGGATATGATATATTAATAAATAAGTTTATGGAGCTGCTAACATGTGGCACACATCACCCTTAATTAGTTATATGGTTTAATATATTAAGATAAATGAGTAACTTGTAGAATTAGTATATTGGGTAATGATCAGTCTACATTGAGATTATGAGGTTATTGATCCATTATTAGTTATATATAGGTCTATATAAAATATTTGAATATCATTTTAAATCAAAAAAAATAATCATTGATTCTTCTATTATAATAGAATATTAAAGTTTGTCCTCTCGAAGAGACATTGTGGAGTCATTCCTTTCTAAAGGAGTATTGTATAGTATTGCCCTACCTTAAGGGTATTATTATATGTATGTATATATTGAATATTTGGGAAGCTTGGCCCACCAATATCTATTTTTTGGTGTTGATCTATATTATATTTTGAATATTTCCAATTATTATAAGTGTGATCATAATAAGAACTTACCAAATCCAATACTAGTCCTAGCCAACATATGATTCTAATCTAATTTCAATCAAAAATTAAGATATGGAGAGATATCTTTAGATTGTATTTGTTGCCTACTCATTTTAAAATATTAGCTCATCTTTTGTTGAGGCTTTTTTTACCTCTCTCCTATGGACATACTCAATGGTAGCCACCAGGGTCTTTAGATTAGTCATATTGATGTCATGCATTAATATATTTTTCAATCAAAGTTTAAACTTTGTCATTTTAGTCTCTTCATCATTCATATAATTTACATGATACAATAGATTCAAAAATTTATTTTCATACTCAGTGGCAGACATGTTTTCTTGATTCAACAGCTAAATATCAATGATTTTATGTTTCTTAAAGTTTACACTTAATTACTTCTTCTAAAACTACCTCTCAAAAATGCAACACAATGTTCGACAACTTGGTGTATTTTTCCTTAGACTTTTTCAAGCTTTTTGCATGAACACAATGTTCGACAAAAATAAGTCTTCGAGCCTTTTGTCTAGGATAAAAATTTCAAAGACTTATTTTTGTTTAAAATTGTGTCCTCTACAAAAGGTTCAAAGTAATTCAATGTCTTGTTTTGCATCAGGGTAAGTGTTTCACAAAAAATACGAAGGGTCATTTGTTTCAAAAAAATTATCCACAACAAAAAGTCTGAAGGGCACTTGCCCTTCAGGTAGTTTTCCCTCACAAAAAGCCTGACAAAAATCCTTTGTTTTGGAAAAGGTGCAAAGTCTTATTTGTTTCCAATTTTTTGTCCATGAGAAAAAGTCTGAAAGGCAGTTACCCTTTGGGCATTTTACCCACGCAAAAAACTAAAAAGAAATGTAAGGACTTATTTATTTCAGCCAAAGTGTTTACAAAAAATCAAAAAGATTATTCCTTCGAGCATTTTGTCTGCACAAAAAGTATGAATGATTATTCCTTCAAGAATTTTGTCAACACAAAAAGACCGAATGGTCATTTTTCCCTTTCAAAATGTTTGAAGGGTCATTTTGCCTTTGTAAAATCTTCAAAGGTTATTTCTTTCAGGTATTTTGCCCTTGTAAAATTTTTGAAAGACACTTTCAGAAGATAGAGAGGACATTTTCAATAAGTCCGAAGGGCACTTTCAAGAGATCTAAAGGGCCATTCCAAAAGGATGAAGGGAATTTTTTTAGGGCAAGTTCCCTTGACAAAACTTCTGAAGGGTATGTTCAAAAACCTAAAGGGTACTTTTGACAAAGTTGATGCGGAGCAGAAATCCTATTTCCTTCGGGCATTTTGCCCATGCAAAAATTCTGAAAGAGTTTCATTTATTCATAAAAAGTGTAAATTTTTAAATTCTTTGGAAAAAATGTGAAGTTCAAATTCTGCAAGGAAATTATTTCAGACAAAATATTTGAAATAGTTGTCCCAAAGAAGAGAAAAGAGCTAAGTCTCAATTCTTTCGGCAAAAGTGCAAAAAACCAATTTCTTCAAAAAAATTGTTTCAAACTAAATGTCTGAAACAACTATTCCAACGAAGATGAAAATCTGAAGGCTGAATTATTTCAGGCATTTTGCTCACATAAAAGGTTTGATAAATCTCAATTCTTGCAAAAAAAGTGTGAAGTCAAAATCCTTTGAAGAAATTGTCTCAGACATTGTGTCCAAGACAATTGTCTTGATAGAATGCCTAAAAAGATTATTACAGAGTAGGAATGTCAAAATAGATTGTTTCAAAGTATTGTTGTGAGATAATTGTGCCAAAGATAGAAGCAACCGAAGATAAAAAGACCCGAGAAAATTCTTCTGAAGACCAAAAGGCCAATGAAAGCAGGAATGCCAAAGATAAAGACACAGACTAAATTTTCATGAAAAAATTCCCTGAAGAAATTTTTAAATTGCAGGTATGACAATCTTGTGGACATCTTTTGATGGGCATGCGAACATCAATTTTAAATCACAAGTAGTCATTGGGATTCAAATATTTGAAGATGGTCACATGAGCATCAATTTTAGACCTCATGAAGTAGTCATTTGTTTTCAAATAAAGGCATATCTAACGGCACATGTTTATGCAGAGCAAGGTGACCCGATGGTGCATGATTAAAACTAAATAGTCAAAGGAGCCTAGGACAAGCGTAACTATGATAAGTGTCAAGCTCATGGGGCATGATTTAAAGAATGAGTGCATTCTCAGAGATCGATGATGTCCATTCAAGCGTACACAATCTAATCTATGGTGCATGTTAAGTCAAGACTTTTCAATAAAGTACAGAATGAATATGGGACTACCACTTGGCAAGAGTGCATTACCCTAATAGGACTAATAGAGTAGGATGAAAAGAGCCCACGGAGTTGCCAAGTGGCACCATTTTGGTACAAGACCTATATATAATGAATAACACTCCACCCCTCAGATAATGATCTAATAGAGCATGTTTGCCTATCCCATCTAGATCTGATAATGCATAGCCAATGTGGAAAAATCAAGGACTCTATGAACAAACACATAAATGATAAGTGGCATAGTTGCGTGCCACAAGTTAGAAATTAAGCATCTCACACAAGATCTATGGCTCACGTTTACTTGGGCAAGGATGATCTAATGATGCAATCTGAGATGGACTTTTGAAAGGGCTCAAATTGAATGAAGAAGTGACAAGTGTCCAGATTGAAGCTAATCAATCTACTTAGTCACTCTTAGGCCCCATAAATGCTTAGTTGGATCTGATGTGGCATGTCAAATGTCAGTATGTGACAATCTTTGGTTTAAAAGATAAAATTGACAATTTTTTCATGGACGTGGAAATGATTCGAAGCATAGAAGAATGTCTAACTACCATTCCAGAGCATATTTTCTTAATGGGTTTGGATCTTTTCTCTGTTCATCATATCTAGATCTTTTCAATTGTAATCATCACAATGTGATGGGCTTTTCTTGGCATGCACAAAGAAGAGAATTCTTGTCCAAAAGTTTTTGTGATTTGGAATCGATCAACAGGAGAGCATTTCCATATAGTTTCACATGAGGACAAAATCTATTTGGCTTTTCAAATGATTTTCTCCCTCTAGCTGTGCAAGTGAGCGGTCAAAAGCTTCTCCAAGCAGTTGCATATGATGACAAATAGTTGTTCGAGCCTCCACTATAAATTTCACCATCCAGATCATGAATTCACCAGCATCTTCAGTCAAAAGATCAAAGGTTTGTTGCAAATATTCAAAGGCAGTTGCAACAATGATTCTTTTTTTGCAATTGGATGAGGATCTCAAGCGTGGCAAAGGGCATATTCCAGCTGAAAGTATCTTGGCAAACTTGAAGGCTTATTTTGCAATTTTACAAGTTACGACCCACAGTTCTAGATTCAAAAATATATAAATAGGCTTTTTTCCTTTGTTCTAAGGTTGTTGGTTGTTGGTTGTGGTAGGTCATTGTTTTAGGCATCCATTTTCTCTAAGTCTAGGTTTTGCAAAAAAAATTATAAGATAAATTGTTGTGCATAGATCTTGTCTCCCTTGTTAAGGTGGTTGTAATTGTACAACCATTAGCAAGCTTTGAGAGCATGTGTATGTCTCACTTGTCAAAATATCAATCTCACCATGCTTGTCCCCATAGGAGCATTTTGAACTGTTGATGTTTGTAATATTTCTTTTCAAGTTAATGAAAATGCTTGTGGTTCTTTTTGTTTCTTATTGATGAAGTGCAGTGACCTATTTTTTAAATATTATTGACTAGATATCTTATTATATGCCCATTATTGGTTGTCATTTTGGGTTTCAATCTGAATTATAAATCCCTTTCTGCATTATTTTAGAATCTATTACTAAGTAACTTGCTAGGGCACCTTAGGTTTATGGATTCAATAAGAAAAGGCATTTGAAATATTAGTTTCAGTATATGTTCTAGTCTCTCAAGGATCATATTGTCTCTACCATTATCTTGAATTTGAAGCTTTTTATGCATCTTTGCTAAGGAATATCGTCATAAAATACTACTAAATACCCTGTTATTTGGAAACTACCAGCACACCACCCTCCATCTTATAATCATCTAACTCATTCTACCCTATCTTACCCTATAAATAATACATCCCTTGAATACTATATGAATTATTTTATTTTCAAATGCATAAGATCTCACTTATTTGGAATGTGTTTACAGTTTGTGTTTTAAATCCTAGCATTACAATCTTTTATTTAGCTTCTTTACTGTTGAAGATTCTTTAGAATGAAGATTGCAATCACAATTTCATCTGTCTTTAGTAACTTGTGTATGACTTAGAGCATTTGTGCATTTCATGTTACAACCCTTCATGGGTGAAGTGTGTAAACTTGGTTATGCTCTGTTCATATTTGTTTCTTGTGCCAAGAATCCCCATGGAGATTGAATTGCAAAATCTATCCATGTGAGCAAGCTACCCCATAAGTTTTCTCACCTTGGTTCAGGTAGAGCCAAAAGTAACTATAGGTTCCTCTCAGTCATTTTTTCATTCGATCTAATCTTGATGTCAAACCCTTCTCTGGCTACAATGACATACTAGTGGTTTTTCCATCATTGCTTTCCAATTTCTTTCAAGTGTGCAAGGTCGAGTGTATGAGGTGTACAACTAGGAACCAATAGGATAATGATGTCAATTGAAAAAAAATTGAGTGTGAAAAGCAAATAGCATATTTTATTCAACAAGAAGCTGAGTTTTCTTGTAAAATATAGGTTAAATTACAACCCCAATATGGAGATTAAATTGTATAATTGAGGTCTAATAAGCTTCCCAAAGGGTTGGTAACTCTTGAGAACATATTCAATGAGATAAATCAAATGAGAAAGGATAAAATGAGCATGTATACCAAATAATATCATAAGAGAGTGGTTATCTTCAAATACAAGCTTCTTAAGCTTTGAAAGGTATATACTTTAGTTGAGAGAGTTGCATTTGTTGAGTTATGTAGAGTATTTTTTAATATCTTTGTTTTGGAAATATAATGACCTAAACTGATTTGATCCTATATTAGCACAATATACCATAGAGATAAATCCATATGCAAAGCCTAGTAAGACAAAGAAATAGAGGCCTATAAATCCTAATGTTGAGCTCCTAATGAAAAAAAAAATTATTAAGTTTATAGAGTCAAGCATTATTTTTCCTTATCAATCACTACTTCATGGGTCACCAATCTAGTTCCTATGAGGAAAGAATAATGGAACAGATCATGTTATGTGTAGCATTTTAGAGATCTAAATAGGGTGTCATTGATAATACCATTATCCCTTTACCCTACATGGAATAAATTCTTAAAATGGTTGCATAGGTTCTCTAGTGCTTCTCTCTACTTAGATGGTTATTGAGGTTATAACCAAGTCTTGGTGATGAAAGAAGATTAGGCTAAGACATAT
Organism: Torreya grandis; assembly: GCA_037957365.1. Lineage (NCBI taxonomy): Eukaryota > Viridiplantae > Streptophyta > Pinopsida > Cupressales > Taxaceae > Torreya > Torreya grandis. The sequence continues at coordinate 1,118,946 of JARHVA010001265.1, forward strand.
TTTACTACTAAGTGGGGTACATATGCCTATAAGAGAATGCCATTTGGGTTGTCTAATGCAAGGGATACATTTTAAAGATCCATGGATATGGATTTTCAAGGTTTGATCAATCAAATGGTACTAATCTATCTTAATGACATAATGATTTTCTCAAAGAATGTTAGTGATCACCTAGTTCATCTTAGATTAATTTTTGAAAGGTGTAGATAATATAGGATCTATATAAACCACAATAAATGTGTTTTTTCAGTTCATAAGGGTGAGTTATTAGGCCACATTGTCTCCAAGGATGGGCTTGATATAGATCCTAAAAGGATGAGTGTCATATTGGTTTTGTCTTTACCCAAGCATAAGAAAGGTTTGCAAAGTTTTCTTGGAAAAATAAAATTTGTTAGAAGATTCATACCTGATTTTGCTAACCTTGTAAAGCTTAATACAGCCATGTTGAAGAAGCACCAAGGCTTTATTTGGACTAAAAATAGGAAAAAATGTTTTGAGGCTATTAAGCAAGCCATTTCACAAGCACCAACATTAATCAATCCTAATTTCTCAAATGATTTATTCTTGTATGATTTTTCTAACCTTGACACCATCTCATCTATGTTGATGCATTAGAATAGTGAAGGTCTTGAGCCAGCCTATTGCCTTCTTTAGTCAAGGGCTAGAAGATTATGAAGAGAGATACATCTTCATTGAGAAGCAAGTGTTAGCAATCATAAAGAGCCTTAAAGTTTAGGCATATGGTTTCTAACAACAAGATTCATGTCATGGTGAGCCACCCAAGAATAAGAGATTTTCTTGTGAACAATAATTTGAATGAGAAAAAGGTTGGATGGATAACAAAAGTCAGGGAGTATGATGTGGAGATCAAGGCTACTAAGTTTGTAAGAGGAAGGGGGTTATGTGAACACTTGGAATAAGACCTTCAAGAAGAAGAAAAGGTTTTATTAGCATTTTAATATGGTCCTAATACAGTTGCACCTTCACTCTCTCCAAGTTGGACACAAGATATGGTAAGATTTATTCAAACAAATGAGTTTCCTATAGGTTTAGATAGAGAAAAGAGAAGATATGTTATATTGTAGTCCATACCCTATGTTATTATGGATGGATTCCTCTTTATAAGGGATCTTAATGGGATGTTGTTGAGGTGTGTTGAAATTGATCATATTAACAAGTTATTGGAATAAATGATGGACTAGTTGGAGGTCACTTTGCACCTAGGACCATAGCAGCAAAAGTAATGAGGATTGGGTACTATTGGCTTAGCTTGTTTAAGGACTCGTATGCATGGGTAAGGAGGTGTCAAAAGTGTGTATTTTCCATAGGTAAATAGAGGCTTGAAACCCTTCATCTCAATATTATTCAAGTGGATTGGCTAGCCATTCATGTAATGGGGTCTTGATTTCATTAACATGATAAAAACACATTCAAGTGTTGGCCATAATGGGTACTTATAGCGACTGATTATTTCAAAAGGTGGGTGGAAGAAATATCTCTCAAAGAGGCTAATGAAAACTCATTTCTTGACTTCTATGTAAGATTAGTGAATAGATTTGGAGTTCTTTTAACAATAATTTCTAATAATGCATTGGCATTTAGTGGTGCAAAAATAATTTAGTGAGCTCTCAAGCATGTCAACCACATAAGTTCTTCTTCCAATTACTACCTTCAAGGGAATGGGTTATTTGAGTCCACCAATAAGAACTTGATCATAATCATTAATAAAATAATAGAAAATAATCAAAGAGATTGGCACACCAAGTTGAGGATAGTTCTAGGGGCTGATAGGATCACCGCCAAAAAGGTTGTTGAAAACTCACCCTACATGTTTGTCTCTGGGAGAGAGGCCAAGCTACCCATTTCTATTTAACTACAAGCCTTTAAGTTAGCTCATCAGCTTGAGATGATGGAGAGTGATCTATGGAAATAAGGTTGACATATTTAATAGCCTTAGAGGTGACAATAAATCATGTTATGCATATCACAGAATGCCACCAAGCCCAAGTGAAGAAGACCTTTGGTAGAAGGGTTGTTTCAAAAGCATAACAAGGAGATATTTTATTGAAGTGGGATGAAGATAAGATTAAACCTGGTAAGCATACTAAGTTTGATATATTATGGAATGGGCCTTATGTTGTCATTGGTTCCAAAGAACATAATGCCTTTCATCTTGAAAAGCTTGATGGAGAAGAGTTGAGTATCCTAGTCAATAATATATATTTGAAACCATGCTACTAAGGTTAGATTTGTAGTTTTGTGCATATTTGAGTAGGTCTTTGTTTTCCCTAAGTGCTTAGAGCACAAGTTGTTTGTTTGCTTTATGTTGTTTTCCTTACTCAAAGTATCTTATGACATGTGTGTGTGGTGTGTGTCTTGAGTTAGTTCAATTTCAACTAGTTTCAAGCATGTTTTCAAGTTCAAGTTTTAGTGTGTCTTCAAGTCAAGTAGCATTCATGACCCCATAGCCCAATGGATTGTCAAGGCCACTAGTCTATATGCATAACATACAATCCTAGGAGGTCACCAAATATGTTAGCCAAAATTGACCACCATGAATAGCATTCAAAAAATTTGGTCATAATGTTCTTAACCTTATTGATAGTCATATGAAATTCTTTGTCATAGTCATAATGGATCTCATAGTGATAAACCTTGTTTGGTGCTTGGTAGATTTAGGAATTCTTAAGATGGTCTATTTAGAAGTGAGGTCAAATCAATTAATCTTGTCATTAATGGTCATTCAATGTTGTCTTATTCATGTGTTTAGCATATATTAAGGTAATTTTGACAAGGTAAAGGTTAAGTGTGAAGTCAAGTCAATATTGAATCATGGCTAAAGAAGCAAGGTGGTGATCCTTCCAAGAACAACTATGATCTAAGTTATCCAAATTGACCAAGGAGAAGAACTAGTAAGTTGATCACATTGCATTTTCAAGCAAGTTAGAGAGATTAAGGTAGTTTTGATAAGATTAAGATATTTCATTTGCTTTAGTCTTATTGTATACTCTAATGTTGAGATGATACTTTCTAGGTAGGAAAAAATGTGAATGTTATATCAATGTATAGGGATATTCTAATTCATCTAACTTTTTTGTAATGTCATGATGCTTATCATTATCCGTACATCCTCTCCAAATGTCTTAGTAATTTCTTTCCAACATTGGAATTTCTTTGTAACTACCCATTCATCATTTTCTAACGTTCAAATGAGAGATATTGAAGGAGTTGCATGGAAAGAGAGGTGGAAAATATTTTTTCATACTCCTCCAAATCCATACAGGTCAAGGAAAGTTGCATGATCACCTGTTTCATCATATCCAACTGTCTAAGGAGGCAGAATAGGTAGATTCTTGAAGAAAACAGGATTTTGGAGATATTTTGTAGAGGTTTTCCATTGAAGGGAAATGTCTAAACTCCTCCAAGGATCCTCCTATTCTCTCCAGACCTAAATACATGTAAATTAATGATTGTTATATCCGTAAAGTGCAAAAAACCTATCCATTTCTCCATCAGGTTTACAAGTTTGCTTGGTAAGCTCAAAAAGGTCATTGGTTTTGTATCAGTTCAGAAGAGAAAGAGAGATGGATTGTAATATATTAGGCATAGATGGATACCCTAATGCCCTTCCATGTTGTGTCATTAGTTGTCTATTTAAGCTCCTTAGATTTATGAGAAATCACTAAGGAGTTAAGGTGCAAAAAGATGACTCAAAACCCCATATGGTCAATTTTTGCCTGTTACAAAGTTTTGAGGTTTAATGAATACATGAGAATGATTTAATAGTCTCTTGATAAATATTTGACCTCTAAAATATCATATTTACTCAAGTTTATTGAGTTTCATGTTTAGATTAACACCAAATATTCTTGATTTTCTAGACTAGACATAACAATCACTGTTTGAAGGAACTGTGAAGTGTTTTAGTGCATGGAATGATGAAAGGAAGTTGTTAAAAATTGATCCAAATTCCTCAATACCCCTCAAACCTCTTAAAATCATCATTGAATAAATTAACTTCAATAAAATTAGATACTTATGCATGCACAGGTGAGTTGTATGAACTAGCATACATGGTTGAGATAACCCTTGTCAAGTATGAGTGCTTTTTCATTGTCAAAGACTCTTGAATAGATAGAAATATCTAACCATGGTCTTGAAGATCATTATCAGGGAGGTATTCCAAGTGGTAAACCCTTGAAGTCAATGGTCCTGGTGTTTCTCATCAAAGCCAAGTCCAAAAGAAGTTTTGTGAACCTGTAGGTTTACAGACCTATAGGTCAACATTGACACCTAAATGGTTGTAATGGAAGTATATATGGCCTCTTGAAGACATTATATAATGTTCTCATTCCTTTAACAAAATATATATAATCCTTGATATCCAAATTTCTTAGAGCAACGGTGAAGGGATGGAGTCTAAATGCATACAAAGCATGCAAGCAAGCATAGTCTGTGCTTCTATAGGAAAGCAACACCCATAGTGTCTTGGTGAGCTTCAAGGTCAATATCTCAAGGATAGACAAGGGTTATAAAATTGTTCTAAACATATATTAAGGCTCAAACCTCAACTTAACTAACCTCATGAGATTCACCCCATGGTTGCAAGCATGTGTACGAGAAATGAACTAGAAAAGGGCAAGTGCGTGCATGAGACTTGAGTTGAGAGTTAAATAAGAATGAAGATGGAATGGAATGGTTGGTAAGTATTTTGAAGGATTATTTATTTAAAATAGATCGTAACATATCAGTTTCCTTGATTGAAGAATGACCTAGGTCCTTTGAAGACCTAAGAGAGTCGTGAGAATCTTGAGTGTCATCTTAGAGAAAGCAGTATGGAATTGGTTTCTCATCCAAAAATATGAATCAATAATGTGTCTTATATAAAAATTTATCTCACATACTCAATAGTATATTCCATTGAAGAGGAAGATGTATGTAGTTGCATGCATTCAAATGGGGGAAAGGATACCTATGAAGGGGACTGTGTGAGACTAAGAAGAGGACTGTGAAGGTTTCAAATGAACATCCAAGTTATTTTGAATCCATTGGAGACATAGATATGATATTAAAACAATGGGACACTTTTTTTACAGTGCCATTGTTGACCAATTAGGTTTCCAAGGCAAAAGCAAGCAAGAGGGAGCTTAGGCCAAATGACCACCTACATAACTGACATAGGCCTAAGTGAGAAAAAGACTAATTGTATGATGGATGGAAGGTGATAAAAAAATTTTAGAGGTAATAAATATTATGAAAAAACCCTCCATCCTTTCTAGGATTACCTAAAATGCCAAAACCAATCCAAGAAGATTCATTCTCAAGAGATGAAGTCAAGAAGCCCAAGCAGTCACTTACAGGCCTGTGTGTGAAAAGTGAAGAAAGATTAAAATTTTTGGGGTGTTTCAAGGATTGAAGAGTCATAAGAGGTTAATGTGATATGGGAAGAGGATCCCATGAGGTTTGATTTTATTGAGAAAGAAATAAATTTCTCAAGGAGGTCTATTAGGGTTGCTTCAATGTGACAGTCCACAAACCCTTGCCAAGGCCTAAGGCAAGTTCCAATGGATTAAAAGGATCAATACCTTCATAATACCACTTTAAAATCTCATATGATGTTTCACATACCTCAAAATATTTTTTCAAATCTAAAACGTAGCACCTTTTATCCTTTTTCCTGCCAAATGACTTTTCTTGAATACACAATCAGGGTTATATTACTCAAAAATGTGACTTTTAGTACATGTGAACTTGTACGAGGAAGTGCATGGAGTCTTGAGAACATTATGGAAGGAATGCGGGTTGTTTATATAATATTATTAGTGTTATTTCATACATCAAAGCCCACATCTTTATGAACTATCATTAAGAAGCTAGGTGACTCTAAAACCATTGTTAAACCTTAATCAAGACCCGATGAAAATATCAGCTCTCCAAGCACCCAAAATGGATTGAAATTACTTCTAAACCACATGTATGACTCTAAACCTCTCCTAAGCATCTAACAAAGCAAATTACTAGCACGTGTGAGCTAAAGTTGTACAAAAAATGGCCTGAAAAACTCCTTTTTGAGCTTGTTTTCAAGGTTTTGGGCTAGACAAATCCTCCTAAGCAGTTGCAGAGGGTCTTTGAGCCAAGATAGAGGTGTTATCACCGTCTTCAAGTCATTTAAGAAGTTTCCATAGTCATAATATAGGCTGAAAGTGGTCAACTAATCCTTAATGAAGAATCATGACCAATATGGCTTCAAGAAGATAGGGGTACATACTGGTTGCAACAGTTCTAGAGATAAATAGTTTTCAAAACACCTTGGATAACCTCAAAACATCATCTAAATAGAACTTGAAGTCATGGAACAGAGACAAGGATCATTCTTATCCCTCAAATCTACTTGAAACCTCCATGACAATGAAGATCTCTCTATTATATTGACAAGCAAGACTGAAGATTACAGCTACAAGATGGCTTCCATTGATTGAACAAAAGCTCCATGACTTGGTATAGTATCTTCCTTGAGGAAACAAGATATGGTGGAGACCTTTCATGGCACAAAACCAGACTTTCCTTGGGAGGTCATACTTTGATAGCAAAGAGAGAGTATAATAAGAAGTCATGAAGTTCAAGTGTAAATCTCACAAGGAAGAAGAAGCGTTGCGAGAGACAAGGGTTGGAGTAGAGGATCTTCAAGTGCCCCAAATGTCAATTGAATAACTTGTAATTGCCCCAAAGATTCAGATAGGTAACTCCATGAGAAGGAGTTATACTCAAAAAGGCATAAAAATTACCAAGATGGCCTCCTATGGCACTCTTCATGAAGAGTTCCATCAACACATCTCCTAGAAGGCTAAGAAACAAGATGAAAACACATTCTTAACAAGCTTGGTGTCACTTTATTCCTATTTTGTAACTCATTGGATGATGAAAAATGGTTCATGTGTTCTCATCTTGTCCTATCCTTCCCTCTTCTTTCAATTCTTCTATAAATGAGGCCTTGAAAGGCATTTGATGTATCCTCAAACTGGTTATGGCGAAGCCTTGCCAATTTTAGGACTTGTAATTACCTTTGAAATCAATTTGAGATAAATTCTACTATAATCATCTTGCATATAATGATTTTAAATGAATTGTTGATGAATGTTTTGTGATAGTGATATTACTTCCTTGCATTCATCTCTCTCTTTCATGCCTCTATGTGAGTTAGTCTTCTTTCCACAGGTCATACGAAGTGTAGTATATGGTTTGTTGAGTTTAAGTGTTGAAATGGCATTAGTGTCTTCTTTTAGGCCTCTTGAATAATCACCATAACTATTGTAATATCCATAGCCTTCATAAAGAAGCACTTATGCGGTAGGAATTGTTTTGAAGCTGTAAAAATCAGATTGTAAACTTGTAATTTCATAGTGCAAACATTAGCAAGTCAAGGACACTATATTTGGCACATCACCTTCATATTTTCCTATTAGTTTTAGCTCTTTTCTATCCATTTTCCTTGCAATTGTAGTAGGTTATTTACAATTTTAGGTGAAGCATCAAGGAAGCTAGGCCAATCTAGAGATTCACTTCACTAATTAGGCCACCCATAGCCTAGGAGTGATTACATGCTATCTTCTAGTTAGGGAGGCTTGAAAAACCTTCCTAGGGGTGAAAATTGGATAGATAACAAGTTCCAAACTAGGTTGTGACAAGTGTGCTCTTGTCAAGAAAGGACAAAGGCTTATGAAACCAAAGTGACAGTGAAGTATATGTCAAATAGGGATGAATGGGGAAGTAATAGGTAATTATTTGAAATATGTGTAATAATTTCAAGACTTTTAAGGCTTCTTTAGAGATTCTGGGTTATCAGAATGACGGATTGACCAAGCAAGGTAAAGGTGTTAAGCACAAGCATTGTGAAGCATTTATTTATTAGATTTCAATGTCTAAAATTAGGATGATAAGCATCAACATCTCTAGATGAGGGTCTAGGGATGCACCTTATAAATTCATCAAGGGTAATATGTTGATGGACATCACATGTTAACTTGTGATGGAGGAGGCAACTTGAAGGGACTTCTCGCTATGGGTTGGGAGAGACTCATTCCATGCTTCGTTAGACCTTTTTAGCATAATGGCATGAATGGTTCTCTTATAGTCATGAGTATCAATGCCACCACCATCAATAGCATGCTTATCCTTAGGTCAAATAAACATTTGAGTTCCTTGCTTAAGTTTGGAAGGCTCAAATTGTCTTAGGAGATGGTCTTATCATTTGACTTGGTCTAAGGCTTCACAAAGAATTTTGGAGTTAATGACCTAATAATGTACTAATATCTAGTGTTCAATGTAGTAGTAAAGAGGTGGAAGAGATTGTCTTCCATCATATTATGTTAAGCTTTGTTAGCTAAGGTTTTCCAACATTTAATGAAGTCTTGGGCAGTCTCATGTTTCACAAGTTAGTAATTGATAAATTTGGTTGAATTATTTTCAAGTAAGTCATTAGATTGAAACTTTCGGACGAATGTATTAATTAAGTTCTTTAAGCTAATAATAGAGTTACGCCTAAGTTGGTTGAACTGATATAAAGCATCACTAGTTAAGGTTTTGACTAAGAGTTTATTAGAAGCAAAGGTGTTAAGTTTAATCCAATCCTTATAAATATTACCAAAGGCCTTCAGACACAGAGTGGGATTGGTGGATCCATTATAGGAGATTGTAGGAATAATTCCACCAATGTCAATGTTAGCAATTTAGGGGACTAAGGGTTCATTTTGAAGGTGTTTAATGGCTTTGTTATGAAGCAGAGGTTGTCGAATGAGGTTGCTAAGAAAATCTCTAAGGGGTTAGTCGGCGCATTTTGATTTGGCATTCGCCATTGAACTTTTTTAGGTTTAGATTGCATTTACATGTGTTGGTTGTGCAATTGCAACATTTTAGCATTATTGGAAGCTTGCATGATAGCCATTTGGTTCACGACTTGCAAGATTACTTGGTTAGGATCAAGAGTATTTTGGTTGGAAATAGAGGCTTGAGTGGCCTATTGAGATGCACTAAATGCAAAATTAATATCAATATTTATGTGAACACTTAGGGTGAACCCACTAAAATAAAGACTTGTCATGTTGGTAGCTATACTAGTCATGGTGAAATAAAAAGGGAAGTCAAAAATTGATTTGTCCCAAGCCTGTGGAAGAGCTACGAGTAGGGGAAGGAAGAAATTCCACATAAGGTTTCATCATGATGTGATAGACAACCGCAAGGCCCTTGCCCCTATGGTCGGGATGCCCTTGAAGAAATATTTTCATTTCAACCATATACCATGTCACACTCCTCTTCACCCTCATAATCATAGGCTTTGAATAGTTGAGTTTTACTAGGTTTTCTTAAGATTGTTATATAGTTCATAGCTCTTGGATCTAGTGGAAACCATATTATAATCGTTGACGGGGTTATCTTGAGAAATAGGAAAATTATAAGGCATGAATATGGAATTCTTATAGGTATTGGTTAACTCCATAGAATTGGGATTTGTCATAGAATCCTTGAAAATCCTAGCCAATTTTATCTTTGGATTGAAATAAAAGAGTTCCATTTTGAAAGAGAGACACAACTATATTGAGCTAGTAGATGCAATTGGTGACACATAAAAACTGAAAGCAAACTATATCTGGTTGAATAATACAGTATAGATAGAATTGAGAAAGAATGATTGTATCGCAACTAATACAGTTGGATCAACCAACAAACTGTATCGAGTTGGCTAATACAATGATGAAAATAAAGAATTGTATTAGATTGGCTGATACAATTTGTTAAACAATAAAAAATGTATCGGGTTGTCTAATTTAGTTGCATACACAAAAACTATCACATTGGATGATACAATTGGGCAAAATAGATTCACTAAAGTGCACGATGAAGGTGAAGACAACACTAGGAAGAAAAAAGGGGATAATGTGAAAGTGATCTAGTGAAAGGTGGGATAAGATTCACATCAATTTCCCTAAAATGTATGCACGGGTTAGGACGACCAATAACAATGCTCTTTCTCCCTATAGACTAGGATACAACCAATGTCATAACAATAAATCCTATGTATAGTTGGATGGTACAACGATGATGCTCAGGGTGGCCATAGATCTAGCAGATGGAAATCCACACTCAATAGCATGGGTATAAGGTTCCAAAGCCAATGCCTAAAACACGGGATATGGTTCTAACTAGGTCCCAAGATAATTTAGTGATGTAGTAATGATAACAAAGGGGTGTATCAAAGATATAATAAGGATACTGCATGAAAAGAACTGACAAACATGGGTAACCTAAATCCAAGATAGCTTCAAACACTAAAATAATAAATAAGTGGTGAAATGGTCAACAAATGGGTGATCTATGCAACCTAAAGTATAATTATACCATCTTATTTGGTCTAGGAAGAAACATAGGAAAAGACAAACACATGCATATATTATAACAATAAGCAAAGCAAACATGTCTAATAAGTAAATAAATGAAAGAGAATAAGGATATAGATACCTTTAAATTGACTTATCGGTGCATCAATCTTCCCCTTGGCTCTAGTGGCACTTTGTAAGACCTCAAATGGCAAGAAGACCACCTAGATATCCTTAGTTGGGGAATCCAAAGACTGAGACACCTCCTTAGCACAACTCATCTAATTGAGCTTCAAAGATCTGTAAGCAAGACTAGACCTCCAAGAAGAAGACTTTAACCTCTAACTATTTCTTTTTACTACTTAAGAGCATTTGTGCAAGCGTAAGCAAACTAGATGAGTATTGTGTATTGAGAGATGATAAATATGACCCCAATATATATAGCTCCAAACCCAAAAATTAAACTTATATCTAAGCCGACAATATTGGCCAAGCCAATACAATCGGAAAGGAAGTTAGCTAACACAAACTTGGTTGATATAGAAGGAATATAGGGTGGCTAGGAAATTTGAACCAAAAGTAGATGAAGAAAGAAGATAGAAAAAGACTCAGAGGAGGTCAAACTAATAGTAATGAAGGTATAACATAATAGTATGCAAAAATCTCTTACAAATTATCACAAGCTGATCCCACCCCATTCTCAGTGCATTCCTTAGGATGTGCACTCAAGGAGATTGATGTGTCGACAAGCCCTTACAAGAGAAACCATCAATAAAGTGATAAAAATGAAAAATATTAGGTGTACACACACTACCTAACTTTTGCAAGCCTTGATAGGGCTTGTAATACTTAGATGAAAACATGTTATCCTCCTATTGTTTCAAAGACATTTTTTCATATGGTTGTAATTGCACAAAAACCCAATCTCCTATTTCAAAATGTCCTTATATGTGGTGTTGGTTAGCATGTTGCTTCATTTGATTTTATGCCATTGCCAAATTCTCTTTGAGACTAGAGAGTAATCCCTATAGGTATTGAATGTAGTCTTTAACTGCATGAACCTTCCGCTAAACCCATTACGAACAAGGTGATGGATGGTGGTTGGTACATTCCAATGAAAAAAATTAAGACATTTTGGATGAATAATGGAAAGAAAATGTTATACCACCAATCTACTAGTGGCAGCCATTAAACCCATCTCTCTTTTTATTCAAATCAAAATATTTGAGATAACACTCCAAGAACTTGTTAAGCACCCTCGATTTGATCATCATAATGGGGTAGATATGACAAGCTACAAGCTAATAGAGTACCCAAACAAGAAAATAAATCAGTCCAAAAATTATTGGTAAATATAGGATCACGATCACTTACTATGATCTATGGGCTCCTATGTAGCTTATGAATTGTATCTATAAAATCTTATGCTACTTTACTCATTACAAAAAGGTGTGACAAGACACAAAAATGGACATATTTGGTGAGTCTATCCACAACAACAATGATGACATTATTCCCTTCAGATTTTGCAACCCTGTGATGAAATCCATGGGCACCTCCTCCCACCTTGATGCAAGAGCATCCAAGGCACACAAAGAATCTTGCATCATCAAAAAAGGTATACAATATTTAGTTTTCAATAAGGGTTATCGGGTCACAAATTGAGATCCAATTCTGGTTCACGGTGTTGTAGTAGTCTTAGAGATCACATTGGTCACATTTTGGGTTCACAAAGTCACATTTTCTATTCACAACACAAGTTGTAATGTTCATGAGGCCACCCACTTCCAAGTCTAACGAGGTCACCTATAATATTCATATTCCATAGAGACCCTCATATACACACATCATATATATATATTTGTTTGCAGCAGCCTCAAATTTAAAAGTCTCCAAGTATAAGCAATCGCAGGATAAGTCTTTAGCCAATGGAGATCATCAAACCTAACAAATTATTCAATTGATTGTAAAGTCCAACAAGTCTATGACAAGTCACAAAGGTAATAGAGTTCACAGTGTCCAAAAATTAATCACTTGAATCTGGGAGTCCAAGATTGTGCTAAGTGTCACAATCATGGCCTACTCATAGGTCACAAATCATTGGTGAGACAACTTTGGCAAATGTGTGACCGATATTTAATTGGAGTTTATAACTCCAACATGTTTATAGGATATTCAAAGGCCACAATGTAATGACAAAGGACGTGTCAAACTGTGGTGGTTCATAGCTCCACGGCCTCAGATTTCTACCATGAGAATTTTCGCAATAACTAGAAAATCATAGTCTGTGATTTTGTGGATGGTGACAACTGGCAACTTCATGTGCTCACGTAGGGATCACATGTTTAACAAAGGCAAGGGACCACTTACAAACACATTGGGATATTAAGTTGTGGTTAATATTTCCCATGGGTTCACAAGAAAATATAAAGGTCATGAGGAACATATGAATCCCATTAAGCAGACACCCAAGAACATGCCACATGGCATGATCACATGCAACCTATAGTCACTGTTCATAATTTGGTCACAAGAAGAATGACACAACGGATTTCAAGCAACCATAGCTTCCACTTGGGATCACCAAATGAGGCATCTTTGGTCTCATATGAAAGCTCTTGATGAGAGCTTTCGATTAGCAGTGGCCATGCATCCAATGATCACTTGTGCGGAAACTATTCATAGGGGAAAGATCAAGAAACTATTTGTGTGACAATTCAAATGTCTCTTAATTCAACGAGGCAGTTACAAGGAAGTTGGATATTTGGGGCATAGAGGTATAAAAGGGATCACAACCACAAAGAAGGGGTTCCCCAAGTACGAAGATTGGACAAAGGGAATAGAGATCAAAGAGAGGTCTCTGAGGAAAAGTTGTAGAGTATGAAACAGAGTGTGCTTGTAAAGGCCCAAAGAGACTTCAAAGAGAGATTTAGTAGCATAGAGAGTCATTGTGAATGTAAATATCATAAAGGTTTATTTTGTTAATAAATAATGAATGTTTTCCATTGTGTGACTTTGGCTACATGAACAAGGGCACTCCTTCACTAGGACCGCCTACCATGAACTACACCACACCTATGGCTAGGAATAGACAACTGTATAAGACTCGGGGTCTTAATTGTCTCACCCTTGTTTTGCTGACACACCAAATTTTGCCACAAATTTATAAACTTCCCCAATTAAGCCCTTCCCAAAACAATTTATGTTTGATACTATGACAAGTCTTCAAGATGCATGAGTGCCCACTAACTAGGGAAGCATGTAGCTCCGCAATAACCTTTTTCTTAAGGGTTGAGTTCTTGCACATGTATAGATGCTCTATGTACCATATAGTGTCCTCTTTCCACAAAAAATTGTCTGATACACTTGGATCATGTTGGAGCTTCTGAATGAGAGTGTGTATTTGTGTCATTCACCCATTCTGATTTGGCCTCCACCTAATGTCAATGTAATATTAACATGGCACAGAATAGTGGTTATATGGACTTATCCTTCCTGGATATCAACAACCACATTCTATATTCCTTTTTTGTAGAGATCTCAAAGTCATATCCCAACATCTTTGTCACCCATTTTTTTGGTTCATCTAATGATAGCCTTTGTTTTAGAAACTATTGGAGACTATCAGGATATTGTCTATACTTTAAAATGACTTCCCATCAAATAAGTTCTTCATTGTTTGGTTGCATGAAGAACAACTATCATTTCCTTCTCACAAATGGGCTTTAGCAAATTATTACCCTTAAGTTGACAACTCTTAAAAGTGATAGGTCATCCTTCTTGCATGAGTATTGCCCCATGCCATACCCCAAAGGATCACACTCTACAATGAAAGTTTTGGAAAAATCTAGAGTAGCTAGAACTGGAGCCATGCACATGGCCTCCTTCAGCTTCTCAAATGCCTTGGTGGTTGCCTCATTCCAATGGAAGCAATCATTCTTCAATAAAGTTGAGAGTGGTATTGTTATGTTGTAATATTTGACAAATCAACAAAAGTAACCTATGAGCCCTAAGAAGTGTCATAGGTGCTTGAGGATTCTAGGCACTTGCCATTAAACCATGGCCTTGATCTTGTGAGGGGCCTTTACACCACCATGGGAAACAATGTGACCCAAGTACTCTACCTCCTTGCATCCAAACACATATTTGGAAGGCTTATCGTACAACTAATGTTGTGCTAGAATATCCAACTTGCCCATTTTTTGTTGTATATTAAGATGTCATAAAAAACATCATCACAAATTTTCACATAAATAACCGAAATATTGAGTTCATCAAACTCTAAAATGTAAAAAGTGCATTTGTGAGGCCAAAAGGCATCACCAAAAATTCATAGTGGCCACCCATGGGTTCTAAAAGTTGTCTTATGTATATCATCATTTTTTATTTAGATATGATGATAACTTAAGCGAAAATCAAATTTCATAAAGTTTACAACACCATGTAACTCATATCGCAAATCATCAATTATAGGAATTAAATACTCATCTTTTATGGTATACTTATTAAGTTCCCTATAGCTTGGACACATGTGCCAAGGGTCATCCTTTTTACGTACCATCACCACTAGAGAGGAATAAGCACTTTGGCTATGTCAGATAATTCTTGCCTCAAACATTTCTTGTCCTATCTTTTCTATCTCACTCTTCTATACAAATGGCTACCTATAAGGTCGAATATCGGTTGCCTAGAACCCTGGTACCAGTTGAATGACATGATCAAGATACCTTTTGGGTAGTAGTCCTTTCCAAATATCTCTAAAAACTATTGAGTGCCCACCCCTCACAATTACTAGTAGATATGGTTGTGTAGGCACCTTTTTTGGTAATGCTTTTAATGAAAACATTGCACCCCAAACCCATCCACTCCTTTTTAAAAAATCTTCTACTTTGATGAGAGCTTTCCAACTCTAGGGACTTTGCATGTAGCCCACATAGCTCAAATGTCCTTTTTGAATGGAAATGCATGAGCAGCTCTTGAAAATTAAACTCAATCATCCCCTAAGTAGTGAACCATTGGACTCTAAACACAATGTTTGTGGCACCCAACCAATATTGTCACCTTCTATTTTTTTTAGGAAACCCACTACCTTGAAAGTCTATGGGGTGCTAATAGGAAAGTGCATGACAAATAATAATTGGTTAGGTACTTCTTGTCTCTTTATCTAACTCATCAACACCCTCTGGCTCTACTTTTTCATCTTCTTCATTAGCACCTTCAATGTAAAACAACTTTTCAACACATTTATGCCCACGACTATATTTGCTATCATGGTTTAAACAAAACCCTTTTGTCATTTTCTCTTCAATTTGTTGATTCAATCTGGTAGGTTGCCAAATTGACAATGTTGGAGTGCTCCAATCTTTGATGCTTGTGAAGGCCTACATTTTGTGGGTAATACTTTTTCCCTTGCCTTACAAACCATGATAATAGAATCAAAGATAGTACGTGGATTAAACATGTGTACCTCATACTTGATGTGATCCTTGAGTCTCCTAAAAAATAGGTCATTTAAGTTCTCATATGTGATTGTCTCCAAACACAAGGATAGATTTTGGATTTGCTAAATATAAACCTTGATCAATCTAGTTTGACGCACACACCCATCAATACTAATGATTTGTTCAAGTTCCAAATACAAAGATGTCATTGTGACCTTATGCCTTGTGGGATCCAATGTACATCAAAAAATAAAAATAAAAATCCATATAATTGTTCCAAGTGACCAGATCTCTGCCCAATCTCATCCAACGATTGAGTGATTTTATTAAGATCTCCTTTATTAGCCATTTCATTTTGTATGTTTTGCACATTGTAATCAATCTGACTCAATCTATGATCTAACGCAAAAAAAACTAGGACAAAAGATCCACCAATTTTAGACTCCATCTCTTCTTTGTTAGGCATTCATTTTGAAGTGTCAGAACCCTTGCCTTGACCCCCTAGTGTGTGGATTAACCATGCAAGGATTTTAGGGTTCAAGGATTAAAAATAAGGTTTCCAGAGAATTATATCATTGCAATTATGTCACCAAGATTATCCAATCACTGGTATATTACGCAAGGGTACAAACAACCCAAAAAAATTGAAAACCCTAAAATAGGTTTGACAAAAAAAGTTGTTATGATCACCTCAACAAGACAATTCCAACAACTACAATATTGCATAGAGGTTTCTGAAGAAACAAAAATCTTGTTTTTTTTGTAGAAAATACCAAAACAATACTACACAGACAAAAAATTTAAATTCTTTTGTAATCAAAAAGTTGTGCTTTTCCAATCCTTCAATGCCCAAAAAAAAAAATGATCTTGACCCCAAAAAAATGCAACAAAAAAAAAATGCCCAAATAGAAGCCCTAATACCACTTCTATTTAAATCAATTGGTTAGATAAAACAAATTCACAACAATGAATAGAAATCTAATCAGCTAGAGCAAAGCAACAACACCACATCACAATAATGACAGTGAAATAGAGCAAATCCACACCAAATATTGATGGCAAAGCAAAATACTAAAAATATATGACTAGGCCACTTCGAGGGACAACCTCCACAACCTTGAACTAAAAGCATAATTTGTAATAAGATAACTTAATATTAACCACTACCACCCATATATATTATACTAAAGCTATGGATACTCCATAAGTTGACACTACTAACCAATATGAAGATATATAAATTATCATATGATTAAGTACAAAGTTATGTTGACCACAAGCCGGCCACACATCTCAATACACACTAGCAGTTGAGGGCATAGTATTATTAGTCATACCTAAAATAAGGTTTTACCTTCCCCCACAATTATTAGATGTGTGGTTATATATAGGCAACATCTATCATTGGAAATCATCATCTATCACATACTACTGAATAATTTTAGTTAGTAAAGGTAGAGAGGTTTGGCTCTCATAGCTGGATATACATTGGAGTTATTTGTAAAGGAATATTGTATTGTTAAACCCTATGTTAAAGGTATTTATATTTATGTTTTGATTATATTGAAGATTATGGCACATTGGCCCACCATACATCCGTGTTGTTCAAATATGATTTTGTTCAACATTATTCTATATATTAGATCTTTTGTTCTGAACAAAAAATGTTATAAGCAAATGTCTAAAGAAGCTCACATATCCTTATCATGTAAGGCATCTAGTGATACAATAGAATCACATTACGGCAAGTTGTGTGCATAAGCCTTTGCCTTTGCCTTTGCCTTCATCCTTATCCCTTGTCGGCTCTTAATCTCTTCTTGTTTTGGTGTGGTGTCCTCCATCTCTTCAAGATGACTTATAACCCCAAGGTATATAAACATCTTCAAGAGGACTTGCAACCCCAAGACTACATAAATCTCTTCAAGGTGAATTGTAACCCCAATGCTATATAAATCTTTTCAAGATGCATTGTGAAAATCTCTTCAAGTTGACTTACAACCCCAAGGCTATAAACCAAAGGAGCATCCACATTCATAAAATCCAAGATAGCGAGGATGTGGAATTCCCTTTGAATTAACAATTCCTAGGGTCAATGGAAGTGGAGATTGATAACACCGTCAAAAAAAAAAAACCTCCAAGTGGTAAAACTTGATTTGTTCAAATAAGTTCGACAGAATGGCATACATATGATGTATCCAAGGTCAACATCATTGCAATTGAAGTCTTTATCTAGGACTTGACAATGAGTAACAACAAACTTAAGCCCTAGGGTAATTTCTAAGTTTGTGGCTATAACAAATGTAAATAGAAGGTTGTCATATTGCCTCGTAGTTGTGTGTGTTAGTGAAAAAGTTTCTAAGCTATATCTCATCTTTAGCAAAAACTCGTGATATGGTATTCAACCCAGATGTGTCATCCATGAAGCTTTTCTTGACCAAGAGATAATTGATTTGAACATCCATGTACAGCGCTGAGTCATTTTGCATCATGAGGTCATACTTGGAGGTCCCTTATTAAAATAATTTTGCATCATTGACCAAATATATAGAGTGGTTCCCACAATTCCATCATATATTTATGGAAAGTCCTGATTTCCCATTCATGGAGGCATTCTTTGTAGTATTATACTTCCTACATATTTTTCAATAGGCAACCAATTCTTTGTAGTATTATACTGTGTATTATACTTCCTACATATTTTTCAATAGGCAGCCACTTGAGAAAATTCAAGTAAATGCTCTGTTAAATTTTTTATGTAGTATTTGTATTAATTAATAGTTAAAAGAACATATTTACCAAATTGTATAAGATTTTGTGGTGATTGAAAGTAAGCAAGCATCATGGAGTAGAATAAGCAATAGCAAACACCTCCATGGTAACTCCAAGTGATGATCCATATGCTAGCATAATATGTATAAGATCAATTTCAGAAGGAAATTACAAAGCAAATTCTAGCATGACAATTAAGTGTCTTGTGCTGGTTTTGAGAAGATTACCTAAATGGCTTTTTATTTGTGTTATTTTCAAATAAGCAATACCCCCCCTGCCTATATAATTGTCATTGACCATGCCAGTGCCTGATTTTTGGTCACCTTGGAGCATTGATGTGGTTTCTTTCCTTGGAAACCATAATCCTACTAATAAAATTGACCTTAAAATCAATCAAGATATCAACAAATTTCTCAAATACACAGCAAGTTTTGTCAAGATAAGCAATTCCATACAGCTCATTCTAACCAGAAAACCGCTTGAAATGCAATTAATTTATGAGTTTTTTAGTACTTGAGGTCCTGACCACAAAATTATACATTTGAATACCAGAACACATGGAGAAATAAAATAAGATCAATTAAGTGATATTTCAAAGGGAAATTACATAAACATTCTAGCATGACAATAAAGAGTCTTGCGTTGGTTTTGAGATGTTTATCAAAATGGCTTCCTATTTATGTGGAATTTTCAAATCAGCAATACTCCCCCTTCACTACTGAATTGTCATTGACCAGTCCACTGCCTGATTTTTGGTCACCTTGGGTCATTGATATGGTTTCCTTCATCTGAAACCATAATTATATTAATATAATTGACCTTAAAATTAATCAATTTCTCAAATACGCACTTCAAGTTTTGTCAAGATAAGCAATGGCATACAGATTGCTCTAACCAGAAAACTGCTTGAAATGCAATCAATTCATAAGTTTTGAGTGCTTGAGGTCCTGACCACAAAATTATACATTTGAATTCCAGAACACAATGATGAAACAGAATGGCCAAAAACACTCATTTGAAAAGAAAATTCAGTATCATTAACATGGAATGTGGTCTCACTCATCCTATCACAAAGTAAATGCTATCTCCTACTGCCTTTCTGCTATATCTGATACATAAGCATTACATATATCGGAATTCAGAATATGTTCCAGAAAAGTATAAATGAAATGCCAGGAATCCAGAATCACTAGCAACAGTTGATCAAAGCTTACAAGATTGTTTTATGCTGGTGTAGTTCTTAGGAACGCTTCACCCCCAGTAAATTCACTACAAGTTCCCAAGTGACAATTGCTGCAGCATTGGCAGGGAAAGCCCTCACTAATGTAGGCCCTAAACCAGCATATAACCCTTTGAAACCAAGCTCTCTATGAATCTGCAGAAATAGAATCAGAAAATTGTTCCATACTTGTTAATATGAGCAATTCCTACTTTTAAATCCATATTTTGGTTATTCAAGACTATTCTTATTAATAGAACAAATCCTGAGAAAGAATCAGAAAAATAAGTCATTGTGTGGTATTGGAATATTTACTGTATTAATAAGAACCTTCTATAAGCTTGTTATAAAACAGGTATAGAAATGCTTGGTGACGTCATAAATAATATCTTATTTATGCAGAAGAAGAACACAAAAAGATAATATGCCACCTCCAATCCTAACAGGTATCCTAAGCACTGTCATAACAATCGTATTGCCTTGTAAAAGCCTAAATATTCTGGTATTTGTGAAGCTACAATAAACAGCTTTACTGGAAAAAGGAATGTTTTTTCTGAAATTAAATCCATGGCAAAATGAAAGATATTAGTTCCTACCACACTGATTGTGTAAACAAGACTCCTGCTGGTATTAATATTTGGAGCTGTCTGAATACGGGTCTTTGCAACATCAAGTGGCAAAACTGCTGACCAAAACTGCAAAGCAAATCATCGGTTCCATCACACACAATTGATCTAGAAGAATTCAGTTTAAAAGAACGATTTCCAAAGTTGCATGTTACATACCGCAATACCTCCAAGCCCACCAGTGATAACTCCAACTCCTGCTTCTATAAGAATTTTGGAAGAATGGTTGACAAATTGAGAAGGTTGGGAATCTGCTTGAGGAGTCACCTTAGCATGCATGCTAATAATTGAAAGCATATAATAACGAGTCAATTCATAAGTGCTGAAAAAAACTGCATTTCCTATTGACTCTCTCAAGAATGTAGTTAGGCCACCATGAAATAAACCTTGTACCTGAAGCATTGCACACCCAACAAAATAATCAAACAGCATCTTGCATATTTAAGGATGACATATGTGAAGTATTGATATTGCACCATGACAAAGACATATCAGATAGTATGAACAATTTAACAACCGATAAAGACTTACCCCTTCATTTCTAAGAGTTTTCAGTGCACAGTCCAGAGGCCCGCCATATCTCTGGTGATGCTTCTTCAGTTGCCGGTTGTCTTTTTCCTGAACTTGCAACCTACACTGCAAAACAACAAATATTCACTGTTCTGTTATATATATATATATATATATGGAAAGCATTTAGAAAACACAAATTCGATATCTGATTACCTTTATCAGCTCTGTTGGGCACAGTATAAAACTAATTAATGCTCCACCAAAAGCTGCAGAAGGAACAACAATTTGAAGTTTGGGCCTGCCGCTGCCCGGATCTCCTCCCTTTCCAAAGAACCACCATACCAAATATGATTGCATCAGGGCTGCAGACATAAACTACCCACTACAAGATGGAAAAACAAACATCAAAAACTTGCTACAAAAGGTGAACATACGTTTGCTGTTAATTACCTAGTACTAAAGTAAACATACAGAAAATTCTAGAAGCATTGCCTGATCAAACAAACAATGCACATTGGCAAGGACAAACCTGCAAAGCCAACTTCATTTGAGAATATACACCAAATAGAAGTGAGCTTTCCATAGCCATGCCGGCAAAAGATGAGGTTGCACCTGTGTAGAGACCCTTCACCTGAAACATGGAAAGAGAAGCATGAAGTGATTCAGTCGAGTCTGCAGCGTACACTTCATCACTTCTAAGTATATGTAAAATATAATATAGCCAAGCACTTTTGGTAGAAAGGACATTTTCATTGTCAAAGGTTGTAGAAGCTCAGAACTGTGCATGCTCTCTAAAACAGAACATATGACCATAAGAAAATATCTCAAACCAGAATAATTAAAGTATTTTGCAAATGAGCAGCATATGTAAACGAATAATGTGAGATTTAAGCATTTGGAAAATCCTATTCTACCAGGTAACTGTGCCAATATTACGATGTAATCAGGCTTATGGAGTAACTGACATATAATTAGGCCTTTCGGTCATCAAAATCTTTACATATTCCCCATACAAAGTGGATACAACGTACATTTTCTTCTCCAACTTGAAAGCCTCCTACATTTTGTATGAAGAATATGATTGGGAAACAACAAAAAAGGGTGAAGCAATGACAATTTTGTTACAACATTCACAAACAAGTCGCAGAGATTAATGAAATAGAAATATATAGGATTATTATTGCATGCAGAACATGTTGGAAACACCTACGTGAAAATATGTAAGGAATCAACCATGCTCATGAGTCTTTCTAAATTAAAATCCCTGTATGTATCCTTGGCTGCAATTTAAGTTGGCTGCAATTTAAGATTTAACAAGAAACACTCACTAAACTTATAAAAAGAACAATTTCAACTTCAATAAAGATATCAAACTTCAATATAAAGGTGACTTGCTTTTATTTGTAATATTTGAATTTGTAATCGGGGATTTCAGTCAGATTGTTAAAACAAAATGAGCGCACATACACCTAATTCAGTAACTCAACTATTCTAAACTCGTAAATACTAGAGGCAGTCTGAAGACCTATAAAGCTTCAAGGGCATGTATTTATAGAATCCTTCGTGATATATGCATTTAATGAGTACCTGAAGCTTCGTGCACTAGACACGCCATGTGTATTAATTAGCTCACATCACAACATGGTTGCATGTGTCTCAGGGACAGGGGGACACGGGGATGTGGGTGCGGGCTTTCCAGGATAGCAGAAAATTTCCTGGATTTTGGAGACAGCAGGAGCACAGCTATTAAAAAAATATATAAAAAATAATATTTAAATCTTTAAAATACAAATAAGTTAGTCTCGCCTCCGCTCGCCCCAGTGAAGGTCGCTGGGCGGAGTCGCAGTGTCCCAATTGGGATTGGGGATACCTCTGGGCTTAAAAAAAAAATACAAATAAATTAGAAAAAAATAAAACATATTTATGCTTTTCATATGGGTTTGGAAGTGTTTTATCCTCTTTTTTATTACAGGTGTGGTATAAAAAACTCTAATCTTTATGCCAACAAATTCTCTATAATTTCTCTTTAATGCATATGAAAGAGAAGAAAAACTATAAAGATGCTATCTACATCAGTCTCCTGATTCCATTTAAAAGTATTAACATGAAATGCCCTGAAAACACATTGAAGAGGCACGATATGACAGTTGCTGCTGAGGCATAATTATATTTAAACAGTAGCTTTGTAATTATTCTTCTGATATCCTAACCGCAGCAAAACGGTTACCAGACTAAAACTACATTGCCATCCACATAAGAGCCTTTTTTTTTCAAAGTATGTTTTTTTGTAGGAAACTTCTTTGTGATTATTCTTCTAATATCCTAACTGCAGCAAAACATTTACCAAACTAAAACTACATTGTAATCTAGATTAAAGCCCTTTTTTTCAAAGTATGGTTTTTTGTAGGAAACTTCTAGGTGACATCTCTGAGATGTATCCGTTTTTCAAGGGATGTCCTCATTTGTTTTCTATTTTCGGGAGAGGGTAGGACGTCATATCCCCATCCCCAAGACATCCAGGATGTCTCCCAGACTCTCAGGGACACATCCCCCTGTAACACTGCATCACAAGAATTCTCCTGCAAAACTTCTTCAAATGCAGAGAAAAGGTTGAAATACCCCTTCTAATTGTTCTTACTGGCTTGGGCTAAGCTTTGCATGCAGTCAATTCAAGAACAAATGCTTAAATAGAGGGCAATAGAGAGAAATCCATATGAAATCCAAGGATGCCCAAGAGAAATTAAAACAAATTTCAAGAAAGAATAGTGTGCACAATGTTTTCCTATTGTGCCTTAAATTGGCTCTCTTCTATTCCAGAGTGTCGAATGATTTTTTATGGCCAATTGACAAGGTTGATTGCCAGATGAATAGTGATATTAGCAATTGTTCCAACCATATATATGATTTTACTTTTGCATATCATAAAAATCAATCATATGAATGAACATTTAGTATCCCCACCCAGCGGCACCTTACATTCCAGAGCTTTAGTAGGAGCCCTGTATTTGATTTGACCGAGTTGTACTCTTATACTTTGACCTGCACATTTATCCAGCCACATTTTGGTTCAGACTATTCCATAGACTTTCAGAACAAATTTTTGACATGTACCTGCACCATACATCAATATATGCCATGTCTATGAGTTAAGTATCATCTCAAGTTGATTCAATATCTATTTTTAATTGAATGAATTTGTGCATATGCTTGCAGTAGTTTTCCCTTGGATTTCGTCATATTTGTAGTATTGTATTCCCATTTGTTTTTTATGCAGATTACAGGATCCATTGTTCCATGGGATTGAATGAGTCAGCCAGATTGACAAGAATATATTAGACAAACAACAATGCCGATATCCTCCCTACTGCCCTGTGCCAACCATGTCCATTGACTGGCCCAAGTGGCTTCGTCTGTTGTGTGGGTGGATAGCCTTGCTCCCACCCTCGGTCCTGGTCTTCATGGAGACTCATTCCCTCAGTAGCATGGTAAAGCTAAGACTCCCAAGTCGTGTCTCCATATATACGCCATCTTGCAATGGTACTCACCCAAGATGTAGGGAGCCCATGCTCTCCCCCACTAACTGTCCAGACATAAAATCCTGGCAAAACGCATGCCCTATCCTCTTGGTCATGCTGTGCCATTGTGGCCATAATCACTACCTTGTGTGGAAAGATGCCTTGCACCTCTCAATCTATTGTGAACAGACGGTCATCCATCTGTATGGCAAACCTATGCTTTATCCTCTACAGTCAACCTATCTATGCATTGTTCCCATGCTCACTCCATGGGGTCGATACACATCTTTAATGCTGAGTAGAGCCTTGAGCTTGGCACCAGCTGAAATGTGAGTGTCTGGGTCCCAAGTCATTGCTAGGGTTTTGACCAATGCCTAGTCAAACTGTATGGAGGTGATGTGGGCCAACCTCAATAGCCCTACAACCTGCAACATATCCCCATACATGCTAGTGTGGCCATGTAATGTCCCCAAATGAGACAATTAGGCAAATTTGGGGTTTTACAACAAACCCTACCTAATTTAAAACCCTTTCTTTCAAAGACTCTGAAAGTACAAATTTAGCTAATAACACACTTCAAAAAATGAAGCAATATTCAGTGATTTCTTCCACCAAACCCTTAGGCGATTAGGGCAAAAAATCGGGTTTGGTACTTTTAACCCTCCGAATGATATGAATTGAGCTTTGTATTGCAACCACTAATTTTAGAAGTCAGAATATTCACTCAAAATTTGAAACTCAAAATTCTATAATTTATTATAGCAAAAATTACTGCGGAATATCATAAATTCACAACTTCCACAATACTTGGAATTTCCATGCAAGTGATAGCTCAAAATGATCACAAAAAAAGTAGTTATTAAACAAAATTAGAATTAGAATTTTTCCATCACGAGAAGCCCATCAAAACGTATCCCGAAATTCCCAAAACCCTAGTTCACTGCTGAAATAATATAATAAATTCAGAATATTGTCTAGGGCACAAAATCATCCTAAATCATATGCAACTCAACTCTCAAACCATTTGCCAAGTTGTAATAAATTGCTTAAAATACCTCTAACCCTAGAAGAGGGTTCCGAAAACAATTTGCCCTCTTGAGAGAGATTGTCACCTCCCAAAGCAAGTCGCCAACCTTAGGATGGCCTCCAGAATCAACTAAACTCTTGAAACCAAGCTCGCCCACCTCTTTGACTTGCAAATCATGAATTTCCAGCTCTCTAAAGGGTTTGAAACAACCCTTGATGAATGTGGTGTCCAAAGACACCTTTGTGAATTCACTTGCATACAATTATGCAAAATTAAGACGCAATTACAGCCCTTGAATAGAGCTGCCCTGATAGAAAACTGGAGGTTTTTGTCATGTCCCCTTTTTAGTGGACATTGACAGACTTGATGATTAGCCTATTATGCGACCTTCGTAGGCTGATAGGATGGATAGAGGGTTAGGATGGAGCTTGGCTTGGCTTCGATTAGTAGAATTTCCACAGTTAGCTTTCATTCAGGCTCTTTCGGACACATTTGGCCTGAGCTCCTATTATTTAGGGATATTAGACATGCAGCGGAGCACCCTTGTTTTAGTATGGTCATGTGCAGAATCACTCCCTGATTCACCAGCCTCAGTCGGTTCGAGAATCCGACATGTATAGAGGGAGATATTAATATTTGATTGATTTAATCAAATATTAATTATTTAGCCTATTTTTAATTATGAAACCCTAATTCTAATTTAAAAAACCCTAATTAGGGCAAGCACATCTTTTTGAGGGTATAAGGGTTTCTCATGGAGGCCATTATTGATTATGGATTGATTATTGATTTTGATATTGAAGAATTCTTCTGTGAAGACTGAGCCAAGGGTTCCAGGATTCCTTTTGCATTGGAGAACGTCAACTCTTCAGTGTGTGCGATTTAGAGGCTGTGAAATATCAGCTGATTTATTGCCAATTTGAGAGATAGCTTCATACAGAAGTTATCACAGAGATTTATAGGTTTGAGAGATAACTTCACATAGAAGTTATCACAGTATTGCAGATGATTTGAGAGATAACTTCACACAAAAGTTATCACAGCGTTTCAAGTATTTATTTCATTAGGTTTTGCTTTCTGTAATTGTCCAGATTAAGCTTTGATGTATTAGGGCCATATTCCTTGAGATCTGGTATCCAGCATAGAGGCCGCAACATATTATCTTGCTTCTGTACGGAATCCGTACCGATCCGTGCAAGTCCGTACAGTTCTGCATTAGGTCGTACAGAGCCGCAGGCAACTCAGAGACCGACATCGGCATCCCAGTGACTGACATCGGCCGACTGAAGACCGACGTCGACAGAGAAGCCAACCGACAGCGACCGACGTCGGCAGTATATCGACCGACGACGGCGACTGTGTGTTGACACAGAAACCAGAGACGTCTAGATTCAGGGTTTGTTTCCAGATTTGCAAAAGATCAGGGTGTTAAGATAGTATTTGTAATATTCTTTGATATGCATGACAGAGGACTTATTTGTAATCAACTGGATGAATAATAAGATCAGTGATTTGGCAGTTAAGAGATTTACTGTGATTTATTTATTTATTTCGAAATTTATTCTGCAAAATCGTATCTTTGTTCAGAGCTTTTGTCTTTCTATATTCCCTATTTGAAGGGGATATTACAGTGGTATCAGAGCTTAATTCTACAAGGGTTTCTACAGAAAGTCCCCCTAGAAAGGGGATATTACAGTGGTATCAGAGCTTTTGCTTAGAAAAAGGAGCCCCTAAGAAAGGGACATTACAGTGGTATCAGAGCTTAATTCTACAAGGGTTTCTACAGAAAGTCCCCCTAGAAAGGGGATATTACAGTTTTCGTCCCCAATTCCTTGGTGCACTTGAAGGTTTCCGTCCTCAAGTCACTTGTTCAAGCTTTACATACTTGCACAAGAATGTCAATATCCAAATAAGCATAGCCTTCAAATGAATCCTTACTTGCCTTTAAATACCACTCCTCCAAGTGTGGCACCCAAAATTGGAGGGGAGAGTTACCTTTCTTTTTTAAAAATATTAAAAGATCCTCGTAATTTCCCTTTAGGCCTTAAGTGCCCAAGACCTATAAACCCCACCACCTAAGTGAGATAGAAACATAAGGTGCTTTTAATAACTCAACTCAAAATTAGAAATATAAAGTACCCTTTCCATTATTAACTCCTCACAAGTGGCCCACAATGCTCCCTTTCATTCCTCTACCCTTAGCCATCAGAAACAAGAATGGGCTAAGGGTCCCACGAGGGTCTAGATCAAAATTGGGGACATTACAGTCCTCCACACCCAAAATTGTTTGTCCTCAAGCAATTGCAATACCCAAAGAGGTGTCCCAACATACCTTATGATGCAATGTCCACATGTGATTCCATCCCAAGGAAAAGAATCCTCAATTGGCTCCTTCATTCTGTTGTACATGTGCTTTAGAGGCTGCCCCGACGTTCTAGAAATGTCCTCATAGCCTTCCAAAGGCTCCCTATGCTCCCAATCAACCACCCTTTTCAATACCAAGTGATGGATGAGCAAACTCCCTTCCCTCATACCTTCTCACTTCGAAGAGGAGGGAATTTCAGAAAGTGTATCATATGTATTCCACTCTCTACCCATTTGTTCTAACAATGCTTGTCCTTTCTTTGTGTAGAGATGGTTTTCACTATTAGTTGTGTATGCATATTCACAAGGATTAACAATTGATGGTTCAACACAACCTTTGGGGAAGTCCCAAACGAACCATTCAATTCAGATTGTTGGGTTTTCCTTTTAAGTTGTTCATTTTCTTCAACAGATAGAGAATCATGGTTATGCACTTGGCTGATCCCTCCATAAGGTTGATCCTCTATTGTATGTAAGCCCTCTGTCTCTGTGCATTGATGTGTGGCTTCAGATTGTGCCTCACTTGAGACTTCATTTCTAGCCCCCAATTTCTCTGCATTATTTTCTGGCCTAAGTCTATTGATATCAAACATTGATGCTTCCTGCTGCCGCTGTCCTTTCTCCAGATTACTTTTCCTTCCAGACTTACAATGATGAGTCAGGGTTGGGACTTGTAAGTCTAAACCTGCTGAACTGGTCATGTCATCTTGACACCCATGTGTTGCGTGACAAGGATCTACACCATCTTCAGACTTAAACTTTGCAATCTGCCTTTTGACAAAGCATTTACCATCTCCAATTTTTAACTTCTTAAATGGATTAACAAGCTCCGACCTTTCACAACCTTTTGAAGCAAACAACTTATGGCCTGCATCCCTCAACTGTTTCCCAGTAAAAGTTTGTTCTTCATCTCTGGCAACTTTGACTTGAGATAAGAGGTTATTTTCATAGTAAATATCTACTTCATCCTCACCAATCAAATTCGAAGGTATTCTTTTAGACGTGCCACTCTTTCGCCAGCTTTTTCTGCTCACACTGTCTGAATTCTTTTCACTTGATGACATGCTATGTGTATTACATGTGAAAGGGACAGCATATCCAGAGTCTTTTAAAGATTTTAACAAATTAAGCCCTCCTGACCAGGTTTGACCACCCAAAGCTCGGACCTTAAAGGGCGATTCTGTAGCTGACTGTTTGGAAGTTTGGCATGCCTTTTGAGAGGTATCAGTTACTGAGCATACCAATGAAGAGGGCTTTTTAGAGCTACAAGGCTGAACTACTTGTTTATTTTCTAGAACATGATCTATCATTCCCATGTTAGATGAGTTTGTGCCTGAAAAGTGCATATTAGTATCTGCTTTTGTTGCCCTCTTAAAATCATTCCTTGCAACTGTATTGAATTGTTGACTTTGCCGCCGGGGGGTCTTTGGCAACTATTTTGCCATTTCATGCATATTCCTCCATTCCTTGCCCCCTCTTAAACCCCCAGCATTACACAAGGATCGCAAATGGCATATTCCAAGCGTCTTTAAATCAGATTTTAGAAGTTTTATTTGGAGTTTTTCTGAGTTTTTTGGCCTTCCTGGCTTAAGGTTTCCTTTATCTCGCTGAAGGAATTCCTTTGAAACAATTTTTTTAGAGTTGATGTCATGGTCAATTGTATCATCATCTCTGATGCATTCACATTGTTTGTCATTCTTAACTGAGTCAAACAATGATCTTGCATTCCCTTTTCTTCCAGCAGTTTTCTTCCCAATCACAACTGACTTTTAAGTTCCTAATTTATGCTTCCGTGTTGCCATGCCTTTCACTTTAGTCACTTCAACCTTCTCATCTGGAGTTCTCCCATTGAGGTCAATATATCCTTCACTAGCGTGCTTGTTACTTCCAATATGCTTCATTGCTAAATTTTCAACGGTATTTGAATTATGTTGCTCTCCAGTGGATTTCCTGCTTGCATGATTAGAAAAATTGGTTTCTATTGCATTACTTTTATTTTTACGTGGTCTTCCACGTTTCCTTTTAACTTCTGCCACCTTTTCATTAGAAACAACTGTTTTGAAATAAGAAACTGGTTCTGCTTCATTTCTTTCAGAACAAATCTCAGCCTGCCCTCCAATGGTTGCCAAAATTGAATGTTCTTCCCCATTATGCCGACCAGTAGCAACTAAAAAGAGTGTAGCATTTCCAGTTGCACAGAATTCCTGTTCCTGATGCTTTATTTGATGCTTCGAACCCCGTCGGAAAATATATGTATGAAGAAAACCGGGCAATGCGATTTTTACCTTATGTTGCAAATCATGAAGAACTGGAATCAAGCAAGAAGGATAAGATAATCGATGTGTTTTAATTCCATACGTACTCTCCCCGAACAAGAGAGTTTGTTGTGCAATTGGTTTCAAAGGACATTGAAAAGCTGATGCTAATAAGGGTGCCTGAAGGTTTAGAAGATCTGAGTCAAATGATATTGGCGGATGGCAATTCTGTAGGCAGGCCAATAATTGATGCCAAATCTTCATTAGGAGCATTTTCTGGCCTGTATCGTCTGATATCTCTGAATGCACAGAACCTCTAAACCACTTGACTAAAGGCTTTGAAAGAACCTGCATGTATTGCAACGTATCATGTTGTGACTTGAGATAGTTAGAAAAGCAAACCAATCCCTCACAGACCCTTGAAACAGAATCTATATATATCTTTGAAATGTTGGTCTGAGCTTCCCATGCTACAATAAAATACCTGGACGCAAGAGCCAGAATGTTTCCATCCTCACAACCGTTTGCACCAATAATCTTGGCACTGCTGTCAAGGTCATAAGACCTTGCAACAATCTTGCATGATGCCCTGTGAATGTTTTCTGTTTGCTTGAAACTTAAAATTTTCTCCAGGTCCTGTATTATAGGGTTGCTTTTAGAATGGTTTTCAGGATCTGAACAAGCGCTAAGGGTTCTGAGAGTATCTGAACAAACAAGAGAATGTCATACTGAGTTCACAGATATTTGGAGAGAGAACCTAATACTTCACAAATCGTCTTCATGGGGTCATCCATGAACACCTTGGTTTATTTGTCTTCTTCTCTTTGAATTTCAAACCTTCTAATACTTTGCTGCCCCAAAGTACTTAGCATTTCTATATGTTGGCCAATCATTTGCAACCCTCTTTGCTGCTCCAAAAACTCAGATTTTGATGCTTAATCATTAAGATCTCTCCATTAGGTGGCTGACTTTCAAAATCAGCTTCTCGTGCCATTGATTTATTTAAATTTTCTGAATTAATTCCAAGCTGTTCGTACCTCATAAAGGAGCCTTGTTTGACTGACTTTTGGTCATTGGTAAGCTCATGGAGTGGCTGCCCCTTGTACAATTGTAAATTCAGCTCTGACACTTGTTTTAATGGCTGTCTTTCCTCTAAACGGAGTTCTTTGTCATACACCTTTGTTGATTTAGGCGTGGTTGGTTCCCTTTTCCTTTCAAACTTATCGATTATCTCTTCCAACAAATCTTCATGTGTTCCCATCATGCTATGCCTTTGTGTCATCCTTCTTGATGCCACCACTTATGAGCAGCCCCATCCAAAAGTTGGATAACAAAAAATTAGTGCCTCTTTTCGACCTCTAGGCCTCAAGTCAAGATACTCAATCATCATATCAACCCAAACTCTTACTGGATTACCTGGATCACCATCAAAAGTTGGAAGAACTATCTTCCCCAAATCAACCTGTGCATCCATGTACCCATGGTGCCTCTTACCATACCTCAAGCCTAGTCAATATTCGAAGCTCCTTCCCCTACAGTATATAGGTGCAAGAGTCAAGTACTCATCATAATCCTCCATGAGATCCCAACGAACCAAGGGCTGGTCTTCATGATTTTGGCCCTGTGTATTACCTTTCATCCTTTCCTGTTCCTGATTGATATAGACCCTAAATCCCACAAATGGCCAAGATATGGCTCTAATACCACTGTATTGTCCCCAAATGGGACAATTAGGCAAAGTTGGGGTTTTACAACAAACCCTACCTAATTTAAAACCCCTTCTTTCAAAGAATATGAAAGTACAAATTCAGCCAATAACACACTTCAAAAAATGAAGCAATATTCAATGATTTATTCCACCATACCCTTAGGCAATTAGGGCAAATAATCAGGTTTGGTACTTCTAACCCTCCAAATAATATGAATTGAGTTTTATATTGCAGCCACTAATTATAGAAGTCAGAATATTCACTCAAAATTCAAAACTCATATTTCTATAAATTATTATTGCAAAAATTACTACGGAATTTCATAAATTCACAACTTCCACAATACATGAAATTTCCATGCAAGTGATAGCTCAAAATGATCACAAAAATAATATCTATTAAACAAAATTAAAATCAGAATTTTCCCATCACGGGAAGCCCACCAAAAACTGTTCCAAAATTCTCAAAACCCTAGTTCACTGCTAAAATAATATAATAAATTCAGAATATTGTCTAGGGAACAAAATCACCCTAAATCATATCCAAATCAACTCTCAAACCATTCGCCAAGCTGTAATAAATTGCTAAAAATACCTCTAACCCTAGAAGAGGGTTCCGAAGACAATTTGCCCTCTTGAGAGAGGTCGCCACCATCTCAAAGCAAGTCGCCACCCTTGGGATGGCCTCCAAAATCAACCAAACTCTTCAAACCAAGTTCGCCCACCTCTTTGACCTGCAAATCATGAATTTCCAGCTCTCTAAAGGGTTCGAAACAAACCTTGATGAAGGTGGTGTCCAAAGACACTTTTGTGAATTTACTTGCATACAATTATGCAAAATTATGAGGCAATTACATCCCTTTAAAAGAGCTGCCCTAATAGAAGACTAGAGGTTTTTGTCCCCAACTCCTTGGTGCACTTGAAGGTTTTCGTCCTCAAGTCACTTGTCCAAGCCTGACATACTTGCATAAGAATTTCACTATCCAAATAAGAATAACCTTCAATTGAATCCTTACTTGCCTTTAAATACCACTCCTCCAAGTGTGGCGCCCAAAATTGGAGGTGAGAGTTACCTTTCTTTTTTTGAAATATTAAAAGATCCTCTTCATTTCCCTTTAAGCCTCAAGTGCCCAAGACCTATAAACTCCACCACCTAAGTGAGATAGAAACATAAGGTGCTTTTCATAACTCAACTCAAAATTAGAAATATAAAGTACCCTTTCCATTATTAACTCCTCACAAGTGGCCCACAATGCTCCCTTTCATTCCTCTACCTTTTGCCATCAGAAACAAGAATGGGCTAAGGGTCCCACGAGGGTCTAGATCAAAATTGGGGGAATTACAAGCCATAATCACTACCCTGAGTGGCAAGATGCCTTGTACCTCTCAATTTATTGTGACCACGCGGTCATTCGTCTATATGGCAAGCCTGAGCTCTATCCTCTATAATCAATCATCTATCCACCATTCCCATGCTCACTCCATAACGTTGATAAACATCCTTAATGCTGAGTAAGGCCTCAAGTTCAGCGCTAACTGTAATCTGAGTTTTTGGGTCCCAGGGCATTGCTAGAATGTTGGCCAATGCCTAGCCAAACTGAATGGAGGTGACATGGGCCAGCCTTAATAGCCTTGCAACCTGAAACATATTCCTATCTACAACCCCTAGCTGGTTTGCCTCCCCATTGGTCCATGCAATTGCTATATCTAGGTTGCTCACCTAAACAACTTGTGCGAGGGCACATCGTGGTGGGTGTTGGAGGAGCTCATGGATCCCATCTCAGTTTTTTCTAGCCTCTTCAAGTAGTTCTTGCCAATCATGTCCACAAAATTACAAGTAAAGCACATTAGAACGATCACTTAAATCATAAAAACTAACGAAAATACCTTAAAATTCAATATTATAGGGTTTCTGACAAATTCATGAAATGCAGTTTGTAGTACCACAATGCATGGCATTGCAGAATTTCTTGCATTTTTATGACACCACCAAGCATTTCGACCCAGTAACCTTTGAAACCCCCATTTTGTGAATTTTTCCCCTTTTAGCTATTGACAAAGAGGGATTCATTATGACTAGCTTTGAGAGGCGAATACTTCTAAGTCTGATTTTATCAAATTCCACTAGTGGAAATCAACAAAAAGGGTTTAATCTCTTTGTCGTGCCGCTAAAAAATGCAAATTTTCGCTTTTTTGGGATCTAGAATGTTGGACTTCAACAAAACGACAAAAAGGATTTGTCCTCTTTGCCCTGCCACTAAAAATTGTAAATTTTAGACTTTTTGGGATCTATGACCTTACTTCGACCATGTGGTGTGTGTGGCACCAACACATCCTCCAATACTTGAATGCCCAATCTCATCATTTGGTTTTGCTTGGATCACCTCTTCTCCTCTTGTGCAAATGCAAATGAGAAGCCTTTTTAGGGAAATTTTATTTATGCATTGACTCTCTCCCCTCCTTCGTAGGCCTTATTTATTTCCCACCCCCAAGTTGCTCCATTCACAACGAAACTTCTTCCTTGGAGGTTTTCTCATTTAGAACATTGTGTGGGGTCAGTAATAACTTGCTTTGCCGCTTGGCCCCTATTTGGCCCCCATTACCTCTTTTAGGGTTAGAGTTCTTGTTTTTCAAACTATTTTAGAGAGGACTATTTTCTATATGGCCTATTGCCTCTCAGTAAGTTTGGATTGAATGTTTTGTCGGGCTCAATGCTAGTGGAAGTGTCTCAATCACATTGTCGCTTTAGATCCCTACCCCATGACATATGTGTCAGAAGTCCATTCCGACTCCACTTTGTTGTTGTAGGCCTAGGACCAACTGAGACCTTTATGCCTCGTCCATTCGTTGTCCCATGCCTTTGCCTTGGGTCACCACCATGCATTTCAACCTAAGGACCATTGAAACCCTTCTTTTGTAAAAAAAATTCCCTTTCAAGTTGTGACAATTGTCAAAATTAAATTATTTACGACTGGCTTCAAGACACGAGCACATTGAGCCTGATTTTGTTGAATTCCACTGGTGGAAATCATTAAAAAGGGATTGATCTCTTTGCCCTACCACTAAAAATTGCAAATTTTGGCCTTTCGGGGGATCTATGACCTTGGAATTCAATGAAATCGACAAAAAGAATTTGATCTTTTTTTCCTACACTGAAAATTGCAAATTTCAATATCTTTGGGATCTATGATCTTACTTGGACAATACGGTCTAGTGCCTTCATGTCCTCCAATCCATGTCGGACCAGTCTCGTCGTTCAATTTCACTTGGCTCACCTCTTCTCCTCTTGTGCAGATGCAAATGAGGAAGCTTTTTAGGAGAGTTCTATTTATGCATCGACTCTGTCCCCTCTTTCACAGGTCCCACCCATTTCCCACCTCCTAGTTGCTCCATTCGCAATGGAATTTCTTCCTCGAAGGTTTTGACATGTGTCAGATGTTATGGTGGGATCTGATCACCTTGTTTCATGCACTTGGGCCTTGTTCAGCCCCATGACAAATTTTAGGATTAGGATTTCTCATTTTTCACACTATTCGAGGTGGGATAGCTTTCCATATTTCCTATTGCCTCTCACTAGGGTTGTCCTGCACCTTTTTGGGGGCTCACGCCAATGGAAGTGGCTCAATCACGCTTCCCCTTTAAAGCCTTTCCACATGTCATCCTTCTCAAAATCCCATGTTGACTTCCAACTCCACTTTGTTGTCATAGGCATAGGACCAATTGACGCTTTTTCGCCTCATTGAATGGTTGTCCCCAACCTTCGCCTTAACTTGCCTAGATAAAATTGAGGAAACCACCTGTGCATTGCCAATTTTGATTTGTGGTTTGTAGGCCTAGGGGAAATTGAGGTTTTGTCACCTCATCTATCGGTTGTCCTCTATCCTCACCTTGGAGTAGCTTTTCTTTGGTACCCCATTGCTTTCAAACCTCTATCTGCGTTTTGGGTGTGGGTCCCACTGAGTTTTTGATTGGGTTTTCTTGCATCATCTATGTTGGATCATTCAATCCTTCACCTCAACTTCTGGCAAGTCATTATCGTTGGTCATCAATACCTAAAGGCAATCACTCACTCTTGTCAACTTTGTTTGTTTACCCCATATTGTCTGCTACCTAACCAAATTGACTATTGCCTTCACCTTTATTACTTTCTTCCACATTTGACATCCACAGTGATTGCATTCTATTGTATAGCACAATTTGTAACCACCAAGAGTACATTGTCCTTCCTTGCCCACTTGGGAAGTTGCTTCATTCTCCATGTACCAATGTTACTGATAGAGTAAGTCATGGAAACCCTAAACCCGCAACAATGCCTTCGACTATCAATGATGCTTTGGGGACAAAATCAAAACCACCTTCTACCTCATGCTCCGTGAAACAAACTATACACTGGATTACCACGCTACCATTGGCACATTATTGGGATGCCCTTTGGCTTGGAGTCTCCTTTGTGCAACCATATCAAATTCACTTTTGAAAATATCACAGCTCGATGAGGTCTTGGACGGCCAAAGCCCTAAGCTTGTTCCCCATGTTGACCAAACCTACCATTTACATTCCTACTTTGTCTCCTATCATGTAATGTCCCTTTTAAAATAATCCACTAACCTATACAATTTTATGATTAATGCACTAGGTACAGCTGTAACTTTCACAAGTAATCATTGACATATTCACAAACAATTGGCAAACATGAACCATTCATTGGCAATTCTACAAATAGTTGGCATACATAACCCGCTATTGTTCTTACCACAAGACAATTTCACAAACAGTTGGCAAACATACTAGGCAGCAACATACAATATTGTTATTCTAAACCCTACTGAAATCATTCATATTAAGGAGCTATACAACACTAATAACAATACCAAAATCCCAACTGATTTATTTTATTTCAATAAACCAAATACACATAAACTAGTGAGATTATCAATGGAGTAAAAATGGTGTGACAACAACCTCTTGTTGAACCCCTAGTCCAATGACCTCGTACAGCAATCAACAATCTCCCATGATGGTTGCATATAATGTGTAGCAGGTCACGTCAGGGTATAATGTATTATGACTGGGTTGCAAGATGAAACAACAATATCCAAGGGATTCGATCCGTTGTTGGGTGATGACTACACCATACAAGTGAGTCTCCACAGTTCTCAAATCACGGTGTGATGCAATACATGCCATGACAACAATAGAAAATGACGTATGAAGATTCCCAACAGGTTTATGATGGTGTACATCAGGCCCTTCGATGATGCACATCAGTGAATACTTTGAACCTTCACCCAATTCTAAAACTGATTCGAACCTTTAACTAATTGAAACTGGAAATGATCACAATCTTTGGCACAAATCTGATTCCCAGATGGAATCACCTCACATGGATAAAAGGATTTTCGTCCTCCAATCCAACAATGGAAACCACGAAGATTTTCGTCCTCCAAATCTCCGCATTCCAAGGGTTTTTGTCCTAGGAGAAGAAATTGAACAAGAAATGCTCAAGCTTTAGAATAGAGACCGTCATTCTATCTTGATAACAAATGATAAGGGATGAATAATGAATAATTCTTTTGGGCCCAGCGCTTTTATAATTCCCTTTTTTCCATTTGCCCTAACCCTAAAAGCATTTAAAACACTATTAGATAAATATTAATTTTGGCCCATTTAATGAATATTACTTTTTGGCCCCCTTTATAATAATAATACATAAGTGTCATTTTTCAATGTTATACAATAAAGTAACTTTAAGAAGACTTTAAAATATTATTATTAAATTATTTCCATATTTAAATATTTAGAAAAAGGGACATGACAGTCTCCCCTTCCCAAAATTTCTTGTCCTCGAGCAATTGCAAGCTCAATTGCTCTGACTCTCCCCAAATAGCCAACCCTGAAATACCTGGATCTCGATTCGTCCCTGGGAATTTGCAATTCCATGTTCTGAATACCTCATGTGATGAAGTATGTTCTTTCGACTGCATAACTTTGGTTGAGGCATGTTTATGTAGTTCCCTTGAATTCTTTTCTCTCTGTGTGGTGCATATATTTTGCCTTTCTCATTCTCAAATTCCTTTGCTTGTTGATCCACATATTTTGCACCAAAAGACACTTCTGCAACTTGGAGATCTAGTTATTCAAGAAGATTTACCATGGAGCAGAGTGCATCAAAAACACGGACCTAATATGTACTTATTAGCAAGCACCTAAAATTCTCATTCACACCAAATCTTACAATTCTTGTGCAAGCCATTCTCTCCTTGTTAGCTTGATTGTTCCCCACCATTGTTGGGCTCCTCTTTTCTTGAGTATAATAGATTGTATCATTTCTACTTGGTCAACAAGAAAGACATCTTTGACCTTTGTAACATATTCTTTTTCTATCTTTTGTTGAAACCGATCAGCTGTAGTAGCATTCTTGCTACTAATCCCATTACTGATGTGAAATCCAAAAACTCTTTTGTATTCTCCAAGAAGTGTAAAAGCTACATAGCTTCCACATTGCCCAATAGCATCTGTACTTCCTACAATTTTCTAAAATGTGTCGGTAATAATAAAATCAGCTTTATTTATTGCAAGGATGTCTATTGTGAAATGATATGAGAAATGGTACCTTTCATCAAACCTTTTCCATTATAAGATCTGCATATTTGGTCTTCTCTCGAGTGTGTGCAATGATATAATGAATGACCTCCAATTTCTTTGCAATCTAAGAAGCCACGAGATTTCCATTAGTGTAATTTTCAACTTCTGGAAATTCTCCTTTGTGTATCCCTAGAAGGTGAACATGCTTGGAACTTGATTCCAAATGTCTGATGTGCTGATTTTCTATGTCCTTCCACGAGCAAATGACTAAACACCACAATACATTTATTCAAAAAAAATTGAATATCAACATGATGTTTACCTTGCTCACAAAGTGAGAGGGTATGAATGCCCCTCAATACCAAGTATCTGGTTTCCTGGGCAATTCTTGCCTCATGAGAAATTTCCTTAATTGTGACTAACTTTATTTTTCTAGGCATCACAAACCATCCTTCAAATGTAAGGTTCAGCTCCATGGGCTGAGGATTTGGTGATGATCTGGGCATGAACTGAAACCACTAAACTTCCACAACCCGGTTAGCATTCATAACATACTCCGCGATAATGATTTTGAACTTATCACAATTTTTACCCTACTTACGTCTAGAAATATCTTTTGGTTCCCATATTAGAATGTGTCGGCAGCTTTGGGCAAAACAATCTATATGCCAGCGTATATCAAAATGTTTCCCATGATGGCCACAGGGATGTGCAACGTTATATCTTAATCTGTTTAGTGAATTATCTTCTTGACCTTTGACCACAAATGGCGGATCATAAGGATGCAACCACAACAAGTTACCATTACCTTCTTTCCCCCTTGACACTGTTAAGCTCCTTAATGTGATATTATTTCCACACAAATACATCTCATTACATGTGGAGAATATCATGCCAATGTTGAATGGTAAACTAGTAACTGAATAAAAACCAATATAAGAAGAGAAAATAGTTGTTGCCTTATCTAGCATACCATGGACCTTGTATAGACGATAGCCATTTTCCAACTTATTGCCAATCACCATGTCATATGCATTTGCCAATGCAATCGTAGTTTGAATATCAGATCTGAGGCCAACTAAAATGATATAGATTTGTTTATCAGGGTTCTGAATTGTTCCATTGCTACTTGCCTTGAGAGCACTATCGGATGTGAGGTGGCATGCCTTGGTTCCTTGCATTTGACCCATGTGCTCCAACCACTGAATCCTATTATCATTCACAATATTTCCTTGATGCTCATCTAAGGTCAATTCGGATTTTTTTTTCTTATCCATTTCTATGGGATGATGAAATTATCAGCAATAATCATATTGAAATTAGAAACTCTACACTTTATAGATCTCAAAATATCACCTAAATCCCACACCATTATGCACAAACAATAACTCTTTTCCCTTCTTAGAATGATGGCAAAACTGAAATAGATTTGTGCTATCATTCCCATATCTTGAGCTGCAATCATAAGAGTGCTTACCCTCTTTGGCTGAAGTAGGAGCTTTTGAGAGATTTTTTTTTGTCATTAGAATCAACTAAAACATTTTCTTTAATTGCATGTCTATCAACATGTTTATTCTAAAATTCAATCTTATGTGGTAGTGGCTCACTCTGCAGAAGATTCTTTTCAATTATGGACATTTTACATTCATTGTTTAATGTTTATCAAAAGTCATACCTTTTTCTATTGAAGACTCTTCACATTCAACTTGCATGGTGGATTCTTTTTGTTTTTGATCATTGATCTGTTCATTTTCTTGTAACTCCAGTCCTAGCTTTTCTTCTTCCTTTAGTGATGCATTCTTGGATTCTTGCTCCTTGATCTCCTTCTTAGCAATCTGTTGATGTTTTGGTTCAAGTTGCTCTTCTTTCTTCTTCAACCTTCTTTCTTTTCAATTATGGACATTTTACAATCATTGTGTAATGTCTACTTCTTAACTTCATTAATATAAATATTTTGTTTATCAAAAGTCATACCTTTTTCTATTGAAGACTCTTCACATTCAACTTGCATGGTGGATTCTTTTTGTTCTTGATCACTGGTTTGTTCACTTTCTTGTAGCTTCGGTCTTAGCTTTTCTTCTTCCTTTAGGGATGCATTCTTGGATTCTTGCTCCTTGATCTCCTTCTTAGCAATCTTTTGAAGTTTTGGTGCCAGTTGCTCTTCTTTCTTCTTCAACTTCTTATGTAATCATACAGACCTCTTTTATTTGGACACCTCACTTCGAGTAACTCCAAGTAATCATCAAAGAAAACTTGAGATTTAAAACTATCAGGTATCCCTTGATACTGGTCAAGGATTCTTGTGGCCTCAAGTTTGTATTTTAATCAACACCTCTTGAATAGGATCTATATTTTCTCCCCTTTGTAAGAACTTTACTTGAAGAAACACAGGTCGATTAAATGATGAAGGATTCCTTTGGGTAGCCTTCTAATTAATATTGTGCAAGGCTTGTATCATCTTTGTCATGGATTGTGATGGCTTCATGCAAGGAATTCATTTCTTCTATAGGTATTTTATTTTTTCTATCTCCCCCCCTGATTCATTGGGTCGCAAGATCACAGCTCTGATACCACTGTAATGTCTATTTTAAAATAAACCAATAACCTATGCAATTTGCTAATTTTTGCACTTAGGAACAGCTGTAACTTTCACAAGTAGTTATTGACATATTTACAAACAATTGGCAAACATGAACCATTCATCGGCAATTCTACAAATAGTTGGCATACATAACCCACTATTGTTCTTACCACTAGACAATTTCACAAACAGTTGGCAAACATACTAGGCAACAACATACAATATTGTTATTTTAAACTCTTTTGAAATCATTCATATTAAGGAGCTGTATAAAACCAATAACAATACCAAAATCCCAACTGATTTGTTTTATTTCAATAAACCAAATACACATATAAACTGATGAGATTATAAATGGAGTAACAATGGTGTGACAACAACCTCTTGCTCATTGAACCCCCAGTCCAATGACCTCGTACAACAGTCAACAATCTCCCATGGCAGTTGCGTCTGATGTCCAGCAGGTCACATCAAGGTATAATGTATTATGACTGGCTTGGAAGATGAAACAACAGTATCCAAGGGGTTTGATCCATTGTTAGGTGATGACTATAGCATACACGTGAGTCTCCACACTTCTCAAATCACAATGGAATGCAAAACACGCCACGACAGCAATGGACAATGTCATATGAAGATTCCCAACAGGTTTATGATGGTGTATGGCAGGCCCTTTAATGATGCACAGTAGTGAATACTTTGAACCTTACACCCAATTTTGAAACTGATTCGAACTTTTAACCAATTTAAACAAGAAATGATCACAATCTTTGGCACAAATGCGATTCTCGAATGGAATCACCTCACATGGACAAGAGGGTTTTCGTCCTCTAATCCAACAATGGAAACCAAGAGGGTTTTTGTCTTCCAAATCTCTGCACTCCAAGAGTTTTCATCCTAGAAGAAATTGAACAAGAAATGCTCAAGCTCTGGAATAGGGATCCATAGATTAATAGTCATCGGTCTATCTTGATAACAAATGATAAGAGATGAATAATGAATAATCATTTTGATCCCAGTTCTTCCCTTTTTCCAGTTACCCTAACCCTAAAAGCATTTAAAACACTTTTACATAAATATTACTTTTTGATCCACTTAATGATTATTACTTTTTAACCCCCTTTATAATAATAATACATAAGTGTCATTTTTCCATGTTATAAAATAGAGTAACTTTAAGACGACTCAAAAATATAATTATTTTTGTAATTAAATATTTAGAAAATGGGACATGATATCATATATTTCATGTTCCTCGATCTCAGAATGCCAAGGCAAGCACTTTAGTCAATGGAATCCTCAACCAAATTGGTCTCTAGCTTGGTCCCCATTATAGTTGTTATCTGCATCAGGGGTTCAAGCAAGAGTTGGAGTTGGAGTTGGAGTTGGAGTTGGAGCATGGAGCTAGTACATGTGCCAGGAGTGGTATGCACAACCTTCATCAATCAGTCATCTTCTCCACCCTTTTTCTTCATAAAGATGTAGGTACACCTTCAATTGTGCAATATTAGTTGAATCCCAAAATCTCTTAGTGTTGTTATTTCATCAAAGCGATGTGGATGTTGACTAGTGATTACATGTTGATATGTGGCCCATATGCCATTGATATATGTCTCAATATGGAACATTTCATCCATGTTATGCTCCATGACCCTTTCCTTCCCCCATTATCTCATCGCTGAGCCCAAAGAGATCATTTGTGATGTCACCACACCTTTTGAAATAATCTATTGTGTGGCTTACTAACACACTACGACTTTCTCAAGAAAGTCACAGGGCCTCCGTGACTTCTCTTTAGGTCCTTCGATGATTCTAACAACTAGTGTTTTGCATTTTTTTTAAAAAGGCCGTTTGTTTTAGGACATCTGACAAACTCATGTGTCATTCCTTCCCTTTGGCGCATCATATATACGTAATCTGCGAAAACCATTCTCCAAGCCATGACATGATCTACTACTCTCACTACTGCTATTATCGCTCGATCTATTGGTTAATACTGCACACTTCAACTATTTCACAGTTACACTAGAAAAGCTATTACATTATTCACAACAATCTCACTTAGAATTGTACCTTGCCATCTGCTCACTTCTCAACTACTACCTCTCTCTTCCTATCAATCAAGCTACTAGTCATCCTTCGAATAGATCATCTACACCCTCAAGCCTCGCGCTCTCACACCACCTTCAAATTCCAAGATACGGTTTAGTTGGTACTATACATCTAAATGGGTGTAATATCCCAAATCGTAATATTATACGTTAATTTGGATTTCTCGGAATTCCTTTTTAAAGTTCGAAATAATTATATTCAATGAATATAGAATTATGTTCTTATTAACAAGATAATAAATTTATATAACAAATAATTTTGTATAATGATCCAATGTGCACTACAGAATTCTGGTTATAAATATTCTAATAGAGAACTCTCAAAGGGTTTCGTCCTTGAGGGGTTGATATCAAGGGCTTTTGTCCTTGTATCTAATAAATGAGGGGTTTCGTCCTCAATTATAAAAGAAGAGGCTGCTGCCTAAACTTCAAATAAGGGAATGAATGTCAAATCTCAATATATATACTTTTCCTTCACCAAGTTCTACTTATAAATACCCTTCATAGATTTGCATCAAATGATGTGTCTTTTCATCAAATGGGACGACTTGCATTAATATGACTTTTAATCCTTGCATTTAATGTGGCGCTCCTTCCCATATGGACAATTTATTTAATTTAGTTGCTACTGTAGTTAATTTAATTGCTGCTAGTTTAGGTGATTCCATTGGTGATTTATTTACATTAATGCAGTTCATGTTTATGGTCTCCTTTGTATTTGGGGATATTACATTGGGATTGTTTCTAAGGGGCCTCATTTTGTATGGTATGTTGCCTTTATTTACATTGTTGTTATCTTGCATTACTCAGGGTTTGGTCATTGATTGTCACAACTGTTAGATTGCATTATGGTTTCTATTCTTGTGTAGGAATTTGTAAATCTGAAAATTGCATTCTCTAATGCTACTCATTTTCAAAATTTGAAAAATAGAAATATATTGGATCACTTGTTAAATTAGGGCTATTACCATTTCTATTATATTACATGTTATTTCAATTTATTTGGGATTAGAAATTGGTAGTTTCTATTGTGCTTGATTGGAGCCTACACCAGACCCTACATTTGCATCCTATTTGTGTTTTTTTGTTTGACCCTATGTTGACCCAACAATCCTTGGGGCCTGTCCTTCACACGCAATTCCTTCCCCAAGTCAATAGATGGCTTATCCCATCTTCCTAGCACAATCTTCCCATCCAAGTTTTGCAATTACAAGGTGAAAGGACAATTGATGTAGTCACGGTTAGGGAGTCGAATGAACAACCTCCTTAGACCATGCAACCTAGGAATTCAACACGCAACAAAAGACATACACGCAGTTTGAGCGTGGAATGAACAAACAAACACTATATTTAATCAGGGAATTGCAATGCACACAAATGCATTTCATCTTTATTCAGATTACAAAAACTTGCAGTGTTACAAAAATCAGTCC
This sequence comes from Torreya grandis, assembly GCA_037957365.1. Classification (NCBI taxonomy): domain Eukaryota; kingdom Viridiplantae; phylum Streptophyta; class Pinopsida; order Cupressales; family Taxaceae; genus Torreya; species Torreya grandis. The sequence continues at coordinate 1,163,463 of JARHVA010001265.1, forward strand.
ATTCATGGACATGGTACCTTCTTACGATTTTCTACTCAGACCGTTGTGCCCACAACAAGTCTCTCCCCATAGCTACCTCCAATGGCCTCTCATCAATTTTTCCACTTCCAATCTCTAGTTTCTAAAATGCTGAGATGAACCAAATCGAACTTATGAACCAAACTAAACAAATTGAACGAACATCCCCGAAAATAACTCCTCGCCTTAAATAGGCATTCCTCCCAGAACCATTACAGAAGTCCAATAGTTTCATTTTCCCTTTGTGGCATTTCATCTTCCGTTTATTACAATACTCTAACTGTCTATGCGAGATGTTCTATCTGGTGCGCACAAGGGAGTCCCAATTGAGTACCTGGTGGATAACTCGCAAAGTTTTGCAGTTGTACGCAAGTTTGTACAAACATTCCCAAAGGGATACTACACAAAACATAGTTGCGCACAATTTGTGCAACCTTGGGCGTAGATTGCTCCTTAGCCATTCTCTTCTCTAAGTGGAGACTTGACATTCAAGTTGGTAGAATCTTTTTTTCTGTGCAGGAGTTGTGACTTGAAATATCTACATGAAGATGTGTAAGACTTGTATGCCTTCACAAATAAAAGAGCTTGCATGGAGAATGTGTAGTTGAAAGTGATGAACATGGTTACACAGAGACATGTGCATGAGCAAGTACTTAGACCCTAGTCATCTTCCAGCTGAACAATAGGAAACCTAGTGTTGCGTGTGAGTTGTGCATATCAGACATTGTGCATTGATGCCAAACTTGAAATTGCACAGAACTTGAAGAATATGCAGACAACTGAAGTTGTGCATGACTTCTCAAAACCTTGAAATTTGATCGAGTTGCGCAGAACTTTGTAGACACATGGAGAATGAGCAGAACTACTCAAGAGTCAAACCCAATGAAACCTATGCAAAACTATGCAGTTAGACTCCAGGTTGCACAGAACTTCATAGATGACCCTAAACGTTATGCAAAAAATTATAGACTACCATAAGGTTGCGAAAAATTATGAAAATACTTCTAAAAGTACATTCCTATGCGAATGGGTGGTAAACCCAAAGAACTTAGAACTATTAATCATTCAAGGCTTGATAACACTACTTATTGCTACTTAAGTTGTTGGTTGATGCAAGATTGCTTGTGGACCCAGATGCTCCTACATCACACACTCCAAGTAAGTGAAGTGCACTATGAGCTCCTGCTCATGAACATTTTGTTAGCTCTTCTATTGATTTTCCATGTTTAGCAATCTCGAAAGCATTCATCCAAGTTGCATCTTCAGTTGCTCTATGCTTCCACTTTACTAAGTGCTCTCTCTATGCATTTCCTCTTGTCTTCTTATCGATCCTAGAATCAATCACCATCTCAATCTCCTCTCTTACCATCTCATGAATGTGTTGTCTCCAATTTGGAGTTGAAGAATCAGGGTTTTCACCTTCATCACCAACTCGTTCCTCATGATAATGGTACAAATTTGCTACATTATATACATGTGAGAAATTTCTCGCATCTGATAGTTCTATCCCATGTGCATTTGCAACGAATTTCCTCAGAACCTGACACATTCCCATCTTCCAGTTGAGCTTATCATACATTCCTTTTAGGAATCGTTTTTTACCCAAAAAAGCTAAAACTAGCTATCCAACTTGAAACTCTTGCTCTCTTCTTTTGAGATCAGCGTAGTGCTTGTATCTCAAAGTACTCATTTCCAACTTCACCTTCACTTGTTGATGTACCTCTTGGATGTACTCAACTAAATCTTCTGCTACAACACCTCTTTTGCTCAAATCAATTGTGTCCCTCAACTCTACAACACCTCTAGGGCTACAACCATAGACAATTTGAAATGGGCTCTTGGTTTTACTTTTGTCAATTGGGTGGTTGTAAGCAAACTCAACTTGCACAAGAATCATATCCCACTGCTTGGGCTTGCTCCCTACCAAGCATCTCAACAAATTTTCAAGGATCTCTATTTACAACCTTTGTTTGACCATTTTTCTACAGATGATAGGCTGAACTGAAACTCACCCTAGTGCGTAACTTCCTCCACAACATCCTCACAAATTTCGTATTTGTTTGAAACTATGCTCTTAGGCAATCCATGCAACCTCGTGACTTCGTTGAAAAACAAATTTCCAATATTGATGTCATCAATTGTCTTCTTGCATACTGTGAAGTGTGCCATCTTTAAAATCCTATCAACAACGAAGATAGAGACATTACCTTTTTGAGTTCTTCACAACCCAAGAACGAAATCCATACTCATATCTTCCCACAATCTTTCTGAAGTTGGCAATGGCTAGCTCAAACCTCCATTTTGACTTTTGCCTTTAGCATGCTAGCAAATTTTACATCTTGGCACAAGTTTTTTCACATCCGTTCTCATTTGTACCCAATAATAACTCTCCCTCAATTGCACCAAAGTTTTATCTACACCGAAATGTCCAGCTAATCCTCCACTATGATTTTCTTTGATCAGGGTCTCCTTTATTGAACCTTGAGGTATATACAATTGCTGTCCATTGAACAACAAACCATCTTGCAACAAATATTGCAACCATGGAGTTATATCCATGTGGTTTTATTCTTGCATGTTTGTCCATGCATCTCTAAAATCCAAATCCTCTTCATACAAATATCTCAAAGTCAAATCCAGTGACTTATGTCCTTATCTCATTCAACAATAGTCATCTCCTACTCAAAACATCTGCAGCTTTGTTTGACTTGTCACTTTTATGTTTCAACACAAATGAATAACTTAACAGAAACTCAACCCACTTCATATGTTTTTTATTTAACTTACCTTGGTTGTTTATGAATTACAATGCATGATAATCCATGTACAACATGAACTCCTTGGGCAACAAATAATGCCTCCACAACCTGAGAGCTTACACTATGGCATAAAACTCTTGATCACAAATTGAATATTTCCACTTGGCTTCATTAATTTTTTTAATAAAGTAACCAATGGGCTTACCTTCTTGACTTAAAATCGCTCCTCTTGTTGTTTTGCTAGTATCACAATCAACTTAGAATTCCTTGTTAAAATCTAGCAATACTAACACTAACTACTTCGTCACCTTCTTCAAACTTCGAAAACAACTTTCCGTTGCAACTATCCAAATCAACTCTTTTCCATCACCTCTCATTGTCTCTGTGATAGGTGCACATACCCCACTAAAGTTCATCCTGATGAGCTTCCCATAAAAGTTCATTAAACCATGGAAGCTTCTTGCTTCAAGCATGCTTCTTGGTGACGGTCACTCAATAATGACTTTTACTTGTTTTGAATCCATCATTAATCCATCATGTGAAATCACAATTTCAAGTTGACCAGCAACATTTCCTCTTTTAAACTCTGTAATACTTGCCTCAAGTGAATCAAGTGATTTTTTCTTGTTTTGGTAAAAAATAGAATTTCATCTAAATACACAATGATAAGCTTACCAAGAAATCGTTTCATCGCTTCATTTATGAGTTTCATGAACGTACTTAGTAAAACAATCAACCCAAATGACATAACCAACTGCTCAAACAACCCTCCTTTGTTTTGAAAGTTGTCTTCCATCCATCACCTTCTCTAATCTGAATTTGGTGATATCCACTCTTCAAGTCTATCATTGAGAAGTACCTTGCTCCACTCAAGTAATTTATCAAATCATCCATCCAAGGCAATTGGAATCAGTACTTGATCATTATCTTATTGATGACTCTAGAATATGTGCAGATTCGCCATTCTTCACCTTTGTTTGGTGCTAACACTATTAGAACTATGCATGGGCTCAAGATTTCTCTTGTCAGCCCTTTACTTAACAACTCTTGTACTTGTTTCTTTACCTCCTCATTCTACATAGGCTTGTTTGATAAACTAGAAAGAGGAACTCGATCCATGTGATGACTAATACTTTTCATGGGTGGCAATCCCTCTGGAAGATCATCAATAAATATCTCCTCATACTCACGCAACAAATCATTGACTTGTCTCGGCAAATCAATTGCCTTGCTTGTCACAACTTGCAATTTCTTGAGAATGAAAGCAAAATATGCTCTTTTTCTTCACCTCTTATAAGAATTTTTTTTCCCTGAAACCAACAAAATCTTTGGATTGTGGTCTACTTCTTCCCCTTTGTCCTTCAACAGAGACTCAAAGTACACTTCCTCTCGTCTTTCATCCTACCATCATGAATAGCCTTCCTATCAAACTACCAAGGCCTTCCCAACCATAGTATAGCATAAATCATTTGGGGAAAAAAGCATTTTTTCAAAAGTTTAAGTGTTTTTCAAAAAATCGCAATTAATCAGAAAAAAAAGCGAGAAAACTTAAAACCACCGAAAAATGTGAGAATTTTTTTTTTTAAATTTAAATGTATTTCCATTGCATATAGATACATATTAGGCATTTCAATTGCATAGAGAATAAACACAGATTATGAGAGGAAGATAAATGAGATTGTATGCCATCAAAATTAGTCAATTGTTTTCTTTCATTACTTTTAATACTATTCAAATTTCATTACATTTGCATTTCAAAATACATACTATGTCGTTTACAAGGGAACAAAAAAAGGAAGGGAGCCAATGGCAACAAGTAGACTATGGATCAACAGGTCTACACTTCAACATCTCTCCAAGGCTCAAACCTCTCTTAATTTAAGAGACAACTTCGACATCGAACCCAACATTATCCATAACATCAAAGTCAGAATCTTCAAAAAATGGCTCTTCATTATTTTCGAGCCATTCAGAATCTGGATCAATCTTGTCAAGGTCGATCGGATGATCTTCCTCGACAGTACCTAACATTATAAAATAGAATGCATATATTAGTGACTTTGAAGAATAATACTATACAAGAATATAAATCAACTTTTCACATGAATTGAGAATTATAAATGCAACATTTATTAACTTTGACCTTTCATCTTCAAGCAAATATTGTGGTGGACAAATGCCAAATCATTCGTCTGTTCTTGAGTGATTCGATTGCATTTTTTTAATGTATATGCTCAAACACACTCCAATTATGCTCACAAACGGATGAACTGCATGGTTGTTTCAAAATATGCATTGCTATCCATCGAAAGTATTTGATTTCTTTGCCAAAGAAATCCCACCATTGTGTTACAAAAATAGATTTTGTCAACATTGTAACATACACAATCCAGTCAAAATTTAACACTTTAACCATACATATGTAGAAAAAATGTCTACCTGGTTGGAAGTCTTCGTTCCTATGATGGAATCCCGATTGTACCCATTCCTTGCGATGTTCTACAAGGACATTGCTCACATCCTGTACGGCATCCTTCAACAAATTTGTCTACAAAGCCTTGTATGATGGGATTGTGAACCTAGGACCTGCAATTGCAATTGCATCCACCATACTTTGCCATGAAGATCTAATCACATTAAACGACAAGCTAGAAGAGTACCAAAAGTTGTTGATTGTCTTATTTGCTTGTTCATGCACAATTTTTTTCCAACCTATACTTTCTAGTGTGGTTTGTGCTCCAGGAGTAATGCGAAGGCTAAAGAAGGAATGAATGTTTAGAAGAGAAGGAAAAAAAGAAGAATAATAGAAAAAGAGGGGTTTTAGAAATATGTATGGTATAACCAAGAGAAGAAGAAAAAGAGAAAAAAAATAGAAAAAGAGTTTTAGAAATGCTTTGTTTGTATTTTGTTTTTTTAAGTAGTATTTTGCGTTCCTGCAATTGTTAGTACTTAATACATTAACATTAAAATAATGTAAAAACATTTATTATTTTGTGTTAAAAAATAAAAAATCATTGCAAAAAATGGGCTATGTTTTTTAAAGATTATATTAAATGTGACATAATTTAATATTTAAAAAATAAAAATAAAAAATAACCCTAATCCAAACCCTAACAAGGATAGTGTTAGGATTAGGTAACAGGTTATGTTTTTAAAAGTTATTAAATTTGAAAATACTGATTATTTAAAAATGAAACCCTTTTTAATATTTAATATATTTGAAATTAATAAAAATTAATAACTATAAAAAATATACCCATTAGGGTTAGGGTTTTTTTTTAAATATTAAAAATTAAACCTAACCCTAATATTTGAATTTAATAAAAATTAAGAACTATAAAAAATATCCCTGTTAAGGTTAGGGTTGGTTTTTTTAAAATATTAAAAATTAAACCTAACCCTAACCCTAATAGGGATATTTTTATAGTTCTTAATTTTTATTAAATTCAAATATATTAAATATTAAAAAAAACCTAACCCTAAACCTCTTCCCTAACCCTAACAGAGATATTTTTTATAGTTCTTAATTTTTATTAAATTCAAATATATTAAATATTAAAAAAATCTAACCCTAAACCTCTTAGGGTTAGGGTTAGGTTTAATTTTTGCTATTAAAAAAACCTTAACCCTAACCCTAATATATTTTTTATAGTTTTTAAATCTCAAAGTTCTCCTTAATAACTGTTTTTTGAAAATCTTCTCTTTGATGGTGAAAATATATAAAAATGAAGCAAAAATGAACCAAAAAAATCAGTTTTGGTATATATATTTGAAAAAAACGTGAATAGAAGTTTTAATTACGATTTAAATAGGTTTAAATTGTGATTTTAACAAAACACAATTTTTTAGAGATTTTCCACGATTTTCAACACTTACCTATCGGCAAAGGTTGACTATGTAAAAACCACAATTTTTTTAGGGAATAAAGCGTTTTTGTCAGGAATTCAAGATTAATTGCTATTTATTCACGAGTTTTGCTACTATGTTCCCAGCAATACATGACAAATATCCATAGGCATGATATTACATGGAACTTCATCTTTGTATGACCCAATCTGAATAATAACCAAACATTGCTCATTCACTTCAATTTAATGCCCTTTTAACAAACAAGACACCTTATATGGATTTGGGTGTGTGATTCTCTTCAAACCAAGCTTCTCTACCATCTCAATTGACACAAGATTATAAGTGCTCCTACTATCAACAAAAACCTTGCAAAACTTACCTCCAAACTTGCATATGATCTGAAGAAGATTATTTCTTTGCACTAGCTCATCCTCTTCAACTGGTTTTAGCAACACACTCTTCATCATGAGAGCTTTGCCATGTTCTAGTTTTTTTTTTGGTTACCCATGAATCCTCTACCAAAGTATCATCTTCCTCTAAAAGAATACCCTCTTCCTCTTTGTGACTAATTCTGATTTTGTGAAGTGCTTGCTTCACCTTCATGATTATATTTTCCTCTACCATTGTTTATTGGTCCTATTCCTCTAGAAAACTTTCCTTTGCCTCTTCTTGTTTTTGTTGCCTTCTAGAAAACTTCTCTTCAACCTTCAAAGTGCATTGATATGTTGCTTCTACAGAACACAATCTTATCATTCCAAACTCATCTTGTATAGAAACATAAAGACCATTTACATACCTTAAGATCTTTTCTTGATCATCTTCAACATGACGAGCTTGAATGGTGAGATTGTAAAACTCCTCTGTGCACTCTTTTACATTCATATCATTTTGCCTCAAATTCTACAATTTCTTGAACAAACTCAGCTGATAATCAGAAGGTAAGAACTTACCCCTCAATTATGCAACCATTCTGTCCCAAGACTTGATTTTGCCTTTGTTTCTTCTAACTCCTTCAATCTACACATGATCCCACCACAAGGATGCATGTCCTTTCAGCTTTGTACAAGCAAATTTCACTCTCTTGGAATCCTTTACATATTTGTAATCAAAATACTTCTCCAACTCAGTGATCCAATCAATGAGTTGTTCAAAACATAAGCTACTAGAATATCTAGGGATGTCCAACTGTGGGTTGCTTCCCATCTTAGCAATGACTCTTAGAAATATTGGGTTGATCTCCTAGATCTTCCACCTAAACCTCGGGCACTTCTTCCTCTTCACCATCACTCATCCACAACAACTCCTCTACGCTACACATTTTCTATAGCCTCCAAATGGGCTTAGATTCCTCACATCATCTCTGCCATCTACAATTCTTGGCACTCTTCTGTAATGTCCCCGATTTGGGACAATCATGAAAAATCAGGGTTTCCCAACAAACCAATGAATTGCTATTGATATTTACTTCAATAAACCATTTTTGAATGTGTAAACATGAGCCAAAAATCAAAGTGATGAATTGGGTACCTTTCCGTGCCAATGATGAGAATCTTATGCTGATTTGTCAACCTCTGTATTTTTTATTTTACCTCACAAGATACAGCAGTTGTTCCCCTTACAACAACCTCTCAAACCTTTGTAATTACAAACCAATATTATGCCAAAATATACAAATTTATCACAGCATCAAATAACCATGAAACAAAGGTACAAATGGTTCAATGACCTTACCAATGAAATCACCAATATTCAGGAAAATTACACAATCAATTAGCATGTGAATTCCTCCAATAACCCTTATCCAGTGACGCCAAAATGATTAGAATAAATCATCAAAATTCAACATAAAATATATGTACCAATTTTAGGGTCTAAGAGCACCCTAAAAGGTCTCCCCAAGCTCCCCAAGTGATTCGCCCCACTTGAAAAAATCACAGTAAAATATTCAAAATTTATTATGCCACAAATGGCCTCAAAATCACCTCAAATCAATTTGACAAATATTAGAAAAATATATTAATAATTTCAGAATTATTATTATCAAATTAGGGCATCTTTTGGCCACTCAAAAGGCCTTACAATCCTTCCCAACCTAGTCGCCCAACCTAGATAAATCACAATAAAAATCAGAAATTAATGTCCAAACCCTAGGAGAGGATTTCCTTGTAGAGCAGCCCTCAATGAGGGGTCTTCAAACCTAGGGACCAAGTCGCCCCTCCAAGATCCCACAAACCTGTCAATGGCTTCCAAAAACCAGCCACTTGTCCAATCCGAATAATGAAGCACAGATTGTAGCTCTTGATGTAGAGCCACTCACATAGAAGGTATGAAGGTTTCCGTCCTCACGCCTTATTCACACTTCGAAGGGTTTCATCCTCAAAGTGCCTTAACCAAGTTTGACATACTTGAGCAAAGATCCAATATCCAAAAATAGAATAACCCTTCAATGAATTCCAAACTTCCTTTATATACTCACCCTTTTAAGTTATGAGGAAAGGCTTAAGTACATAAAGGTCGGTTAGCTTTTAAAACTTACTTAAAGGCACTTTATGTCCTTTAAATCACAAAAAAGCCCTCCTCAATGCAAAAATATAACAATTTAAGTGACCCCTTCACTTTTACCTTTCAAAGAGGTTAGTATGTGTTTCCTTTTTCTCTTTCTTTCCCATCACCTAGGGGAAACACCAAAAATAGGCTAGGGAACATGTCCAAAGCCCTTAGGCCAAAAAGGGGAACATTACACTTCCCGCTCTTCCATTGGTAGCTCCTCTATGTGTCATATCTTCTCAACAATACAAGCTTCTCTTTCACAACCTGCAACTAACTCTACAAGAGTCTCATACACTAAACACAAGGCAAATCTTGCTCTGATACCAATTCATGCAATTATGGTTAGGGAGTCGAATGAACAACAGTGTTAGGTCATGCAACCTAGAAATTCAACATGCAACAAAAGACATGCATGCAGTAAGCATACACAATGAACAAGGAGACTATCTTTATTGCTTTTAATGAGGAAATTTAAATGCACACACAAACACCTTTCAACTTTATTTAGATTACAAACACTTGTGTATGTTACAAAAATCAATCCATTCGTGGATATGGTTCCTTACAATTCTCAACTCAAAACAGCACGCTCATAGCATGTCTCTCCTTAAAGCTACCTCCAATGTCCTTTCAAATCAGTTTTGCCACTTCCAATCTCTAGCTGCTGAACTACTGAGCTGAACCGAATTGAACTTTTGAAACAAATTGAACTGTAGACACTAAAATATAGTAATTGATACTTGGCAATGTCTATTTTGACTTACCTTCACCCTACACAACTTGTGCACACATATGACTCTAATTCCCCATTCTTTCACATCCACATGCCTTCTATGGGCCTAATCTCCCCAAGTTGCTCTCAATCACCTAGAGGAAATCCCATAGTTTGCGTCAAATGGGGTAGTTTCTAAAGGATTTATAGTAGTTTCTAAAGGAGGGGTGGAGGAACTTTGCCAACGGGACTCTCTATAGTTATGCTCGGCTTGCCCTATATATAACTCAGGAGAGCATCAACCAAAGGAGGAGAAGATCGAGGGAAGGAGAAGATCAGGGGCATCTTTATCTTATTCAAACATCTTTAAATCATCAAATCAGTATTCCTATCTCCTCAACAATAACATCAGAGTCAAAACATATTGTTTGACGATACTCCCTAAGTCTAGCGGTTTTGTCTCGCACCAAGAAATAGTCACATTTCAAATTCAAATCATTCCTATGGGTCGGCCCATCCATCTAGCATGTTCGAGGCGTGAGAAATTACCCAAAGAGTCATAAATACAAAATAGATGTAAGGCTATTACAAATCTAGCAAACATATATCAAGCATAATCTAATACTTGCACGTGCAAAGGCATTGCCCTATTCTTCTCGATTTACCAATCAATCACAAGGAACAGGTCTCAGCCAAGTCTGAAGCACCTCAAGAGCCAAACTAAAGTTGTCAATTGCCAAGTATCAAAAGCTAGATTATAGATTACATACATTCAAGGAGCACTATTGCACACATTCAACTAATGGGAAGAACTACATGCGGTTTGACTTCCCTCTTCAGAGTATTAGATATATAGGCAACACTCAACCATTCAATGGAAAGTGGTTGGGGTCAACTCAACCCATCTTTCTTCCCCTTTGAAAGACCTAATTATGTCATTGCAAATGGACCTAAGGTTTTAATAAATGAGACAGATTTCTAAGTCGTGCATATAATCAAACCTCGGGATCACACACAAAGATTAAAGACACAAACGCAGCTGTCTGTATCAAAATAGAGGGGCAAAATATACAAAGACAATCGTCAAACTGGGAACATAGCATTTGATAGTACCGACCTAACGTTGACAATACTTTCTAGACGCAAATAGAGATCATCCTGATCCGAATGGCCCATAGTCCGGTTTGTCATCCTTTTGGTTGCTTACCTGCAGTCTCAGTCATTCTCGATGTAGTTAACCACTAAGTATCTTATCCTTGTACTGTGCTTTCCATATTTAGCAAGTGTAATTGTCAAATCAACTTTAGTCCTTAACATTTAGATTTATGCTTATTGCTATATTCTATACAATTTGAAATACACAGTTTCTATTTTATTAAGGGTTAGCATTAATCCAAAATAGGATAAAACATATTGGTACGAGGCATTGATACTTGGATTGTGTATTGCACACACATTGCAAATAAAATCTCTTCGAATATATGGGGATTCTCAACTGGTGGTTAATCAATTTTTAATATTTATCAAACAAACGAAGAAAAGTTAATCCCATACAAGGAAATGGTACGATGATTAAAAACATACTTTGACCCATTTTCAATAGAAAGTATACGCCACAAATACAATCGACATGTGGATACCATGGCTAGTGTAGATTCTATGATCCCTATTGACATCAATGATGATTGCGCCATTTTTACTATATGACAATTACAACACTCATCATTTACTACAACAAATGTAGAGGCTTTAGAAGCACTCACAATTACTTGCAGCGCAGTTAATTCAGAATGGTACAGTGACATAATTTCTTATACAAGGCTTTTATCCTGAAAAATGCTTACACAAAATGATAAACACAAGTTACATCGCAAAACAATGTGTTATGTTCTAATTGGGGATCTTTGTTCAAATTATCAATCGAAGGACAACTACTTTGATGCTTTAGTTGTGAGGAGGCTAAGATAGCCTTACATGATAGTGAATGCAGAGGTCATTTTAGCGGCAAAACAATGTCTTATAAGTTCTTGAGACGGACTTACTACTCACAATGGAACAAGAATGTCAAGAACATGTCAAAATATGTCCAAAATGTCAGAAACACAAATATTTGAATCCTGCACCATCACAAAATTACAACCTATTGTGTCATCATGGCCATTTTCTCTTTGGGGCTTTGACTTGATTGGCAAAATAAATCCAAAATCATCAGACGATTACAAGTTCATTATTATTGTTACAAAATATTTTACAAAATCGGTGGATGCCATACCCACTGCAATCAACTACAAGCGAAGATGTAAATTTTTAATGACAAACATCAACTCGCAATTTGGGCTACCATCAACCATTGTGACAAATAATGCATCATCAATCAAACATAAAAGAGTTAAGAGATTTTGTGCTAAGTACAAGATTCATCACACTTTCTCCAGCCCTTATCATCTGCAAGGAAATGGGCAAGCAGAAGCAACTAATAAAACAAATGTCAAAATATTAAGCAAAATAGTTCCTAAAGATGGCAAAGATTGGCAAAATTAGATTGTGTTATGGGCATATCGCATGAGTGTTTGCACACCTACGAAGGCTACACCTTATTCTCTGGTCTATGGAACAAAAGCAATATTGTATTTAGAGTTAGAAACATAGTTTGCATAACCGTAACCGATGAGTAATCACCAAGGGACAATTTTGGATAATTGGCAGTTATTCGACAGAGCTGGTCAAATAATCGAGAATAACGAAAAAGGTAAAAAATACTTAAATTTATCAAAAAACCTAAATTTTTTGGAAATTGCAGAAGCAAAATAGATCATGAATCTACAAAACATTGGTAAAGTGTTTTCTATTAGATTTGAATACAAATAAAATACAAAATTGCATAATCATGCAAATACAACAAACTACAATGATACTTATAGTCTTATACAAGTACCAAGTACAAATTACAAGAATCTATAATTTTCTCTTCCCTACTCTCTAGAAAACTAAGGGAGACTAACAAACTCTAGTCCTCCCACTCGGCTTCCCTGCCTCGCTTTATCTATAAGGCTGCACCTGCACCAGTGGCTCCACCTCTACCTCTACCTCATCTTCAAGGATGTCCTCCAATCCAATCTCTCTTACTTCTGCTACAGCTGCACCCTCCATAGCTTGCCTCTCGAAATCAACAATCTCGTCCTTGTGAACATGGGGGCCTCCTCCTATGCAATCCAATCACTGTAGGAATCAATCTCATCTAGATCGATAGGCTCCTTTGATGCGTTCTCCAACTTCTTTGTGCGAAGTCAAAGGTTGTATTGCACAAAAACCAGGTCATTGATGCATTGTTGACTCAACTTGTTGCACTTCTTCATGTGAATAGCATCAAACAAACTCTAATTGTACTCACATCCAAAAACGCTACAAGTTTGAGATAAAATGTGGAGGGCTAACCTTTGAAGATGTGGAGTATTCCCACCCCAATCTTCCCACCACAACCCTGCAAACAAAATATTCAAAACTTTCCAAGTAATTAATAATTGTAAATATGTAACCGGTAAGGTACAAGTAAAGACTTCATTTTCTATTGCCTGGTGACTACGTGGCTCTTCCTTGGATAGCTAGTGCTAAGGAAAAGAGCTTCCCCCTTGCTTGCTTGTAGTTATGCAATTTTGTAATAATGTCTCTCATCTCAACGTCAGGTGCCAAACTCTCAATGCATATTGAGAGCCCCTCCATAACCACTCAACTAGCATCTACGAAGCCACCGGAGTAGAAAAACCTGGAGTTAAGGTAGTACCCCGCTGCATGGATGGGTTGATAGAGTTGATTGTTCCACCTCCGATCAATCAACTCTCAAATGGGATCAAATTAGACACGATCCCCCCCATAATAGTTTTGGACCTCTTTGGCCCTATCTATGTGTTACATCCCGATTTCACCCTATGACTTATAAACTTTTAATCCATTGATTAGTATGGTTAATATGATATCTGAATACTATTGCTTTGATTTTGAACTTATGACATATACTGGTATAGGACAATGATATTGTTGATTAGTTTATAGAATGTGACAACTGTATTTTATATTTTGTTACATTTTGGATATGTATCTGTTAGTTTTTGCATCATTGGTGGATATTTATGACTCAGACTAACTACCTACTTGTTGCAAGGTGCATGTAGGATAGATCCTATCCTCACAGCTTGATGAGGGAAAGCATCATCGGAGAGGATCGACTAGATGGAACGACTGAGGAAAAATCAGTAGAAATTGCTAATGACTCTACACACGCACAGTAGATTTTAAATGTTAATTGCATAAACATGTTAGTGCGTAATTGAGAAATATTGCTTGTGATTATATTAGTGTGTGGAATTAGTTTCAATATGCATTAGATCTCTTTTCTAATTAACTTGATTTTTGAGTTTAAATCCGGTAAATAAAAATATTAATTGCTATATAGATATAATTATTATGGAAATAATTATCTTACAAATAAAATGGAATTAATGACTTATTTATCTTTTAGTTAAATAATTATTTAACATTGTTTTGAAAATTGCATGGAAGTTGAGTTAATGCAATTTTAGAGTTAACTTTGAATTTACATGCAAGAAATTACTAGAAAATTAAGAAATAGATATAAATGTTTATTAAGTCAACTTAAGTTTATTTTGAGAGAACTTGGATAAAGGCGTGGTAAATTAAATAAGTAAAAATGGCATGTTTGATTAAAAAAATGAAAAGGTGAGTTAACTATGACATAAACTGCAGTTAGTAATTTAAACAAAGTGTAAAATATTATGCATAGGAAGAGAAAAAGGGATGTGACATGCAAGAAATGAGGCACATTAATGGATAGAAAATGAGTTTTATAAATCAAGAAGAAATTCGAAGGAAAAGATACGGAGCAAAAAATAGAAAGCGGAGGAGAGAAAAAGCTAAGGGTTGGAAAGAGAGAAAGGGAAAGCAACAGTAAGGGCAATTGACAGGTTGGTTTTGCAATTTTATTCGTATACTCCAAATGATGTATTTAATGTATTTGAGGTCTGCATACAAATTTATATGCTTGAGTTTTTATGGATAATGATATGTTTGATTTAGAAGACTGCATGTTACTCTTTCACCCATTGTTTGAAGTTAAAAACCAGCATATTAATTGTCACTCCTTGTGTGTTAATTGTTATGAACTGCGTTTGATATACTTAGGTCGCGTTGAACTTATACATAGCTGTGTACCAATACTTATATTGTGCATCTAAATACCATTATGTTACGTTTCAATTTAGGGTAGCGTATTAAATTATTATGCCGTGAGTTGTCTTATTAACGTAGGGTTAGCATTACAATTCTTTGAACCAAGCGAAGTTATCCTTCGACCCTGCATGTAAATTATACCACTTTGACTATGTATAATTTGTTTTGGTAGAGGTCCGCGTCGTATTAGAGTGCTACGTTTTCAATTTGCTAGCGCATCGTATTAATTTACAAAGCTGTGTTTTGTTTTCTCAAGACCTGAATATAACTTGATATGTTGCGCCACATCTTCAAGACTCATTTTTTTCCATTCTAGTAGTCTGCGTTGCAATTTTTGGAAGATTGTATTTTATATTAGTGGCTGCGTCTTATTTATCTGGTAGCATTTTCCTTGGTTTTATCTACGTTAGCTTTTCAGACCTGCATCTTAGTTCTCTTGACCTATGTTTTGCTTTATTTATGGCCTGCATCTCATAGCATTGGACTGTGTTCCAACTGCCAGACCCGTATTTTATTTCTTTTAAACCAGGGTCTTAAAATTATAGTGTTGCGTTTATATTTTTAAAGGTTGCGTGTATATTTTTTTTAAGGCTGCGTTTATATTTTTAGAGGCTTATATTTTTTTGAAACCTGTGCTTTAACTCTTTTATATTGGCGTTGGAAGTAATTCCTATTAGCAGAGTTGAATTTTGCTTAAGTTGCATTGCAACAGTGTGAGCCTGCGTAGTGTAATATACCTACGTCCTTTCTGATTGATCAGCATCTCTATTGCCATGTTCAGCGTTGCTTTTGTTTTTTTTCTATAGTCTGTGTTCTTAAACCCACGTTTTGTTACTAAGGCCAGTGATTAAGTTATGGGATTGCATCTTATTCTACTGCATCCCAAATTGGTTTGCGGTTTAGCTTCCTTGGCTAGATTCTTTTATTGAAAAACAAGCCAAGTTACATTTATAAAAAGCCAGGGCAATTTTTGGAAATGTCAAATTTATAATAAAGAAATTTGTTGTGCTTATTGTTATAAAATGCTGAAGTGTATCTTTGCAACGTGGAGGTGAATATTTTGACTGTTGAGTCTAAAGTTTGAAACGCCAAGCTTCATTATTATATGGCTGTATATAAAATGTAAGTAGTGTTTATCTTTTATTGGTATGCTTAATTCCAAATATGTTGCATTCCATTATACATAGCTGCATCTTAATTCCTGGTTGTGAGTCAATTAATAAGTATGGCATCATAATTACCTATGACTGCAGCATTTTATTCTTTATATGAAGTACAGTTTTATAATATATATGGCAATAGTGATGTGCGTGGAAAACTATGTTTCCCCCTTAATGCAAGATCGAGCATTGGCTGGAACTTTATTTTTGCCTTGGATTTCCGTAACGTGGGTTTCTTAGCCAGCCGAGTCAAGCTGCCAGCCCAAGTCACGATCGATTTGTTTTTTGCTTCTTGCATTACCCCTCCCCTTAATCTGGAATCAATGTTGGAGTGCTCTATGTATTTGGTTTGAAAGAGTTAATAAAACACGGAGTCTAATTTATTTATAAAAGCGATTTGTCATATTTTATATTGAATAGGTGTTAATAATTGTTAAATGATAATTTATAGTTAACCTGTATTGTTAAAACATTATAGAATATAATGTTCATAATATAGCTAGAGTTAAAAAGATGACCAATACTTGGTCATATCTGTATTATAGCAATTAAATTGGGCTTTGGATAAAGTATTGGTTAGATATATATGTTTAAGAAGTTTAAAAAGATAATATGCTGGATGGCATATGTTTTAAATCATGCTAAGATATCTATGAGAGTGTAATGAGACAATAGTTGTATATAACTTATCGTGAACAGTTGAATTTTACCTATACGGATTGGTTATAGGGATGCTCAAATTATCGAGTAAAGCTACTGAGAGATATATTTATATATGTGCTTGTAATTTAAGATTTCAATAAACTATTATGAAATCTTGTAAAAACCTTAACTTGTGTTATAAATAATTGTTAGTATAAATATATGTTGTTAGAATTGAAACCTATGAACAATACATATTGTGAAAGTATTTATAAGTAAAAGTAATTAGACTATTATAGAATAAAAGAGTGCATCGTGATGTGTGTCTAGAGATATGTTTTCCTCTGATTATCATTGTGCAATTTAACATAGGGTATACTCGGGTGGTATAATCCCGTATTGGCTTGTTTAATTATTACAATGTAAAATTGTTTGTTCATGTTAAATAAGGTGCTTTGTGCACAATGAGCTATGATAGTATGGGATATCATAGAATACTTCAGCTTGAAGGTATATACCCGGATGGTAGATACTATAGTTGAATGCTTAGACTCTTACATACATTGACTGATTAAATATATGAGTTGGTTAG
Organism: Torreya grandis; assembly: GCA_037957365.1. NCBI lineage: Eukaryota > Viridiplantae > Streptophyta > Pinopsida > Cupressales > Taxaceae > Torreya > Torreya grandis. The sequence continues at coordinate 1,180,989 of JARHVA010001265.1, forward strand.
TACTTGATCATATGTTTTCTAGCAGATAGTAGGATATCATGTATGCGTGCATACAATCTTGAGAGCGTAAACAAATGTTAGGTTAGACTTTGGTGTAATTATATGACTTGCTTGTTATATATATGCTTGCTTGAATAATATCTTTTGATTCCATGTATTTATGACTCATTTGTATGACTAATTGTGGAAAAACTAGTAATAAAGTCTTAGAACACAAAACTATGATAAAATGGGTTATATCAAGGGGAGTAATAAGTTGGATCTCATTGTAGTAGGTTGGATTTTGCAGTTTATTTATGAATGTGAAACATACTCGAGTGGTATGAACTGTAAGCATTATTTCTGGTATGAGTTAAATAATAATGTATGACTCATTCATGCGTTGATGAAATAAAAGTATGTTTTGCTTATTCTTATGTATAGTATGTGATGTGATATTATTGCTAGGAGGATGAAATTTGTATGAGTCTTTGAGTTATATACTATGTTATATATATTTGAGTTTGCATTGATGATGCTAATGGGTAGTGAGATGGATTCCACTAGCCTACGTAGCACCACCAATGTTGGATAATCTGATCAAGTGGTGTGTTATGAAATTGACCGATCTAAACGATTGTATATTATTGAAAATTTTGGCCAAAGTAATATTAGATGAACATTGTCATTTCATATGTTTGATTTGCATGTTGTGAGATATCATGTTAGAACGAATTTATTTATGGTGCACTACATGTTATTAAAAATCTTACAGCATATACGGTACTAGCACATCTCACTGAATTCTTACACCGTTCTATCTACCTATCCGTGAAGGGAGGGCCATTTCCTGATAGAGGATTGTGCGGGGGGTCATTAGTCTATGGTTGGAGTGGTACAATGCTCGGATGATGCTCTCCCTCCCTACTATAGTACTACTTGGAGACGACACTTGAGATTCTCAACGATACATGAGTTGGTTCGACTCGAGCTCCAAAGAGCTTGGTATTGTTTATTGTATTAAGTTGTATGCCTAAAGGAATGTAATTGTATATTTGAACCACAGTTGTTATATTGTGAGACCAACCGTAGTTGTCCTGTGATATTTACTTTCCTAGGAGTTGCATAAGATTTATATTGTGTGTAGTATTTGAATTAGAGTACTATTGTTCCTAGTTATGAGTTAGATATGTTATATTGTTTAATTATGTGATATGAATGTTAAATTGATTATTTAGTTGATTTGAAGAAAATTTACTGCATTTTGTAAGTACAACTTGAGGGGTTGTAGCACCATGGCCTCATAAATATAACCCATTGGGTTTTGCTCCCCATCCACCAATCACAAAACCCTTACCAAAGACTCTGACACCTACAAAGTTATAAACAAATTAAAGTTACTATTACAAACTTAAAAAATAAATTATAAAAAAAATACATTAAGTTTAAAAAATTGAAAACAAAGGAAATGACTTGAAATTTAAATTAGATTTTCAAGTTACTTTAACGATCTCTATAGCTCTCGTTTCGAAGGCCTCACTGAAAAATGTCTTCCCAACCTTGACTTTATCAGCTTTCTTGGAATATGATGAGTCCACCCATACTTGAGACACAAACATCTACTTCAAAGGAGTCAACAAACTACAAATACTTTGCAACGTAAAAAAGTTCATTGCAAATCAAGTGACCTTGCTCGAACAAGCTCTTTTCTCTTGGTGTGCTCTCTCATCAAGTTGAGAACCCAAGAGTGATTGTATACATATTTTGTTATTTCTATAACTTCTTTTACAACCGGTCACACTCAATCAAGTTTGTCTGTGTCCTTCAAAAAAGCCATGAGTTGTGCAAGGGATCCAAAAGAGTGATGGATGTCTCTCCCTGAAAAGTCTCCCAACCACCACACATGTTTTTGTATTGTCTGTGATAAATTGGACAACATTCTCAATGCCCACCTTTAAAACAACCTACTCTAGTATCAAGCTCAAAGTTTTTGCATTTTTTATCTTGTTAGATGCATCAATAGACTTCAAAAAAACCATCTCACCATTTGAAGGCATCAAAAATTTGATGAGGGTGCATTTATTTCTATCTGTCAAAAAGAATGATGCATCTGAACTTACAACACAACTTTTTCTGATCTTCTACAATTACCTTTGCATCTTCAATTGCATTCTAAAGCAACTTCCCACTTAAATCTCTTGAAAAGGGTGCCTTGTACCCTTTCCCTACAACTGTCAATGTTGTCGCTAAATATTCCTAGTACAGGGTCCTCATCACGTTGAAGAGAAGGTTGTTGAAGTATCAAAATTTTGCGTATGTTTTTTCTACTTTCAAATGCACCTCTTTGTTCCATTCTATACCTAATAGCAAAGGTTGTGCCCCAGAGGTACTTCTAGGCACAAAAAAATAGTGTATCTGACTCAAACTCGATGAAGATGTGTCATGGCGTTTGCGTGGACCACAACTAGATACCACAATTTCTGTCATAGTCGCATCTTCTTCCTCTGCCGATACAGAAGCAATGGTCGTTGTTAAGGCTACTTGCATCTTTGCCCTGTTTAGTTTCGTTTCATCTAGCAATGCAATCTCCGCAATCATCTCTCATTTTGCCTCTTCCGTGACACTAGGACAAGGCATGACATCACGAAAAGGAATGCATAAAAAGTGACATTTGAGGTGATTGATGCCTCCTAACATACACTTCAAGCAAAACAAACAAATTGAAATCGTCTAGGATGTTCCAACCTGCACGACATACTTTCAAGCAACGATGCGAGCATTAAAGGGAGCCGATTGGCTACCACTAACTCAATCTGACCCCGATGCACTAACGGATGCCTTTGTTTGCTAACAAATAACTTGCAAACATGTTCAAAACAACATTAAAATTTTAAAAAGTAAAAACATTTTAACACATTAAAATACAATAATTAAATTATAATGATAAATTATTAAACAAAAACTAAAATACATTTAACAAACAAATTGAAAACTTTGAGAATGATTCTCTACAATAAAGATATTATAATAATAAGGAAAACTATAATAGTTAAAAAATATTTTTAATAAAAAATTATGTATAAATTATAAATAATAAACACTAAAATTTATTGGAATGCATGAAATTTGAATGGAATGCATGAAATTTGAATATTAAAATTTAAAATGTTTATCAAATATGTTTATAATTAGATTACAATTACTTTACATGCTCGAAAATTTAAAAAAAGAAAAAAAAATGTACTAACCTAAAAATTGTTTTGTTGAATTCTCTTTTCAATCCACTCTTCAATGCTCCAAATCTTGTGTGAATGAAATGAGAGGGGGTGTTTCAATTTATAAGACAAATTTCCACGTTTTCTCAGCATTTGGCATCCATTTTTGTGGTTTTTCTACATTCTACCTATGTATCCCGCATTTTAGCAGCGTAATGGCAACCGACAAGTACTCGTCAATTACTCACAGTTACTCGCAAGTACTCGTCGGTTAACATAAATTAGCAATTTTTTTAATGGCGGTTTCAAATGCAGTTATTCGCCTTGTATTTTTCCCGGCGAGTAATCGAGCAACCGACAGTTACTTGCTGGTTATGTAATCCATAGTTAGAAATACCATCGTTGTGTGTTTCCTTAAAAGACATTATGAAGGATAATGAGTATCACGAAAAATTACATCAGTTAGATATATTGGATGATAAACGCATACAAGCTATTGAACATCTCAAGGTTATCAAGATCGTATAAAGAGAGCATATGACAAAAAGGCTTGAATCATGAGTTTCAAATGGGTAACTTAGTATTAAAAGAGAATTAGAAGAATACTAATGCAGATAAGGAGAGCAAAGGAAAATTTGAGCCAAATTGGTTTGGCTATTAGTGTTAAAAAAAAAAGTGGGTACAAGAGCCTGTCATTTAGCTACACTTAAAGGAAACCCACGAGGAACCCTATGAACATCATGGACTTGCATCGATATTATAAATAATCATATTATGTAATATCCTCAAATACAAAGAAAACCATAAACATGAACTACATTAATGTAAATAAATCACCAATGGAATAGCCTAAACCAATGACAATTAAATTAACTACAACAACTAAATTGAATATAAATTGTCCATATGGGAAGGAACGCCACATTTAATGCAAGAAATAGAAGTTATATTAATGCAAGTCATCCCATTTGATGAAAAGACACATCACTTTGGAAAGGAGACACATCATTTGATGCAAAGCTATGAAGGGTATTTATAAGAACTTGGTGAAGGAAAAGGATATATATTCAAATTTGACATTCATTCTCTTATCTGAAGTTTAGGTAGCAGCCTCTTCTTTTATAATTGAGGACGAAACCCCTTATTTATTAGATACAAGGATGAAACCCCGTGATATCAACCCCTCAAGGACGAAACCCTTTGAGAGTTCTCTATTAGAATATTTATAACCGAAATTTCGTAGTGCACATTTGATCATTATACAACATTATTTGTTATATAAATTTATTATCTTGTTAATAAGAACATAATTCTATATTCATTGAATATTATGATTCTGAACATTAAAAATGAATTTCGAGAAATCCAAATTAACGTATAATGTTCCGATTTGGGATATTACATATTACTTCAAAAACTCTAAAAATACGAAAAAACCAAATATTCCAAAAATAGAAAAACATTCAAATAATAAAAAGTTATGACCTAATCATGACATAATTGCTTGTTTACAATATTTGCATATGTTATTTATCAAATGTTTGGTAGTCTACATATCATTTTTTATACACATGCATTTCACAGTATACATGAATGGCATGCAGGACATACAAATACAGATTGCACATGGATGCATAGATGTTGGTCTTTCTTATACTTAAGGGCCATGCCAATGTTGGGGGCATCTTATTCCCACGTGATACATTGATACAGGTATATCTTTCTACGACCTTTTACCATGTTGAGCCACATTGATTGCTTACATGTGTTTTGCTATTACTCATACTTTATACAATGCTACATGGATATGTTACTTTACTAGGCAGTGACAATGACATACATTGATACTGTAGACTAGTGTGACTTGTTCTATGCTTCATTGATGTTATCTTTCTTTCGTGATAGGCTAGTCATTGTTTGTCTATTGTGTGCCACTTCTTGGCTTTGTTTATTGTGACATCTTTATGTCCCTTGTGTGTGGCAATTTGGTCATGTTTGTTATTACATCTTTATATCCCTTGTGTGTGGCAATTTGCCCTTGTTTATTGCAATATCTTTATGTCCCTTATTTTTGGCCCCTTAGGCTTATTTGTTGTGACATTTGTCCCTTGTTTGTGGCTCCTTGGCCTTTTTTGTTGTAATATCATTGTCCCTTGTTTGTGGCCCCTTGGCCTTGTTTGTTGCGACATCTTCATGTCCCTTGTATGCAGTCATTGGCCTTATGTGTGACATTGAATGCTATTGCACATGTTGCTATTGTGCGCATCATGGCCATGCCAGTCTCTTGAGGTTGTTTTGTTTTATGAGTTTGTTGAGTTTGCAGAGTTTGCTAGTGTCGTGTTTCATATCACACACCTCCCCATTATGTGTGGTGCCATGATACATATCATTCACCTTTAATAAGTAGTCTTATTTAGTGCATTTATTAGTGACGATCATTGTTTTGTATCTAATTATTATATCTATTTTGACATGATACTTGTATGCCTTGCATTATGTATGTTTCATGCATACTTTGATGGAATATACAATACTATGATGACATTTTCTCTACATATTGGCTTGATCCTACATGATTATATCTTTATATACATAACATGGTATAGTTAACTCTTTTTTTTGAGATGGGTAACTAGTAGGCTACATCTCTCACCTCAAAAGGGTGGCATATTAGTCGACTTGTCATAGACTTAAGCCACCATGAGTAGAAAATCTAGATTTTGGGCCAAAATATAGAATTCAAAGATTTTAAAGTGATTCAGATATCAAATTGGGACAAATATTTACAGATTTCAAATGCATTTTGGGGCATATGCCATTCATATATACTCAATTTATAGGGACACGAATACAAATTCACGCACACTTGAGTGCATGCCATGCAAGTGCGCACAATTTTACAAGAACAAAAATTATAGGTTTTCAAATATTCACATATTCTAATACATTTAGGGGCATATGCACTCATTTTTCAGCATCATGAGATACAGATTCTCAGATTTATCACAGATGGCATATAGATGCATAGCATTCTATATCATGTTGGCACTGATTATTTCTAATTAAAGGAATGAACTTAAGTCATGTTCTCACTATTATAGTTATCAGTGGGCACTGATTCATGGGGCATGAACAATGTTCGTGCACATACACACTATTACAATTATATATTTACAAACATAATTGATGATACCTAGAAGTGAGCAACCTTGAATCTATAAGTCTGTCTGTAACAATTCATTCGTGTTTTTTGAGGTAAATGCGGTAGAGATTCAACAAAGTTCAATGACCTTGGCATTACTCATAGCGAGCCCAATATGTGGCTCCCACCTTCCATCTTGAGGTTACAAGATCAGTGCAAGGTTAGTTACATGAGTTAGTGTTGTTGAGGTTTAACGATGCTCCAAGACCTTGGCACTACTACTTATTTCATGAATTAGGAGCATTTGCCTTCCCAAACCATGGGCTTTGCCTTAGTTACACGAATTGGGGATTGATCACCCCCAATTCTACAAAAAGGTTCGGCAAGAGGAACTATTCTCCAATGTTTAAACAAAGAAGCATCATCTCCAACAAGTTACAGGGAAACACGATTCACCCACTTACAAGTGTACTTTTTCCTTGCTCTTCAAATTCAAGTTTCTATTTATGCATTTTCAAATTTTATTCCAAGGACATCGATTAGCAAGCTACATGCTTGGAGCAGCTTGGAGCATCTCCCAAGACAAAGTGTGTTGTACACACTCAAGTACGTTTCTTTATCCTTTTTTTTAAAAAAAAAACAGCAAACTTATATTATAGAATACTCGGAATACAATTCTACTGTGCCAAGCTTGGAAGCTAATAGTTCAGGCCTGGGCATTACACAAAATAGAGCAAGTGAACCTTCACCGTTTCAAGATTAAGTTGAAAATGTTTTCCAAGTCACTTTGCCACTTAAATGGCCACCAGAACGGGGGTAAACCATAACAAAGAATATATTGATTATCTAGAGCCCACTTTGTCAATCCATCAGCTTCATTGTTGCTTGCTCTAAGAACATGTATGAACTATACCTCCTGGACCTGAGACTGTAACCTCCCAATTTTTTCCATCTCTCTAGCAATTTGCCAATTTTTGCTAGGATGATCCTCTGGAGAAGATAGTAAGCCTACAATAATCTTAGAATCTAATTCAATTTGAAGCTTCTACCATCCCAGTTTCAAAGCCTCTTGCATACCTTTGTAGATAGCCTTTATCTACGCTAAATTATTGGTCATAATGCCCACTTTTTCTACAAAAAAAAAGCTATTGTTCTATCAGACAACCTATCAATTCTATAATGTCCCCATTTTGAAATTAAATAATGTTATTACTAAAATAAAAAGTATTTTTAAATACTTAAAATAAAGTAATAATAATCTAATTTCCACTTAAGTTGGGGCCTTTTTAAGGGTCATATGCACTTAAGGCCTAAAGTGAAATTATAAGGAGATTCTTTTAATATTTTAAAAATGAGAGTTTCCCTCCTAGTTTGGGCACCACACTTGGGGCATGGATATAAAAAGAAAGTGAGTTGTTCATTTGAAGATTATGCATTTTTGGATATTAAAATTCTTGTGCAAATATGTCAAGCTTGAACAAGTGACTTGAGGACAAAAACCTTCAAGTGCACCAAGGAGTTTGAAAACAAAAACCTCCACTCTTCCACATAAAGCAGCTCTATTCAAGCGCTGTAATTGCGTTTCAATTTTGCATAGTTGTATGCAAGTGGATCTACAAAAGTGTTTTTGGACACCACCTTCATCAAATAATTATTTCAAACCCTTCGGAGAGTTGAAAATTCATGATTTATAGGTCAAAGAGGTGGGCGAACTTGATTTGAAGAGTTTTGTTAATTTTGGAAGAATCTAGTGCTGTAACTAGGATTTTTTTTGAAACTACTTTTGAGGGACTTCCCTATGGAAGGAAAATTATGATTCTAATTTTGTTTGAAAGCTACTATTTTTGTGATCATTTGAGCTAACATTTGCATTGAAATTCTCAATATTCTGGAAGATACGAAGTTTCAGCTAATTAAGACAAATAATAAATTATTGAGAGTTGAAAATAAGGAAATTAATTCATAAAATTATTTGCATAAATTTTTCTAGTGGAGCGACTTGCCTTTGGAGGTTGTTTGCGTGGTTTGGAGCCATTCCTAGGGTGGCGAACTTGGTGGATTGAAGACCCTTCTTTAGAGAGTTGTTCTACATTGAAACCCTGTTTTGATAGTATTTTTATTAATTTAATCCAGCAGGGGCGATTTGTGTTGAGTGGTTTTGTAGGGTTGTGAGGGCCACTCAACGCCCTAGAACATTCAAGGAATTATTTGTAATATTTTCCAAGGCTATTTGACCCTAAAACAAGGCAAATTAATCTCTATAATTTTTTCCTGTTTTTATAATCAGTTCCCACTTGTTTGAGCAAATTATATGAGGGTTTGGAATTACATAATCATCAGTAATTACAGCTGCTAATATTCTGAGGGTAACGATTTGATTAGAGAGGTTTGGAAATGGATGTAAGCATCTAACAAGGGGCATTCAAGGCCACGTCTTTTGATAGTATTTTTAGTGTATTTCTTCAAGTGTTTTGCAAGGGTTTCAAGGTGTTTGGAGCAGGTATCAGGTGGCTGTGAGTTCATACAAAGTCAGACTTTGAAGGGAACCAAAATAGGTGATAAACTCATCTCACAAGGAGCAACAAAAGAGGTATTTTACTACAGCATTTATTGGGAATAAATTGACATTAATTTGGCATGTTTATGAGAGGAAATCTGAATTGATTGGTGGATGGAATCTAGTATTTAGCTTTGGCTCTTTGGCGCCTAGGGTTCATGTCTAAATTAAGCATTGAGGAGGATATATATTGCATCTTGATTGGCACTAGGGTTTGTTGGTTTTATTTACAAAATTCAAATTTTATTTCAAATTTATCTTAGGGCTTGTTGGGAAACCCCATCTTGGCCTAATTGTCCCATTTAGGGGCATTACAAATATCCTCTATACTTGATTGGCCCAGGGTACCTCTAGAGGCTCCATCCGTGTTCACTTTTCCAAACCTATTTGGAGATGTCCAAATTTTGTCCCTGTGTATTTTCTTTTTTTATCGAATAGGAAACCTTGTTGAAGTATTAGGTTGTATGGATATCTGGAGGCATAAATGTTCCCAATCTTATATTAGAATCTGAGGCAACCCAATCTTATGCTTGATAGTTTCAATCAGATTGATTTTAATTTTTTCCTAGACATAATTGATGACTCTACAATCTTGTTGGAAAATTCTACAATTCCTTTCTTTCCAAATGTTCCACAACAGCAAAGTAGTTGCAGCCCAAAACACAAGTTTAAGATGTTGACCCTTGACTAAATGTTGTTGCCAATCTCTAATCAGCTGCTCTAATCTCTGAATATTTCTCCATTGAAGATTCAACAAGTGGGATAAAAGCTTCCATAAATAAACCACCCATGAGCAATGAAGGAATAAATGAGAAATGGTTTCCTCATTTTTTGAGCATAGGGCACAACATAAGGGACCATAAAAACCACGCCTCATCAGGTTATCCCCAGTTAGAACTCTTCTTTTCCAAACCAGCCAGACCAAAATACTCACCTAGGACCAAACTACCGGTTGCCAAAGTTGTTTATAAATATCCTTAAGTGGTTGAACAGTAATTGTTTTTAGGGAATCATATCCTGCAAAAACCGTATAATCCCCTATAGCATGTCTCCCCCATGCCAATTCATCCGGTTTTGAGGAGGTTGAAAGAGGACATGATGAAAGGAGAGTATTAATGTAAGAGACTTGTTCCACTTCCATTTGAACTCGCCATTCCATAGTGGCTTTCCAACACTTTCCTATTTCCTAGGAATGATTAGTATCCTTACAATAATGATCCACCTTAATCCATGCCTTTTCGTGCAGTAATTTCATTACCAACTGTAATTTTGGGTATTGAGTAATGATTGGTGGATGCCCATCCCACACATCCGTCCAAAAATTAGCATTTCAATACTAGAATAAAATGGGACATATGTAGACACTAAAATCTGGTAATTAATACTTGGCAATGTTTGTTTTGACTTACCTTCACCCTACATGACTTGTGCACATATTCATGACTCATTTGTCATTCTTTCACATCCACATGCCTTCTACGGACCTAAGCTCCCCACATTGCTCTCAATCACCTACAAGAAATTCCACAGTTTGCGTCAAACCAGTTATTTATCTTACTCAACAATCTCCAAATCATTACATCAGTATTTTTGTCTCCTAGACAATAACATCAGACTAAAAACATATTGTCTGAAGATATCGCCTTGAGTCTGACGGTTTCGTCTCGTGCCAAGCAATGATCACATTTCAAATTCAAATCATTCCTATAGATCGACCCATTTCTCTAGTGTGTCAGTGGCGTGAAAAATTACCCAAAGAATCATATAAATACAAAATAGGTGTAATCCTATTACAAATCTGGCACGCATCTATCAAGCAAACTCTAACACTTGCACATTCAAAGGCATTGCCCTATTCTTCCCAATTTACCAATCAGTCACAAGGAGTAGGTCTTAGCCAAGTCCGAAGCACCTTAAGAGCCAACAATTGCCAAGTATCAAAAGCTAGATTACAAATTACATACATTCAAGGAGAACCGTTGCACACATTCACTTAACGAGGAGAACTAAAGGCGATTTGACTTCCAAGCGGAGACTTGACAGTCAAGTCAGTGGAATCTTCTTTTCTGTGCGGCAGCTGTGCATTGAAATATTTACATGAAGATGTGAAAGGTTTGTATGTCTTCACGGACAAAAGAGCCTATGCAAAGAATATGCACGATTGCGAGCAATGAGCATGGTTGCACAGATACATGCACATGAGCAAGTACTTAGAACCCAAACAACTTTCTGCCAAACACTAGGAAACCTAGTGTTGCGCGTGAAGTGTAGATATTAGAGGTTGTGCATGGATGCCAAACTTCAAGTTGCACAAAACTTGAAGAATACGCAAACAACCAAAGTTGTGTGTGACTTCACAGAACCTTGCAATTTCATCGAGTTGCACGGAACTTTGCAGTCATATGGAGTATGTGTAAAACTACTCAAACTATGGAAATACAATGAAACGTGGGCAGAATTATACAGATAGACTTCATGCTACACAACACTTCTTAGATGCCCCTCAATGTTGCACAAAACTCTATAGACTACCAAGAAGGCTAAACAAAATTGTGCAAACACTTCCAAAATTACAATCATGTGTGGATGTGTGCCTAAACCCAAAGACCTTAGAACCTTCAATCCTTCAAGGCTTCATAACACTAATTATTGCTACTTAAGTTTTTGGTTGATGCAAGATTGCTTGTAGACCCGGATGCTCCTACATCCATAATCAATTAATAGAAGATTAAAATAGTTGTTTAGGAAAAAATGCTATAAAAAGTAGTCATAGATAACTGAAACCAATTGCTAATGTGATCTTACATTTGGCAATCAAACTTGTCAATCAGCCATATATGAAAAAAAATCTGCATGTTGGATAGATGATAACCAATTTTACGCATAGCACAAGTTTTAAATGTCTATTTTTCTAGTAACAAATAGGAAAACAATCTAGGCAGAAATTGGCATCTCAAACAAACAAAAATAAGCTTTTCTCTCTTTTAGCTTTATATCATAGTTCCACGGAGTTTCTTGACGGGGGGATGGGGGGACAGGTTTCCAGGACGGCGGTGGAAGGCGCGGCGAGGGAGCAGTGCAAATACATATAGTACTTGAAAAAATAGTTTTAAAAAGATGTATAAGGAAAAAGTATATTGCATTGAACATCAACAATTCAACATTTAAGTTTTAACTTTTTAACAATGAAGTTTCGAGTTTGAACCAATGAACATTGAACATTGAAAATCAAAATATCGAATTCGGAATTTTTAAAATTTCATTCATGATTACAATCAAGTATCAACAATGTTCAAAAACAAAACACTAAATACTAATGAGTCAATAATTAATTATCCCCATAGTTCTCGCCAAACTCCTCATCACTAGAATTGTTGGACTCCACATGCTCAATCTCTTCCAAACCAATACCAGCCAGCGTTGTTTGTGTAACATCTTGTATAGGTTTAAGTCTACTAGGCCTTTGCACATACCACTTCGGGTTCGATGCATAGGTAGCCATGTACAAGGGAGTGTTGAGCTTCTCCCATCTGTGATTAATGATCGGCTGAATATGTTATATGTAGAATTGCAATGTGGAGTCCTCTCGTACAACAGCGTTCATTTGATCAAGCATAGTATCAATGCACTCATACACCTCTCTAGGGGTAGGTGCATTAGCATCCCCATATCTAATCACCGTGAAGAGTGGAGTAATGAATATCCAGACCTCCAACAATTGTAACGGTGTGACGTCTTGTAATCCCCTTGGCAATATTATTTGTGGTACGAAAAATTCTGGAGACGCGTTTTTTAAATTTAAAAAAAAAACACCTTTTGGCGTCCCCCTACATGGGGGACGCTTGGGCATTTCCTAGGGGTCAGGGGAGTTATGGACGTCCCCTGGATGTCCCAGAGTCACCAAAACATCCCCCTTTTGAAGGGACGCCCCGAAGACGTCCCCTCTCAGAGAGAAACGTCCTAGGGATGGCGGAGGTTCGTGGCAGAGGTGGTGGGACGTTCCCGTCCCAGAAACATGGAGTTTTTCGAGAGGGATGCGTCCCCATGGAACACTGCTTTATATCCCAACCCGTGTTCAGATTGAACTGTACAAGTTGACCTCAACTTGCCTTGTTCTGGAGAGCTTCAGGAAACTACCGTGAGTCTTGAAAACTAACTCAGCTTACTTTGGGGCCAAGCCAAGCAAAACTTACAAATATAAGATTAGCCTAGTAACTATCTTCATATTAATACATTGACTAAAACTAGTCTAAAAGTAGTAAATCCATGGTCAAGAAAAAAAAATTATTCCCCAAGATCAATGATTTGATTAACCAAATGAAAAGAAACAATAATATTTTCCAATACTGATATGAAACCAACTACACATCAAGGACGAAGATATTCATATGACAGCTTTCAAACCTTGATACGGGCACTATATATTCATGTTAGCATTTGGTCTTTCCAAAAAAAAATCGCATGCTTCTTCAATTGAAGCACACAATACTAGTTCACAATAGCATAAGAGTTGCACACAATAATTGAATAGGACACGGAGTATAACCAATAATTGCTCACTTTATTAAATTAATTATTCACTCTCTACTCAATATTTGGAATATTACTAGCCTTTAAATACTAAACATATTAAGAAAATAAAGCTTTTGGAAAAACTGTGAGAGGATTTTTGATAAAAAAGGCTCACAACTTTTTCAAAAGCTTTTCTTCTTTATATTATGGAGTCTGGACTATGAAAGCCTTAAATCTCTAACAACATAATAATTAATCATAGTCACTTCACTCTTATAGCCAACTTAGGGATTTCATCTTTTACCCACATTGATGATACAAACCTTGACAGCTAATGGGACCAATCATCAAATAGTCAATGTATGTACACACACTAACATCCCCCCTTAAACTTGTCAAGATGTCACAAGATGAAAATTAAAATTACATGTCATCATCTGCTAACATCCCCCATTATGCTTGACTTGTGGATAGAAGATGAAGGGTAGCATTATACAGTATCACCTCATCTCATACTAACATCGCCCCTTACACTTGACATGGCGGCATTAGATGAAACCTTGTCACACATCATCACACGCTATCATCCCCCCTTACATTACTTGGAAGCACGAGATGGAAAGCGTGTCATTCTATAACATCCCCTCTTAATGATTCTAGCTTCCAACAAATCTCCTATAGAATGATGGCAATGGGGAGCCAACAAGACTTGATAATGATGTACCTCATGCAAAGGTCTCAAATGGTTAAGGGTCAAATGGTTAAGCAAGGGCTAAGTGGTTATACTATTGAGTAAACTTGGTGATGTCCTCAAAACAAATGGTCAAACAGCCTTCACACACCAGGTCAGCACTAATACCTCCAAGTTGCACCCCCTAACACCTTCACTCAAACTGCTACTAGAGCTCCATGAGCAGCTGACACTCACAAAAAACACCCTCAAGCTGGCTTAATCCAGCACACAACTTGCACCACACAAATACCTTTGTTCACCAACTCAACCTCCAATGCTCATGATACTGGTTGCTACACCCACAAAATTATACATGTTTTTTTTATTATTATTATTGTCTTTTTAAATCTAGACACCTCGTTGTGGTTGCATTCAAACATAAGCCACACCAAAAGCAACGTCGAATGGCTCCAACTTGCTACAGAAATGTTGTGTCCACGCAAGCAAATTCAAACTGTTTGCTACCACCCTAAAATTGAATCAAGCTCCACAACAAATTAGATGCAAACAAAATAGTAGGGAGGGTGGAGTGCCCCACCATGCAATGCTTCCATGCAGCCCTACAATCCACAACCAGTTGCTCACGTTGAACCCACTATACGCAAGGTGCACTCTACAAATCTACAAGCATTAAGATGGAGTCTTAAGAATATCTTAGTGACTTGTCATGCCTCCACTACTTGACACTCGCTTCTTGCATGGGTGAATGTCAATGCCCTTAATCATTTATTGTTAATGGACACCACCAAAGAGAAGCAGATTTCTATTAGCCACATTTTTTGAATGTCAACTGTTGCATATGAACCAAGCTTCTAACACTATCACCATTATTGCAATTAGTTGTTGACTAGGCTTGTAGACATGTTGAGAGCCATCTAATAGGAATGGTGCATTGCCAAAAAAAAATGTTACAGAATATATCTAAGTTGCCACTCCGCTTGAATGGCCCATGCTATTGAGGCAAAGTCACTCCTTCACAAATGTGCCCATTCTGAGACTTCACCTCATCTTTTAGTACACACAATGCCTGACAGGATGTTTGAACCATAGTATGAATTCATCAAGTAAGCGAGTACTCACAGGAAAAACAGCAAGGTGAACACTCGCCATCAAAACTCGCAAGTTTTTTTTTTAAATACTCACAAGTATTTACACATTACTTGCCAATACTCAATGAGCACAGTGTAAATACTTGCCCGATCCTTAATACGCACAATACTGTGTAAAAAACGAGTCCAAAACATCAAAAATGCATCCAGAACAATTCAAAAAAGTAGAAAAAACACATAAAATTTTGTCCTTTTTAAGTTTGCCAAGTATTGCCAAGTATTGGCAAGCATTTACTACGTATTCATGAGTAAATTTTTGGGGGGCTGGTGTCATGTCCCCCTTTTCAAGTTGAGACATGAAGACCCTTAGCTTAATTTGTTTCCCAATAAGCTAAGGGGCAAATGGAGAAAAGGGGACACATGGGTCTTAATTGCACTTTTCAAAAAGGCACTTTATGTTTCTTATTTCACTATAAGAGGGGACCTTTAATGGTCACGGTTGTTTAAGTGTTTTTAAATATAAAAAAATAAGGGAAGGGTCTTTTAAGGATTTGAAGTTACTCTCCCTTCCCAATTTTGGGCGCCACACTTGGGAAGACTATATAAGGCAAAAGAGGAATCATTTGGAGAGGTTCATGCTTTTTTGGATAATTGTTTTTCTTGAAGCCTAAACATGAAAAGCTTGACTTGTACCTTGAGGACAAAAACCCTTCAAGGTAGGTGAAACAAGGATGAAAACCCTTGATTTTAGTCAGGGACAACTTTGTAAGGAGGTTGTTGAGTGCTTCAATTACGAAATTAAGGTGTTTTCAACACCAATTGATCATTTGCAGGTAGGCGAACCACCTTGGGAGTTGGGCGAATGGATTGAGAAGCTGTCCTAGAACAGCAAACACCATTTTTAAGGGCTGCGCATGTTTGCAGGGGCATCGATCAGGTTCTAGAGGTTGGCGACCCACTTGGGGGTCACTGTGAACTTGTATGAGGGTGTGGATTAGCGACAAATCAATTCTGAATTTTTATTAAATATTTCCAGCAATATACGTCACCAAAAATCAGATTTTTGGTTGGTTTATTTGGCAAATAATTTGTAGTATTTTTTGTTATTTTTGGGAACCTGAAATAATATTGAGTTATTTTCAAGGCATCTACAGCAATATAATTATTTTCAGTTTGTTAGGGTTTAAGGAAATTCTGAAAATTAATTGTTTCTTTGAAGTGGTTGAATAAATTCCTTGTTTAGCAATATAACTATAAAAAGGAACATTTCAGTGGTATCAGAGCCAATTTCTTGGCCAGCTGTGGGACAAGGGTTTCATGTCAAATAGTGACATGGATAGGGTTAGGCTTGAGAGGTTATATCAGGCACAAGAACAGATGAAAGAAGTGATGGGCGAATTCCTTCAAATAGTGAAGGATATGAGGGGAGATAAAGCGCAGGTTTTGGAAAGCAACACCATGGATATAGCTATGGGATCTACACCTAGGCCCAAGGTTCTCCAAGGGAAGCAACTTCATGGAAAGGGAAGGAACAACCTTACTATAAATCAGATTTGTTAATATCATATGGGGAATACATGACATATCCACCTCCCTTTCAGAAAGAGATGAGTTGCAATGGGTATGTGACTTGGAAAAAAGGTAGAGGAGGCTCCAACAAGGGGCAGGACAGCCACGTAGAGTGGCATGAAGAGATAGGGAGGGTTACCCTAACTACTTGTCATAATCCCAGTTTTGGCACCTACCGATGGCTAGGTATTAGCCAATGAGCTAGTTGGTGTTAATATTAGTCACATGGATGTATACACAGAATGCTACTCCATCTTTGTGGCCATCATTGATGCTTAGTCAAACTAGGCACGCTCATCTCGTTGTAAGCAAGCAACATGAGGTTTGATTTGACAAGTCATTATATACACACATATAATCTTCATGAACCAAAGCTATTTTGGGTATAGGCTTTGCTTTGGATAAGTCTACTATAGGCTAATGTTGTAAGCTCTTTTTGTGTTTATCAGGATTAGTATCCTAAGTCTCATGAAGACATGGAGCATGAAATTGTAGAAATCATTAAAGTTTAGATTGTCAAGGCCAAAACTAAAAGATTTATTCTAATCATAAATTAGTATGAGGTGATTCTATTATAGTCCATGAATGGACTAGGTTTATATTATAAACCAACTATTTGATATCATTGAAAATCAATTTGTTTTTATATATAAAAGTCAAATAATAAATTCATGACAAACATTATTTTTTATTATCATTATTTTAATTGACTAAAAGCCTATTTGGGGGACAAGCTTGATTTAGGGCTTTATGCATGTCTTGGGGCTGCCATTTGCCATTTGTTGGCAGCAGAGAAATGAAAAAAAATCGTGGCAGCCATGGGAACGCTGTAGGGGCATAAGAAATCTTCTTAGGGATGCCATGTGAAGCCCTTGGGAGACATGTATGTGCCTGCAAAACTCATAATTGTTACTTGCATTTCAAAGAGGAAAATTTGGAAATGAAAGGTTGCTCTCAGGAAGATTTTTATGGTGCCATGAAATGAAGGAAGATGGGTGAAAGACTCTAGTTGGCAATCCAAAGCAATGATTCCAGGCAAGTTGCCCTCCTAAATAATTTTGCATTCTGGTATAAATTGCATTGTAGTAATTTGCAAATGTTCTTGTTGAGACATAGGCCCTTATAAGCATGTATAAGCATGCATATATGAGTCTCTAACTCAATGAGTATCAAGGGTATTTGGGTTATAATTGCAAAAATTTCATGCCCTACCTGGGAAAAATGAATGGAGGGTGCAGTAAATTATTTGGCAT
This sequence comes from Torreya grandis, assembly GCA_037957365.1. Taxonomy (NCBI): domain Eukaryota; kingdom Viridiplantae; phylum Streptophyta; class Pinopsida; order Cupressales; family Taxaceae; genus Torreya; species Torreya grandis. The sequence goes on from JARHVA010001265.1 coordinate 1,198,998, forward strand.
TTACTGGACCTATTAATTCGCTTGCCATTATATTGATGCCATGGGTTTTCTTTTGTAAAATGAAAAGTTGTAGCATTGAGTGGAAAAACTTGGAGCGGGATTTTTCAAGAATATTTTATATGTCTTGCTAGAATTGGGTTTATGTGCGTAATTGTTTCATATTAAATTGAGTCTTATTATTCTAGTATGGATGGTAACAAATAGTTTTAAAATGTGGTAATATGACCTTGGTGAGTAAATTGAACAAATTCATAAACCCGTGCAAAATTAATAGTTGCGATTTTATTTTATATGTTATGAGCTTTTGTAAAAAAATTATATTTTTATAATTTGGGGCTCAACCCCTGTAGCATTCCCTAAAAATAAAATGCTGATTTTATCTTGTGTTTTCTTATTTTGGCCCTAGCTGGGCGATGTCTATAAAAATTTGGGTTACCTCTTTAAATTCAACCCAACTGTAACCAAGGTCTACCTTGTTTGATTTTATTTAAACTCTTAAGAAGAGGGCATTGGGTCGATTTAGTCCTCCCAGCTGTGTTACTTGGAAGATGCATTTGGCTATGAGGTTAAAGCAATTAAGCAGATGTGTGAGTGAACTTTAGAACTATTGGATATTTTATTATGTTTATTTCAAAACCCTCTTATGTTTGGGAGCTTTCCTTATGACATTATGTGATTGTTTCCTTTGCTCTTGGGCTGTACATTCTTGTTCTTTGCATAATGGGCTGTGAAAATCAGTTTTATGATGAGGTTTTGAAAAGGCTTTTAACTAGAAAGCGCTGTGCATGGTCAGTGTAAGTAAGCCGATTATATCCAACTTATGGGCTGTGCATACCTTGTTTGGTTGGATATGATGGATCTGTAGCCCTCTTATAGTTCTCGTGAAGTCATTTCAATTCTGAATTGTGCATAATCAATTATGATTGTGGCCTGCAATTATGCAAGGAATCATGCAGTCGTAGGTGGGTATTGAAATCGCTGGGGTTGTATTAATTATTTTGTATGCATTGAAGTTTTAAATAAACTTTAATAATATGTACAGTCATTTTGAATGCATATAAAATTGTGCTTTGTGACTAAGACATATTTAAGGGTAAGTCATTTCTTGATTTTATCATGTTGGCATGATTATTTATTTTTGAATTATTGGAATCGGAAGTATGTGGAATTCAATTGGAATTATGCCCCTTTGTTTGATTGTTGTAAATTGTGGCTGGAGGCATCTTGGACGGTTGATAAAGCATGGGCTGAGTTTTATTTTATTTTTATAGCTGATATCATCTACGCTGGTAAATCAACCCAAATCAGCGTGAAGAACAACCTTGAATAAATACCTAAACCTTGAGTTGACGACTAATAAGAGTTGGAACATATTTTATAATATGAGAAATAGCACCAACACTCAGATCAATTATTCCTAACTCGATTGACTTTTGGTGGTACCGTTTCTGGAAAAAAATTGTAACATAAACTGTATTTTCTTGGTTGTACTGGCTGCAAGTTAACCTCAAAAGAGACTTGATTTTTCTAGTATTCATCTCATTTTCTCAAAACTAAAACCTGTAATGGATTCTCCCTAGCTTTATATGGAGAAACCCTTTTATTGCTCTGATTGGGTCGTTTCCTATTTTTGGCAAGGCATTTTTTTTGCTGTTTACGTTGTTTTTCTATGCAAATCAGCTCATAGCAGCCTTAAAGTTGATGCTTTAAAAATATCTAAACCCCTGATTATCTGTTAATGATACTCCAAATCTTTAGATTAACATCATAAGAATTGAATCCATCAATTAGAATCAACCCTCTCCTTTTCGGTCTTGTTTTTTGGACCCCATTTCCGGGAGGCTCCCGCAACAAAAATTGTTCCTTGTTTGCCCTGTTAATTGCAAAGACATTTGGAATTGTCTTTGATCTAACTAAACAAAGTTACAGTGTTTTTGCTATTTTATTCATGGCATGATTTTGGTTGGTAAGAATAAAATATTGACAGAACATTTGCTTTATTGGGGTCCTTATAATATGAGAGTTGGAACGAAAGTATCAAGCATTGCATGCCACTACTGTGAATAGTATGTCAATCACTTATACATTTGTAAAATAGTATCATTTTATGTGAATACTTCTGGTAAAAAGTGTTCACTACCAATTGCATCTAAATTTAGTAAATAAGTAGTACGTGAGGATTGTATTGTGTTATATGTTGAGTATGTAAGTAACGATTCAGCTGGCATGACAAATCATATTGCTTTTTAATGAACCTTTAAGGTTGTTTTTGTGATGTTCCCATTTTCACATCAAGTATAAACCGGTATTGAAGACCTTTAGTCTACTTCCCCATAGACTAAAGGAATCCTTTTGGGGGTTATATTTTATTAGTTAATTATTAATTACTAAAATAGTGATTTTTATCATTTTTTTAGGGCAATTATTATTTAATTAATAGAATATTTGATAAATGTAGTTTTTACCATTAAAGTATTTAACTGAATTAATTATTAATTTATTTGTCTTAAAGTAATTTTAATTAATATTATATTCGAAAAAGAAAATATCGGCTTGAGAGCTAAAACAAGGAAAGAAAAAGATATTCTAAAAAAAGTGAGGCTTATGAGGTATTTTACCTTCCAAGGTGGTTCGCCCCCTTTGGAAGGTACAAATACAAGGTGAAGATCACAATTGAAGACATGTTGAATTTGATAATTGTTTCTTCATGCTTGAAGAAGCTATTGGGATGCATGCCCAATAGGGTTTTGCAGTTTTGGTGTTGATCATTCTAAAAAATGTGTTTTGATGCCACCTTTGCTAAAGGAGGTTTTGTTACTTAGCGATTTGCTTTGAGAGGCTATTGTGAGATTTTGGTGGAGTATTTGACGCACATTTGTTGCATATTATTTCTGATTAATATTTGCACTAATTTTGCAAGGGGAGCGACTTTTTATGAAGACTTGTTTAAGGGTTTGGAGATCATTTTTTAGTCTATTTATGCAAATTAATATTCTAAAATTTATTACTAAATTTCTTACATATTGGCATGGGGTTTTGGAGAAGAATTGTGAAAGATTTGCGGCTCAAAATTAATAGAATATTAAATAATAATTTTTAGATTATTATTTAATTATTTTTCCAATTTTTTGTGATCGTTTTCACTTCTAAAAGGTGGGATCTTGCTCCATTAATTTTCTGTTATTTTTCTTGCACCTTGGCGACTTGGGTGATTGGCTTGGAGGACCTTTTTTGGCCATTTAGATGCCCTAGGGGTTCGTTAGAATTTTCTTTGATTTTTGGGTACATGTGGCATATTTTTGGCTAGGGTTTGAAGCAAGAAATAGCAAGGAACAACCGCTGCGTTTGAGAGAAAAATCATATTTTTGCAGCCATCATAAAGTTGCATATGATCATCAATAAATTGGCAAAAAGGTACTTTCCTATATTTAATTTTTCGATTATTTTGGCAAGCATTCAGATGAATTTCGAATAAAATAGTGGCTGAAAATTGTCTTTACATCCCTTGCATTGTGGCGCCTAGAGTTTCTAGGGTTTTGGTAAGGGTTTTAAAGCATTTATTGCAAACTAGGGTTTGTTGATTTTTATTTCAAAATTTGTGGATTTAGGGGAAAACCTTTTTTTTGTGAAATCGTCCCATTTGGAGACATTACAGTGGTATTATAGCACCGGTCTTATCTACCTATGAGTTGGTTGTTGGATGCAAGCAGGGAAAGAGATCTTGTAATATCAGAAAAGGAAAAAGACTATATGGGGGATCAAGAACCTAATGGGTTTTCTTCAGAGCAGGGTAAGTTTTTGCAAAGCTTGATAAAAAAAACCCAAAAAGATCTTCAACATACTTTGGGTATACAACTTGCAGCCATGTTGAAGGACACTACAACTCCCAACAAAGACCACCGCTTCAACGGAGAAGGAAATTTGAATGATAATGAGAGAGTTTCTATTAACTCCCCTCATAAATTCTTCAAGGCCACTTTTTTGCAGAGAGAACCAGTAGTTGAAATGAGGACGCCAAAAGATAATATTTTGAAGATTCATCAAAAAGAGTATGCATCCCTAAGCTTTGCCATGCAAGCTCTATTATCTTTTTGGGATTATTGTGAGATGAAGAAAGGATCCAAGCCAAAGGTTCCTAATATGCAGCCCCATAGAAATTTGCAAAAAATGTTGAGTAAGATTTCTCTTCCTATTTTTGATGGTACTAATAAACTTCCTATGAGATCATGGTTGCAAAAGTTGGAGACATATTTATCACTTCACCCCATGTTTGAGAATGAGGCTCTAAAATTCGTCACCTTACATTTGGAGGGTATTTCTCATGAGTAGTGGTTTCATGGCTTAATCACACAAGGCCACAGATCTATTACTACCATGGAGGAGTTTGGCAAAAGGATCATAATGAGGTTTGATAGAAAAAATCCAAAAATACATTTTCATGAGTTGGCTCAACTCAAGCAAGATCATGATGTTGAAAGATATGTTGCTGATTTTCAAAAGGTTTCAATTATGATACCCGATATTAGTGAGAAAAGGTTGGTTGTTTTGTTTGTTGAGGGTTTGATTGATCCCTTGAAGGGTTTGGTTAAGGCTTTTAACCCTCTTTCTTTACAAGATGCTATCACTAAGTCTTTGGATTTAGAATGTTCAGCATACAAGGGTTATGAAGGGCAAAAAGGGCAGCGACCTATTTGCTGCCCAAAGGGGCAAATACAGGGCAGCCAAGATCTGATTTTAGTGGGCAGCAAAGAGCACAAAGTGGGCAGCCTAGGGCACCACCCAATGAGCAACAAAAGAAGCCTTATACACCATATGTGTCACCTCATTGATCATTGCCCTATAACAACAATATGTAGAATGATAGAGATGAATTAAGAAGGCAAGGCTTATGTTTCACTTGCAAAAATCCATGGACTAAAGGCCATCGTTGCATGGGCAAAGGGCATGTCTACTACATTGAGGTAATTGATGATGATTCAGATTTTGATATTATTGATACTTATAATGAAAAGAATGACAATGTTATTGGTGAGCATGTGCATGAGGAGGACACACAAGCCTTGGGTGGCACACTTGCTTCTCATTCAAGAGCTCCCAAGTATCATGCTTTAAAGTAAAAGGCACATTGAAGGGTCAAAGAGTGATTACCTTGGTTGATAGTGGAACCACACATAATTTCATTGATGGGGGCTTGGTTAAGAAGATGGCATTAGAAGCCACAAATTGCAAGGGTTTCAATGTTACTATGGTGGATGGATTCACCATCTCTTGCTCCAAAAAGTTGCCACAACTCCCACTCACTCTTGGGAAACACAAGGTAATTGATGGTATTTATGTTATTGGCATTGGAGATATTGATATTGTTTTGGGTGTTCAATGGTTGCATTCCTTAAGTGAATTCACTCAAAATTATAAAATTATGGAGCTGAAATTCTTCAAAGAGGGCAAGGAAGTAGTCCTCAAGGGTCTAGCAAATGGTGCTCCACGAGAGGTATCTATAAAGAGGATGGAAAGGGCTTTTAGAAGTGGTCAAATTGCTTGGGCAGCAAGCTGCCTTATCACAGTAAATTCAAAAAAAAGAAAACAGTAGCCCCTTCATGGTAAATTACAAGCTATTTTAGACAAGCATGTTCATGTCTTTGATGATTTACCTTATGGTTTGCCACCAGATAGAGGTTTTGAGCATAATATTGAGCTAGAAATGGGTGTCAAACCGGTTATTGTCACTCCATATCACCATCCAAGAGCTTTCAAGAAAGAGATTGAAAAAACCATCAAAGAATTACTTGTTATGGGACACATAAGGCCTAGCTCAAGTTCTTTTGCTTATTCAGTTATTCTAGTGAAGAAGAAGGATGGATATGAGGATATGCATTGATTACAGGTTGTTGAATAAGAAGACCATCAAGAATAGGTATCCAATACCTAGGATTGATGAATTAATGGATGAGTTACATGGTGCCACTTTTCCAAGATTGATTTAAGATCCGGTTATCACCAAATCAAGGTAAGAGAAGAGGATGTTCATAAAATTGTTTTTATATGTCATTTTGGGCATTTTGAGTTTTTGGTTATGCTTTTTAGATTGACTAATGCCCCAGCTATTTTTCAGTTATGTATGAACAATATGTTTGGCAAATACCTAAAGAAGTTTGTGCTAGTTTTCTTTGAGGACATTCTTGTGTATAGCAAAACCTTGAAGGAGCACTTGAGGCACTTGGATTTGGTCTTGGGCACATTGGAGAACCATTCTTTCTTTGCGAAAAAATTCAAGTGGGATTTTGGATTAACAGAGATTTTGTATTTAGGAAATGTCATCAATGCACAAGGTGTGCAAGTGGACCAACAAAAAACTGCAACTATCATGGATTGGCCTATTCTATCTACACTCACACAGTTGAGAGGTTTTTGTAGTCTTTGTAGCTATTACAGGAGACTTGTGAGAGGTTTCTCACAACTTGCTGCCCCCTTGACTAGTTTGACTAAGAAAGGTGGTTTCAAATGGTCCTGTTATAGCTTGGAATTGCACAATTGTGGGAGAGTTTTTCAGGCTCTCCCACTTCCACCCACAAGCATGGGAACAACCTCAAGATGTGGGTATCCTATCGTGAAGTTGAGCCTCTAGGCTTTTTAAAGAGGCTAGTTCCTCTTGGTGGATCACCTAAAACTACTGTTAAACTAATGTTTCACGGGAAAAAAGGTTAGAAGGGAGATAAAGGCTCCTAAGAAGGCTAACCAGGGGATGCATCAAATTTAAATGACCACTCATCTATGCTTGAACCCACACTAGATCAGTCATGAGACAATTTGGACTTGCACTATCTCAAGATCAAATAAACACATGCTGGAAGAGGTTCAGGTAAAACATTAATCTAGACCTGCAAATGCTTGAAAATACTTCAAAAAGGCAAGCAAAAGGCTAATGGACTAGGAATACACTCATTCACGAATCCACCAAGCACAAGCATACTAAAGCACTAATCGAAGACAAGAAATAGGCAAAGAAATCGTCTCATTATATTCAAGAGGTAGTTCTTACAATATCTCGACAAGGTTTAGCCTAGACGAAAGACTTTGTTTTTGCAAACGTTTCAATAAGCAACCGTCTCCCAGCAAGATGACAAAATTCTAAAAAACTAGGGCCATTACAATGGCAAATCATGAAATATTTATAGAGAAAGGGGGAGAGAGAAAGGGCCACATGAGAAGACGAGTAGATGGAAGAAGTCGTTGATGACTGTTGACTATTGCCTTGACCATGAAATGCGTTGCCCAAGATCACCACAAAATCTTCTCGAATCCCTCCTGCATTCAAGTCTCTGGTGGATATTGAGAAGCCATGTCGCGGGCAGCTGGAACGTCACTTCTTTGCGCAGCTGAATTGATTTATACATTAAAATCGGCATGGCGTCTTCATTTGCTCGTGTCCTGCCTATAAAAGGACACAGTCTTCATGTCTTTTTAGCTAGCCTGAGACATGTTGCTTCTACGTTGTACGGCGGTTTGTCGGGAGCAAGCCCATGTCAAAGGACGAAAACCTTCATAAATGCCAGTCACTTGGACTCCCCCCTGCTCTGATTGGTCGTCCTTGTGCCACTTGTCTTTTATTGATTGGTTGTTTTTGCTCCAGCTTACGCCACGTGGCAGCCTCTCATTTGTCTGATCATGACTTCGGGCTTTCGTGGCTGCTCAACTTGCTTCGGGCTTTCATGACTACTTGTAAATTCTTTTTTAAGTCAAGTAGCTCTGAAAGCCCAATTTGCACTTTGCAGTGCAAATCGGGTTTTCTTAACTACTCGACTTATAAAAATCTCATAAGTCTTTGGAGAATCCCAACTTACACTATGCAGTGTAATTCGGGTTCTCTGAGCCCCTCAACTTCGGCCCTATCCAACTCGATGTCTTTGGGCTTCTCTGTCTAGAAATCTTCGGGCTCTCCATCTCCAAGCCTTAAGACTTTGAGCTTTTCAAGCCTTAAGTCTTTGAACTTTTCGAGGCCAGCTACTTCAAACTCTCCGCACCTTACGTCTTCGGGCTTTTGGAGTCTTAAGTCTTCGGACTTATTTCTTCTCGGCCCTTTTTCTGCGGGTTCCCCTTGTTCTTCGGCATTTCTTCTGCAGGGAATTTGCTTGGTTTCTCTCGGACAATTTTCCCGAAGGAATTCCTTCAGAGGAATTCTTTCGAGATTTTTTCCTGTGCTTTTTCTCCTTTGGGAATTTGCTTTGGCTCTTTCCCGAAGATATTCCTTCGAAACTTTTCCTTTCAGACTTCCATTTTGTTCCTTCCCTTCGAAACTATTTTCCACGGGTTTTTTGGCAAGGACTTTCCCGAAGGGCAAGAGACCCTTCAGGCTTTTACGAATGGTCCTTTTCCTTGTAAATTGCCCTTCGAAAATCCTAGAAACAGCCCCTCCGAAAGGAACATACCCTCCAGAACTTTGTTAAGTGCCCTGCTTTTGTCGAGAAAGTGCCCTTCGGCATTTTGAAAATGGTCCTTCCAAATGGAAAGATACCCTTCGGAACTTTGTCAACGGTCCTTTCTGAAAGGAACATGCCCTTCGAAACTTTTGAATAGGTCTTTCGGACAAGTTTTCGGCTTCTCTGCGAGGGGAAGGTACCCTTCGGGTCTTTCGAAAGTGCCCTTCGGAAGAAATTGTTTTGGACAAAAAGTCCGAAACAATTCTGACACAGCTTTTTGGAGAAACTTTGCCGAAAGAGGGAGATTCCTTCGGAAAAATTGAGTGGACAATTTTTCCGAAGGAGAACCATGAGGCTTAAGCCAAACCAAAGAAAACCCCGAGGGAAGAACTTTGCAATGATTAATGACTTAGCCGAAAAAAGGAAAGCCGAAAAATAAAAGAACTTTGCACAAGGCTTAGTCCTTTGGCCTACGGGCTTGTTTTGAACATTGTTGTTGGCCCCTTGAACATTGTTGTTGGGCCCCCTGAAGCAGATCCTTCTCTTTGCCCCTTCGATCCATTGCTTCATCAAAAATGCAAGAGCTTTTAAATGTGGGCCAAAAATTGGCCAACAAGTCCAACACAACCCAACTAGCATTTGAAAATCTTGAGGTAATGTGTTTTTGCCCAGTTCTAACTATTCTAGATTTATCTACTCTTTTTGTGATTGAGTGAGATGCTTCAAGTGAAAGGATAGGGGTTGTCCTAATGCAGAATAGACATCCTATTGCTTTTAAGAGTAGGAAACTCAATGATTCAAAGAAAGCTTACTCAATTTATGACCAAGAAATGTTGGCAATTATGCATGCTTTGAATAAGTTTAGACAATACTTGGTTTGTGGCAAATTCATTGTAAAATCGGATCACAATAGCTTGAGATTCTTCCTCAATCAAAAGGAGTTGAATGATAGGCAATAAAAGTGGGTAAGCAAGGTGCAAGCTTATGATTTTGATATTGAGTATGTAAAAAATAAAAATAATGTGGTAAAAAAATCCTCTATCAAGGAAACCTTGTTTTGAAATAGGGCAAGCAATTGTAGGAAGGGAAGATTGTGATGTCTCCATTTTTACATCAAGTATAAGCAGGTATTGAAGACCTTTAGTCTACTTCTCCATAGACTAAAGGAATTATTTTGGAGTTATATTTTATTAATTAATTATTAATTGTCAAAATAGTGATTTTTATCATTTTCTTTTAAGGCAATTATTATTTAATTAATAGAATATTTGATAAAAATGGTTTTTACCACTAAATTATTTAATTGGATTAATTATTAACTTATTTGCCTTAAAGTAATTTTAATTACTATTTTATTAAGGCAAATAATTAATATTATATTTGAAAAAGAGAATGTCGGCTTAGGAGCTAAAACAAGGAAAGAAAAATATATTCTAAAAAAGGCAAGTGAGGCTTACGAGGTATTTTACTTCCCCAAGCTGGTTCATCCTCCTTTGAAAGGTACAAATACAAGATGAAGATCATAATTGAAGACATGTTGAATTTGATAATTGTTTCTTCATGTTTGAAGAAGCTATTGGGATGCATGCTCAATAAGTGTTCGCAATTTTGGTGTTGATCATTCTACAAAAGACGTCTATTGACGCCACCTTTGCTAAAGGAGGTTTTGTTACTTGCCCTAGAGTGCGGCGATTTGGTTTGAGAGGTCATTGTGAGATTTTGGTAGAGTATTTGAGGCTCATTTGTTGCATATTATTTCTGATTAATAATTGCACTAATTTTGCAAGTGGAGTGACTTGTTTTGGAGACTTGTTTGAGGGTTTGGAGATCTTTTGGGGGTTTATTTATGCAAATTAATATTATTAAATTTATTACTAAATTTCATGCATATTGTGTGGGGTTTTGGAGAAGAATTGTGGAAGATTTGAGGCTCAAAATTAATAGAATATTAGATAATAATTTTCAGATTATTATTTAATTATTTTGATAGGTTTTTGTGATCATTTTCACTTGTGAAAAGCGGGATCTTGCTCCATTAATTTTTTGCTATTTTTCCTGCACCTTGGCGACTTGGGCGATTGGCTTGGAGGACCTTTTTTGGCCATTTGGATGCCCTAGGGGTTCGCTGGAATTTTATTTGATTTTTGGGCATATGTTGCATATTTTTGGCGAGGGTTTTGAGCAGAAAATAGCAAGGAACAACAATTGCGTTTGAGAGAAAAATCATATTTTTGCAGCCATCATAAAGTTGTATTTGATCATCAATCAATTGGCAAAAAGGCACTTCTTTCCTATATTTAATTTTTCAATTATCTTAGCAAGCATTCAGATGAATTTCGAATAAAATAGTGGCTAAAAATTATCTTTACATCCCTTGCATTGTGGTGCCTAGAGTTTCTAGGGGTTTGGTAAAGGTTTTGAAGCATTTATTGCAAACTAAGGTTTGTTGATTTTTATTTCAGAATTTTAAAATTTGTGGATTTAGGGGAAAACCTTTTTTTTGTGAAATCGTCCCATTTCGGAACATTACAGTGGCATCAATGCACCAGTCTTGTCTACCTGTGAGTTGATTGTTGGATGCAAGCAAGTAAAAAGATCTTGTATTATCAGAAAAAGAAAAAGACTATGGGGGATCAAGAGCCTCATGGGTTTTCTTCAGAGCAGGTTAAGCTTTTGCAAAGTTTGATCAAAGAAAGTCAAAAAGATCTTTAGCATACTTTGGGTATACAAATTATAGCCATGTTGAAGGACACTACAACTCCCAGCAAAGACCACCCCTTCAACGGAAAAGGAAATTCGAGTGATAATGAGAGGGTTTCTATTAACCCCCCTCAAATTCTTCAAGACCACTTTCCTGTAAAGAGAACCAATAGTTGAGATGAGGATGCCAAGGGATGATATTATGGAGATTCGTCAAAAAGAGTATGCATCCCTAAGCTTTGTCACACAAGCTCTATTATCTTTTTGGGATTATTGTGAGATGAAGAAAGGATCCAAGCCAAAGGTTCCTAATATGCAGCCCCGTAGAGATTTACAACAAAGGTTGGGTAAAATTTATCTTCCTATTTTTTATGTTACTGATAAACTTCCTATGAGATAATGGTTGCAGAAGTTGCAGACATTTATCACTTAACCTTATGTTTGAAGATGAGGCTCCAAAATTCATCACCTTACATTTGGAGGGTATTGCTCATGAGTGGTGGTTTCATGGCTTAATTACACAAGGCCACGGATCTATTACTATCATGGAGGAGTTTGGCAAAAGGATCATAACGAGGTTTGATATAAAAAATTCGAAAATACATTTTCGTGAGTTGGCTCAAATCAAGCAAGATCATGATGTTGAAAGGTATGTTGCTGATTTTCAAAAGGTTTCAATTATGGTACTCGATATTATTGAGAAAAGGTTGGTCGTTTTGTTTGTTGAGGGTTTGATTGATCCCTTGAAGGGTTTGGTTAAGGCTTTTAACCCTCTTTCTTTACAAGATGCTATCACTAAGTCTTTGGATTTAGAATGTTCAGCATACAGGGGTTATGAAGGGCAAAAAAGGCAGCCATCTATTCGCTGCCCAAAGAGGCAAATACAAGCCAGCCAAGGTCTGATTTTAGTAGGCAGCAAAGAGCACAAAGTGGGCAGCCTAGGGCACCACCCAATGAGCAAAAAAAGAAGCCTTATACACCATATGTGCCACCTCATAGATCACTGCCCTATAGCAGCAATATGAAGGATGATAGAGATGAATTAAGAAGGCAAGGCTTATGTTTCACTTGCAAGAATCCATGGACCAAAGACCATCGTTGCATGGGCAAAGGACACGTCTACTACATTGAGGTAATTGATGATGATTTAGGGAAAACCCCCTCTTTTGTGAAATCATCCCATTTGAGGACATTACAGTTCTAGATTCTATTTTTGGATGTCTCCTCAATAAATAAATAAATGTGTGTGGATTTATTGGGTTCGTTTCACTACTTTTGATGGTGCTACAAATAATTCAGCCAGAGCTTGGATTTGTAAGGAGGACATATTTTTCATTGCATCAATTGAGAGAAGATGATGCCTTGACATTGATCATCTTACACTTGGAATGAGCTGCCCATGAATGGTGGCATCAAGGGTTAATAACCTTAGGGCACAACACCATTAAAACCTCTGAGGTTTTTATCAAAAAAATCATTAATAGATTTGATAGGACAAATTAGGATTTGCACATCCAAGATTTGGCATAGTTGCAACAAGGGCACTCTTTGGAAGAATACATTGCAGAATTTCAAAGGATATCCACCTTGGTGAAGGATGTTTCAGAAAATAGACTCACAACTTGGTTCATTAAAGGGTTAACTAAATCCTTTAAGGGATTGGTCAAAGCTTTTAACCCTCCTTTACAAGTGGCCATAAAAAGGGCCCAAGATTTTGAGCTTGCAGCTCTCACAGTGCAAAATCTGCCCTTTCAAAGGCAAAAAAACAGCGCCTTACATTTTGTGGAACATGTGGAAGGAAGAAGGGCAAGGCAGCCTAGGGATACAACTCAGAATTTGGTAAAATCAGACCCCAATGAGCTGAAAAAAGAGTATTCCCAGCAAGGAAGAAGGCGTCTCAAGGGGCTGCAAATGAATTCAAAGTCTTTTTCACATCAAAACAAGAAAAGATAAGATAAATATATTAATGTCTGACAAATGACCACAAAAGTAGGTCAAAGGGGCTGCAAATAAATGACAGCAGTGTTGAAGGAGCAAAAACAGCCCCTAATGCAAAGGAGCAAGCTACAAACAAAGAAGGAAGCATGGTGGGCACCTTGGCAACAATACCCTGAATACCTAACCGTCATCCTTTTAATGTTAGAGTATTGCAAGGCAAAAAAGTCACTATACTCATAGATAGTGGGGCCACACAAAATTTTGTTGATAAGAAGTTGGCTACAAGGTGTGGCTTGAATACTACTTCCTTTGAGGGTTTCAAGGTAACACTAGGAGATGGATTTTCCATTCCTTGTCATCATAAGATTTTTGATATGAAACTCATTTTCGAAAAGCATAAGGTTGAAGGACATTTCCATATGATTCATCTAGGAGAGGTTAATGTGGTTTTGAGGGTACAATGGTTGCACTCCCTTGGAGAATACACACAAAACCTTCAAACTATGAAGTTGCAATTCAAAATTGTAGGTAAGGAAATGGAAATTCAAGGATTGAGCAATGGGGCACCCATGGTTGTAGCCTCAAAAAGAATGGAAAGAGCCTTCAACAAAGGACAGGTTATATGGGCAGCCAAATGTTTCGTTAAAGACAGGAATGTTGATTTTGGACAGCCACCCATTCATAAGGATGTTCAGTTCCTTCTTGACAAGCATGCTAAGGTTTTTGGTGACATTCCTCATGGGCTGCCCCCAAAGAGAGGATTTGAGCATATCATTGAGTTGGAACAAGGTACTAAAGTGGTGATCACTACACCCTACCGCCATCCAAGAATTTTCAATGAAGAAATAGAGAACTATTCATGAACTTCTTGATATGCGCCACATAAGACTTAGTTCCAAACCCTTTGCTTCTTCAGTAGTGATTGTGAAGAAGAAAGATGAGTCTATGATGATGTGCATTGATTACAGGTTGCTAAATAAGAAAACAATAAAAAATAGGTACCCCATACATAGGAGTGATGAGCTTATTGATAAGCTCCATGGATCGGTTTTCTTCTCCAAAATTGACTTGAAAACAGAGTACCACCAAATCTGGGTAAGAGATGAAGATGTGCAGAAAACAACTTTTAGATGTCATTATGGGCACTATGAATTTTTGGTTATGCCTTTCACATTAACCAATGCTCCCACCACATTCCAATATTGCATGAATCATGTGTTCAGGCAATACTTGAGAAAATTTGTCTTGGTTTTCTTTGATGACATTCTTGTGTATAGCAAGACTTGGGAGGAGCACTTACATCACTTGGACACGGTTTTAGGAGTGTTAGAACAACAAACCCTCTTTGCCAAAAAATCAAAGTGTGAGTTTGCTAGTTTTAAATTTTGTATTTGGGGCATGTGATCAATTCCAAAGGAGTCCATGTGAACCAACAAAAAATTCAAGCCATCTTGGATTGGCCACCCCCTACTACTCTTAAGCAATTGAGGGGTTTCTTGGGATTATGCAGCTACTACAGAAGGTTTGTGAAGGGTTTCTCTCAACTTGTTGCACCCCTCACGGATTTGACAAAGAAAGATGCATTTAGTTGGTCAAAAACAGCCTTGGAGGTATTTGAAAAACTAAAAAAAATCATGAGTTCTTGCCCCGTCTTGGCTGTTACATATTTCACTATTCCATTTGTATTGGAATGTGATGCTTCAGGGGAAGGTATAGGGGTTGTCCTAATGCAAAAAGGACAATTGCTTTTGAAAACAAGAAACTCAAGGAAATTGAGAGAAAATTTTCAATTTATGACAAAGAGATGTTAGCTATTATGCTTTGGCTAAATTCTGTCAATATTTGATTTGTGGGAAGTTTATTGTGAAAACTGATCATAATAGTTTGAAATATTTTCTCACACACGCTGATTTCAATGATAGGCAACAAAAATGAGTAAGCAAGTTGCAATCTTATAACTTTGACATTGAGTATATAAAAGGAAAAAACAATGTTGTGACTGATGCATTGTCTGGGAAGCCTATTTTGTGTTCTATAAGTGGTATTACAGTGAATTGGAAGGCTTTCCTAACCTCAAAATATGTCAAAGATGTCTTGGCTATAGTTGTGATGGAAGGAAGCATGAATGATGAGAGGTATGTAGTTGTGGATGGGCTGATTTTATAAAAAAACAAAATTTATTTGACACCAAAATCCAAGCTAAAGACACAAATCTCAAGGGTTGTTCATGATGCACCTATGGCAGGGCATAAAGGGTATTTTAAGACCTACAAAGAGGTAAGATGAAGGTTCTATTGGAAAGGTCTAAAAGGAGAAGTGTTTCAATATGTTAGGGAATGTGTTGTTTGTCAACATAACAAAGGAGAGCACACATTTCCAGCTAGTCTTCTTCAACCTCTACCCATTCTCCAACAAAAATGGGAGAGCATTTCTATGGACTTCATCACAGGGCTGCCTTTGACTCAAGGTAAGAATTCCATAATGGTTGTGATGGATAGGCTCACCAAATTTGCTCATTTATTTGCATTATAGCCCATTGTAATGCTCCTATGGTGGCTGATTTATTCTTCAAGGAGGTGTTCAAGCTTCATGGGTTACCTAAAAACACTGTAAGTGACAGGGATAGCCGGTTTATGAGCCTCTTTTGGCAAGTGCTCTTTCGTTTGGTTGGCACCAAATTGACTCCAAGTACTAGCTACCATCCCCAAATGGATGGGAAATCCGAAATTGTGAATAAACGGGTGGAAGGATATCTTCAAAATTTATATTTCAGGGCAGCAAAAGGTATGGAATAAGTAGATGTACATGGCTGAATTTTGTTATAATACTACATATTATATGTCAATAAGTATGTCTCATTTCAAGGCGTTGTATGGTTATGATGCTTTTTATTTCCTTGGTCTAATTAGTGATAGTAGAGTGCTTGGGCTGTTGACTTGGTCCAAAAAAGCATAGAAATTTTAGATCAACTGAAAAAGAACCTACAACAGGCTCAAAACCAGTAGAAAATCTATTCAAATAAGCAAAGAACAGAAAGACATTTTGAGGAAGGTGACATGGTTCTTCTAAGATTGCAGCCCTATAGGCAATCTTCTATCAAACAAAGGGTGGAGGAAAAGCTAAAACCTCGGTTTTATGGTCCCTACAAAATTCTAAGGAGGAAAAACTGGCTTATGAGTTAGAACTACCGGAAAATAGCAAAATTCACAATCTTTTTCACATTTCTTGCTTGAAGAAAGCACTTGGGCAGCACATTACTCCCTCCATTGATCTACCACCCCTTAATGAAAAAGGTAAGCTTGTTCTAATTCCTAATTCTATTGTGGAGATGAGAGAGAGAAGGCTTAGAAACAAGGTCATCAATGAATATTTGGTTCGTTGGAAAGATTTACCTTTTGAAGATACTACTTGCAAAGAAGCAGCCATCCTTCAACATCCTAGCTTGCAATTGCTTGAGAACAAACAATTTTGGGAAGGGAGGATTGTCATGTCTCCCTTTTCAAGTTGAGACATGAAGACCCTTAGCTTTATTTATTTCCCAATAAGCTAAGGGGTGAATGGAGAAAAGGGGAAACATGGGTCTTAATTGCACTTTTCAAAAAGACGCTTTATGTTTCTTATTTCACTTAAAGAGGGGGCCTTTAAGGATCATGGTTGTTTAGGTGTTTTTAAAAAAAGATCATAATGGAAGGGTCTTTTAAGAATTTGAAGTAACTCTCCCTTCCCAATTTTGGGCACCACACTTGAGAAGACTATATAAGGCAAAAGAGGAATCAATTGGAGAGGTTCATGCTTTTATGGATAATTGTTTTTATTGAAGTCTAAGCATGAAAAGCTTGATTTGTACCTTGAGGACAAAAACCCTTCAAGATAGCTAAAACAAGGACAAAAACTCTTGATTTCAGTCGAGAACAACTTCGTAAGGAGGTTGTGGAGTGCTTCAATTTCAGAACTAAGGTGTTTTCAACACCAATTTATCATTTGCAAGTAGGTGAACCACCTTGTGAGCTGGGCGAATAGATTGAGAGGTTGTCCTAGGGCAGCAAGGAATGCCATTTTTGAGGGTTGCGCAGGTTTGTAGGGGCAGGGATCAGGTTCTAGAGGTTGGCGACCCACTTGGGGGTCATTGTGAACTTGTATGAGGGTGTGGATCAGCCACACATGAATTCTGAATTTTTATTATATTTTTCCAGCAATATACTTCGCCAAAAATCAGGTTTTTGGTTGGTTTATTTGACAAATAATTTATAATATTTTCTGCTATTTTTGGGACCCTGAAATAATATTTTTTGAGCTCTTTTCAAGGCATCTATGGCAGTATAATTATTTTTAGTTTGTTAGGGTTGAGGAAATTTTTAAAATTAATTATTTCTTTGAAGTGGTTGAATAAATTCTTTGTTTAGCAATATAACCCTAAAAAAGGACATTTCAGCTAGGCGAGTACTCACCGAGTAAAGGTATGTAAACTATGGTTTGAACAAACTACCAGATAATAGATTATTGATGGTAAGCTTGTTTACGCACACATCTCACTACCCAATCATTATACTAGATGTCAAAATCTCCAAATAGTCTGTCTTGGACTGCTTGACTAAAATGTGAGAAATGTTAGCACAATCAAGTGGCCTGCAACCTTAAATTCTTTTTTTCTATTATTTTTTTATTTTTTCATCACATTCACAAACTTGGTCAGATGCCATGGTTCACTTTCTTTGATGCCATGATATTTTTCATGTTTATTCCCTTATGGTGCACAATATTAATTCACACTAACATAAAATAAGTTGCACGTAATAACTGAATATGATACAGCGTACCCAATAATTGTTCACTTCATAAAATTAATTATGCCCTTTATCCAATATTTGGAATATTATTTTCCTTTAAATACACAAAATATTAATTATCTATGGTTGCTCAACTATCACCTCCCTCAAGGATTTCGCCTTTTAAATACATTGATCATACAAACGTCCCAATCATAGTTCGCATACCCGTACTCAACGGGTACCCGCCTAGCCCCTTGAATTTTTAATCAGCGAATACTTGGCAGCCACTCACCATTAATTGACAATACTCAGCAAATTTTAAAAAAAAACTTAAATTTATTAAAAAAACATAAATTGTATACAAATTACAATTGCAAAATGTATCAAGTGAGTTTGTAAAACATTGGAAAAGTGTTTTCTATTCGATTTGAATACAAATAAAGTACAAAATCGCATAATCGTGATTCATGCAAATACAACTATCAACAATAAATTGATACTTATACAAGAATCTACAAATTACAAGAATCTATTAATTTCTCTTCTCTGCTCTCTAGAAAACTAAGGGAGACTAGGAGAATCTGGTCCTCCCACTCAACTGTCCATCCTCACTCTGCCTAGAACACTGCCCCTGTGGCTCCCACCCCAATACCACCAAATGGTTGTGATTCCTCTACCTCATCTTCGGCATCTACAAGGATGTCACCCAATCCAATCTCTCCTCATTTTGTTGCACCCTCCATAGCTTGCCTATTGAAATCAGCAATATCGTTCTATGTGAACAAGGGAGTCTGCTTGTCCTGTGTTGTCCAATAACTATAGGGATAGATTTCATCTAGATCGACAGGCACCTGTGTGTGTTCTCTACCTTTTTTGTGTGAAGTTGAAAGTTGTATTGCACAAAAATCAGGTCATTGAGACATTGTTGACTCAACTTGTTGCGCTTCTTCGTGTGAATGGTATCAAACAAACTCTAGATGTGCTCACACCCAGAAGCACTACAAGGTTGAGCTGAAATGTGGAGGGGTAGTTTTTCAAAATTTAGGGTATTTTCACTCCATTCCCACCATGAACCTGCAAACAAGATATTCAAAAGCTTTTAAGTAGTTATTTTTGTCAACCTGGAGCTGCGCCTTGAATCGAAGATGTGCATGAAATGGCCAATCCTCTATCCGGTTGAAACAATGGGATCTCACGAGGGTGGGTGCCTCAATGGTGAGAAGAACCTCCAGAGAAGGTTGGTTCCTGTAAGATGTATCAATGAGGATCTCTACTCTACGCTGCGGACTACCATGGAAAAGGGAGAAGGAAACTTGAAAGGAAAATCCTACCTAATAACGGTGATACACCAAAACGTTGATCCACTCTACTTGGACCCCTGAACACTGAATCAAACAAGGGAAAAGGAAGACCTTTGATTTCAATTGATCACTATGCATCAATATTTCATGAGAAGGTTCGATCCAATGACCAAAACATGAGGGAAAATGATGGAGAGAAGTCTGATACAAGACACTTTGCAGCCACCTAACATCCACTTACAACTTCAACAAAAGACATAAAGAACACTGAACATGACCTGCATAATATGATAAGCTAGCAACTAGGTACGAATCAAAATTTGGGAAGGGAGAGAAATCTACCACATATGTAAATTGCTGAATGAATATACACTATGCCAGCACTTGAAATCTGAAAGTACAATCATTTTATTGATTGAAGAGGTTACACAACTCACCAATGGCAGAGTCTGGTCTTGCCAAGAAAGAAATAATTTAATCAAGGCTGAAAGCCAACTTATAGAAAAAATACAAGCCAAGAGGTGGCGCTAAAAAAATAGAAGAGAAGTCCACTCTTTCATTAGCCTAAGTTCAATTTGTGTATCACAGCCTCTTTTGTCTTGCATGAAGAACCATTTGGCATTGAAATATGGACAGTGGTCTTTAGTTTGAGCTGTTCTTCAACATGCATCAGGCTACGCGCACCTCCAAGAATGGAACTCCACTTAAGGTGTTGGAACGTTTGAACATCTTCCTTTGCATGAAATCCACAAAGAAGCGTGACTTCAACAAACAGTCAACTGAAGCTTTGACCAGTCCACTATAAACAACCCTTGCTTGCATGGAATCCACGAAGACTAAAATTAGCACTCCGAATTGAACCATTGGATGCTAAGTTGGAACATTTGGAAGTCGCCGCATGCCTTTTGAATGATTTAACCCCTCACGTTTATTATTTTTCATGCCTTTTACGGCAGTCTTTGACTATAGGTCAACTATAGATAAAAAACAATATTCTTAATTGTTTTTTGGCATGTTCACGTGTGCCTCGGATGTGTCTAAGTTTGTTTATGGCAGTTTGCATGTTGTAGAACGCGTTCATTGGCTGTTTTGTCTATATCTTTTCCCTTGGTTTTCCCTTTGTCATTTTATTTCTTTAGATCTGTCTACTCTGTGGTCTTTTCCTTTTTGGTCCTTTGCTTTGGATTATTTTCTACCCATGTTATGTATTTGCCTCGAGCTTTGGTTTTTTTCACTTTCCCACGGCAAATCTTCCGAAGGAATTCCTTCGGACAATCTGTCCGAAGGAATTCCTTCGGACTATCTGCCCGAAAGAATTACTTCCTTGGTCTTTGTCAATGTCTTTTGCTTGGTCTATGCTATATCAAGGACTTTCCCTTTGCATGTATTTTGTCTCGACTTATTTACACTTCACTTTCCCACGGACAAAATGTCCCATGGGAATTGTCTTTATTCGTTCCTTGGCTTATATGTGCTCGGACCTTGCCTTTTCAAACCCTCCGAAGGATTTCCTTCGGACAATTATTCCACTTGAATTGTCCTTGTCACTTTTCCCGCAGACTTTGTATCCTTTGAATTTCTCTTTCTTTTTCTCGCGGGCTTTTTGTCTTTTGAATTTCCGCAGACTTTTTGCTTCTCACTTTTTCGAATTAATTCTTTGGACAAAAAGTCCAAAGGCTATCCGACAATTAAATTGTTTGCTCTTTTTGCCTGTGTATTTTTTTTGTCAGGTTTCTCTTTGTAAATTCTCCGAATTCCTTCGAACTTTTTGTCTGAAGGAATTCCTTCGGACAAAAAGTTCGAAGGAATTAGTCCTTTGTCTTTGTCTTAACCACCGGCAGAAAGCCCTTCGAAAAAATTGCAAAGGTCTTGCCACCGACCAAGTGCCCTTCGCAAGGGCTTGTGTCCTTCTAGAATGCCCTTCGGGTTTTTTTGGAAAGATCTTGCCACCGATCAAGTGCCCTCCGCAAGGGCTTTTGTCCTTCCTCTGTGGCTTTTTGGAAAAATTGCAGGGCACTCGAGCTTTTTGTAGGGCACCCGAGCTTTTTGTAGGGCACCCGAGTTGTTTGTAGGTGTCTTGCGGACTTTTGGAGGCTGCGGATCTTGTCTTTTCAAATTCTCTGAAGTATTCGTTCGGACAAAAAGTCCAAAGGAATTCCCTCAAACTTTTGTCTGAAGATATCCTTCGTTATCTCTTTACTCTTGGCTAATTTCCCAAACTTATTTCAAAGCTCATTCCTTCGAATTTCCAGCAGAGAACTTTTTCTGAAGGATAACATTCCCTTTGGATTTCTTGAGTGTCTCTTCAAAAAATTTCAACGGTCCTTTGAACTTTTCCGAAGCTATGTAAAATCAAGCCTTCTATCTTCCCGAATGTATTCTTTCTTCCTTGGCTAGAGACGTGAACTTTTCGAATGGCAAGAGACAACCTGACCTGTGGAAGAATTGTCAACATTTCTGACGACTCAACTGGCCCAGCATGCCTGCTATGCTTGAGAACTCAGACCATATAGATGCTATTCGAACTCCCAAAACAATGATAAACCTAATTTCTGACTGAAAATCTCCTTTGATCATGGCTGAAGTAACCTCCTTCAAAATAAGAAGGGAAACACACAAAAGCAGAAAACTAAGAAGCAAATGTGCAAACAAGCACTTATTGGAACAAACCTAAAAAGAACAACTGTGCTTGAACAACACTTGGAGGAAAGCAAAACAAATAAGGAACCTAGCTAACCATGATAAAGCATGATCCGTCTGGATCAAATGGGAAATTCTTGAACTCACTCCTTCCAAGAGATGGTACAAGTTGCAAAGCAGGATGTTTATTAATCATAACCTTTGATGAGGCATTTTACTTGTCCACCAACTGTATTAGCATCTTCTCAAATGAGTCATCAACAACAACAAAGACAAACTCATCAAGTACATCTTGATCTTTTTCAGATTGCTTGTGATCTACCACCTTGTCAAGTGATACCTCATCTATGCATGGTTTTTGAGTTACCACATCCTTCTTATTGACTGCTGCAAGTTCATCCAACTCTTCAAAGAGTTTTGAGTAGGCAACCCAATCTGTATTGTGACCTTGAATAGGTGATTCTTGATCAAATTTCTCATAAGCATGCTCTTCAATGGCCAACATATCCATACAAAGCTCTTCAATCTCTTGTAGAGATTCAAGGTACAGCTGCCAATCATCTTTTTGTTCCTCACTTTGATCTATTTGAACTGAATCAGCTGTAAGGCTATCTAGATCCTTCTCAACAGGGGATACTTGTAACTCATTTATAACTTCAATCTGTATCAGCTCCTCTTGAAGTTCCTCTACATCAAGATCAGTCTTCCCACTCTCAACTATAATTGGATGCCCAATTACAACCTCAAGTGAAGTATCAATAGGAAATTCTTCCTCAAACACACCCGAAGCATCCTCTACACACTCTGCAAGAACTTGTCCTGTAGCTGCAACATCTTCCTCAATACTCCAAAGAACAGGATCCTCCTAAGGAAGGGGGATGGCGGAAGGGCGATGAAATTCATTTGTTTGAGAGGGAAAATGGAGCATGGGAGGTCGATCATGATCAGATTTTGGAATCTTGAGGGAAAAGGAATTATCTAGGGAGTTTTGAAGAGGAGGGAAAGAGAAACTCTTAAAGACGTCTGTATTTTGTTCCTTCCACTTGGCCATTACCTCATCAAAGTTTGAAACTTGCTTGTCTCCCTGGACAACTTGAGCTTAAGGGATGATTGGTGAGGAAAGGGGACTATAGGAAGGTTTAGTCTCATAAATAGTCACTTGAATAGGCTCTTGAATAGGCTCTTGACTCCAACTAGGAAGCTCCCTTGGCACACACTAGGCATGGTTAAGAACTTCATGAGAATAAGAAGCACAATAGCCCTTTGTAGACAATTGGTTTAACTCGATTTTTTGCCTTTCCCAAGCCTCCATATTTTCCAATACAAGAATACATAGTCCATTTATCTCTTTTGGATCATTGGACACATTTTGAAATAGACCATTCACTTCCTCATACTAAGAGTTAGAACAAACCTTTCTTGCATATGCTAGTATTCTGTTCTTTATTTCATTCATTCTTTTTGGAAGGCAAGACTGCTCATATGCAACATCATAGCCATATGGGAAAGATGAAATCCGATCCTGAGACTGATATGGCTTACCAGGAAGGTAAGATTCATGCTCTTGATAAGGCTGATTATGAGAAACTTGATAAAGCTCAACATAGCTTTGATAATACTCTTGATAACGCTGCTTAGGCTCATAAAGAGGCTCGTAGGTATCATACAGAGCTAGTATGATCCATCATTGGGTTGATAAGGAAACATAGCATAGGAATTCTCTTCATACACAGCCATCAAAATTCATTCACGATAATGCAATAAAAATAGACTCACATGGAAACTATCCTGAACAATTAGAAGCAATTGCTTGAGCTTGGAATCACCAACTACTTTTTGAAGAACACTGCTACAACTGCAATTTCATCAAGACCAACTAAAATAGGTCCCACTGGGCATGCCAAAAACTATTGTCAACCTGGAGCTGCATCCTAAATCGAAGACGTGCATAAAATGGCCAATCTTCTATCCGATTGAAACAATTGGATCTTCTCACGAGGGTGGGTGCCTCAATGGTGAGAAGAACCTCCAGAGAAGGTTGGTTCCTGTAAGATGTATCAATAAGGATCTCTACTCTACATTGCAGACTACCATGGAAAAGGGAGAAGGAAACTTGAAAGGGAAATCCTACCTAATAACGGTGATACACCAAAACGTTGATCCACTCTACTTGGAACTCTGAACACTGAATCAAACAAGGGAAAAGGAAGACCTTTGATTTCAATTGATCAGTATGCATCAATTGTTGATGCAATGGATTGCACCCTCGACAGGAGGCTGAGCTCCTGCCTTCCACACGCAACAATGGAAACTTCCCTCTTGCCTGTGGGCCTGGCAAAACTGGGGGGAGAGTCTCTAGATAAGGGCTAGCTCCCTTTGGTGTATTTTTTAGGTCTTGGATTTCCTACTGCTAACAAATAAATGAAAAAAAAGAGGGAGAGGGGTTGAAAAGGGAGAAGGATGCTGAAAACAGAACCTAAACCTAAACTAAAAGGTGATACACCAAAAAAGTTGATCTACTTAGCTCAAACATACGCTTTTCACCAAGAAGAAGCTGGCATACACTTCATTTGATATGGAAAACTCTTCTGCATCAGTGAGCTAGGGGTCCGTGTATATACAGGGAGGAAGAACTACCAGAGGCGTTCTCAGACACACTATGGCAGTCTATTCATAGGCACCTATACTCCTCTAGGGACACTTCTGGCAAACCTGTAGAAGAAAAAACTTCACAATGCACTAGACATGCTGGAATCATTCTGTGAAAGCATAAAAGAAAATGACTTAACACAAAAAGAAAACATAGACATATGCGTGAGTGCAAGTTCAAATGGAGGTAAAAATTGTTAAGTCTTGATTCAAAGTAAAATCCGGCAGAGTCTGCCTTACAAGCCCGAGAGATTTTTGGGCAGAGCTTTGCCTTACAAGCTAAGAAGATATATCCCTTCTCAAATGAGAAGTTTACAATATATAGAGAGAGGGAAAGACTTTGGCGCTTTCTGGAAAAGACTTTGGCGCCCCTTTTTACAAGTGTCCCATGTGCGTTCCGAGCCTTGGGAAGAGGAAGCCTCTGGATAGATAATGCTGTGTTGGCTCCTGCTTTGACTTTAGGGGTTTAAAAACACAGGCCGCGCCGTTTGTCCACAAACAAGACCGCTCCTTGAAGGCATTCACGCGGTTTGTCTACTTATAAATGCAAAGTGAAGAAAACAAGGTGCATCGTTCACTGTTTGCGTCCCTTGATGACCACTTGGCGGGCACTGTTCCAACTGCAGGAGTAAATCTTTGAGTCGACATCTCCCTTTGCCACCTGGACTGTTTTGTCTGTTTCTGCACTTGGCTCTTTGGGCTCCCTTTCTGGTGGGTCATTGAGTTCACTCTTGACCTTTGTCCTTTCCCAACTTTGTCTTTTCCTGGTTGTCTTTTATGGCTCCTTCGGCCCTCAGGGGCTATCTTCTTGGCGGGTCGCTGAGTTCACTCGCACCTATCCTTAAGCTTTTCAAAATCAACGGCTATTTCACCGCCTTAAATTTGACGTCTGTGCACCCGTCACTGGGCATTTGAAACTCCAACGGCTAGTTTGTCGTGCTTGACTTTGACGTCTTCGGGCCCATCATCCCTTGGAATTTCTTCGGCCTTTTCCTTTCCTTCGGCTTCTTGCTCTGGTCGGGTTTTTGTCCTAGTCGGGTCTTCATTGTCTTGGCGGCCGAATTTCTTCGAACCTTTGTTCGAAGGAAATCCTTCGGACAAAAAGTCTGAAAGATATCTTTCCTTGTGTTTTGCCTTTGTTTGGGCTTTCTCTCCTGGCTATTTTTCCCGAATTTCTTCGGACTTTTTGTCCAAAGGAATTCCTTCGAACAAAAGTCCGAAAGAAATCTTTTTTGTCTCTTTTGCCTTGGTCTTTTTTACTTGTTTTCCTTCGGACAAATTTTGTTCGAAGAAATTCATAAAGGCTGGGAGCAAAAGTCCGAAGGAAAACAAGTAAAAAAGACCAAGGCAAAAGAGACAAAAGTTTGAAAGAAAACATTTCTTGCCTTTGCCTTAGTCTTGCCTTAAGTCTTTTTTACTTGTTTTCCTTCGGACTTTTTTTTTTTGCTCGTTGCCATTCCGAATTTCTTAGGACTTTTTGTCCGAAGGAATTATGTCCTTGTCTTTTCCTTCGACTGCCTTCGAAAAAAGTGCCCTTCGGAAAAATTGGAGGGCACCCGGGTGCTACGAAAATGTCCCGAATTCGTACCTGTTCCTTCCCAAAGGGTAGGTGCCGTTCGGGAATGTTGAAAACGACCCTTCCGAAGGGTACTTCCTCTGCCTTGCTTGTTTGGATGGTCTTTTGGATTCTCCAAAGTATTCCTTCGGACAAAAGTCCAAAAGAATTACTTCCTTTTGTTTATAGGCTCCCCTTTGAAAAGTGCCTTTGGACTTTCTTTTGCCCTGGTTCATCTTCATTCTTTGAACTGGTTCATCTTCTCCTGAAAGACTTGTGCAACCCGAATTCGACTGCTCAGAACATTCTAGAAAAGAAGGGGACCGATTTTGGCCTGCAGGACCAAAATGGTCAACATCAATATTTCATGAGAAGGTTCGATCCAATGACCAAAACATGAGGGAAAACGATGGAAAGAGGTCTGATACAAGACACTTTGCAGCCACCTAACATCCACTTACAGCTTCAGCAAAAGACAAAGAACACTGAACATGACCTGCATAATATGATAAGCTAGCAACTAGGTACGAATCAAAATTTGAGAAGGGAGAGAAATCTACCACATATGCAAATTGTTGAATGAATATACACTATATCAGCACTTGAAATCTGAGAGTACAATCCTTCTATCGATTGAAGAGGTTACACAACTCACCAATGGCAGAGTCTGATCTTGCCAAGAGAGGGATAATTTAATTAAGGCTGAAAGCCAATTTATAGAAAAAATACAAGCCAAGAGGTGGCACTAAAAAAATAGAAGAGAAGTCCACTCTTTCATTAGCCTAAATTCAATTTGTGTTATCACAGCCTTCTAAATATGTCATTTCTTGTCTTTTGTCTTGCATGAAGAACCATTTGGCATTGAAATATGGACGGTGGTCTTTAGTTTGAGTTGTTCTTCAACATGCATCATGCTACGCGCACCTCCAAAAATGGAACTCCACTTAAGGTGTTGGAACATTTGAAAATCTCCCTTTGCATGAAATCCACGAAGAAGCATGACTTCAACAAACAGTCAACTGAAGCTTTGACCAATCCACTATAAACAACCCTTGCTTGCATGGAATCCACGGAGACTAAAATTAGCACTCTGACTTGAACTGCTGGACACTGAGTTGGAACATTTGGAAGTTGCCGCATGCCTTTTGAATGATTTAACCCCTCGCGTTTATTATTTTTCATGCCTTTTACGACAGTCTTTGACTATAGGTCAACTATAGATAAAAAACAATATTCTTAATTATTTTTTGGCATGTTCACGCGTGCCTCGAATGTGTCTAAGTTTGTTTATGGCAGTTTGCATGTTGTAGAACGCGTTCATTGGTTGTTTTGTCTATATTTTTTCCTTTGGTCTTCCCTTCGTCATTTTATTTCTTCAGATCTATCTACTTTGCGGTCTTTTACTGTTTGGTCCTTTGCTTTGGATTATTTTCTACCCATGTTATGTATTTGCCTCAAGCTTTGGTTTTTTTCATTTTCCGATGGCAAATCTTCCGAAGGAATTCCTTCCGACAATCTACCCGAAGGAATTACTGCTTTGGTCTTTGTCAATGTCTTTTGCTTGGTCTATGCTA
Source organism: Torreya grandis (assembly GCA_037957365.1). Lineage (NCBI taxonomy): Eukaryota > Viridiplantae > Streptophyta > Pinopsida > Cupressales > Taxaceae > Torreya > Torreya grandis. The sequence continues at coordinate 1,226,541 of JARHVA010001265.1, forward strand.
TATCACGGACTTTCCCTTTGCATGTATTTTGTCTCAGCTTATTTACACTTCACTTTCCCACAAACAAAATGTCCTGCAGGAATTGTCTTTATTCGTTCCTTGCCTTATCTGTGCTCGGACCTTGCCTTTTCAAACCCTTCGAAGGATTTCCTTCGAATAAATTGTCTGAAGGAATTCTTTCGGACAATTATTCCGCTTGAATTGTCCTTGTCACTTTTCCCATGGGCTTTGTATCCTTTCAATTTCTATTTCTTTTTCCTGCGGGCTTTTTATCTTTTGAATTTCCACGGACTTTTTGCTTCACTTTTCCGAATTAATCCTTAGTCCGAAGGATATCCGCCAATTAAATTGTTTGCTCTTTTTGCCGTTGTGTATTTTTTGTCGGGTTTCTCTTTGTAAATGCTCTGAATTCCTTCGGACTTTTTGTCCAAAGGAATTCCTTTGAACAAAAATTCCGAAGGAATTAGTCCTTTGTCTTTGTCTTAACCACCGGCAGAAAGCCCTTCGAAAAAATTGCAAAGGTCTTGCCACCGACCAAGTGCCCTCTGCAAGGGCTTGTGTCCTTCTAGAATGCCCTTCGGGTTTTTTGGAAAGGTGTTGCCACCGACTGAGTGCCCTCCGCAAGGGCTTCTGTCCTTCCTCTGTGTCTTTTCGAAAAAATTGTAGGTCACCCGGGCTTTTTGTAGGGCACCCGGGTTTTTTGTAGGTGTCCTACGGACTTTTGAAGGCTGCGGACCTTGTCTTTTCAAATTCCCCGAAGTATTCCTTCGGACAAAAAGTCCAAAGGAATTCCTTCGGACAAAAAGTCCAAAGGAATTCCTTCGGACAAAAAGTCCAAAGGAATTCCTTCGGACTTTTGTCCAAAGATATCCTTTGTTATCTCTTTACTCTTGGCTAATTTCCTGAACTTATTTCAAAGCTCATTCCTTCGGATTTCCTGCAGAGAACTTTTTCCGAAGGATAACATACCCTTTGGATTTCTTGAGTGTCCCTTCAAAATTTTGCAACGGTCCTTTGAACTTTTCCGACGCTATGTAAAATCAAGCCTTCTTTCTTCCCGAATGTATTCTTTCTTCCTTGGCTAGAGACGTGAACTTTCCGAATGGCAAGAGACAATCTAACCTATGGAACAATTGTCAATAGTTACATTAATAATAATTTTATATTTATAACTCCTTCGGACTTTTGTCAGAAGATATCCTTTGTTATCTCTTTACTCTTGGCTAATTTCCTGAACTTATTTCAAAGCTCATTCCTTTGGATTTCCTGCAGAGAACTTTTTCCGAAGGATAACATACCCTTCGGATTTCTTGAGTGTCCCTTCAAAATTTTGCAATGGTCCTTTGAACTTTTTTGACGCTATGTAAAATCAAGCCTTCTTTCTTCCCGAATGTATTCTTTCTTCCCTGGCTAGAGACATGAACTTTCCGAATGGCAAGAGACAATCTGACCTATGGAAGAATTGTCAATAGTTACATTAATGATAATTTTAAATTTATAACTCCTTCGGACTTTTGTCCGAAGATATCCTTTGTTATCTCTTTACTCTTGGCTAATTTCCCGAACTTATTTCAAAGCTCATTCCTTCGGATTTCCTGCAGAGAACTTTTTCTGAAGGATAACATACCCTTCGGATTTCTTGAGTGTCCCTTCAAAATTTTGCAACGGTCCTTTGAACTTTTCCGAAGCTATGTAAAATCAAGCCTTCTTTCTTCCCGAATGTATTCTTTCTTCCTTGGCTAGAGACGTGAACTTTCCGAATGGCAAGAGACAATCTGACCTATGGAAGAATTGTCAATAGTTACATGAATAACTAGTGTTGAAGAAAAGAGCCTCCCCCTAGCCTGCTTGTAGTTCTGCAACTCTGGAATAATGAGTTCCCTCACCTCAACATCAGGTATCATACTCTCAATGCATGTTGAGAGGCCCTCTATAACCTCTCCATTAGCATCTGTGAAGTTGTCAGAGTAGAAAAACCTATGGTTAAGGTAGTACCCCACTGTATAGATGGGTAGGTAGAGTTGATTGTTCCACCTCCGATCAATCAACTCCCAAATGGGAACAAATTTGCTACTATCCCCCCTATAATAGTTTTGGATTGCCTCTTTGACCCTATCCATGGCCTCATAAATGTAACCCGTTGAGTTTTTCTCCCCATCCACCAAGTGCAAAACCCTCATCAAAGGCTTCGACACCTAAAAAGTTACAAACAAATTAAAGTTACAAACTTACAATTAAAGTAAATACTTTAAAATTTTGAAAATAAAGGAATTGACTTGAAATTTGAAGTTACCTTCACAATCTTTGTAGCTCTCTTTGCAAAGACCTTATCAAAAACCACCTTTGCAACCTTTAGTCCATCAGCTTTCTTTGAATATGTCGAGTCCACCCATGCTTGACTCACAAACATTTGCTTCAAAATTGCCAACAAACTGCAAATATTTTGCAACATAAAGAAGTTAGTTGCAAACCTTGTGACCCTTGTTCACACAAGCTCTTTCCCCTTGCTGTGTTCTCTCATCAAGCTAAGAACCCAAGGGTGATTATAAATATATTTTGTGATGTTTTTGGCTTCTTCTACAACTGATCTCACCCGATCAATTTTGCCTGTCTTCCAAAAGAATGTCAAGGAAATGGGCCACGCAAAGGATGCAAAAGAGTATGGATGTTTATCCTTGAGAAGTTTCCCAGCTGCCACATATGTTGTTGCATTGTTAGTGATAACTTGCACAACATTCTTGATACCCACCTCTAAAACAACCTCCTCGAACATCAAGCTCAAAGTTTTTGCATTTTTTATTTTGTTAACAGCATCAAATGACTTCAAAAAAACCAACTCACCAATGAAAGGCACTAAAAAATTGATGAAGGTGCGGTTCTTTCCATCCATCCATCTATCGAAAAGAATGGTGCATCTGAACTTTTGTTGCAACCTATTTTGATCTTTCACAATTAACTTTGCATATTCAACTGCATCCTAAAGCAACTTCTCACTTAAGTCTTTTGGAGAGGGTGCCTTGTACCATTTTTCTGCAACTGTCAATCCATCACCAAATATTCTTAGTATGACTCCTCACCACATTGAATGGAAGGTTGTTGAAAAACCAAAAATGTGCACATGCCTTATATGCTTCCACATACGCCTCCTTGTTCCATGTTGTACTTTGCAACGACGGTTGTGCCCCATGTATGTTTCTAGGCACCAAAAAACTGTGTTGGCTTTTGCTCAAACTCAATATGGTGGATGTGCCTCGTTTGCGTGGACCACGACTAGAGCCCACAATTTTTGTCATAGCTTCCTTAGTTTCCTCTGTCGATGTGGGAGCAATGGCCACTTTTAAGGTTACTTGCATCCTTGCCCTCTCTAATTTTTATTCATCTAGCAATGCAAGCTCTACAATCATCTCTCATTTTGCCTCACTGAGACAAGGTGTGACATCGCGACAAGGAATGCATGCAAGACTGTACTTGAAGCGATTGATGCCTCCAATAACCTTTTTTGAGCAAAACATACAAATCGCATTCGTTTGGGATGTTCCAACCTGTATGGCATACTTCCATGCAACAATGCGAGCGTTAAGGAGAGTCGAATAGCTACCACTGACTGATTATGACCCTAATGCAATGTCGGATGCCATTGTATGCTAATGGTAAACATGTGGAATGTTCAAAACAACATTAAAAAAATAAAAATAAAAAACGTTTTAAAAAATTAAAATACAACATTAAAAAAAAAAACCTTATACCGCAAACTTGTAAATTTAAACACTAAACTCTAGGGCGTATGTATATAACAAAATATCTAAAACATTTAAAACATCTACAATAAACATAAACCATAATTTTTACGTTGATAATAATAAAAAAATTGTAAAAACCATGCATAAATCATGAATAATAATTATAGAATTGAATGGAATGCATGTAAATTTGTCAAACATGTTTATAAATAATTTACATGCTTGGAAAAAAAAAGGAACTAACCTAGAAATTGAGTTTGCTCAAATTTGCTCCCTCCAATTTGCTCTAAAAGCTCCAAATGTTGCGATTCCAATGTGGGGGCGTGTATGCTTTTATAGGACAAAATTATGTGTTTTTCCGCATATTCTCAACATTCAAGATGTGTTTGAGGCTTCAGGATGCGTTTTGCCTATGGGAGCCAATAAACGAGCCTCAATGAGTACTAGAACAGTACTCGTCAAGGCTCGGTTAAACAAAAAAGATGATTTTTTCAGGCGAGTACTTGGATTGGTTGACACTCAGCGAGGATGCTAACTATGGTCCCAAGTATGTCACAAGTTGACAACTCCATTGGCATTGTTCATTGGCATTTGCTATTACTTGTCTCCAAGTCAAAAAGGCACATGGGGATCATTGACTACGATTCGCCTATTACATGAATATCAGCTTGAAGCAGAGTCAAAAAAATGAGAGTTCAAGAAAAAGGACAATATTTGTGTCCTCATTTCAAAGGAAGGCATTTCCTTATATCCAGTAAAGATAAAATCCCATCAAGGAGTGATTATACAAAATAATGTTCATTAGGTTTGTGGTTTGATAGGCTAGTACAAGAGAGTTGTTGAAAACTCTCCAAGGAAGCCAATCAATTCACTAATCTGCATAAGAAAGGGATTAACTTGAATGGAGTGTCAGGCATGTAAAAAGCATTCAAAAGATGAAGCAATTACTTACCACAATCTCTAGGCTAGGTTTGTTGAAGGCTTGCATTAATGGCATTGGAGAAGTGCTAGTGCAACATGGCTAAGTTATATCATTTGAAGCCAAGAATGAAATGACCATTAAGCATGTTAATCCATGTCTGATTTGAAGTTGGTTGTGGTAATTCAAGTCTTGAGGATGAAGTGGCATTGCCTTGTGTATGAAAGATTCAAATTGTAAACAAGCTTGGAGAAAGATGATTCATCCTTACAGAATACATTTGTGGCCACAGATTGAAAAATATCATATTCTCAGCAGACATAAACATTAAAAATTATCACTTGAAAATGCAATTATATCTTAAAAATTGAATTGCAAAATATTGATATAAAACTTCAAGCATACATTTAACATATTTCAGGACCTGAAATACAAATATGATTTGCATCATACAGTCCCATGTTTAGACTAATTAATCTATCCATTCAAATTAATTGTTAATGAACATACGCCTTCTGTCCTCAGAATGTGTGCTGTACAGTGCAATGCATTTCGATACTTATAAGAATGGATTTCTGTGTTTTGTGTCTGCAGCTTCACCTGCATAAAATATAAACCAGATTGAGAGTACGAAAATCCGAACAGACCAAGGCTCCTAGGAAGGAAATCACAATTTTTAAACTACCAACCTGACGGTTACATGGCTGCATAAATAATGTCCAAAAATCATGTAAACTATGCTAACTGCTATTATAAAAAGCACTTATTCTATAATTATGATTAGCTACAGGTTCATGTCTTGATATGTAACCTTTAGCACCTATAAGAGCATTCAGTAACGGCATTACAACCCACACTCACCAGACCCATATCATGAGAAGAAAATCTAAGAAATTAATGATTTTGGTAACGCAAACAGGTATATATAATAAGTTCTGTATTGTGTCTATTACAAACACGACCATCACATAGGGCTTGCCTTCGCTACTCGCACTGTGTAGCAACATTGTGCACCATAAAACAGAACATCAGACAAATTCAACATCTCAAGTTCATTATTTCTTTTTGGAAAGCTTCTGTTAAATATCTGCTAGTGTTTTTCCAGCAGGTAGTATTCATCTCATTCGTCATTTGTCTGAGTGTTTCCTTTGAACTATTAAAAGATCCCAATTGGCATCTATATCCTTTGAATGAATATGCAGATTGCATAGTCTGAGCGTTTTTCTTGAAACCTTGTGGTGCCAGCCTTGTAATCATTTTAGGTGCCCGCCCTTCATTGCATATGGCTACAGTCTAAGAGATCGTCCGTGCCAACTGCCCTCATGAGTCACATCACGTCAATCTTATGTAAACTTATGATTTACTATCTATTAGACTTAGATTATGCCTTAAGTTATATTAATTCATGTTGTAAATAATTATAAGAATTAAGTTTTAAAAAATATTTTAGATTTTTGAAAATAGTATGGATTTTTTAATGTAGGCCAGGGCATAAATTTTACAAAAATATTTTGAAGTATATACTCTTCATGAAGGTTTAGCCTTTAGATGTAGGGTTGAATAGATTATTTTGTTATAGGATTTAAATTATATTTGAAGTTTAGATTTATTTATTAAAGTACAAGTTAGGTTTTTTTAAAACTATTATAGACTTAAGGTTTGCTATTTTTAAAATATTTTAAAGTTTTAACTTGTTATTGTAAACGGAAGGTGCCGTATCTATTATAAATTCAGTTTAGTTTTTTATTCTAAATTTAGGCTTTATATAATATATTAATTGGAAATATAAAGTTAAAATAATATAACTTTGCTTATTTTAATAAGATATTGTATTTAAATTTTAAAAATAATATAAAAATATAAAATTCTATTGTTCGACTGTGAACTAAATGAAATATTTGTAGCCTCCTAATTTTTCCCAATTGTATCTTCGCGAAATACAAATTCGAATTCGAATGTTGTGACTTAGATTTTAAGTGCATTGACCAGCAATAAATGTCAACGGCTGTAAATATCTGAATGTTGACTGATATAAATGATTTAGATCTGTTCTGGTCACTGCTGTAATCTGAATGGACCATTCTGATAGTTCCCTGTTGACTTTGACTCCTGAAAAAACATTTGCAAGAATTTTGTGATTTTCACTAAAGAAATCTGAATATTGACTATTAAAAATGCTAAATAATTTACTGTAATTATTATCGCTATTCTTTATGTTGTAATTCTGCTGTATAAATTGCCGCTATACTTTTATTCAGGCATTCGATTATATTTATTACTGTTTTACATTTCAGGGGTAATATATTTGGTTTGGGGTTTAGTGAGGTTTTTGGATGGTGTGGCCAAAGTGATGTCTTGGAGGAATAGATATGTCAAATCCCTTGTGTATGTAACATGGTATGGTTAAATCCTAGAGGCAGTATCCATTGAAGTCTTCGACCCCCATGAGCACATTGGTTGTGTGAATACCTCAAACCCCAGAAGGCATTGGTTATGTGAAGACCTCAAACCATGCAAACAATTGGTTGTGTGAAGACCACAAACCCCACGAGGCATTGTTATTTGTAAGCTGTCCACTCCATAAGGGACTGAAGTGAGGTCCTTGAATCTTCAAGGCATAAAGAAAGTGATGACCCTAGAAACCATAAAGTATTGTTACATCCCATTCCGCTCCATATAAGCAAGCAGTAATTTTAAGCAGATATTAGACATATTGATAGAGTCAGCTGATAAGTGTGATCAGGTATATTTTGTTTGCTTGTTTTAATTCCATTTCAGCATATGAATATTATATGATGATGTTGGCATGTGTAGGAGTACATACATCTGATTTCTGCAACAATATTGAATGATAATTCATTTAATATGTTTATGATATTCATTTCAGTTATCTCTTTCTTTACCTAAACCCGACTACCTACCTCTTTTTATGGGGTGGATGTAGGATAGCATGTCCCCACAACAAATGCAGGGGGGGAGCATCATAAGGGAGGGTGGTAGACGATGGCAGTTGTGGGTAGAAAGAAAGAAATCTGCAACAATCACACACTCACTATGATTGTTAATTGATGTTTTGTTTGCCTAGTATGTCATTGTCCAGTCATATTTATGCATGATTACTTTGATAATGTTTGTTGATCCTTGTAATTGTGTGAGTTCCCTGTTGAGTGTATTAAGTATATAAACGTTTATTGCATTGTTTGTCGAGTGCATTAAGATATGAGGATAATCACATTCTTGCATTAATTACCTGAGTCATTAAAGCGTGCATAACAGCATTTGCTTGGTGTAGAGGTATACTTGCTGCGTCTTTGGACTCCAGTGTATGAACATGTATTATTATTGGTAACAAAAAAATAGAAAAGCCCCTTAAGACTCTTGGGCCCCAAGGGGAGGCGGGGGAAGGGGGACTTTTAGACCCTTAGGACATAATCACATGCATTTAAAATTTAAAATGTTTAATGAAAAGAATTGCATGGAAACAAAAGACATATCTCTACGTAGCATTTGGAATGATTAAAATATTAATTAGTGTTGAGAAAATAAAATTACTGATCAGAATTGGATTTTGCTTGAGCTACATTCTTTTTAGGAAAAGAAGGGAGGCGAGTTGGGAGGCATTCAAGGGCAAAACCCTGCACATTCTCTCTTGGGCAGAACAAGGAGAACCAATGTCATGATTCGTGGCATGCATGAAAAATGTAAAACTACCAATTGAGTAAAAAAAGGGTGTAATGCAATAATGGTGGTCGGTAGGAGAATGAAGAATAAAGAGAATGAAGCATTTCAGCTCAAACACAACTTTTTTTTTGGGCAAAAAGAAGAAGGAATGAGCACGGCTTGGAAGAAGATTCACGGCCTCTATTCTCTATACAAGCAAGAAATGCATTTCTTTGATGGGTTTGTTTTCAAAACAAGGGAAATGTAATTGCTGAGTGTTGCTCCATTTTAGATCTTGTTGATAGCAAACCCTTTTTCGTAAATATGCTAGAATAGAGACTAGCGGCCAAGGATCCTCCTTTGGGGTTTCAAATTAATGAATTTTGTCCAAAATTTTTCACTTTCTATGAAAACTAAGATTGAAAATGCTTGGGGTTTCTTTTAATAGGCTGTTGTAAATATTTGTTTATCCCCTTTTTCTATTCATTGTACATATTCTGGTTTTGGAAGCTGCATATCGGCCCGGGGGTATGGGTTCGCCCTTACCCATAGGGCCATAATGAAGCCCTTATTCGACCCAATTGTTTGCCCTAAAAATCACTTTAAATAGAAAGATTATAGAAGCGCTAGATGTTGATTTAGTAGTTGTAATACTGCGTTAATAACCTATGAGTGTAATGGCGCCACATAGAGGCATTTTCAAGTCTATTTTTAGACTTGTAGGTGGCAGACATAAAATTTGGCCTCTTCCACCTAATACATTAACTAGATCATGTAGCTTGACTTCATAATCCTACAAGCTAAAAAGAGCACTAGTTATTATCAAGATATTGCATGGAAAAGAACAAGGAAATAGTTGTTATTAACAATAAGTCATTTTTTAAAAGCTCATTGAATAAATAATGGCACCAAGGGTTGTATGTTGTTGTAGCTACACTTTCAAATCCTCATAGTTGGTTGTACCTCTTTTGTATTGATACTTAGGTTGTTCAGAATTAGATATTCGTACATTTTGCTAAATCTAAGATTGACAATTAACTCTTGGTTATTATTACCACAATTTTAGACAAGCCATGGCAATAAATTTCTTTAGTCAAAAATTATATGCTTCAATACAAGGTCATTTAGGATAGTCTCTTCTTTACTTATCTAATTGACAAACATACGGGATTAGAGGTTCTATGGTAGTAGGATGGTAATGTAGTAGGGATTTCATATATTAATCTAGTTTAAATAGAATATTAGTGGTAATTAAAAACAATCTTGATAGTTGTCGGCCATGTAAAGAAAATTAGCTAATCAAACACAAATAGGAAATCCTTGCTTGAGTAAATTCTATAATTATAATTGCATGAGTAAAAGAAAGGGGCTAATTACAATGACTAAAAACTATGTCAAGTTTTAGATAGATGAAATAATGGACATTTAATTGAATGTCTTTTGCCTTCTAATACATTGATTGAATAAATTTAGTCCCTCATAAGATCTCATTAAAGAGTTGTAGCATCCCTTGGGAGTCCTCATACGAACAACTTGGGAAGTCATATGATGTAGTTTAGAAAGTCCTAAATGATGGTTAAGAGAACTAAATGGTTTGTTGTTGGTATAACAAAACCACATTGTAGAAGCTAATCATGAAATTTAGAGAGGTTAGAGTTCAGCCATTACATTATATGACAACATAAGACTTAGCATGCATGATTCCTCTATGAGTTAGAAGTTGTAGTATCTTGCATGACGATTTATTGAGAATAATCGAAGGAAATTTATTTTGATTTACCCGGTTTGACATCATTGTTTTAATATTTTAAAGGATTGATACCTGAACTATGTGTGTTTGTGCTTATATGTTAGAGATCAATCAGTTGGTGTACATTCTGATTATCATTTAGTGTATGGAGAAGATCTTAAAGTTATGACGAATTCTCAAATGAATGCATGTGCACAACGGTCATGGAACTGTCTATATTAATTTGTACCTTCTATGAATGATATTTATAAAGTTAAAATTGCGTACAGACATGCATATAATGCACTATAGTTGTTTAAAATGCTTGGAATGTGCTCTTATGCATGACTTTTCATAAGGTTTGATTGAGTCATTTTCTACGATAAAGGACAATAAGTAGCGAAAGGTGGTCTTTGCACAATGATACTCATTATCGGTTATCATATAAGATGACATACACAACAAAGAGTCTGAGTGTGGGTGGATTTGACTCAACAAATTGCTGATAGCTATAATAAAAGCTTTGGCCAAAGTAATGTTATAGTTGCATACATTGTATGGCCAATTTTTATTTCTTTTTCTCTACCTGCATTTGTTCCCCCTCAACGGGATTTGTGAGCAGCTTGACAGGTTTTTGAGTAGTTTTGACGGGATTCGTGAGCAATTTGACGAGATTCGTGGGCAGTTTGACAAGATTTGTTAGTAGTTCCAATAGGTTTTGTGAGCAGTCTTATTTCCTGCCTACCCTCACGTTTACAAGCACCTTGAAAGGTTCTTGTAATTGGTGGCCCTTAGTATCTGGACATCTCTCAACCCTTCACAATTGCCTTTCTCAAAACCTCACGTTTGCAACATCATCCCTTTACACTCATAGCTCTGGGAACGTCTACATTTGTTCCCCCTCAACGAGATTTGTGAGCAGCTTGACAGGATTCTGAGCAATTTTGACAAGATTAGTGAGCAGTTTGACAAGATTCATGGGCATTTTGACAGGATTTGTTAGCAGTTCCGACAAGTTTGATGAGCATTCTCAAACAGGTCGGGAATAGTTTTACGGGAACTTGAGCAATTCAGACGAGACTTTGATCATTTTTAGACAAGATTGAACGTGAATTGTTTCTGATGGGAGTGTGGGTAGCTTCAAATAGCGTACTAGCATGGGCTTTGGGGTAAATTCATTTTTGGGCCGACGTTCAGACGTCTAACACGATGCACTAAGAAATTTTCGATTAACTGTAAAGTGTTTGACGAAATCACTGACCATAAGACAAAGCTATCTGGTTGTGAAATGGGCAAAACATATGAGCCGATTCCCCCTTTAGCACAAACCTACCAACATAAATCTACCAATAGCAATCACAACCTCATCCAAGACCTGATTGACAGAATTCAACGCATGGAAAATGTTAATCAATCACTTCGAACTGAAATTTGTGATCTCATGATCAGGGTTGCAGCAGTCGAATCTAAAAATAGCCTTCTAAAGGAAATGATTGCCATCAAGGAGCAGGCTCCTAATGAGAGTCTACAAGCAGAAATCCTCAATCTAAAAAATAAGCAAGAAGAGATAAGATCTCAATAGGCTTCTTTTGAATAGGAAATAGAAACACACATCCAATCTTGGGCACAAGTGGCCAGTGCCAAAGATAAAAACCCTCCCCCTATCGTAGTAGTTGAGAAAATTGTTCAGGCTAAGCTCACAGAGGAGCAAACTAGACGGGCTAGAGAATTGAACTCTGTGGGACACAAAATCGGCGAGTAACTAGCGGCTACTCACGTTTTTTTTTTGGTCGGGCAGTTTAGAGCGGCAAGTATTCGTCGTGGGGAATATCCAGCGAGTAACCGACCAACCGGCGATTACTCGCCAATTATTCCATCTATGGTTTGGAGTGCTAGAAAAACAAAGGCGATATAATCAAGACACTTGGTCTTTTGCAGCCTTTATCTATTCCTAGCCAGCGATGGGAAGAGGTCTCCATGGATTTCATTACAAGATTACCAAAGACACAAGGGAAAAGTGTCATCATGGTAGTTCATGATAGACTTACAAAATATGCCCATTTTTGTACTTTGTCACATCCTTTCGTAGCAAGCATGGTGGCAACAACATTTATGGAGACAATTCAAAAGCTACATGAGACCCAAAAAATTATAGTGACTGTGACCTCACTGATTTATTCTCTTGTTTGAATACTTAGTTGGCTCATAGCTCTTTATATTATTCCCAATCTAATGAGCAAACAAAGGTGGTCAACAAGTGTTAGGAAGGGTATCTCTGTTGCTTTGTTTCTGGTAAGCAAGCACAGTGGGTTAATTGGATGCCACTAGCAAAATGGTGGTATAACACTCATTTCCTTACTTCTTCCAAGATGTCCTGATTTATGGCATTGTACAAATATCCTCTACCATCGACCACCTCATCCTTGAAAGTGAGACCAAGACTTCAAGCAGTTGAAGAGCATATTCAACACCAATGTGAGGTACTCTCTAGTCTACGAGAGAACTCAACCATGGCACAAAACCAGATGAAACAAGAAGTAGATCAGCAAAAAAGGGAAAGGCATTTTGAAGTAGGAGATTGGGTTCTTCTAAGGTTGCAGCCATATAAATAAATGTCTTTGCAGCAACAAAAAAAGATAACAAATTGTCACCAAAATATTATGATCCTTATTGCAAAAAATTGGGAGCATGGCCTACAAATTGGAGTTACCTGAGTCAACTAAAATACACTTTATCTCATGAAGTCTACAGAAAAAAGACCCACACTGATCTTTATCTTCAAGCCGACTCACACCATCATCCTTGTCATAAATATGTTGTTCTTTATTCACTCACTTCAAGGGCCTTAAAGATTTCTGATCCTGAAGACTTCCATAAAGAAAAAGTTTACCTTATTAAAGTTCTAATGGAAAATGCTTATAAAAGATGGGAGATTGAAAAAGCATTCCATAAAATGAGCAATCAAAAACATGGAAATAATAACTCAAATAAGGATTTGCTAAGAATCACCATCCCCTATGTTAGGGGCATTTCCGAAAAGATCTCCAGAATTGTTGGAAAGGCGGATCTGCAAACAACTTTCAAGTCTTATAACACACTCAAAACATCTTTAGACTTTGCTAAGGATTCGGTTGATCCTAAGACACAAAAAGGTGTTTACAACATCCCTTGTTACATTGGGGAAACGGGCAGATCTCTTCAAACTAGACTTAAGGAGCACGTGAGAGACATTCATCATTCATGTCTAAATAACTCCACCCTTGTTGAGCATTCCCATCTCACGAAACACCACTGTTTAGATCAAGCCAATTTTTTAGCAAAAGAGGACGAATATTGGAAAAGAAAGGTCCGTGAAACTATTGAAATAGAAAAAAATCCGAATAACCTAAATAGAGACAATGGTTTAGGAGTTGGTGAATCATGGCGTCCAATTATAAATTTTTTGAAAAATCAAGATCATGTGTGATGGGTAAAGTGTGTTTGACATGTTTTATGGTAATTAATTCTTGGATATGGCCGACTACCTCCCATTTATGCTTACCGCATTATTTATACTAATGGGAGTTTCATTGTTGTTTAAACTCAAAGCATTCAACATTCATTGTCTTTATTTCTCTTACTCTCACCCTAAAGATGGACACACGTATTGTGTTCAAAACGTTGATTTTAAATAATCTGAACATGATGAATCCAGAAACTTATTCAAACCAGTATCATCATGAAAATCTGCATAATTTAAACACTATGTCTTTCATGTGTCTTGTTTAAAGAAAGTCATTAGAGTTAACAAAGCTTGATGAGGAGGCAATAGTCATATTGGAACCTGAAGAGATTCTCAAGACGAGCACAAAGAAGTTGCCAACGAGGGTGACCATAGAGTATCTTATCAAATGGAAGAACCTGCCTCGCAAAGATGCAACATGGGAAGATAAAGCTTTCATAGAGAAGCATCCATAGTCAACGTTGAGGACAATGTTGGTTTGAAGAGCGGAGGCATGCTATGCCCTTAACCTATGGCTTGTATTGGAATATGTGTGGCCAACATGTGGCATGTATAACCTTTGACTTAATCAGTTGATAATCTTTAGGTTGCATATGGGTAGGAGTAGTCGGCCAATTTGAGTTCGCAAATTTCCCAAAGCCTAATTAGGGTAGATATAAGAGGTAGTGTTGGGATATTAATCATCAGTCAGAATTCTCTTCTTATTATAAGGACTTGGGAGGTTTCCCCCTCGAAGTGGCTTTGTTCTATATTCAAGTATTTTGCTCTTCATTTCACTTTATTGCATTAATCTGCTCTTATTTACAAGTAAATGTGTTATTATGCTTATGCAATTTATTATATTGCAAATTGTTTTTATGATTCTGCTTTTGTGATATAGTAAGTTCATTACAAACAAGCAATAAATAATCTATCGATAGTAGTCAACACTTTATCTAAAGCATATTTAATATTAATATTAAGTATAATACCCTTCATAGTAAGAAAGCGATGTTGGTACCCAAGAATGCCCTGTTATAGCTAGAAATTGCACCCTTTGTGGGGGAGTTCTTTAGGCTCTCTCACTTCCAGCTACAAGCATGGGGACAACCTCAAATTGTGGGTATCCTGTAGTGAGGTTGAACCTCTAGGTTTTTTAATGAGGCTAGTTCCTCAGGTACTTCACTACAGCACCTGATTCCCACACTAAAATCTACTATTGGCCAAGGAAAAGGGATAGGAGGATAACATGAAAGGAAATCTAAGCTAAGGGAGGTGATGCACCAAAAGAAATGATCCCCTTAGTCTGGAAAATGACACTCATTCAGCATAAAATGAATTTTACTTACACAACCTCACAACCAGTTAATTTGTATAAGTATTTCGTAAACTAGGTTCACTGAACCATACATGAAGCAAAGATGGATTTCGAAATCCACACCAAGCGTCCATTAATAGCGGAAAGAGCTCAAGCCCAGCCCTGCAACTAACTGAAAAATACCTAAAAATAGGCAAGAAAGGACAATGAGCTTGGAAGGACACTTCTTCATAACGCCTTTGTGCACAAGCTTGCTTAACACAATTTTCAGACAAAGAGATAAGTAGAAAATTAATCTTTATTGCTTCAAAAGGTCTATTACAAAGCGACTTTTGCATAGTAACTTTATCACCAGTCCAGAGATAATTTCTTGGCTCCAAGGCCTCTATTTATAACAGAAAAGGGGGAAGAGAAGATGGGAAGAGGGAAGAAGTCATTGATGACTAGGATCCCTATCGTCGTCCTCCCTTGTGCCACTAAATGTGCCACTCAAGATCGCTGAACAACCTTCTCAAGTCCCTCCTGCCTTCAAGTCTCTCTTTGGCGTATCTAATGAGCTATGTTACGAGCAGCTGAACGTCACTTCCTTGCATGGTTGAAACAATCTTTGCATTTAAAACGGCGTGGTCACTTTCATTTTCACATGTCCTGCTAAAGAAGATGAGGTCTCCATGTGTTGATAATCTGGCCGAACCATCTACCTTTATGTTTGAACGGCCATTTGTCGAGAGAGGGAACCATGTTCAAGGATGAAGACCTTCATTAAATTCTCAGCTACCATCTCCCGCCAGTCGTTCGGACTCCCTTTTACATTGATTGGTTGTTGAACGTTGCCTTGGATCCTTGACCTGCGCCATGGATCTTCCCGTCATTGATGCCTATGGATCGTCGATCTCCCTGCCAGTTGGATGTCGTTCATGCCACTTTGCAGCCTCTCATTTGTCATTTCCATGACTCTTATGCACTGTTGATCCTTAGAACGTGCCACTGGACTGAGCATGTCAAGCAACATTGGAAACCCGATTTACTCTTTGTTGTGTAATTCGGGTTTTCAAAGCTACTTGACTTATGAAGCTTTTCAAGCTAAGTCATTGAAGAATCCCGATTTACTCTTTGTAGAGTAACTCGGGCTTTCGGATCTCTCCTACTTCAGACTTTGTTTGCTCCTTTTTTCCTACGAAAATTGTCCTTCGAATTTTTTGAAATGGACTTTCCCGAAGGGTGAGAGACCCTTCGAGCTTCCTGTATGTCCCTTCGAACTTCCGCAAATGATCTTCCTGTCGAGAAAAGTGTCTTTCAACATTTGAAAATGGTCCTCCCGAAGGGAAAAATACCCTTTGAGAATTTTGAAATGGTCCTTTCAAAGGGTAACATACCCTTCAAAAAACTTGCAACTATCCACTTGGAGAAGAAAATGCCCTTCGGATTTGTCAAGAAAGCCCTTCAAATTTATAAAAGTGACCTTCGAAAAAGTTGACTGGTCCTTCAAATTTTTTGCTAGGACCACCTTCTTTCGAAAATGACCCTTGGCTTTTGGAGAAGACTTGTCCCTTGAAGAACTCGAGAAGCACTATTTTTTGAGACCAAATCGGGTTCGTCAAGCCCCTTTACTTATTTTGGGCTTCTGACTACTCACAACTTATGAAGTAATAAGCAATGCTCCTTAGAGAACCCGAAATACACTGTCCATGAGTAATTCGGGTTTGTAAACCCAAATAACTTCTGCTTATAAAACATTTAGAAGTCAAGCATCACTGGAAACCCAATTTACACTGTGTCCTCAGAAACCCGAAGTCTTGTGACTTCAAAACCCTGAAGACTTCTTTGGAAAACCCAAGGTTGTTTGAACTTGCCACTTTTGCTTGAATATCTACCTTCTCACACTTGGGCAAAAATTTGGTATGTGGGCCAAAAATGGCCAACATTTCTGGCGACTCGCAGGGAAGTATGCCTGCTATGCTTGAGAACCCAGTTCATTTACTTCAATCGATCCATTGGGCGTGGAGTCACTGCTTTTGTACAAAGCTAGCTCTATCTGGAAATTTCCCTTGAAGCAACAAGAACAATTGAAATGAAACAAACCGTGCCCAAGGCACTTAGGGAAGGGAAAAAACTCAACTGAAATGGATGTGCACAAGGCACTTAGAGAAAAGCATGAAAAGCTATACAAAATGTACAATAACATATACAATGGCTGCGAACTCTTAATAGCAGGGCTTCAGATGAGGGATGGGTAATACCTCTTCGTCTAATTTGGTGAGCTGAAAGGCGTTATGTTGTTTGCATCCGTGGATCAAATAAGGGCCACTCCACAAGCTGTCAAACTTGGTATGGTTGCCTGGTTTGGCCCTATTTGAATCCCATTTGAGGACCAGGTCTCCCTCCTTGAAGTCCCTTGTCGTGGCTCTCTTGTCAAAAGTTTTTTGACTTGAGCCTGATGTGACTCTAGCATCTTCATTGCAAGGTCTCCTGTCTCCTCGAGTTCCGTGAGTTCTGCCAATCTCACATTCATGGGTTCATCTTCTAGCAGCTCCATCTAATGGGCTAGTTCTAATGCAGGCAGCTCAAGAGAAATGAGTAGCTTGGCCTCCCTTCCATATACTAGAACATATGGAGAATTGCCAACAGCAGCTTTAGGAGTTACCCTATCAACCCACAAGGTTGTCTTTAGTTTGGTGTGCCACACTCTCTAGTTCTCCATAGTCCTCCTGATGATTCTTAGCAAATTCTTGTTTGTGGACTCAGCCAGTCCATTTCCTTGAGGATAATAGTTGGAAGAGGTGCGGAGGTAGATGCCCATTTTGAGAGCCCATTCACTCATTTTTAAATCGAAGAATGCTAGTGCATTATCAGAAATGATAGTGGATGGAACACCAAACCTGGTCACGATGTTGTCATAGAAGTCTAAGACTGCACTTTCATTAGCTTCTTTCAATGCAATGGCTTCCACCCCTTGGTGAAGTAGTCGGTTGCAGTAAGCACCCACTTATGCCCCGCACTTGATGGAGGGTTGATCATTCCTATGAAATCCAGCCCCCATTGCATGAAGGATTGCTCTACTTGAATTGGGTTGAAAGGAAAAGCTGACAATCTTTGCTTACCCGTAAAAAGAGCACATTTCTGACACTTCCTCACCCATGCATAAGCATCTTTGAAGAGGCTGAGCTAGTAATAACCAGCCCTCATTATCTTTGTTCTTGTCGTCCTAGGTGCAAAATGACCTCTTGCAGGTCCATCATGGAAATGCCCCAAAAGCTTGGCTACTTGGTCATTATCTATGCACCTTAGGAGCACTCTATTGAGGTCCTTTCTAAATAAAATCCCATCAACCAATGCATAACGTATAGACTGAAGTCTGAAATACCTTTTTTTTGCTTTGTCCATACCTTGAGGGCACTCACTTGTTAGCAGAAAATGCATCATATCATGGAGACAACTAATGTGAGGTGGAGGTGCATCTGTTTGTGGGTTATCTTGTGTTACCAAGATGACCTCTTTGTCTTCATGAAGGTCATCAACCATATGCTCACACAAGCCTTTACCTCTTACTAGCTTAGTGACCTTGATCTCCACGTCGTGCTCCATGGCCTTAGTAATCCAACCAGCGCTCTTTTCCTTCAAGTCTTTGTTGAGAAGTAAGTCCCTCACTCCAGGATGAGACACCATAAGGTAGATTTTGAGGCTTCTTACCGCTGTAAGGACTTGTTTTTCATACCCCTCAAGCCCCTGAGTGAAAAATGCTATTGGTTGCTCAAGTCCTTCAGCATTCCTTTGCATCAGCATAGCTGATATATTATCAATATTGGCAAAAGCATACAATATGAAGTCCTTTGAGAAATCAGGATTCATAAGTGTGGGTGCTTGAGCAATGGCTTGCTGATAGCTTCAAATGCCAATTTACCTTTATTTGACCAAGTGAACACTTGGTTTTTCTTCAGCATAACAATGATGGGCTTGACCAAGTTTGCAAAACCAGGTATAAATCTCCTCACAAAGTTTATCTTCTCAAGGAAACTTTGGAGTCCCTTCTTATGCTTGGGTAAGGATAAGGCCAAGATGGTACTTATTCTATCAGAATCAATGGACAGCCCTTCCTATGAAACGATGTAGCCCAACAGCTTGCCTTCATGAACGGCAAACACGCACTTCTTGGGATTCAATGAGATCCCATATTCCCTACATCTCTCGAAAATCAACCTTAGGTGGTCCAAATGTTCGCTGGCATTCATGGAGAAAACCATGATGTCATCCAAGTATACCAGCACCATTTGATTTAGCTGCCCTTGGAAAGCCATGTCCATGGCTCTTTGAAAAGTTGCGCCAGCATTTGACAAACCAAAGGGCATCTTTTGGTATGCATACATGCTCCATTTAGTGGTGAAGGCAATCTTGTACCAATCATCATCTTTTACCCATACTTGGTTGTAGCCTGAATATCCATCCAACAGAGAAAAACGTTCTGATCCTGCAACTACTTGGAGAAGTTGCTCCATGGATGGTAGAGGGTAGTGATCCTTCAAAGAGACTTTGTTCAAATCTCTAAAGTCAACACAACCTAATCTCCCCATTCTTCTTCCTTACAAGCACCAAATTGGCTACCCATGATGAGTGCTTGATGGGAAAGATGATCCTGGATTCGATCAACTTGGCTAACTCTTCCCTCATCAGCTCTTCTATCTTGGGGTTGATGGGCCTTTGCTTTTGCCTTACATGCTTAGCATTGGCCTCCAATTCTATGGTATGTTGGGCTAACTTCGAATCAAAACCTTTCAAGTCGATGTACTCCCAAGCAAAAATGTCTGCATATTCTTGGCAAAGTGCTATGAAAGCATGCCTCTCAACCTTGTTGCTTACCTTCCCAAGCTTGAGAAGCTTATCTTTGAAGATGAGGACTCTCTCATAGTTTTCTTCGTTAGTAGACATTACTACCTTTTCCTTTCTCACATGGTCCCCTTCATGAAAAAGGCCTTCCAAGTGTAACCAGCCCCTTAGGAAGCTTGTTCGACCTTAATTGAACAATCTGATCCTCGTATTGATGCTGCAATTTACCTTGATTGGTGGAGTACTCGGCTTCCTGCTGTAAGAAACAAGCAATTTGTTTGTCACTTTCGAAAACCTGCAAGTGGGCTTCATTATCCGGTACTGATGGCCTCACCACCACCTTGACATCGCTGAACCTTGACTTCTTTCAGCTCACTTGGAATGTCAAACTGAGCCCCCATGGCTGCCAACCTGTCAGCATGCTGGGTTTGATTTCTTGGGACAACTTGAATGTCAAAGGCTTCAAAATCTACAATTAGGTTCCACACTCTGTTTTTTTAGGACCTCATCAAAAGATTCTTTGTAACGTTCAAGCCTCTGACTTGGTTTACTACGAGCTCATTGTCCCCATATGCTTGCAGCATTTTGATTCCTCTTTTATTGGCCCATTAAAGGCCACAGATCAAGCCTTCATATTCTGCTGCATTTGAAGAGCAACTGAAATGGAACCTATAGGAGATAAACTTATTACCTGAAGGGAAAACCAACATTGCCCCAGCACCTACACCATTTTTGCTCCTTGAACCATCAAAGAACAACTTCCATAAACCATTGGGGTCTATTTTAGGTCCAATGAGGGAAGGCATGAGTTGATTCTCTTCATGCAGTAAATAGACACCCATGTCTCTTTCCTCGACACCTTCCAAAGGGTTGAGAAATTGATTATCTCCCCATAGCTCATCTAAGAACAAGTCTGGAACCTCTACAGGATGAGTGTTTAGCTCCTGACCAATTGTAAACTCATCCTCATCAAGGATAGTACAATTGAGGTTTATGCTATCTAGCTGATGGGGTTCAATGTGGAATTGTGCCATGGATTCAGCCTTGATTGAGACTTTAGTCCCATACCTTGTTCTAAATGCCATGTAAGACCAATCTACTACGACATAACCCCCAATTTTGGCTGTGAATTCTCTATAAAGACACAATGCAAAGTGAGGAGTGACGTCAAGGATCAACATGTCTTGCACCACCGAAACACTAGGACAAGCATGCAAGGTTAAACTCAAATCCTTGATGATACCTGATGGCTTTGTGGAAGAACCATCAAACTGCAGGACTCCTTTGGTGTGCGGCTCATATTTGAGGTTCAGCTGATCAGCTATAGACTTCGGCATGACTGCAGTGCTAGCCCCACTATTTACCAAGCAGTTGTGCACCAAGGAATCGCCGATGATTAATGAAATATAGAATGGAGGGGGCTTGGTCACATTACTTGACCCTTCTCCCAAAGGACTCTTGGCTGCATTAGTGAAGACCTCAGCTTCTTTGCCTGGTTGTTTACCTGTAGCTATCGTAACACTCATATTGGACAAACCTTCCTGAAGGATATCCACTTGGTCGGGCATGGAAAGCATGTCCCACATTGGTACGCTCATGCTGGATTTCTTCATTTGCTCCACAATGTTGATTGGCGTACCACCAACCTTTGCCTGGGTTTTGGGAGCTACTACCGTTGGCTTTGTCAATGAAGGAGCAATGACAAAAGGTTCTTTGAAAGCTTCCTGATTGTCACCCATATTCCCTCTCTTAAATCTTGTGTTTGCTGAGACTGGGACGTGAGCTAGACTGGGGGTGGCCTGTTGATTGGATGCATAACACTCCTCTTGCTCACTGATGACCATTGAGGCTTCCAGTTGGTTTGACCCCTGATCCGAGCCTTGTTCTTGTGGAGGTTGCTTCTACTTTGTCATCATGAGCACTTCCATGCTTTGGGCCATAAGAGTTTTGTTGTACCCATAAGCAACAGCTTGCTGCCATTAGTCATTGAATGCCTAGTTGGAGCCATTAGTTGGGACAATGGATTTCCCAAAAGAATGATTCCAAGGTATTGTCCCTTCAACGTCCTGAGCCACATTGCTCTGAACTGGAACCAAGGAGTTAGAAGGGCCTGCAACATTCGGATTAATTATGCTATCTAGCGTAATTAGGTTGCCCCTATCCTTGAAAATTTCCTTTGTAGGGTGGCCTATTTGCTTGATAAGGCTGTTGTTGAGGCTCGTATGGAGCTTGATATGGCTTGTTATAAGCTTGTTGCCTCTTGACATTGACCACATCATTCCCCAAAGATTGGAGCATGCTTTTCAATTCCAAGTAATTCTTTTGTTCTTAGGAATCGCTGGATCCATTAGTGGAGGCCCCCTCTTGCTTTGGTGAAGGCACAGCAGCAATCATTGGAGTTGGAAGTATAACATCAAGTGGAGGAACGACTACAAGAGGTGGTCTGATCTCACGGAAAAGAGGCATTGGGGGTCTGGGAGTAAGCTTGCCCGCCTGAACCAGGCAATTTTTTGTTTTAATGGCCACCTCATATGCACCTGGCAGTATGTCCCCTCCCATGGATTGGATCATTACAGCTATATCGTTGTTTAGAGCCTTTAGATAATATAAGAAAGCAAAGTTTGAGGATGGTCTAACAGCGGCTGGAATTCTATCCCAAGCCTTCTGGGATCTCGTGTTGAAGTCTTGCATGACTTCATGGGGAGCTCTCTTGATTGTGATCAACTGTTCTACAAGTGACAAATGATCACTCTTATCTACAAACCTCTTACACAAGGTTGTTCCCAGCTCGTCCCATGATTGGATAGAGTTAGGAGCTAGACCCCTATACCAATCTAACGCCTTTCCCTTGAAGGATACAGCCAATATCCTAACAGCTCCGTTTTCTATTATGACATTATGGATGTTGCAGAAATTGGCTATGTCTATTATGTGTTCAGTAGGAGACGTAGTTTGGTCTCTTGTGTAATATGGAACGCTTTTGAGGGCTGCTACTGGCATAGGGTCATACTGTGGCAAGTTCAAAGGACTTTGGCCATTGAAACCCACAAAAACTCTTTGGGAATCATGATAGCAAGAGG
The DNA here is from genome assembly GCA_037957365.1 of Torreya grandis. Lineage (NCBI taxonomy): Eukaryota > Viridiplantae > Streptophyta > Pinopsida > Cupressales > Taxaceae > Torreya > Torreya grandis. The sequence goes on from JARHVA010001265.1 coordinate 1,249,289, forward strand.
GCTAACAAGGATCTTCTCACGTAGGTATGCCTTATGACTGGTTTAAGAAAGTAGTTTCTTACGTAAGGGTGAGTATGGGTGAACCTTAACCTTCTTGCTGAGTTTAAAGGTAATTCAACAAACTCAGAAGGAACACCTGCAGAAGTCGATCTTGTAGTCACCTTTGGCATGAAAGATAGCTATTGCTCTGCCACCAGATAGTTGGGTGTTCTTTGGAGTCACCAGATGCTGGAAGATGAAAGCTACCATTGCTGCAAATTGATCAAAACAGCATCAAACTTGACCAATCTTCCATTAAAAATGGTACTGTGTCCCACCAGGCATGCCAGAATTGTTATAGCTAGAAATTGCACCCAATGTGGGAGAGTTCTTCAGGCTCTCTCACTTCCAGCTACAAGCATGGGGACAACCTCAAGTTGTGGGTATCCTGTAGAGAGGTTGAACCTCTAGGCTTTTTAATGAGGCTAGTTCCTCAGGTGCTTCGCTTCAGCTCCTGATTCCCACACTAAAATCTACTATTGGCCAAAGAAAAGGGATAGGAGGATAACATGAAAGGAAATCTATGCTAAGGGAGGTGATGCACCAAAAGAAACGATCCCCTTAGTCTGGGAAATGACACTCATTCAGCATAAGATGAATTTTACTTACACAATCTCACAACCAGTTAATTTGCATAAGTATTTCGTAAACTAAGTTCACTGAACCATACATGACGCAAACAGGGATTTCGAAATCCACACCAAGTGTCCATTAATGGCGGAAAGAACTCAAGTCCAAACCTGCAACTAACTGAAAAATACCTAAAAATAGGCAAGAAAGAAGGACAATGAGCTTGGAAGGACACTTCTTCACAACGCCTTTGTGCACAAGCTTGCTTAACACAATTTTCAGACAAAGAGATAGGTAGAAAATTAATCTTTATTGCTTCAAAAGGTCTATTACAAAGAGATTTTTGCATAGTAACTTTATCGCCAGTCCAGGGATAATTTCTTGGCTCCAAGGCCTCTTTTTATAACAAAAAAGGGGGAAGAGGAGATGGAAAGAGGGAAGAAGTCATTGATGACTGGGATCCCTGTTGTCGTCCTCCCTTGTGCCACTAAATGTGCCGCTCAAGATCGCTGAACAACCTTCTCGAGTCCCTCCCGCCTTCAAGTCTCTCTTTGGCGTATCTAAAGAGCTATGTTACGAGCAGTTGAACGTCACTTCCTTGCATGGTTGAAACAATCTTTGCATTTAAAACGGCACGGTCACTTTCATTTTCACGTGTCCTTCTAAAGAAGACGAGGTCTCCATGTGTTGATAATCTGGCCGAACCATGCTGCCTTTATGTTTGAACAGCCATTTGTCGGGAGAGGGAACCATGTTGAAGGACGAAGGCCTTCATTAAATTCTTAGCTACCATCTCCCACCAGTCATTTGGACTCCCTTTTGCACTGATTGGTTGTTGGACGTTGCCTTGGATCTTTGACCTGCATTGTGGATCCTCCCATCGTGGACGCCTATGGATCGTCGATCTCCCTGCCAACTGGGTGCCCTTCGTGCCTCTTGGCAACCTCTCATTTGTGATTTCCATGACTCTTATGCACTGTTGATCCTTAGAACGTCCCACTGGACTGAGCATATTTAGTCAAGCAACGTTGAAAACCAGATTTACTCTTTGCTGTGTAATTCAAGTTTTCAAAGCTACTTGACTTATGAAGCTTTTCAAGCTAAGTCATTGAAGAATCCCGATTTACTCTTTGCAGAGTAACTCAGGCTTTGGGATCTCTCCTACTTCAGACTTTGTCTGCTCCTTTCCTTTGGAAATTGCCCTTCGGATTTTTTTAAATGGACTTTCCCGAAGGGTGAGAGACCCTTCAGGCTTCCTATATGTCCCTTTGGAATTTCGCAAATGATCCTCCTGCCGAGAAAAGTGCCCTTCAGCCTTTGAAAATGGTCCTCTCGAAGGGAAAGATGCCCTCCAGAAATTTTGAAATAGTCCTTCCAAAGGGTAACATACCCTTCGAGAAACTTGCAACCATCCACTTGGAGAAGGAAATGCCCTTCGGATTTGTCAAGAAAGCCCTTCAAATTTATGAAATTGACCTTCGGAAAAGTTGACTGGTCCTTCGGATTTTTTGTTGGGACCACCTTCTTTCGAAAATGACCCTTGGCTTTTGGAGAAGACTTGTCCCTCGAAGAACCCGAGAAGCACTATTTTTCGAGACCAAATCAGGTTTGTCAAGCCCCTTTACTTATTTCGGGCTTCTAACTGCTCACAACTTATGAAGTAATGAGTAGTGCTCTTTGGAGAACCCAAAATACACTGTCCATGAGTAATTTGGGTTTGTAAACCCGAATAACTTCTACTTATAAAACATTTAGAAGTCAAGCATCTTTGGAAACCCAATTTGCACTGTCCTCAGAAACCTGAAGTCTTGTGACTTCGAAAGCCCGAAGACTTCTTCTTTGAAAAACCCGAGGTTGTCTAACTTGCCACTTTTGCTTGAATATCCGCCTTCTCACACTTGGGCTAAAATTTGGTATGTGGGCCAAAAATGGCCAACATGACCCTTTTGAGTATTATATTTTATATTCACTCCAAGGAAACCAACATGGGTAGAAATAAAATCCTAATAGGCCAAAACAATATGTATGCTCGAAAAATATGAGTCAACTAGTGAAAAATGTCAAGTTCATAAAGATGAAGACTACCTTCAACAAAAGATCTTATGCCCTCTCTAGTACCAAACGACAAATGAGAAATAATATCTATTGATTGTGTTGCTAATCTACCTCAACCTCCTAAACACAATGATCAAACTATGATATAAGAAGATAGATTAGCTAGGGTGGCTTTATTCCTTGCCATAGGACTTTAAGTTTCCTACCCTTGTAGTAGTTCCATAATATGAAATACTGAAAATATCATAGGTGATAGACCCTAAGCATGTAGAAAATCTTTGGAATAATATGTATGAACACCCTAGAACTCAAATAAAAACTAACAATAGATACCAACCCCAAACAAACATAGCAAAATTATATAAGATACACAAGATAACTTGTCACAACAAGTTAATCACTCTAGAAGGAAAAAACTTCACTCAGTAGATAAATTGCACACCAATTTCGTTAAAAAGTCACAAATACATCAAAAATTAAGTGAATGTATAAAATATTTAAAATAGCCTAGGGTAGAAAAAAATTATAACAAGATCAGCCCACCTCTTGAATTAGAAAAGGATGTTTATCAAGATGTTATCGTAGCATGTAGACATTGCAAACTTTACACAATAACCCCAATATTCGGTAAAAATTAATAAGATGACACCCCACCAAGCTTGTCACCTTTACAGTCTGATGATTTGATTGTCTCTTTACATGATTTGACTTTCCTGAACACTTAATTGCTAGTAGCGGCTCTTTTAGTAGGTGGAGATTGATTTATTAGTTGATGCTAGTTTTGTTACTGGTATCATACTGTGATAAGTAAATGTTGGTAGCCTTTGATTGCCTATGCATTAGGCATGTATTATATTTTTTTAAACTTCTATCTGAATATATAAACCAAAGAATGATAAGAAGAGCCAGGAAAATTAGGAAACAGAGAAATAAATGAATACATTCTAAAGTGGAATAATAAATCATTAGCCTTGTTAAACCTATCTAGGCTGACTTGGAATTATCTGAATCACGCCAACTTGGAATTATATTTAACTGAATCATCTCTAGACTGAGCTAACATTAATTTGTCATATCCCGTTTTTGCTACTTGTTATGATACTTGATATTTTGACATTGATTCATATTTATGGCATTGTTGTTGGTGGCATCGGGAACATTGTTAGTGATTCATGACCTTGCTATGTTTAGCATTGGTACACTTATTGACTTGTATGATATATTTCAGTATTGATATTTTGATATACATGTTGATGCGATCTGTGACAACCTTTATTATGATTGAAAGGAATGCAGCCATATTTATGATGTGATCATTATCAAGACCTTAAAGTTTTTATTAATACAGTTTTATTAATTATTAATTAGTTTCGTTATCACACCACCAAACAGATGCTACTCATGTATATTTTGGGTTGTGCATGTGTGCAGATACATGACATAATACAGGTCATGGTTTGGATGAGTTGCTTGAGTAGACTCCCTACTCAATGAGGACACACCACAATTTCAACATGTCACACAAGGGAAATCGTCCACACTGATCCTTATGGATGTGTTGGGGTTTTTGTTGTTGGTTTTCAAATTTGCCTTGCATATTGTTGATTGATCGCATTATGCATTTTGCATTGTGATCTGTTTTATGACTGATTGTGTGGTGATAAAAACTGACTAGTTGTGTGGTGATAGCAGCTTGTTTTCTTTCAATTAATTGTGGACGCATATTTTGTAGGCATTGTACGCTCGACCATATAAAAACAATAAATGTGGCATGGTCTTCGACCATCACATTTATCAATTATCATTCTGTTCACTTTATCAGTAAGCCCTTACATGGTTCGGTTTTGCTTTGGTATCGCTATTGTTTTAATGACCTTCGCTGGTATTTTCGTGGTATGTGACATGCTTTGTGAAAGTGGTTACCTTGATCAATTGTCGATCAAGGATTGGCAAGTTGCTAGATATAAATCTAGTATTGTATTTTTGCTTACAAGAAAAAGTGGCATGTTGGTTCTAAGATATCCTGGAAGGGGCTAATGTTGTAATAAGTATTTTTTTATTAGCCTGCCTCAAATATGAAATTATGCCTAAGGCAATAGCTAGCATAAGGATTTATGTTATGTCGGTTATATAAATATATAATATAGTTTTGTTTTAATAAATGAGTGCCATTTAGGGTCACCACATGCACGAAAATTTTGAAAGAATTGGCACTGGATTCTTTGGTTTGGCATTTATGCCACCTGGCACCTTTTATGAAGAGATTAACCTGTTGGAGAAGCTATCGCTTAGTCTACTTTGCTTTTTGCCCTAACTGTGGTTAAGAAAACTAACCCGACAGGATTAGGACTTGAGGAAGCCTATGGATGTGTTGTTTTGATTTCATTTTGTTATCATGACTATGAATGGAGATAAGAGATTTTGGGGCAAAGCCTTGGCAGTTTGTAACCACAAACTTTGCATTTTATTTTTTCAGGTCTGCATGCACATAGAAGATTGCAGACATTAAGAAAAGCCTTGCATGGAGTTTTGGGCTCTGTTGAACGACAGTATGTGGGCACAATATTTTGTATTTGGTCAGCCATTTTTAGTAGAGAACGAAGTTATAAAGGGGAAAAAATAAAGACAGATGGGACCAGAACGTGGATAGAGGGGAGATAGATGGCAAATAAGGAAGAAAGATAGTGAAAAGCGCCTAACCATTGCAACCATTGCAAGGTTGTCAAGCAAATCTCAGGCTGAAAAGTATTTATACCCATTTTAATTAGAGCAAAGGATATGAGGAATATGTTGTTTCTGTGAGCTGTTCTCACCTCTGTTGATGTCAGAAATTGGGTGATTAAGTTTGTTAAAAATCAAAGTGCTCTAGTGTGGAAACCATGAAAGTAAGATGAATCTTTCAATGAACTCCTCCCTTTGTCTGGACCAATGCAATGAAATAGTCTGTTTTTCTGCTCAACTTTGGAAATCATGCCTTTGAGGGTGTTATGAAGCCTAACGGCTATTATGAGTTGGCTGGAAAACTTTGAAAGGATGTGTGGACTTTTGTGATTATTGGGACTAGATAATTGTTTTAATATATATAAGAACCTTGTATTGTTTTCACCTGAGACCAATGGCTCGGTAAAAGCATGGAGGTTGTGAAAGTTTAGACTGGATAAATACTTATAGACTAAGTTGCTATTTCATTGCCTGATCATTGAGTTATTGTTGTTAATCAAATAGTTTGAAAGATTGGATATTGATCTTAGGGTTTGGTTGAGGCCAATCCCTAACTATAAATTGTCACTTGATCTCTTTTGTTGTATAAAATTTGTTGCAAAATCACAAAGAAATAATCGATATGAGATCTATAGATCAGATGGTCGTACATTGATAACCTTGTGTGCAATAGAAGTTTTTAGAAAAGGAACGGTGAGTGTTACTTCCTTGAGATTTGGTTGTAAATATATATATCTATATATTGTTTTCGATAGATAATAATAAGAGAAAAGGGGCCCTTACCCCAAGGTACAAAAAAATCTGACTAGCAAATCAACTCAAGAAAGACAAAAAATGTCCCTAGGAGGATAGAAAGAGACAAGCAGAAACCCAAACAGCCAAGCAGCCACAAACCCAACTAGCCAATTACAAGATAGAAGACCAAAGAACAGAAGCCCAGAAGCTTCACAAAGAGAGCCACAAACCAATAACAAAAGACACATCTCAGAGCAGTCCAAGAGTGCAAGAAGGATGCACCACCATGGAACAACTTAGGGAATGCAGGAAAATGCCACCGCCAGAAGCCTTGGACTCTAACTTCCAAAATGACCTTCAAGCACTAAATCAAGGCCGTTGAAACTACAACAAACTCTCCAAAAGTCAAATCACCAAACCCATCAACGACAGATTGATCAAATGGGAAATTGAAAGCAAGTCAAATCTTTTCTAATGAATTCTCTGCAAACTTCCCAAGGAGGGGGGCCTTCACAGTGCCAATCTTCATTAGGAGGAAGGTGAAGAGCTCCAAAGTTTGCAAAGAAATCTACTGAAGAGTTAGTCTCACAATAGTTGTGGGAGAAAGAAATATCCTAAAAAAAAGAATGGCATGGTGAATGATTGAATTGAGTTGCCATTGATCAGATCTTCCCGAATTAACAGCATTGATAATTAAGAAAGAATCGCCTTCCACCAAATAATTTCCAAAAATTAGAATCAGTAGCAGTTCTCAAACCTCTGAGAATAGCTAGTGCTTCAGCGAAATTGTTTGAAGACCATGGAATGTTGAAGGCTAAACAGGATAGCACTTTTCCCATATTATCTCTGAAGATGCCTCCACCTCCGAAAAGACCTAGGTTACCTTTGGATGCCCCATCAAAATTTAATTTGACATAATTGTCGCTCGAGGGCTTCCAAGAAGCCAATAACCTTTTGTTGATTTGAGGAGGGAGGTTTAAGTTGTTTTTCAATAAATTCCATTTTAAGAGAATATGGCATTCCGCTCCAATGATTTTCTTTTTTGGAGGCGAAACTTTGGCTTTAAAAACCTTTTTAAGGAGCGCCATGATTTTAAGAGTATGAAAAAACTCTATTGTTTCTTTATTTTCATAGGCTCCGGATGATCAGAGACAAGGCCATAGCCAAAATACTTCTAACTTGATCCCTTCCTATCTAGTTAATCAAAAGTTCCTAAATAGAACCTACTGCTCTGATGCAGGAGCATCCTCACACTAGGAGCATATTTGTTTTAGTTTTAGCATGTTTTAGTTTGTTAAGTTGTTTTTCCCTCCAATTCTTAGTTTTTCTAATTTTTAAATTTGGCAAAATATTCTTTAAACCTGTAAATATAGTCTGTTGGGCGAGTTGTTAAGCCGTTTTGAATCTTCTTATGTTAGAAGACTGTTTTATGCATTTTGGGGAGATTGTTGCGCCCAGCCCTGGTTAGAACTAATTAGCTATATTGAGAACATACGCTTTGTATGAGGATTGGTGTGTGTGTGGTAAAAACAGGTGAATATGTTTTGGCAAAAAGAAGAGCAGAGGCGTAGGAAGGACTGGCAGCGCAAAACAATACCAGGTGTATACTTGTTTTGATATATTAATAAATGTGTGTTCCTGTTAATAGAATTGTTTTCTGAAATCGAATATACGAAAGGGGCGTTGTTGTTTGCTGTTGATATGCAATGCTTGAATGGTTTAAAATTCATGTTGGGTCGCATATGATTGTTGACAATTCCAAGGTATTGATTTTAATTTTGTCTATTTGCTGTTTATATAATTCTGGGCGTTTAAATCCTGGCTGGGTCGCTTCCATATATTGGTGGTAATTTCGGTTATTTCAAAGTATATGTTCTGCTGAACACGATTACTGACCCTGGCTTCCATTTGAAGATTCCTGTTTGACTCGGTATGAGCTAATTCGAGTGACCATTCAGTCAGATGAGGTAAAGGATATTCCATGTGATACGAAGGGTGAAGTGATGATTTATTTTGAAAAGATTGAAGTTGTTAATCGCCTTCGTAAGGAGTATGTCTATGGGACCATGTTAAATTTTGGCGTCACCTATGACAAGACTTGGACACAATTCATCATGAAATAAACTAGTTTTGCAGTGCACACACTCTACAGGTTTTATAATCTGAAATTTTACAAAGCCTTCCAGAATCTACGGACTGTGCAGAAAGAGAAGGAAAAGCTATGGACTCTGCAGGGTCATTGTTTATATGATTTTGTGTTTTGAATATCATTCAGGAGGACAATTTCATCATTGAGAATGTTTAATTCAGACATATAGTTTAAGTCTGTTGGATGTATGAAAATCCATCATTATTACCTTCCTACATCAAGATAACATTCTATGTGTTGAAGGAAGAAATTGGTCGAGACATATGTTTTGTCCCTGCCATTCGAGATTTTCTGTTCATGGTTTTAAAGTTTGCTAAACATACATTTTAGACTGTTTGCTAGAGGTTTGGGTGCATCATTTGGTATCAGAGCCAATGGATTGTGCACAATCTAAAGATCCAAGAGAAGAAGAAGCAAGATGGCCATGAGAATCAGGAACAGAGGTAGAGCTGGAGGAAGGAGACCTGGAGGACAGGTTGCACTGGCAGAAGAGATTAAGAACCTGACAGCTAGGCTACAAGACCTAGAGATGGCTCAAAGAAGAGGCACTGACATGGGGTGAAGTCAGTGATAGAGAAGAGGAACCACCAGAGGAGGAATTGGTGGTGGAAGAAGACACAGCTGAAGATAAGTTGATTCGAGCCATTATGAAGATGAACACAAAGCCAAAAATGGAGGTTCCAATGTATGAAGGTAATTTGAATGTGGAAGAATTAATTGATTGGATTAATGCATTAGACAAATACTTTGAGTATGAAGGAATTGAAGAAGATGAGAAGAAAGTCAAGTATGCCATGACAAGGCTAAAGAGACATGCATCCATGTGGTGAGATAGAGTGCAAGAAGAAAGAAAGAGGAAAGGGAAGCCAAAGATCAGAAGCTGGGACAGAATGGTAGCAAAAATGAAAGGTAAGTTTATGCCTAAAGATTATCAAGTTAATATGTTTAAGCAATTACAAAATTTGAAGCAAAAAGAGATGTCTGTAAAAGAATACACTGAAGAGTTTTATAGATTAACTATAAGATCAGGTCATGTTGAGGATGACACAGAGAAGGTAGCTAGATACACTAATGGTTTAAAATTTACCATTCAAGATGAAATTAGTCTTCTCATTCCTAAGACAGTTGAGTTGGCATATCAATTTGCCTTGATAGCTGAGGAGAAGATTGCAAGGAAACAAACATCCTTCTCAAGAGGAAGGGGCAGGTCCATCAGAGGAAGAGGATTTCAAGGAGGTAGAAGACAGCTGCAAACAGCTCAAGAAGAGGCCAGCAGCTCACAAAGTTCAAGAGGCAGCTATACACCAAGAGGAAGAAGGCCATACCAAGGATATCAAAGAGGAAGAGGAAGATTCATGGGAAAATGCTTTAAGTGCAACAAGTATGCAGGACACAGGGCATATGAGTGTCCAGAAAACCCTTCTACTAGCCATGAGAGGGGTGTACATGTGACCCAAAGTGAATGAAAAAGTGAAGAAGTTGCAGCAGCTTATGAAGATACCCCAGAAGAAGATGAGTCTCTTTTGATGAAAAGAATTTTGTTAAAGCTAAATAAAGAAGTTGTAGAACCACCTCAAAAGAAAACTTTATTTAGAACCACATGTAAAAGTAAAGGGAAATGCTGTAAGGTCATCATAGACAGCGGAAGTACTGACAATCTTGTGTCAACTGAGATGGTGGAGAAACTAGGCTTGAAGAAGGAGGTACATCCTACACCTTATCAAGTCTCTTGGCTACAAAAAGGACACAAACTCCTGGTAAGTGAACAATGCAAAGTAGATATTCAGATAGGAACATATAAGGATCAGATTTTATGTGATGTCATGCCCATGGATGTATGTCATATCTTGCTTGGAAGGCCTTGGCAATTTGACAGGAAGGCCATATATGATGGAAGGCTGAATACATATATGTTTGAAAAGGATGGGATCAAGCATACACTCACACCATTGAAGGAAGAGGTTGTTGCTGTTGTTGGACAGAATTCTAAAGTATTGATAATCAGTGGCAAAGAGTTTCTACATCAAATGAAGAAAGAAGAGGTAAACTTTGCTGTGATTGGTAAGCCAAGGAGTGTAGTCACTAGTACTAAGTTGATTGATTTGCCATTAGAGATTCAAGATATGTTGAATGAGTACATTGACATTGTGGTAGATGATTTACCTGATGTGTTACCACCATTGAGAAGTATTAGCCATCACATAGACTTGATTCCAGGAGCAAATCTTCCAAACAAGGCTGCCTACAGGTTGACACCAAAAGAAAATGAAGAGATCAAGCACCAAGTTCAAGAAATGTTAGACAAAGGATTGGTAAGAGAGAGTTTAAGTCCTTGTGCTGTCCCTACAGTGTTGAGTCCTAAGAAAGATGGGAGTTGGAGGATGTGTACAGACTCCAGAGCAATCAACAAGATTACTATCAGGTATAGATTTCCACTACCTAGAATTGATGATTTACTTGATTGTTTAAGTGGAGCTACATATTTCTCTAAGATAGATTTGAAAAGTGGTTACCATCAGATTAGGATAAGAGAAGGGGATGAATGGAAAATAGCCTTCAAGACCAATGATGGACTCTATGAGTGGTTAGTTATGCCATTTGGACTAACCAATGCACCAAGCACCTTCATGAGGCTGATGAATGAAGTGCTGAAGGAGTTCACTGGTAAGTTTGTGATAGTGTATTTGGATGATATTTTGGTGTTTAGTGTAATGTCCCTTACTTAGGGGCTCTCTCATCTGCACAAAAACTCTGATACCAAAGACCAAAGCTCTGATACCACTGTGATGTCCCTTACCAATTGGGAATATATAAACTCTAAAGCTCTGATACAAGATACAATTTGCAAACAAGATTCAAACATGCATAAACAAATCACAGATCTTATCATTCATCCAGCTGATTACAATAGATGTCCTTTCTTATGCCAACCAAAAATTATTACAGATGAGGTCTTAAAACCCTGAATTCATGCAAACTGGGAATAAAATTGCAATTCTGGAAGTCTCGGATTTTCTGTGTCGACACACAGACGCCGTCGTCGGTCGATATATCGCCGACGTCGGTCCCTGTCGGTCGGCTTTTTGCCGACGTCGGTCTTCAGTCGACCGATGTCGGTCACTGTAGCCCTCTGTCTGCCGAGGTCGGTCCCTGAGCTGATCTGAACGGACCTGTACGGATTTAGTACGGCCGCCAACCTGTTTGTTCTTAACCCCTGATTGCTGAACACCCTGATCTGAAGATATACTATTCTAATACAGAGTATTTCTATCTGTATAATTTAGTGAATCAAAACTAATAAAATAAATACCTGTAATACTGTGATAACTTCTGAGTGAAGTTATCTCTCAACCCTGGAATTCTGTGATAACTTCTGGATGAAGCTATCTCTCAATTTGGCAATAGATCGGCTGATCTTTCACAACCTCTGAATCGCACACAATGAAGAGTTGACGTTCTCCACTGCAAATGGAATCCTGGAACCCTTGGCTCAGTCTTCACAGAAGAATTTCTTCAATTTTCAATAATCAATAATCTATGCATATTCAATAATGGCCTCCATGTGAAACCCTTATACCCTCAAAAGATATGCTTGCCCTAATTAGGGTTTTCTTAAATTAGCATTAGGATTTCTAATTTAAAATTAGAGCAAATAATTAATAATTAATAATTAATTATTAATGAGACCAAATAATTAATATTTGATTAAATCAATCAAATATTAATATCTCCCTCAATATATGTCGGATCCTCAAACCGATCGAAGCAGGTGAATCAGGGAGTGATTCCGCACGTGACCATACCACAATAAAGGTGCTCCACTGCATATCAAATATCCCTAAAAAGTAGGAGCCCAGGCCAAATATGTCTGAAATACCCTGAATGAAAATCAAATGTAGAAATCCTGTGAATCAAAGTCAATCCAAGCTCCATTATGACCCTCTATCCATCCTATTAGCCTACGAAGGTCGCAAAATAGGCCAATCATCAAATCTGTCAATGTCCACAAAAAAAAGGACATGACATTTAGTCAAACTAAAGAAGATCATTTGAAACATTTGAGGATGGTATTGAGTAAGCTACATGAGGAGAAATTGCTAATCAATGTCAAAAAGTGCAGTTTTCTGAAAATAGAGTTGATATATTTGGGGTTTGTGATTTCAAAAGAAGGATTGAAGATGGATAAGGAAAAGATTAAGGCTATACTTGAATGGCCTACACCCAGGAGCACATATGAGGTAAGAAGCTTTCACGGTTTGGCTAGCTTCTATAGAAAATTCATAAGAAATTTTAGTGGAATTGTTGCTCCAATGATAGATACAATCAAGGGTGATAAAAGAAGTTTTTGTTGGACTGAGGCTGCTGATAAGAGTTTCAGATTATTAAAAAAGAAGGTAACTGAAGAACCAATCTTGACCTTGCCTGATTTTAATAAGCTTTTTCAAGTAGAATGTGATGCTAGTGGAACTGCAATAGGCGTTGTTTTAAGTCAAGATGGGAAGCCTATAGCATACTTTAGTGAGAAGTTAAGTGATGCTAAGAAGAAATATTCAGCTTATGATCAAGAATTCTATGCTCTTGTACAAGCTTTGAAGAAATGGAGGCATTCTCTTTTGCCCAAAGAATTTGTTTTATTCACTGACAATTATGCTTTACAGTTCATTAGCAATCAGAATAAGTTGAATCAAAAGCATGTCAAATGGATTGAATTTTTACAAAGCTTCACATTCACTATTAAGCACAAGAAAGGACAATCTAACAAGGTTGCAGATGCCTTAAGCAGGAGAAATCTGATCATACAGGTGTCTCAAGTAAGCATTGTGGGATTTGAAGATTTGAAGGAGCTATATAAGGAAGATCCAGACTTCAAGGAACCATATGAAGCTTGCATGAATCCAATAGGGGTTGATAGAAGTCCTTGGATAGATTTCATGGTCCAAGAGGGTCTGCTGTTCAGAGGCAGCCAGCTTTGCATTCCCAAGAGTTCCATGAGAGAGAATTTGTTGAAGGAAAAGCATAGTGGCAGCTTATCAGGACATTTTGGGCAGAACAAGACATTAGCACAATTGAATGCTCACTACTATTGGCCAGGTATGAGTACTGATGTTAAGAAATTTGTTGAAAGGTGTAAAATATGCCAATATGCCAAGGGAAGCAGTCAAAACACAGGTTTGTACCAGCCACTACCCATTCCAAATAGGCCTTGGGATTCAATAAGCATGGATTTTGTACTTGGTTTGCCAAGAACTCAAAAAGGTCATGATTCGATATTTGTTGTGGTAGATAGGTTTTCAAAGATGACTCATTTTATTCCGTGTTCCAGAACAAGTGATGCTACTCACATAGTTAATTTATTCTTTCAAAATGTTGTTAGATTGCATGGATTGCCTAGAAGCATTGTTTCTGACAGGGACACCAAATTTGTTGGACATTTTTGGAGAACCTTATGGAAGAAATTGGGAACACAATTGAGTTTCAGTTCAGCCTATCATCCCCAAACGGATGGCCAAACAGAGGTTGTCAATAGGAGCTTGGGCAACATCTTGAGAAGCTTGGTAAGTATGCATCCAAAACAATGGGATCTTGCACTTGCACAAGCTGAATTTGCCTATAATGATTCTCCTAACAGAAGTACAGGATTGAGTCCATTTCAAATCATGTATGGAATGCATCCAAGAGGCGTGTATGAGTTAAGAAATCTAAGTAGCATGGAGACAAGGAGTGCTGATGCAGAAGAATTTGCCAATGCCATGCAAAATTTGCATGAACAAGTAAAGAAGAAACTTGAAGAAAACACCATCAAGTACAAGCTAAGGGCAGACCAAAAGAAAAGAGAGGTCAGTTTCAGTGTTGGAGACTTTGTTCTTGCTCATCTCAGAAAAGAGAGGTTTCCCAAAAAAGAATACAACAAGCTGAAGGTAAAGAAAATAGGACCATGCAAGGTAATAAGGAAGTTTTCAAATAATGCATATGAAATAGAATTGCCAAAGGGGATTGGAATCTCTCCAATTTTTAATGTTGCAGATCTATATCCATACAAAGATGAAGGACAACCAACCAAACAAACTGAAACAGGGGTAGATGAAGTTATCCAATGGGAGCAGCAACTACCAAAGGCAGTGCCAAAGGAAATTGAGAGTATTTTAGATAAGAAAGTAGTTAAAAAGACAAGGAACAAAGAATATTTCCAGTATCTAACTAAGTGGAAGAATCTACCAGCTGAAGATGCAACATGGTTGACTGCAGATGACATCCTTAAGTTGGGCACAAGTATAGAAGAAGTAATGCAGAAAAACAACAAATGAAGAATACTTCTTCTGCTCCTTGGAAGAATGATGCAGGAGCACCCTCACACTAGGAGCATATTTGTTTTAGTTTTAGCATGTTTTAGTTTGTTAAGTTGTTTTTCCCTCCAATTCTTAGTTTTTCTAATTTTTAAATTTGGCAAAATATTCTTTAAACCTGTAAATATAGTCTGTTGGGCGAGTTGTTAAGCCGTTTTGAATCTTCTTATGTTAGAAGACTGTTTTATGCATTTTGGGGAGATTGTTGCGCCCAGCCCTGGTTAGAACTAATTAGCTATATTGAGAACATACGCTTTGTATGAAGATTGGTGTGTGTGTGGTAAAAACAGGGGAATATGTTTTGGCAAAAAGAAGAGCAGAGGCGTAGGAAGGACTGGCAGCGCAAAACAATACCAGGTGTATACTTGTTTTGATATATTAATAAATGTGTGTTCCTGTTAATAGAATTGTTTTCTGAAATCGAATATACGAAAGGGGCGTTGTTGTTTGCTGTTGATATGCAATGCTTGAATGGTTTAAAATTCATGTTGGGTCGTATATGATTGTTGACAATTCCAAGGTATTGATTTTAATTTTGTCTATTTGTTGTTTATATAATTCTGGGCGTTTAAATCCTGGCTGGGTCGCTTCCATATATTGGTGGTAATTTCGGTTATTTCAAAGTATATGTTCTGTTGAACACGATTACTGACCCTGGCTTCCATTTGAAGATTCCTGTTTGACTCGGTATGAGCTAATTCGAGTGACCATTCAGTCAGATGAGGTAAAGGATATTCCATGTGATACGAAGGGTGAAGTGATGATTTATTTTGAAAAGATTGAAGTTGTTAATCGCCTTCGTAAGGAGTATGTCTATGGGACCATGTTAGATTTTGGCGTCACCTATGACAAGACTTGGACTTATGATACAATTCATCATGAAATAAACTAGTTTTGCAGTGCACACACTCTACAGGGTTTATAATCTGAAATTTTACAAAGCCTTCCAGAATCTACGGACTGTGCAGAAAGAGAAGGAAAAGCTACGGACTCTGCAGGGTCATTGTTTATATGATTTGTGTTTTGAATATCATTCAGGAGGACAATTTCATCATTGAGAATGTTTAATTTAGACATATAGTTTAAGTCTGTTGGATGTATGAAAATTCATCATTATTACCTTCCTACATCAAGATAACATTCTGTGTGTTGAAGGAAGAAATTGGTCAAGACATATGTTTTGTCCCTGCCATTAGAGATTTTTTGTTCATGGTTTTAAAGTTTGCTAAACATACAGTTTAGACTATTTGCTAGAGGTCTGGGTGCATCATTCTCCCCAAAGTCTATTCATTTTCTTAAAGAACCAAGACCAGATTCTCCAAGCAAAATTGCAATGGAGGACATGATTCGGGCTCTGAGTTTTCTTTACAGAAGATGCACCAAGAGGGCCCCTGAAAACCAATCCTTTGAACACTGTCCGAAAAAAGATATTTCTTCTTTCCGAGAAACCACAAATTTACGTTAACTTTAAGAAGTCCCCAAGGGATCCAAACTTTTTCCACGTGCCATAATGGAGTGTTAATATGGGAGATTAACATATTATAGCCTTATTTCAGCGAGAAATTGTCGGAAGGATCTCCATTCTATTTTAAGCCTTCAATCTCCACTGAGCTACAAATATGGTGAAAATTCAAGAAGTTGAAAGAAATAAGATCAAAGGAATGGTTGGCTACAGAAAGACTTGGATTTTTCCATATTCTCTTGAGGGCCCCATACACTTTGGGTTTCAGCCCAGTAATTATAAACTAGGGGTCCCCATAGGTTTGAAAAATACTCTTCTAAAATGCTAAAGGAAGGATCATTGTAGAGAGGACCCACACTAGACCAAGCATCCTTCCAGAAGTCAACATATCGGCCATTTTTAATATCCCCGTAGAGGGATTTGGAAATAAGGTTTCTACATTTCCCAAGGAAGTTCTAGATGTGAGACCCATAAATCCAATGCTCAATATATTGTTAAGAGGTCTTATTTCTTGTTACTGGACTATGACTTGTGCGGAGTCTATATATGCAGGGATACTTATTCACTATTGAAAAATGCTAAGTTGGAAAACTTATTTCTTTGTTATTTGGCTAAAAAGGACTATTCCAGGGATTGTTGCATGTAGCAGTAAAATATGTGTGTGCGCATGTGCGATTCTAACTTCACTTATCAGTGATAAGAAGTATCAAGAACAACTTTTATTTGACTGTGTTTTTGTATTAATAATATGTAATGGAAACTCTCCTTAAAAGAAGGTTATAATGGATTGCGAGATTTCAGGTCTGGCGATATACTTACTTATATGCACATGAATAAGTGCACTTCTGCTAGAAGATTATATGTTTTCCTTTTTGTATCATGGTTGTTGGATGCGTGGGTTGTAAGGGTCAAGTTCTCAGCAAGACTTGTCCGTTGGGGTCAATGACTTAGAATATTCAGTTCTGAAAAACCTTATGACTAAGATAGATTCAATGGTTGTTTATCCTCTTGTTGTTTTGGTTTGTTTGGTAAGGTTGTTGGCTGAAACAAATTTGTAAGTGATTACAACAATGTGAATTGGTATTCTAGTTTGCAATTACTGTACTTGCATGGATGGATCTGCATTATTACATTAGGTGATACTTGTCTGAATCTGTTATGTAGATAGTATTATTTGTCCTTAAATGTCCTTCTGAGATATGTTTCTTATATTATTCTTGAGTGACTCAAGTGTTGTACAAATGTTCTTATTAGAACTTGTGAGCGACTCGTGAAAGAATTTACAAATGATTCTCATAACCATGCGAACTCATCGTACTTCCTGAGTTACAGGCAATGATACACAAGGGACTGGCATAGAAGCACGAATCACTCATGTATGATTGTCAGTGACTAACAATTACGAAGAATTTGCAATCGAATATACAATATACGTAACTTCCTTATGAGTGACTCGTAGGTGTCGTTTCTATGTCAGAATGAAGCAGTGTGATGAAATGCCTATGTGATTTTGTCTTATGACTTATGTTGAGTGTGACATTCTTATTGCATGTAATTGCATTGCTTGCATGTTTGAGATACTTATTGTATTTGGTAAACAGGTATGGGATTTGTGTGGATGGAATCCATTCTGTGATATGGCTAAGACTGTGTGATGCTCTCATGGAGTAAAAGAATCGATGGATGGGGTGGAACGGGGTCACCAATGGATGGGTTCATCCAACCCATTCGTCACCATGATCTGCGATAGGTGGAATTTCCCCTTTGGCAATTTGAGGCTTAATGCAACAAATATGTTGAAATTTGTTTTATTAGTGAGTTGATTCTTAATTGTACTATTGACTATTAGAGTGTTGATTGTTGACAGTACATGTATCTTTACTTTATGACTACAACATTGTGATCAAAGATCCGAAACTTGTTGTAGGTATAAGATCAGTTACATTGAGTTATTGTTTACCCTTAAATGAACAGAGACAGTTTTCTACATACATACTCGTGAAGCATGTAAATATTTTACTGAATTGTTCTCGGAAAATTTGAAAAGAATGATTGTTGTAAAACTCTGTTTTCTGCGATGATGATTGTGGCAAAAAGTTGTTATAGCTTGAATATCAAGTGAAATTGACTTTGTAAAAAGGCCAACCGTAGAGCTTCATTTATGTTAAATGAATATATGGATGAGAATTGTATGATTATAATGTACTGAAATAACTTTATAAAGTAATGTTTTGCTTCACTTGATTATGTACATTGTAATTTGGGAAAGAGTATAAAGTATAGGACTCTATTCCAATGTATGGATTATACATAAAAGTGTAGTAAGTCCCTAAACTATCTCAAGTTGATTTACTAAGGAAATAAGAGTAAAGGTTATAGGCTGGGAAAATTGATAGGAAACGTGGTTAATGAATACTTAAGTCTTATGTTTACTAACACATTGAGACAACTTAGAAGGGTTTAAAGTAAACACAATTTGAACCGTACTCTTCTAAACTGATTAAGAAAACTTAATGAAATCACTGGTATGATCTCTAAAAAGGTTTTTGCAACCTGAACTCAAAATGACTCTTAGATTAATTGAGAGTGTGTTATGAACTTGACAAATTTACTTCTCTTATAAGGAATTATGCTGAGTTATAATGGTGTCAGTGGATGTTTACTTGTTTTTAGTGAGTTTTAATAATATATTTTCCCAACCAGGCTGACTTCTAACCATGTCAACCTCATCCAGTGCATCAAACCATCACAGATACTGTCCTCTTTCTATTAAAAGCATCCATCTACCATTGAATGCACTTGGGACAAGCAAAAAGTATTGAAGGAAGAGAGGAGATAATTTTGAAATATGTGTGATGACATCAAAGTAACAATCAGATCAATTGACTGCTATGTTGACCTAGCTTGACCATTGAACGGTTATATGTTATACCTTATAAGCTACATTCTAACATTAGCAAAGATATGTTGGATTGATGTTGATTGCTATCAGAAAAAGTTTTGGCTTAGTGTATTCACCAGCAACTAATGTTGTTGACTGTGTTGACCTGAATGTGGATTGTCATAAATCAAAATGACCTAGATCTGCTGTGATCAATGATCTAATCTGACTACCATTTTGACAATTTTCTTGTTGACTTTTACTGCTGTAAAACCGTTGACCAAGACATAGTTTTTGTTGATAGGAAAAATCTGATTACTACAGTAATAAGTGCTATGTCATCCCTACCTTAATCAACCTCCTCTAAAAAGATGCGTGTTGTCGGCGATCCTTTGTGGTGTGCAGCATGCCTGCTTTGGCCTCTTTAAAAAATAAAACCCAAGCAGAGAGTATGTTGGGAGCTGAAATATTCCGGGGATATTTCAGGTGTTTATGTTCTGTTGCGAATTATCGTCAGTAGTGCACGGGCAAAGGTAACAGTCATGGGAATGTATATGGTTCAGTAACGATTATCAGAGTGTCCATGTTAGTGGAGAGTATACAAACGGTGGTACAACACATTCTGAATGCTTTGCAGGTGTGCTTTTGGAAAGTACACATATATGTCAATTACAGTTAATGCAAATTGGTCACATACTCGTGAGTCCACAAAAATGCATGTCATAGACACTCAACCATTGTCGATATCAGCTATGCATATTCTTGATAAAAGATAAATAGATCATACACATAAAGCAATTAAACAGATAGCAGGAAACACTGTAATGATGTCCCCTTCTCGTTCATAGCCAGTCTAAGTTACCATTAGCCTATTCCTATTCCCGTAGACTAAGTGGATGTTGGTTAGGGAACTTTGGCGACCTAAGATGCGTTTTCTGGGTTTTTCTGGGTATTTTCCAGTGGTGACAGCTATTTTTAATAAGCTACTATTTTTAGTAATTTACTATCTTCAGTAAACTTACTATTTTTAGTAAGTTCCAGTTGCGCTTCATTTGGGCTAGTTTGGAGTTTTGGCTCAGTTACTATTTTTAGTAAGTGCTATATTTAGTAACTGGTCTCGGCTCCTATTCAGCAACCGTGCAAAGTTTCAATTTTTGGTAGGGGTGAGTTCTCTCAATGGTCAGAGTTATTATTTGTTTATTCGTCACTTAAGTTAATAAAGTTGTTATTTGAATTAAGTGAGAATAAGCATGGGTTATAAAAGACCCCCATTGGCCTAGTTGAGCAACGTTGTTTTAAAAGAAGGGACAATGTACTTTATGTTGGACACCTAGAATGAAGGTTTATTTCATAAATTTAAGGCTTATATTGTACTCCCAAAAGTGGACGCCCCCTTTGAGAAATATTTGGTGATATTTTAAAATGTTAAGGTTAAATGTTGAAAAAAACAAGGTTGGGCATGGGGTTTTGGTGGAAAAAGCATTTTCAAATGGAGGTTGCCTTAATCCCTCCCTTATCTTCTATTTAATCACTCTTTGAGCTCTCATTGAGATATGTGAACTTTGGCAACTTAAGGCAACTCTACTGAATTTTCTCCAAGATTCAAACACCGTTGATTGAGGACGAAAACCCTCATCTCACGTTGTTGGTTTCGGTGGTGAGATACCCACCCTAGCTAGTTAGTGCTTGGTTTTGAAGTTTACAGTATTTATCTTGCTGGTTGAGCATTTTGGCATTGCATAAATGAAGATTTTCACAGTTTTTTGAGTTGGGCTTGGAACTTGGTTTTTGGTGTGTGGGTTTCTTAATTTTGGTGTGAGTTTGCAGTTGTTTTTTCTGCTCTTTTCTAAGGTCTGATACAAATTCTAGAGGTCTGAAAACTACTTTTTATTTCTAAGCAACTGGAGTACCAAACTGAGCATAACTGTGTGGCACATTGGAAACCCCTGAGTATTCTGTCATTGGCTTCTACTTGGTTGGGCATCCCCTTTAAGCTACTCGTTGGAATTTAATGGAGGATATGTGATTTATGGGAGCCAATCGCCCCTTTGGGATTAGTGCCACTTTCATGGAGTTTGGACAGCCAGCATGAAGTCCTGATCTACACTTTTCAATGGTGAAAATCTGTTGTTAATGAAGTCTTGATTTAAGATTGAAAACTCTCTGATTTTGATATTGAGTTGCAATGACATTGTTTAATGTAATTCTACCTTATTATCCTCGCAATTTATGAATATATCAATGTATGTGCTCAATGTGATGAATGGACACAAAACATAAAACCCTTCTACATCTTCCGTCATATTCTGAAAACAATACACACAAAAAAAGAAAAAAAATCAGGGGCATCCATTACAAATACCCATGATAAAGGTTCACATACTTATTGAAAATGGAGTTTTACAATGAGACTCTCGCCCATATAGATCACAAGTACATTACAAAATCAATAACTAGCATATATTAATACATAAGCACATGTGTACAAATATGCAAACATCAACACCATGGGGTCAAAACAAAGACATGGTGTTCTTTACATAATTATAGCAAAAAGTACAAAAACTTATCAAAAGGTACAAAGGAAAACATTATCAATTGACTACAAGCATAATATTGACAATTGCACTAACCACTACCAAGTTCAACATCAATACCCAAACAAAAGGTAGCACATGCTGACCAGCCAAATTGCAATCATTTTGCCTTGGGTGGACCCTACTTCTTTCCTATGACACGCTGAATGGATCCACTAGAGGAATCATCTTTGTTTGGTCGAGTACTTATCCATGAGCTTCGCCTCCATCCTACTCATGCAGTGTTGGGATTGCCACAAGCCAGGACATAACTCACCTCATATGTGCAAGTAGCAGTCATGTTGTGCTCCCAAATCAGTTAATTCATGGTCCTTTGCAGACCTGCTAGGATTTGTTGAATGTGTGCCCTATTAGGTGGTTTAATCTTATGCACTCCTATCCACTCAAATTCATCTATATCTGCACTAGGAAAATTTATCTTCCTAACCTCCTAGGGAAAGGAGGAAGATGGTGTGTGGGGCTTGACTGGAGGATGTGCGGGAAATACACCTGGTACCTGCTTCTTGAAAGGTGGTTCAAACTGGGACTTTGATTGGGCGGAGTCGACATTTTGTGGAGCTTTGCCTTTATCCATTGGCATGGCGTATGATTCGGAGAAATGAAGATATGAATACTGTAAAATCAAAGCCAAGGTAAGGTGAATAAAGGATGGTATGTGTTTCTTGGGAGAGAGGCAATAAATAGGAAGTATGGAGTGTGTTGCATGACAATGATTGCAATCAAAAATACGGGAAGATGAGAACGAACTAGCAAAGGCCCATGGTGCACTTCACACACAGAAGGAATACATAATTGATGATTATTGATAAAACATAGGAAGTTGTGACACACTGAAACCAAAAGATGGCCATGAATGCAAAATGATTATATAACTATGATTCCAGATGCACACATGTAGGTAAGTGTTGTATCTAGCAGTCTGATTTGACGGATGTAATTGCAGTATTAGGAAGACTGAAATACCCGAGATATCGACATGATTACATGACATTATTTTAAATGTTTGAATATCATCCGAAGATCTCTGAGGGGTTAACCTAAACCATTTATCAATGGGATGAGCATCAAGATGAATGGGCAGTTATGCAACCATGATCTGGCACAATCTATTGATCAAGTGGCTTGTTATCTGGGTCGTTAATTGCTAAACTAAACAACACACTGTGCAACATGTGGCATGATAGCAACAGTCAGATTACATAAATAATTTTTTTCCATCTATTGACATAACGAAAAATTACTTGAGAGGAAAAGTAAATGGTGATGGTGTAACCAGGAGTGTAGATCATGCTTCATTCAATCGCGACCATCAGTTGGAATAAACGATGCTAGAATCTCTATAGCCCTTTTCAGTTCGCTTCAATGAGGATCACCGATTTGGTTTGTTTAATCAGAGTCGGTTAAATTGCAGACGTCATAGTCGGATCGAGTGTTATGTGATACTCTGATCCTCTAACCGATGATCTACTGGGAATTAATCCAGGTCGTTAATTGGTATAATGGGTAACAACATATGCATGAGTTCTTTGGGTACTTTACGCCACAAACCGTCAATCTTGATTAATTAAATCTTGACCCTCGACTTATACTGCAGATGCTTGGATATGTTTTAAACCCCCTTTCATGCACCACAACATGAAATATTGATCTTGCCCTCTATCATCTCAATCATCGACTGACAAATGGAGGATGGAGTTTAACCAGGGAATAGGCAATGCAATTTAGCAAGGGTCATTGATGGAGTTTAACCATGACCTTCAATTGCTACAATGCAGAATGAGATTTAAGTGGTCATTAAATAATTTGTTGTAACCTAGGCTCTTGATCTTGCACAATCTAAAATGGGTCATTCGTCAGAGGGATGAAAGTAGTGGATGATAATTCAAAGGAAGGTTTTGATGCAACAACAGCGTTCAAATTTGATCAAATTGATATGGGTCATCCATTGATGCAGAGAAAGGGAAAGATGAGATCTGCAGTCTAATGTGCAATGCAATGCCCACCATTAGATAGTGAAAACTTGATCTTGGTCGTCCATTAAGATAGAGGAGCAGGAAGGCAAGATTTGCATGTAGAATGACATTATGATGACAACTATTAGATCGCAAGGATTAAATCTCAGTTCTCTGTTGAGATGGAGGAAGATATAGGTGAAAAACACATCAAATGTGCACTTCAATGCCCACAGATAGATATTGAAGATCACATTTAGGCCATCCATCGATGCAACGGGGGAAGGGATGAGATAGTCAAGGGTGTTCCTAATTAACCTCCGCCGTGAATCTTCAAGACCGAATCTCGACCGTTGATCTACTTGATCAACCAAGTGATCATACGTGGCAGTGTAATGTCCCCAATTTAGACAATTAAATGAAATACATAATTATAAGCAAAAGTTAAACAAGTTGTACCTTTTTCCTTCTGTAAAATCTGATTTTAACTTAGCCTCAACTTCCCAAACCCTAACGCCACAAGGAGCAAGGAAGAAAATCTGCAAAACACCCTCAAACGACCCCTAAACCAGCAATTAGGGTCTCAAAAATATTCCGCCTGCTTGGCAAATCACCTTGGACAGCAACCCAAGGCTTAAACCCCTCCAAACAAGATGATAATACCCTCCCAGGGAATCGTCCCACTCAATAAAATTAATAAAATATTTCCGATTGATTTAAGCTAAATTCAACCTTCAAACCCTTGTAGAATATTAGCTAAAATGCAGTAGAAAATTAATAAAATAGGAACATGAATTTTGGATCATGAAATTCTCCTTGCTAAGCTTCCAAAAGTGTTCGCCACTCCTCCACAGGGTTTCACTCCACTCTTGGAAAATCACAGTTGTCATAAACCTCAGAAATTCACTAAAAACCAGCAATCTAAACTTAATAAATTTATCTCCAAAAGATTAATAATTTTCCTTTCAAGATGGTGATACAAAACACCTTTTTAGATAGTAAAGCAATGCTCGGAGGGTGACATTCTCCAAGCAACCACACTGAAAATCAAGCTTGACATCCTTGATCGATCCACACAATATCAAAAATGCATAATCCCTCCACAAGAGCTCTCCTTTTCCTTTTATATGCTTTTCCTTCAAGTGGTGCCCAAATTAGAAGATGAGAGTCCACCTTTATTTTTAATTTTTTTTAAAATACCACAAGATACTCTAAAGAAACGCTTTGCCCCAAAAGAAATAAAGTGCAAATCCTTCCATCAAAAAAAAACCCATGAAGAACAAATGTTCCCCTTTTTCCTCCTTGTATCTTTAGCCTTTGGGATCAAAGAGGCTAAAGGTCCCATCCAAATATTAGCTCAAAAAGGGGGACACTATAGTCCTCCCTCCCCAAAATCGCTTGCCCACAAGCAATTGTAGATTTGGGTGTTGAAGGATAGCTGCCCCCTTCCAAGTTGCATCCTCATGAGGCAAATCTTTCCATTATACCAAATATTTTGTGATAGTGCAATTCCGAAGCCTCCTTTCACACACCTCTAGAATAATATCAGGAACCAAAACTAACTTACCTTCATCATCAAGAGGTGGCAAATCATTAGAAGGTATGATTTGTCTTCCAAGCGCTTCCTGAAGGCATGATACATGAAACACATTGTGGATTCTACTTCCTTCGGGTAAATCCAACTCATAGGCCAATTCACCTACCTTTCTTATAATTTTGTATGGCCCATAGAAACGCGGCTTCAACTTTTCTGCTCTACTTAGTTTGAGGGATGATTTCCTATAACGCTGCAATCTCAAATAAACCATGTCTCCTACCTCAAATTGCCTTTCCTTTCTATGCTGGTCCGCATAGAGCTTTTGTTGATTTTAGGCCTGCTGCAAATTCCTTTTGAGTTAATCTAAAATTTCTGCGCTTTGTTGTACCCAATCCACCACACCTAGCACTCTAATATCCACCAAAACAAGATCAACAAATAATAAAGCTTCATAACCATACAAAGCTTTGAAAGAAGACATACCACTAGACATATGATGAAAAGTATTGTAACAAAATTCTGCCATATGCAACCACCTGTTCCAACCTGTTTGTTGCCCTAAAATATAATTTCTCAAGTATCCTTCTACCCATTTATTTACAATTTCAGTTTGCCTATCCATTTGGGGATGTTAACTAGTACTAGAGAGCAACTCTATACCTGTTAGCTTGAAAAGCTCTTGCCAAAAGTGACTCATAAACTTGCTGTCCCTATCGCTTATAATGCTTTTAGGCAGCCCATGCAATATGAATATTTCCTTAAAAAAAACTTCCACTATATAAGGAGCATCATACTTGGCTGGAAGTGCCATGAAATGGGCATATTTTGTCAATCTATCCACAACAAAAAAAATTCTACACTTGACTTGTGACATAGGCAACCCCATGATAAAGTCCATAGATATGCTTTCCCATTTTTGGTGTGGAATAGGAAGGGGCTGCAATAGACCAGCTGGACAAATAGTCATTACTTTATTCTTTTGGCATACCACACATTCCCTAACATGATCATATATATCCTTCTTCAAACCTTTCCAAACAAATCGCTGTCTTACCTTTTTGTAAGTCTTGAAATAACCTTGATGACCCGCCATAGTATCATAATGAGCAGCCCTTATAATTTGATGTTTAAGCTTGGATAAAGGGGTCAAAAGAATTTTGTCTTTGTAGAGAATCAACTCCCCATGCACCTTGTACCTATTGTCAATCACCTTACCTTCAAAAATTTCGGTAGCCCATTTGTCCTTAGCATATTCGGCTATAATTACCTTGACAAGGCATCAGCCACATTATTTTTACCTTTCACATACTCGATATTGAAATCATATGATTGTAATTTACTCACCCATTTATGTTGTCTATCATTCAAATTTGTTTGTATGGGAAAGTATTTGAGGCTATTGTGATCCGTTTTGACTATGAACCTTCCACAAATCAGATATTGGCAGAATTTGGCTAAGGCATGCATGATAGCCAACATCTCCTTTTCATAAATTGAAAATTTTCTTTCTCCTTCCTTGAACTTCTTATTTTAAAAAGCAATGGGATGTCCCCTTTGCATTAGGACAGCCCCTATCCCTTCACCTGAAACATCACATTCTAATGTGAAGGGAATGGAAAAATCAGGAACAACTAGCACAGGACAAGAGCTCATCACAATCTTGAGATTCTCAAAAGTTTCCAAAGTTGTTTTAGACCACACAAAAGCACCTTTTCTTATTAAACTTGTAAAAGGAGAAACAATTTGAGAAAAGCCTTTGACAGACCTTCGATAATAGCTAGATAGTCCAAGAAAACCCCTTAAATGAGATACAGAGGTGGGAGGAGGCCAATCAAGAATGGCTTGAATATTTTGTTGATCCACTTGAACCCCTTGAGCATTGATCACATGCCCCAAATATAAAATTTCAGAAATAGCAAACTCACATTTAGATATTTTTGCAAAGAGTGTTTGTTGTTCTAACATGCCCAAAACAATGTCTAAATGATGTAAATGCTCCTCCAATGTCTTGCTATAAACCAAGATATCATCAAAGAACACAAGCACAAATTTACTTAAATGTTGCTTGAAGATGTAATTCATGCATGATTGGAAAGTAGCAGGAGCATCAGTAAGACCAAAAACTCATAATGCCCATAGTGACAACGAAATGCTTTTTTTTGCACATCTTCCTCCCTCATACGAATTTGGTGATAACCGGTTATCAAGTCAATCCTAGAGAAATAAACTTCCCCATGTAATTCATCAATGAGTTCATCAATCCTTGGTATTGGGTACCGATTCTTGATGGTTTTTTTGTTCAACAACCTATAATCTATACACATCCTTATGGTCCCATCCTTCTTCTTCACAAGTACAACCGAAGAAGCAAAGGGGCTAGAACTTGGTCTTACATGCCCCATTTCGAGCAACTCTTGGATAGCCTTTTCAATTTCTTCCTTGTAGATCCAAGGATGGCAGTAGGGAGTAGTGATTACTGCTTTAGTGTCTTCTTCCAATTCGATCATATGCTCAAAGCCACTATTTGGGGGTAGCCCATGTGGAATATCACCAAACACCTTGTGCTTGTTAATTATGACTTGCACATCCTTGTGAAGTAAGGGAGAATTAAAATTAGACCTTGTGTCATGCATAAACAATTCGGCTGCCCATACAACCTACCCTTTATTAAAAGTTTGCTCCATCCTTTTTGAGGTCACCACCATGAGTGTTCCCTTGCTCAACCCATGAAGCACAGTTTCCTTATTGGCTGTCATAAACTTCAGTTTAGCTTCCTGCAAATTACATGTGTATTCACCAATGGTTTGCAACCATGGAGCCCCAAACACAACCTCAATCTCTCCATAGTCTATTATATGAAATTCTCCCTCCAAAGAGTATTCTCCCATGGTAATATTTAGGCCCATAGTGCTGGATTTACTTATTAAAAAAGAACCATCTCCCACTGTCACCTTGAATACACCATTGTCCTTGGTGGGCAGTCTATGCCTAGCAACCACTTTGGCATCTATGAAGTTATGTGTTGCCCCTTGATCTAAAGACACAATTATCCTCTTACCTTTGGTGGTTCCTCTAACATGGAAAGCATGATGTTTAGATGTGTTTGATAATGTAGCAACCATCTTCTCTTTCATAGCTTGTTGACTGTCCTCTTTCTGCCCGTGATTCATCCATAATTTGCATAGAACTAACCTTCATTACCTCCTCTCTTGGCTTGCCACCTTTCACCTCTTCTTCCTTTGACGATTGATCTTCAACTTCAGCTCCCTGTAACTCATGTTTTTCTGATTTTTCTGATTTTTTTTCTGAACTTTCTCTTTGTTGTTTTTTTTATTAACCCTTCCGTGCCACTTATCCCAAACTAATTGGAATTTTCAGGGTGAATTTCCAAATGTTTCTCAATTGTTGTAAGCTCATCAAGGCCTGATTTTTTGCAACCAACCAGATGACGGTGTGGCTGTTCCTGGGACGAACTGAATTTGTCATTTCTTCCTTGTTCCAGTGGTTGATCTCCCCCTTGCGGTGAGCCCTTGAGGGGTCCCTTAAGCGATTTGGTATCAGGTGGTTTCTTTCCTTTACCAAACTCCTCAATGATGCTCTTGAAGAAATTTTCAAGGGTTCCCATATCATCATGCCCTAGCGATTCTCTTTTCTGATACCACTAATTCCAAGCGGTTCCATCCAAGTGTTGAATGACAAAAGTGAGGGCCTCTCTCCTACCTCTCAATCTTACATCCAAATATTTGCTTACTTTGTCCACCCATTCCCTTATCGGAACACACAAATCACAATCGAAGGTTGGAAGGACTATCTCCCCAAAATTGTCATTTGTAGCTATGTGCCCTTTACCATATCTTCATCTCAACCAATCCTTAAAACTCCTTTCCTTCCTATACCGCAGTGCAAGTGTCAAATACTCATCAAAGTCTTTGTTCATATTCCATCGAATCAAAGGCAATTTCTTCCCTGTGAAAGACTGAACAACCCTTCTTTGATTCATATTACTGTTATATGAAAACCTTGAATCCCACATATGGCCAAGATATGGCTCTGATACCACTATAATGTCCCCAATTTAGACAATTAAACGAAATACGAAATTATAAGCAAAAATTAAACAAGCAGTACCTTTTTCCTTCTGTAAAATCTGATTTGAACTTAGCCTCAACTTCCCAAACCCTGACGCCACAAGGAGCAAGGATGAAAATCTGCAAAACACCCTCAAACGACCCCTAAACCAGCAACTAGGGTCTCAAAAATATTCCTCCTGCTTGGCAAATCACCTTGGACAGCAACCCAAGGCTTAAACCCCTCCAAACAAGATGATAATACCCTCCCAGGGAATCATCCCACTCAGTAAAATTAATAACATATTTATGATTGATTTAAGCAAATTCAACCTACAAACCCTTGTAGAATATTCGCTAAAATGCAGTAGAAAATTAATAAAATAGGAACCTGAATTTTGGATCATGAAATTCTCCTTGCTAAGCCTCCAAAAGTGTTTGCCACTCCTCCACATGAGTTTGCTCCACTCTTGGAAAATCGCAGCTGTCATTAACCTCAGAAATTCACTAAAAACCAGCAATCTTAACTTGATAAATTTATCCCCAAAAGATTAATAATTTTCCTTTCAAGGTGGTGTTACAAAACACCTTATTAGATAGTACTACAATGCTCGAAGGGTGACATTCTCCAAGCAACCACACTAGAAATCCAGCTTGACATACTTGATCGATCCACACAATATCAAAAATGCATAATCCCTCCATAAGAGCTCTCCTTTTCCTTTTATATGCTTCCTTCAAGTGGCGCCCAAATTAGAAGAGGAGAGTCCACCTTTATTTTTAATTTTTTTTAAACACAAGTTGCTCTAAAGAAACACTTTGCCCCAAAAGAGATAAAGTGCATTTCCTTCCATCAAAAAAAAACTCGTGAACAAATGTTCCCCTTTTTCCTCCTTGAATCTTTAGCCTTTGGGAACAAAGAGGTTAAAAGTCCCATCCAAACATTAGCTCAAAAAGGGGGACATTACAGGCAGCATGTCATTAACTTGAAAATGGTATCAAATTTTGATATTATTAAAACATGCAAAACATTAAAATTTTATGTTGCAAGATTTTAATGTTGCAAGAGTACGCTTATAACTTAAGAAGGCATGGAACATTTTTCACCATATCTTGAGTTTTGCAACACCTTTTTCAGTGCCTTTTGTTGCATTGGAAAGCTCTCTCCAAGGACTACACGGTGATATAAAATTTGGAAGGAATTGATGCTGATCCTAGAACCTGTTTGTGACTGAGTCTCTGCACATGCTTGCCCATTGCAATGAAATATAATACTGCATCAATGAACTCGGTGTTGGAAATAGATTGACCTTCACCTGTGAGGTGATCCTAGTCAATGGGTAATGTGCACACCTAGCTTCACGGTTTGCCAATGATCAACTGCGATGCGAAGATGCCTATTGCACATATGAGACCCCCATGCTCGCTTGCCTTAAGAAATGATCATGGTATCTCCATCATTCCTGTATGAATTCCATCTAATGCTGAAATGCTATCATCCTGTGCATATAGTTGTTACATAGGAAATGCTTTGTCTACATCATGATCAATTGTCATGTCTATGGATCCATTGCTCTTGCATTTTGCCTCCAAATTGCTTGAGTCATCCTCCCGAAGGCAATTGGACATTTCCATTGGTTACATGCTAAGATATTCCATGCTGCTGCCACATGTTCTCTAATCATGAACTTGATCTAAGATGCCATTTGGATGCCTCCACGATTCTTTTCCTCACTACCAAGCAAGCTCTTCTTAGTAGTTCTATAAACTGATGAAGCAAGCCTTAATCCAAATCCTTTTTCCAATCTGGGAATTACTTTTGTTGTAGGGAGTCCATTGTATATCCTTTGTCATGTGTTTTTAAGTAATTCATACATTGTTAAGTAGTTTGATTTCTGGTCCATGTCATGGAGAAGATTGTTAATGTAGAGCAGAGCTCATGGAAGTTTTGTGTCTCGCAGAACTAGGAATTGGGCATGGATTCACAGCTTCATGTGTAAAGAAGATTGTGAATATGTTATAAAAATCCTTGTACTACATTCTGTGATTTGAGCCCAGAATTTTCAAGTTGCACAATTTATTGTTTAAATGTTGCCATTGTATTAGTCATTTCTCATGGTCATTGGAACAATTCTTAGATGATTAATAGAAGCTCTATGTAAGGAAGGATATTAAGAATGCATATCAGTTGTATTATTTGTTGTTGTTCGTGTAGGATGTGTTTCTGACATTTCTTTATTTGATATTTCATGAACTCTGTGAGTAGATGATTCTGTGCCCAATAGATAGTTTGTTGCTCGTCTACGACGTGTTTCAGACATTTCTTTGCTTGATATTTCATGAACTCTGTTGGTGGATGACTTTGTGTCCAATGGATGGTAAGGCGCCACTTTTGGTGTTTGGATCAAATTTCATTTAATCTTTTCCTTTTCTATTTTGTGAAAGTTATGTGCTTCATCAGTATATTATTCTTGAATTCTTTGTTGTTCTTAAGGGCCATGAATTCTTCTGCTGAATCTGAAGCAGTTCTTTCAATTGAAGCAATGCATTGCAGAACCGTGGATGCATTATAAGCAATGTATGTCTTCTGAGTTGTGAGCCGAGTGTGCAAATCCGTCAGCCCCTTGTGTAGATCTGAGTTACTTGTAATCATGAGCGTTTAGTATTGTCATTGTGCCTAAATCTTACAAGCAAATGAGAAGAGAACCATTAATACTCAGATTTGGGTTATTCTAGGATGTGGGTATAGCTGCATTTGTTATGAATTTATTTAAATGCCCTTGTTGTTCCATTCTGAAGGTTATGGCTGGTGGTGCAATTGTGAGTTAAACAATTGTGTTCATTCAAAGCCCATGCACCGATTTGTTTTTTGTATGTTCTTGGTGGAAGGTCCTAACCAACCATTGGCATATCTTGTTTGAATTTCTTTGAGCTTCAAAGGAACCTCCGCTGCCCTAAAAACTTTCCATTCACTTGGTTCACTGTTTGATACATCATTAAGAGAATGAATAAGGATGAAAGGCTAAGAGGTCACTATTAAAGCTATTAATGAACTATTAGTTATCTATTAGCTAATGTTCAGTTATCAATCTCTTCAACTGACGTAACTTCTTTGTGCTTAATAAAAGATGGACACACACAGAGTATGTTAGCATGTTGTATGCCTTCCATTTCTCTTCATTCTTTCTTTCATTCTTACTAACATTGATATTAGAGCCAACTATATAAGGCAACCCTGTACGAATTGTAAAGAAGACAATGATAGAAGTAAAGATCTGCATAAAGCTCATGAGTCCCAGAAGGAGAAACACAAGGGTAAAATCATGGACAAAGAAAGAAATGATCGTGAAGACAAGCCACAAAAACAGAACTGCGAAGGGCTAGGAAAAATCATGATTTCTAGATTGAGACACATAAATTGCCATTAATCACGATTTCCAGAAAGCACGTGATTTGCAGAGGACGGATTCCAATCCCGAGGTCATTATTTGCAAATGTGTTAGCAATGAACGCGACGAGTTACAAGGAGAATAATGAACCAAGAGATTTTGTGTTTTGCAGATAGAGGAGATGGAAAGGATTCTAGAGATAGACAAAGAAAAACATGATTCGTGAGTTGCAAAAGTCATGATTTACACTCCAGGCCAATATTGCCATCATTTTTGTGCATACTCCAAGTCCTACAATCATTTCCATGACTAGTTAAGTCATGATTTCATCAGTTTTTCATAGCATGAATATGAATAGACAGAGCCTTTTTTTGTATAATTATGATTTTCCACAGCGTATACTGAGTGTGTGGTGTGATCTCCACAATTTCTATGGGATTCCCAAACCGGAAAGATCTATTGGAAGTCAAAACATGGTTAATATCCAATATTTAGTTTTGTCAGAAGCAAGAAATTGACTAGTCAGAAATACGATGTCTAGAGTCACAAGATACGATTGTTGAGTATCAGGATTGCGATAAAATTATTTTCAACAAATCTGTCACGACCTGCTATTTGACATTTTTTTTATAGACATTATTATATGTATTAACATATTTTTGAGTGCTGATCATCTGATGTTTACATATAGATGTTGACTGATTTGATCCTATAGCAACATATTATTATCCTACAACCATATACTATTATCCTACAACGACATGTTATCCTGCAACAATATACTTTGATATTGCATATTAATGATGCTATCAATATAGTTTTCTATTGTGATGATTATACAGTTCAGATTTATGTGTATATATGTTTTTATTCACGTAGAGGAGATACCATTGATGCCATGTTTTGGTGGTTGCAGGGCTTACAAGTACATGAGCTACGCTAGCGGCCAATTTCAACAGTTGGGATAATAATAGTGGAGGCAGTGAGCAGCTGGGTAACACCAACACTTGATAAAAAATATAACGGTAATGAGCCATCTAGTCCTTGAGCAATTGCAACATGCCTTATGTCTCTCTTTTTTGTCTTGTTTTATTTGTTTAATCTTGATTGATATTTCGCATTTTTATTTCACTTGATCTTGGTTGTCTCCGCTTATAGTTTTTATTATTTTCTTTGTTTGATGACTTGTGTGTGTTGGCTTGGTATTAAGCTATCTTTTTGTCTCAATCATCATTTTCTTTATTTGGACCGTTAAGGGGCTCAAATATTTTAAATATCATTTTAAGCCTATTAACTTGTTACCCATCGTGGATCATATTATAATTAAAATTATTTAATCTAAGTCTTCTTGTCTTGGTTTTATTGCCAAGAGGCCTCGAGAAGATTAATGCCATGCATTATAATAGAGCGGGACTCCCTGATGGCCTTGATTTAATAAATTCGTAGGCAAGAAGTAACCTATGCTTAATGTAATTTATTAAATAAAATTGTGTTAGGCCATGATGACCATAAAAGGGGTTGACTTTGGCCATGCTTTATAGTTATAATAAAAATACAAATAAAGTTTATCTATTTTTAAATAGATAAATAAAAAGAAGAAAAAGCAAAATAAATAAATAAAAAGTTTATTGCTTAAAAGCAAATGGTGGGCATTAAGGGTTGACTCTTCACCCAATAAGAAGGTAATCGGTTATTTTTTACTTGGAAAAAATAAAATGGTTACGTTGGTTTTTTGGAGAGAAACCCTAGAGGAAAATGGCAACCATGGAGAGTAATGTTGGCTAGAAATTCATCCCAACATGCTTAATGGCTTGGAAAAAATTGTGCCTAGGCAGAAGGGAGAAAAATGGAGTTGGCCATGGAAGAAATGGAACGAATATGGGCAAGAGTTTCATTTTTGGTGAAGGGTAATCAAAGATAAGTTTATTCTTTTCTTTATAGGGCAGATTTGTGCCAAGTAAGTGATGCATTATTATTTCTTGCTGGAGTTTATCTTTTTATGGTTGTATGGAGTTGGGGTTTCATACCCGATTGTGGGTTAAAAAATTTAACTAGTATACAGGGTTTAAAAATTAAATTTATTATTGAAATGCTTTTGGAGATAAAATATTAAAACCCTGGTTATTATTTCTATTTTATTTATGACTGGAAAATATTGCCTTAAAATGGCATCCTGAGTGTTTTATTTTCTATGTGGTTTTTGTTTAATGGCCAAATGAATGCCTCTTTCTGCTGTAATTATTTTTTTCAGTTGTTGGGTTTTTATCATTACTATTTTATTTGACCTTGCTGGTCTTTAATAGTAACTTGTGAAAATAAATGCCATAGTCAAGCTTGCATGTTTCTATTTTGGATTATTCTGTCAAGATTTCGATGGATTTAGAGGTATTGATGCAAAAGAGTTGTTTCTCTTATTTTACATCTTTCATTTTGCTTGCTTGAGTCAAAACATGAATGGGTTGTTGTTTGCTCTTGGCTAAGAAAAATAAAAATTTCGAATCTGGATGATTCATCCTATGTTGGATGCTTGATAGATCTAGCATGTCATTATGCAATTGACACTTGTGAAATTTTTGGTATATTATTGCTGGCACTGTTGGTGCATGATGCTATGGTTCATTTATTTAATGATGTTGTGTGACTGCTATAGATTACTCATTGATGGCTAAAATATATTGTTCACACATTTGCCCAAAGCCCGAATGCCTGACTCCACCATCCAATTGATGGTTGGGGTGGTGAGGGTCACCGATTGGAGGGCTCATAGGACGAGTCGGGGCAGTGTATATATCATTTGGTGGCTGCTCTTTCATTCTGGGGTTGCATGAAGTGTTTGGAGTTTTTACCTTGTTCCAGTGATTAAATACTTGATGTAGCATGTTTAAAAATTACTCTTCCTTTGTACGATGGCTGTAGCAACTTTTTGCAACGTAAAATAGTGTTGTAATTTTTTATATAAACCCGAATTTGATGTTGTTGCTGCTCATAACTCAAAGTTTCATCAGAAATGATTTATGGGTTTTATTCTCTTCGATTTAACCTTCGAAACGCATATCTAAAGTATTTTTTATTGAATATTAAGAGAGAAAATCGAGTTTTAATATGACTATTGCTGTTAAAAACAGAGATATCCTGCAACAGTTTAATGTTTTTCCTACAGAATAATTTTTAAAAAGTTTCATTTTTGCTTGTTGATCCTGTAGCATCTACTTGGAATGGTTATATATTTAATTATTTCTTTAAGTCATGATAAAGGATTTGATATTGCAGCCATGCATGTTTATCCTAAAAAGGAGTTGGAAAGTTGGTATTGCAAGCTCAATTGGTGCCATGCACATAGAACTTGCAAGTTGGATTTCTTTAAATTAATCAAAGCATGAGTGTATGATTAAACGTGGTGCAATGATCCTTAAATTTACAAGACCTTGGTATAAAGATCTGTATAGGATAGTATCATTGCATATCTCTTATATGTATTAAGTTAAATGAGCAAAGACATCCTTGGAAGCTTATACATTCCTATAGAATGATGTGGGCATGCTTTGTTTTGGCCGATCCAATTATGGTTTAGACTTGAAATTGTTGATGCAATGACTCTTTTGCATTATGAGTCTTGGCTTTTAAATGCAATGTTGTATGTTTTGATTTCTTGAATATTGGAAATGGTGTATAAATAGAATCATACATGCATAATTTTGGTTATGGGTTGTGGGTGCATTATATAAATCCCAACCATGCATAGTGAACTATGTTCTTAATTCTGCTTGCACTCTGAACACAATGAAGCTCAAAAGAAAAGAAAGATTTTTTTTTTTTGTCATTTCACCTGGTATCAAAGCCTATGGTTAAAGGTTTTTGTTAAATTTTGATGCATTGCACTTATTTTAACATGTGTTTGAAAAGTTGATTGAGCTTTTGTATGATTATGCATACCTTTACAAAGGGACTGTGTTGCATAATATACTTTGGATCGCTGTAAATACACCTAGTGTGAATGTACATGTCTTTATGGAGGCTTATTTTGTTGACTTGTATGTGTATGCCTTGTGGCAACTGAATGCCACCTGTATGTCTCTATTGTCTTTCTAAGACTGAATTGAAACCTTATATGCTAGAGTGCATAATAAACCAAGGCTGGATTTATATGCCTTGTATAGACTAATACATGTCTTATATGCTTGAGACGGTCATGTGTGACCCTTATAAAGTCACTTAACCCCTTGGATGAGTTGATTAGTGCTTTGTTTGTGAAAGCCTAAAGTGTTGAAAGTATGAAAAGCATATGTATGTGTGTGAGTGTGTTTGCAGAAATCGATAAATTTTATATAGGTAATATTGTAACTATGTGGGCTCTTAATGGTTCCCTGACCAAAATATGCTGATCCCCATAGACTTGGCTAAAGTCACCCTTTTCCAATTTCAGACTGTGTTAATATGGGTCTCGCTTGACTACTGGTTGACCTGTATAGGTGGGCCAATATGAGTTAAGGCGATAAAAACCCATTGCTAGAATTTCAAACAATTATTTGATAAATGTTGGAATTTTATTGGGACATTAAATCCTTAAAAGGTCAAGGGTTGACTTATGCTTGGGAGGTTAGTTGAGAAAGGAATGTACTTGATTTACTTGAGTGAATCATTTGGTTTTAAAATCTTTGTTGGTCAGGGATTGATTTGAGCTTTTTGGATTGATAGACTTGAGTGGTTGTTGATTACCATTACTGGTCTATTAGAGATGCATTTAGCCAACTTAATAATAAGAGTTGGAAGAGAAAAATAGTAAAATGAATTTTTTATTATCAAGACCACTTGGTGAGTTGTATGAATATTAACTCATTTTTTTTATGGTTTGTTAAATTGAGAATTACTCTCCCAAGTCCTATATTGGACCAAGTTATAATTGAAATTATTTCATAGCTCTTATGTGATTTATGTGGCTGTCTTTACTTTCTTTTTAACTAAAGTCTTGATTGGAATTAGTAGACCTTATTTTTATCTTAAAGACCTAATTGGCAACTTGGTAAAGTTGGCCTATTATGATTCTTGGCATGTTAACTATGTTTGCCTTGAACTAATAAATTGATTTATGAATTAAGGTTCAGCAGGTTAACTGAGGTTGGAATGATATCCCAACTCATTATTGGGACTTGTATAACACAAGTATAAGATAAGAAAGTTTTGTTTCATGATTAATGCTTGTGAAGTATTGTTTTGTCCAAGGTAGTGGATTTATAGTCAAGATGAGAAATATTTTTTTTATTGAATGTTGATATTTGGTTGATATCATAAATGATAGGTTCCTTTAACCATCTACAAAATTATAAAAAATGTTGGGATTTGGTGTGCCCAACATAATTAATGACTGTTATGGGCAGAATTTTTATAATATTCTGTTCATATGAATTGAATATTTAGGTGTAATATATGTTCAAATGCATGACTTGTTGAGATGATATAACACTCTTGTGATGAGTGGCATTTTGTTGAGTAAGATGACTCGACATGCATTAGATGCTCATGGTTGAACAAGGTTGTTCCAAGGCAAATCTGTCCTTGGAAGGTGGAGTAATTAAACACCAAATACAAAAAATTATTAATAAAGCCTTATGAGGTATTGCTGGAAGTTCCAGCAATGATTATAAAATAAGATATTGTTATTATCGCTGATGTATCTTGGGTAAATTAAAAAAAAAATTGTTCCAAAAGAACAATTGCTTATTGATTTCGTGGTTTTTTTTTAGTAGTTATGGCAAGTAGTTGTATGTTTTGTTTGCCTTTATGTGTCACTATAAGTGACAAATTACAACTATGTAAATGTTTTTTTAAAAAGAACAGTATGATTGTTGCTTGGGTAGCACTATTGGGTCCAAAGTGGTGGACTTATAAGCAAGACTAGGAAGGTTTTCTAGTTGAAAGGCTATTATGATTGGTTGATTGCAACCATCATGTGAACTGAAAGTGAATAAGTATTATGTTTTATGATATTGAGGTGCTGAAATTTATGAATTTTAGTTGAACTTAATGATTGTGGAAAGTTGTAATTTATATGATATAACCTTCACTTTGAGCCTTCGCTGAGTCCACCCTTTCCAAGGCCACACTACGTAGGATAAGCAACGCTAGTTGACCCTTCGCTTGTTTGGGCAAGCCAATTGGGGGACTAGTGATAAAAGTTTACGGTTGGAATAAAAGGATAAATGCTCGGTGTTTGATGATAGCTTGTTTAGATGAGCCCTCATATGATACTCGAGGTATGACAGCCTTGAGAGGATTGAGGGTGTGACTCAAGCCTAGAGGGCCAAGTGGGAGTGAAAGTAACTGACTTGTTTGGGCAAGTTAAAGAGTTTTGGGGATCTCTTACTGTTTTCAGATTGCGAGAGCCATCTAATCCATGAAGCACGAACCTTGATGGCAACTTTTTGAGACTCATGGATATAAATTTTGGGCCTTGTTGAAACATCACCTTCTTTCAAAGGGTGTGTTAAATTTGAGATCTCTGGGACTAATTATGTGGTATTTATGATGGATAATTAGTGTCATTTGGATGGCATCTAAACATTGAGGGATCCGATGGGATTCATGGACCCTTGTGCTTCACTTGTAAGTGTGTGTGTTGTGATGTGAAAATACCCTTGACATAAATTATCAAAACAGCTGAGTAAACATATGTATCCTATTCCATGTGTTTTTCATTGCATGTAAAATTGTTGTATGTTGTGTAAACTTCTATGTTATATGTGATTATGTTATACCACATAACTTTGTAGTTTGTTTATGTTATCAAACATTATTTCATAAATATTTCATGTATATGCCATGGAACAAGTGTGATCTTGTGTTGTTAATTCTTTATATGAAGCAATGTGATCATGAATTACTTTGTGATGTAACTTTTTCTTTTTTGAAGATAACCTCTATTAATTAAATATGTCAGGGTATAATATTGTATTATGTGGTGTAATCTCGTATTTTTGCTCTAGTGATGAGCATTGATGCAAGTGTGAGGTTGAGGGTAAAGAAGCATTATATCCGCATTGATTTAGACCGGTATAAGTTAGGAAGTGGAGTCTCTCGTAGGTTGAAAATCCACTTTTCTCCTTTGCATGAGGTAGCCTCTTGATTTGTTCGAGTGTATGCACCATGTGTGTCAAAAATTGGTCGTAGGATATTCATGCATAATGGTCACCTTGTGGATTAAGTGTTACCTTACCCACCTCTTGAAGTTTGTAAAAATAACCTAAGTGTGAAATTCTTTGATGTAACCTTGTGAAGCACTAATTGATCCTACATGGATTCTTGTGCATTATAGCAAGGTTGTACTTGCTATAATGTAGGCACGTGTTGGCTTGTAAATGCAAGCGTTCTATGTTATGAAATGGATTTTTTTTATGATGAATATTCTTGAAAAGAATATTCTGATTTGTTTAAAGACATGACTGGCATGTATGCCTATGCTCGAAAGGAGTAATGTAAAGACCTGATCAAGCAGTTTTGAAATTTCTGAGTGCAGCTAAAAAATATTTGTAAAATAATGGTGGGATTGAGATTCCTGTAACCATCATGTGAGCTCACAAAATTATTGGAGAGCATGCTGAAAATCTTGAGAGTTACATATGAGTGTCTGGGATGGCCTCTCCAATATTTGGTGTGATTGGTGCGAGACGCTGCACTAACCCATAAATGATGTAAATTTTGACAACCACAGCAACATGGTTGGCTGGTTGTTAATGTCATTCTGAGATGAATGACAAAAAATTATGCATTAAGCATAATCTAAAGTGGTGAAAAGACCACATAACAAGTATGATTACTATGATGGGTTATATTTTATGATGAATATTACAAAGTTATGGAAGGGACAACTAATTTTGTGTAAAATGCTTCAAATTTGGCTATTTTTGTACTAAATCAGTTGTTATAAATTACAAGTTAGTAATTGAGCAAAAATATTCAAACTATTTCAATTTCAACTATGAAATTTCTAATTTTTTATATATTATGTCCATTTATAATAGAAATTCTAACATGAAACTGTTTTAGTTTTGAAAAAATTTGATTCTGATTTTTGAAATCATGCTAAAATTATGTGAGAATGCAAAAATTTATGTATAAGTGCTCTAAAACATGATCTTGCTCATATGAGGTTAGAAATACCAAAAGATTGCAGTATAATTGTTATTGGATGCTTTGATCTAATCCTTTCTCCATTGATTATGGAAATTTGTGAATCTTTATTTAAAGAAGCATGAACTAATGAATCTTTTGTTTGAAGGATTCAGATTTTGCATTTCGCTGCTGTGCTTTTTGTAAACTGATATATTATTAAAATCAGTAGATGGTTGATTAGACTCTTAAAAGGAAGAGAGAGAATCAACAAGTTTCGGTACAATGGGACATGTTGAGTGAAAGAAATGCTACATGAGAAGATATGCAGTCGTTTAAACAAAACTATCCATGGTTGTTTTGATTTGTCGTCGGGACGACACCTCATTAAGGGGAGGAGGATGTCACGACCTACTATTTGACTTTTTTTATAGACATTATTATATGTATTAGCATATTTTAAGTGTTGATCATCTGATGTTTACATATAGATGCTAACTGATTTGATAATGTAACGACACATTGTTATCCTGCAGTGACATACTGTTATCCTGTAGTGACATACTGTTATCTTGCAACGGCATACTGTTATCCTATAGCGATATATTGTTATTCTACAACAATATACTTTTATCTTGCAACAACATAGTTTTATCATGTAGCAATATACTTTGATATTGCATATTAATGATGCTATCAATATAGTTTTATATTGTGATGATTATAAAGTTCAGATTTACATGTATATATGTTTTTATTCATGTAGAGTAAATACTGTTGAAGCCATGTTTTGGTGTCTGCAGGCCTCACAGGTACATGAGCTAGGCTAGCGGTGGATTTCAATAGTTGGAGTAATAATGGTGGATGTAGTGAACAGTTGGGTAACACCAACACTTATTAAGAAATATAACAGTAATGAGCCATTTAGTCCTTGAGCAGTTGCAACATGCCTTATGTATCTCTTTTTTGTCTTGTTTTATTTGTTTAATCTTAATTGATATTTCATATTTTTGTTTCGCTTGATCTTGATTATGTTCGATTATAGTTTTTATTATTTTCTTTGTTTGATGACTTGTGTGTGTTGGCTTGGTGATAAGCTATTTTTTTGTCTCAGTTGTCATTTTCTTTATTTGCGTTGTTAAGGGGCTCAAATATTATAAATATTATTTCGAACCTGTTAACTTGTTACCCATCGTGGATCATATTGTTATTTAAATTTATTTAATCTAAGTCTTCTTGTCTTGGTTTTATTGCCAAGAGGCCTCGGGAAGGTTAATGCCATGCATTATAATGGAGCAAGATTCCATGATGACCTTGATTGAATAAATTCGTGGACAAGAAGTAACCTATGCTTAATATAATTTATTAAATAAAATTGTGTTAGGTCATGATGACCATAAAAAGGGTTGTGAACTTTGGCCATGCTTTAGAATTAAAATGAAACTAAAGTTTATCTATTTTTAAATAGACAAATAAATAAAAAGAAGGAAAAACAAAAAAATAAATAAAAAGTTTATTGCTTAAAAGCAAATGGTGGGCATTAAGGGTTGACTCTTCACCTAAAAAGAAGGTAATCAATTATTTTTTACTTGGAAAAAGAATGTTTTTTTGCTATGTTGGTTTTAAGAAGAGAAATCCTAGAAGAAAATGGTGGCCATGGAGAGTAATGTTGGCTGAAAATTCATCCCAGCATACTTAATGGCTTGGAAAAAATTGTGCCTAGACAGAAAGGAGAAAAATGGAGTTGGTCACGGAAGAAATGAAACGGATCTGGGCAAAAGTTTTCTTTTTTGTGAAGGGTAATCAAAGAGAAGTTTATTCTCTTCTTCATAGGGCAGATTTGTGCCAAATAAGTGATACATTATTATTTCTTGCTGGAGTTTATCTTTTTATGGCTGTATAGAGTTGGAGTTTCATACCCGGTTGTAGGTTAAAAATTTTACCTAGTATACAAGGTTTAAAAATCAGATTTATTATTGAAATGCTTTTGGAGATAAAATATTAAAAACTTTATTATTTCTATTTTATTTGTGAATGAAAAATATTGCCTTAAAATGGCATGCTGGGTGTTTTATTTTTTATGCGGTTTTTGTTTAATGGCCAAATTGATGCCTCTTTCTACTGTAATTATTATTTTTAGTTGTTGGATTTTTACCATTACTATATTATTTGACCTTGCTAGTCTTTAATGGCAACCTGTGAAAATAATGTGTCATAGCCAAGCTTGCATGTTTCTATTTTGACTTATTTTGTCAAAATTTCGATGGATTTAGAGGTATTGGTGCAAAAGAGTTGTTGCTCTTCTTTTACCTCTTTCGTTTTGCTTGCTTGAGTC
Source organism: Torreya grandis (assembly GCA_037957365.1). NCBI lineage: Eukaryota > Viridiplantae > Streptophyta > Pinopsida > Cupressales > Taxaceae > Torreya > Torreya grandis. The sequence continues at coordinate 1,292,225 of JARHVA010001265.1, forward strand.
AAAACGTGAATGCGTTGTTGTTTGCTCTTGGCTAAGAAAAATAAAAAATATGGATCTGGATGATTCATCCTATATTGAATGCTTGATAGATTTGGCATGCCATTATGCAAGTGACACTTGTAAAATTTTTGATGTATTATTGTTGGCACTGTTGGTGCATGATATTATGGTTCATTTGTTTGATGATGTTGTGTGACTAAATTACTCATTGATGGCTTAAATATCTTGCTCACACCTTTGTCCAAAGCCTGAATGGCTGACTCCACCACCCACTGATGATTGGAGTGGTGAGGACCACCCATAGGACTGGGCGAGACAGTGTGTGGATCATTTGGTGGCTGCTCTTTCATTATGGAGTTGCATGACGTGTTTGAAGCTATTCTTACCTTGTTCCAGTGATTAAATGTTTGTTGTAGCATGTTTAAAATTTATTCTTCTTTTGTATGATGGTTGTAGCAACTTTTTGCAATGTAAAAGAGTATGCTGTAATTTTTTATATAAACCTGAATTTGATGTTGTTGCTACTCATAACTCATAGAGTTTTATCATAAACGATTCCTGGGTTTTATTCTCCTCGGTTTAACCTTCAAAATGCATATCTGAAATATTTTTTTTATTGAATATTAAGGAAAAAATCGAGTTTTAATGACTGTATTATGCTGTTAAAAACAGAGATATCCTACAATAGTTTAATGTTTTTCCTGCAGCATAATTTTTGAAGAATTATCATTTTTACTTGTTGATCCTGTAGCATCTACTTGGAATGGTTATATATTTAATTATTTCTTTAAGTCATAATAAAGGATTTGATATTACAGCCATGCATGTTTATCCTAAAAAGGATTTCGAAAGTTGGTATTGCAAGCTCAATTGGTGCCATGCACATAGAATTTGTAAGTTGGATTTTTTAAAATTTATTAAAGCATGAGTGTATGATTAAACATGGTGCAATGATCCTTAAATTTATGAGATCTTGGTATAAAAATCCGTATATGATAGTACCATTGCATATCTATTATATATATGAAGTTAAATGAGCAAGGACATCCTTGGAAGCTTATACATTCCTATAGAATAATGTAGACATGCTTTGTCTTGGCTGATCCAATTATGGTAAAGACTTGAAATTGTTGATGCAAAGACTCTTTTGCATTATGAATCTTGGCTTTTAAATGCAATGTTGTATGTTTTGATTTCTTGAATATTGGAAATGGTGTATGAATGGAATCATACATGCATAATTTTGGTTATGGATTGTGGGTACATTATATAAATCCCAACCATGCATAGTGAACTAACAAAATGACGCTCAAAAGAAAAGAAATAATTTTTTTTTTGGGTCATTTCACCAAGACTTGCTATGAACTTTGTCAGTTATGACAAAAATCATAAAAAGGCTCTTCTACTACTGAAATTGTTTGTTTCAGATGATTGAGTTGCTGAGGTCCAAAATACCACTATGGCAAGTGTGTTTTTGGACCAATCTCCAAAACAAGTATCAAACTTTAGAGAAAAGTCAGGGCCTGTACTTGAAGAATCTATTGATTTCCACAATGATGGATGAAGGTGGGTCCCTATCAAAACATCTTCAAATGAAAAATCTACGAGACTGGCATGCTACTGTAAACAAATTGATGAATGATGATGACCTGGTTGCTCTTGTTCTGAACATCTTAACACCCTCATATGAATCTTTCGTGGAGGATTTGCACTTGATGGTAGAAATCCAAACACTGAAATTTGATCAAGTCAGTTCCTATTTGCTACAAAAAGAACACAAGCAAATACAAAGAAATGAGTCCAATGTTGGACAAACAAAGAGTGAATTTGTTGCTCGATCAAAGAAAAAGTGGAAGCTTATCTCTAATGATTCATCGTCCAAGTCCTAGGTGAAGTAATTTTATTGTCATAAGGTTGAGCATGTCAAAAAGGTTTGCTAGAAACAAAAGTATGTTCTTCCCAACAAAGCAATCAAGCAAATGTGGCAGCAGTTGAAGATGAATAGAATTTTTTTGAAAAGTATGCCCTCGTGGCATCATACTCGAATGATAGTGCTACCAGTTGTGGGTTTGTTGATTTCAGTGCATCTAAACATTTTGTCATAAGAACTAGTATGTCACATGTTTTTCAAATACAAATATTTCTTATTCAAATTTATTCACTATTGGGGAGTCACTTGCAGTAGAGGGTATAGGATATATTCGCATAGTGTTGAATAAAGCTATAAAAATCATAGTAAGGAATGTTGGGTATGTCGCTAGCATGAATAAAAATCTCTTTTCTACTAGTTAACAGAAAATCCCAACATTGTTGTAAATTTCTCTAAGAAGCAGTGTTTTGTGTTGGATGTAAAACAAGACAAAATAATTGACCTAGGCATTGGGCGAGGTGGATTTTATAGGCTTGTTGACTCTACTACAGTCAGTGATACTCGGGGTTGCGTCCCCCCTCTTTTTGCCAAGTACAAGCATCCTGGATGTTTCAAAGACTTGGGAACACCGAGTAAATGTCACCTTCAAGTTTCTGAATAAAGTGTTTTTAATTAAGACGTCTCTAGCTATTAGTGAACGTTTCCAAAACATTTTGGGTTATAACTTCTGGGGGACGTCGAGGAATGTCGAGGAATGTCTTGGGGACGTCCTAGACATCTCGGACTTCCCCAATGGAAACATACACTTGGCCTTTGAAAAAATTGTTTTTAGTTTTAAAAAAACACAAAAGCTATTAAAATATTGAAAAACATAAAATAAAGAAAACCTAGCATAAAAGTGACATTCAAACTTATAAAGATACCCAACCCTATCATTCTAAATCACACTTGAGCAAAGATCTTAAAGAAGAAGAGGAAACGAGGAGAAAGAGGAAGAGAGAATAAAAGAGCAAGGGCAAAGTGCTTAGAGAAGCGGAGGAGAGCAAAGACGAGAGCAAGGGCACGAGCAAGAGCAAGGGCAAAGGCATATGGTTTCTAGTTCCTCTATTGTTGAGAAGAATTGGTCGTCATATGGTTGGATCCACTCTCTTAAGAACATAATTATCTCTAAAATAGTGGAGAAGCTTGTTATTGTACATAGTGCCTTGTGTCTGATGGATCGCCAGACTCCTCAATACAAACAGACACCAACATTACGATGGGATGTAGATCTTGAGGAATCGAGTCAAAATGAAAAGGAAAATAATGTGCAGCTGGGATTGATTGGGATCCACTTCGAGGATGAGGATGAGGACGACAGTTCTAGCAAGGAGTCATTTGTGGATGTTGTTCATATGATAATTCTAATTTTTGAGTTGTGACTTGCACCTTTGCGGACTATGTTTTTTCAAATTTTGTTTTGGTCCTTGGGCATTATCATGTTGAATAGTTGATGTATTAATCAAAAGCTTTAAAACTATAAATTCTATAATGTTACTATAGGATCACTGATGTATCTAGTTCTACTTCTACTATAGTCTATCATTAGATCGTGTACTTGTAACTTTTCTCAATGTAAATTTTAATGTTGTTGATGTATCTTGATTTTGGTCCTTTACTCCTTGGATTAAAAATTAAAATTTAATGATTAATGATATTAATCCATCACAATGTTTGATTTTACATTTATGATTTTGAATATCAAATTATTTTAGTCTCATTACATTAATTTTTAGTTTATTTGTATATTTTTAAATATTTATATATTATTTTCATTAGCTGTACCCCTATCGTCTCCTTGTCGTCCCAAAAACACTGTCCCACTATCCCAATAACCCCATCCTATCGTCCTGGAGTCTTGGGTAACTATGGCTATAGTCAACTTAAGTGCACGTGTGGAGAGAGACTCCATCATACATGATGTGTGGGAAGCTAAAATGCCTCAATCAAATACACAGTTTGTTGTGCGAGAGGCTGCAATGCCTCAATCAAAGGCACTGGCTAGAGGACCAAAACCAAGGTTGTTAATCCAGCAAAACATGCTCATTATGCTCTTGTTTCTGACCTTTCTATGGTATTTGAACCGCCAATTAAACAACCCATTAGATGCAAATGAATGAACAAAGTATAAAGCAAAGCCGATGGTACTTTGGACAAGTACAATGCATGTCTTGTTGCGAAAGGATCTTCACAACAAGGGGATAGACAATAAGGAGACTAGTGCTTTTGCTCCTACTGCAAAGCTGGTCACATTTTGTTTGTTTCTCTCCATAGCAACTCAATTTGGTTTCCTAAACGAAGATTTGGACGAGGAGATCTACACAATGTTCCCTGAAGTTTTTCGAGTACCTTGTCGTGATCATCTGGTTTATAGGTTGGTTAAATCATCGTATAGACTTAAGCAAGCTCCACAAGACTAGTATATTTTATTTGATTAGCATCTCCAAGATTATGGATTGAAAACTAGGGAGGTCGGGCTAAAGTTATCAGCCAATGATGATTCATTACCTATCAATGAATCACTTTCTAGACATTTGGTGGACAACCTGATATATATTTATGTCTACACAACCGGATCAATGTTTTATTGTTAGTGATCTTTCTCGGTTTTTGTCTCAATCGAAGCTCATACATAGGACAGTAGCAAAACCTCAAAGGACTGCAGATTTCAGAGTGATGTCTAAGGAGCAGCCTGTAGATTTAATGACTAAACTTGTTGGCTCCATTTTGTTTGTAAAATTTCAGACAAACTTAGAGTAGTCTCTGATTTAGTCATTAAGGAGGGCATTAAAGTTATTAACAAACTATTAGTTATCTATTAACTAATGTTCAGTTATCAACTTCCTCAACTGATGTAATTTATTTGTGCTTAATAAGAGATGGACACACAAGTATGTTAGTCTCCCGTACACCTTCCATTTCTTTTCATTCTTACTGACAGTTATCAGTATTATCTCTTTTGGGTTCTGATATGGAATTTAGTTTGTGTGAGCAAGTGTTCATATGCTAGTGACACTCAATAGGGCAGATAAACAGAGTGAGTCTCGTTTATTGTCTAGATCTTATGCATATACGTAGTGCAAAGCATAAATGCACATGAGAACCCCATAAGGAAAGCCCCTTTGGTTTTGCAGAGCCAGAAGTGTGGAGGGCAGACCCCCCTTGGCTGTTGTTACCTCAGTTTAAATCTTACAGAAAAGAAGATGAAGTGTGAGAGCCATTGGTGAGAGATTTATTCCATATCCTTCTTCCACCGAAAGGCAGGGTGCAAATTCAAGCATCAGCAGAGTAAATATCTGGAAGGATAGTTTATGGCAATGCTACTCACAGTTGTCATCCCCTCCACTGAATCCTCCTTCCTCTCCAAGGAAGAAAACTCTCATAAACACGATCTAATAAAAGGAGCAAACCAATCCATTGATGCTCCTTCTACAAGAGCTCTGGGTTGGACTTGCTACTTCCATTCCAAACATGCACCTATTATGTCTTAAAAAGTTTCTCAATATTTCAATAATTTTTGTTTAGGTCACACTCTCAGAATATCTTCTACAAGCTTCCTGAGACTCGGTATATCTTTTAACCATCCTTAGTATTGGTGTAGGCTTTATCTTCCTGTGTTTTGGCCTATTACTGTGATGGTTTGCACTTTTATTGGTATGGTAGACATTTAGGTGGTTTGATTGATATAATAGTATAGATGGTGCAATAATTATTGGTATCCTCCTTTCGGTTTAAATTGTGTTTTTGTGTTGATGATGGCTACCCAATATTAGATATTGGTTCTCGTAATTTTTATGCAGTCTTTATTACCATATAAATGTCTAGCGTTCTATGATGATTGCAAACATGCAACAACCTTAGATACATGGAATGTCTTCATAGTTGAAAGAAAAACCACACCTTTAAGCGCAAAAAGGAACAACAGAATTGAAACAAAGAGCAACGAAAGGGAATTCTTTACCTATCCTATGGTTGGAGGTTGGACCCATTTGACATTCTCTGTGCTTAATAGAAGTATCTATATAAAGAGCTTTTATCTGCAACCTAAAGACAACTTCATGCTGATTATGGGTCAGGTAGTGTCATCCGAAAAGTGGATGCAACTAAAGAAAAAGGAAAAAAATATCAATTAACGTTCATTGTGAGTTTCCATGGAATATTTAAACCGCTGTCTACGTTCGTAACCTTTTTGAATTTCCATGAAACATTCAAGCCCCTCTCGATGTCTTGACAATTTCATTAATTGTTTTGAAACGCTGTTATCAATTGAAGCAGCGCCTAGACTCCAAGCAAAATAGATTCTCTTTTCAGGGTTTTTAATAAAATAGATGTCATCGAGTTAATAAAAATGCAGGAAATGAGATACCTTGACAGTGTCGAATGGGTGACCGGTGATGACGGTGGCGATTCCAGCAGCGCATCCGGCCCCATATTCCTTCCATGCCTCCATTTAGCCTCCTTTACTCTCCCCCTACTTAATCTTCATGGCTCAGCCTCACCTTCTTTATATATTTAGCCTAATCACTTATATGCTAAGGGTATAACATCTTTCATGTGTGTGGAGTTATATTTTATTATTTTTTTTTAATGGTTGATTGCAAAGGGGGCTATTCGATCCCACCCAAAGAAGCACAAATTAGTTAGTCTCTTATGCGTAAAGTTATTTTGCGTACATTTGATGTCAATGGTTAGAGTATACAAAGTTATTCTATGAAAGCGTTCAGGATAAAGATAATTTTCATGTAATTACCATAACAAATAAGTTTTTTCTATGAAAGAGATCACTTAAGATATAAAGAAACTAGCAGGTGATAGAGTGTAAGACATAGATAAGATGCAAGTTGATGGGACTTACACCCTTACATCGCACATCAAAAGCATATTCAATGGTATCATTCAAAAAGGCTTCCCAGCAGATTGGATGACTAGAGTTGTTATCCCTCTCTATAAAAGTGGAGATATCAATAATATGTCTAATTACCAAACTAACATGGTCAATCCCCTCCTTGAGAAGCTATTTGGTAGCATGATTGAGTGCATAATTAGTACTTGGACAGAAAAAAAAGGTAAAGGGACAAAAGGTGAAATAGGGTTTAGGCCGAAACACTTTATTATTGACCACTACGTCACTCTTAGGCACTTGATCAAAAAAGTATGGGATACACGGGAAAAATAAACTTTTTGTTGCTTTGTTGATTTCAAAAAAACATTTTACACAATCCCTAGAAGTAAACTCTGGAGTAGAATGGCAAACTTTATGAACAAGTCAAGGCCAAAATCAGAATAAGTGAAGGAATGTCAGAATGCGTTGAAAGCAACATTACAGTCAAATAAGGATGTCCTTTATCTCCCATCTTGTTTGAACCATACATTGATAAACTAGAAGAGTGGAAAGATATTACCGATGGAAGGGGTGTCCATCAATTAATTATGTTATAAAGCTATTTTTATATGCAGATGGTCTTATGCTAATTGTAAAAACAGCCCACAGTTTGAGAGAACATTTGAAGGCTCTAGAGCTTTGATGCCAAAAGGTGAGAATGCAAGTGAACACTAGTAAAACAAAATTCATGATCTTTTCTCTACAAAGAAAAAACAAACAAATTGAATTCCTTTTCGAAGGAAGCCCGCTATAATTAGTGGAAGAATACAAATATCTTGGGCTTGACTTCCATAACAATCTTAGTTGCGAGACCTACAGAGCAAAAAAATCTAAGGAGGTTGGAAGGTTTTATACTCACTACAAAATGGATGTAGGAATGCAGAATTATGGGATTGGAGAACCAAGAGAACCTTGTTTGGCCTACTTGTCACACAAGTGGTCTTATACAGATGTGAAGTTTGGGGCAGCAATGTGTTTGATCTAAATTAGAGACTGATAGAGATAATCTAAGAATGTTTAATCACAAGCAGCCTCAAAGTCAAAGCCTCAGTTCTATATGAGATTCTATTTGTAAAAACATGTACTTTCCCATTGGAAGCATCAATAATGATTCAACCATTGAGTGACTTAAAAAAGACACAAAACATAGAGAATTGTTGGTGGCCTAAAATGGTAACCAAAGAAGAGTTAAGTAGGATAAAAAACACGTGGTTGAAACAAAAAAACAAATAGATGAGTAAATGGGATATCAACATGCAAGAATGTCCAAACACCAATGATGAAATAAAAATATATGTGAGAGAGAAATTTAAGATAACCATGTGGACAAAGCAACCAGGGTAGAAGAAAGCATACTACATCAAAGAGTTAACCTCACATGGGAGCACGAATAAAATACATACATAGGGGCAAAAATCAAATGAAAAGCAAAGATCTTGATTGCACAGTTGAGGACTAGCTCACATCATCTTAGGTGTGAAACTAGTATGTGGATAGTGCCCAAGGAAGAATGGAAAATGAGAATATATTTATTTTGTGATAAGGGGGTGGTGAAGATAGAATGACACTTTATTATGGAATGTATAGTTGTTTAACCCTAAATTGAGATGGACCAATATAGTATAGGATTAATAATATCAAAATAAATAAGTACAACAGTGATAAATAGATCTATAGTAGGCCAATTAATTTACAAACTCATATAAACAATGTTCTAGATTTATAATAATAAGATATGCTAAAAATAGAAAATATAATTATTGATTGATATTGTAATGAATTGAAAACAAGAATACTTAATTGGTTTACTATGTGCATACATATCTTGGTCAAAACACGTTAGAAGTGGATTGGATTTGGATTCTAGAACAATCATCATATTCTAGAATTTTGCATTTTGTGGCCTCGGATGCTTGCTTCAAATCTAAACAATTGCATCGATGTTGCTATTTGAATTGGATGTAAGTGTCCAGTACAGAATATCAATTAGATCTAAGTGTGACCACTTGGAACCTTTTGAGTTTTTTGTCACCTTTACTCTGGTGTATTCAAATCTTGCGCATAAGTTATCTCTCTTTATCAATTGATCAAACCCTAGTTCTTTACCATTGGAATGACTATGAGAAAAATAAGTTAGTGGGCATATAGTGTCGAGTTCCCCCAAGGACCTCTTTATTAATGGGCACTGCTTACATAGATAATACTGTGAAGAGGGCCTCAAACATATGTAGTTATCCCCTACATGTTGGCTTGTGTGTGTATTAAGGGGCAACATGTGATAAACAAGTACATAGAATGATCTAGCTTGTAACTTGTTAAGTATGGTTCATGGAATGCTCCTTTAGTAATTCAAACTTGGAGATGGGTTGTCCCTAAGACTGATATTGAAATACAAACACAACAAGGAAGCTTTGATCACTTAAATGCTTGATTGAGTACCTTTGATAAGTTGTCTTATGAGTTGTTAGATTTGTGCTAGGTGAGAAATGAATGAGGGTTGATTTTATATATGCAAATGTGTGTGTGTGTATTATATTACATACATACATATCATTCTTTTTTGAAAATATCTCACATAAAAATACATTTTATTTACAAATGTGATGACTTTAGGATATTGGACACTTAGTTTGGCACATGACATTAGTGTCGATACAGGCGTTCGACTAGGATGCAAGTGTCCAGGAAGCTATACATATATGTATGTGTATGTATGTATGTATGTGTATATATATATATATGTATGTATGTACATATATACACATATACATATACATATACACATGTATGTATGTATATATGTATATGTATGTATGTATACATATGCATATACATATACATGTGTATGTATATGTATGTATGTATGTCTATGTGTATATGTATATGTATACATATGCATATACATACATACATGTGTATATGTATGTATATGATATATATACGTATGTATGTATGTACGTATAAAGTCATCACATTTGCAAATAAAATGTATCCTTATAGTTGATCTATGTGATTTTATGTGAGATATTTCCAAAAAAGATCAATATATATGTGTATGTGTATATGTATATGTATGTATGTGTGTGTGTATATATATATATATGTATGTCTATGTGTATATGTATATATATATATATATTATGCATATGCATGTGTATGTATGTATGTCTATGTATATATGTATATGTATATGTATGTTTATGTGTATATGTATATGTATATTATGTATATGCATGCGTATGTATGTATGTCTATGTGTATATGTATATGTATATTATGTATATGCAAGTGTATGTATGTATGTCTATGCGTATATGTATTTGTATATGTATGTATATACTTGCATATACATAATATACATATACACATAGACATACATATATACATGCATGCATATACATAATATGTCTATGTGTATATATATTATGTATATGCATGTATGTATGTATGTCTATGTGTATATGTATTTATGTATATGCATGTGTATGTATGTATGTCTATGTGTATATGTATATGTATGTATATGCATGCATATACATACATATACACATATACATACATACATATGTGTGTGTGTGTGCACGTGTGTGCATGTGTGTATGTATGTATGTATATGCATACATATACACATAGGCATACATACATACATACACATGCATATACATAATATATATATATATATATGTATGTATGTATTTATGTCTATGTATATATGTATGCATATACATAATATATATATGCATGTATGTCTATGTGTATATGTATATGTATGTATATGCATATACATGCATATACATAAACATATACACATAGACATAATATATGCATGTATGTGTATGTGTATATGTATATGTATGTAAATTTTATGTGAGATATTTCAAAAAAAGATCAAAATATATATATATATATATTCATGTATGTCTATGTGTATATGTATATATATATATATTCATGTATGTCTATGTGTATATGTATATATATATATATATATATTCATGTATGTCTATGTGTACATATACACATAGACATACATGAATATATATATCTATACATATACACATAGACATACATGAATATATATATATACATATACACATAGACATACATGAATATATATATATATATATATATATATAGATCTTTTTTGGAAATATCTCACATAAAATCACATAGATCAATTATAAGGATACATTTTATTTACAAAAATGATGACTTTAGGGCATTGAACATTTACTTTGGCATAGGACACTAGTGTCAGCGTAAGCATCTGACTGGGATGCAAGTGTTTAGGAAGCTGAAAAATAGGTACAGATCCAAAACTTGCAGAGGATGATAATAAGTTAATAGCATTTTGAGCAATATAGAAGACTTGGTCATCATAACAACATATGGTCAGACTAAGAGATAAGTGATAGGCACAAGAGATAGTGGATGCAAGACTATCAGCAATAAGAAGGTCTTAAAACTGAAGGGTACAACCATGAGAAGTACTTTCCAAGTATACAAGACTGAGGTGCTATATAATTTAGATTTAATGTTTACATTTGCTCCCCTTTAATCTAGTAATGAAATTGATAGTTTAAAGGAAAAGGAATAAGTATCTAGCTGTGTATAACATACCTTGTCCTTGTGTGAGTCCCACTTGAGTGCTTTGCCGATGACTGACCTGCAACCAAGAGCATGTTACAATAAATAATTGGTGCATATAATCTAAAATTGAAAGAATTCAAAATACTTGAAAGTAAAGAAAGTGAGGTTAGGTGTGTATCGATGCAACCATCTTGCCTCTTGGCAATTTGATTTGAAGAGATGCTTTATTATGAAGTTTTGGACATTAGATTAGGACAATAGTAAACCTGTAAATGTAAATATATGTAAATATTGGAGGGCAACTTGCCCCTAACCTTGAAGAAAAGGTGAATTGTCAGTTGGTATGTGAGATTAACTCAATCATGCAACCCAATCATACTTATAACCTAGTGAGCATGAGTGATCCAATTCGACTCACACTATAAATCTGGTGCGGGTGGATGATTTGATCACTCTATCCTATAAACTTGGTATATTGAGTGATGTAATCACCTCAACCTTGCCAAAAGCAAACCAACTACTACAATAGATTGGCTCAGTAACAGTCCATAAAAGTCCATCCTGGTGTATTCTAAATTCGTAGAAGTATTTTAAAATTGGAAGTTATTTTTATTTTACAAGTTTAGGCGTTCTTTTTCATGGCATATGCACCTCATATATGTCTCAAGATGAAACCTGGGTATAACAATGGGAAGTGTGTATTTGAATCATATCCTTGTGTAATTTGCCCAGTTTTGAAATTTTACAAGTATGGAAGATGTGTTCCCATAACATTCCCCCACTCTAATCTGAAACTAAGAACATAAATAGGTGTGGAGAATATGTTTCCATAACATGCCTCCGCTATAATATGAAAATATTGAGTATTGAATAAGTGTGGAATCCATGCCTTTTTGGAATGCCCCTGCTAAAATTTGTAATTGTGAAGGAGTGAAAGTCATGCCTCTATGACATGCCCCCACTAATATGCCCCCTTTTGAGGTGAGGGGAAGTAGAAACTGGTAGTCATCTTACCTCAAAAGAATAAAATAACTGTATAATCTATGGATGTATTATGTAACATATAGGGGTAACATGTCTAGGTAGTTATAATAATGAGGTACATAGTATGTGATTACGTCAAATCCTAAGATGCATGATGTGAATCATGGAAACATCTAGATATTCACAATACAATTTTAATGAGTAATCAAGCACACACACAAGGACACTCAAAACCAATTCAAAAAACAATGGTCTAATGAAACCTCAAACAAGGAGCATGTTCAAATGTCGCACAATCAAAGGGATACAACCTAGTAAAATGTCCATGAGGAAAGTAATGTGTGTCATATAAAATGTCACTTGAGTGCATTAAGTGTCACTTGAGACAACCCATCCATAGCTTATCTCTAGACCTATCTTAGGGCCTCTTTTGATATTTATCTAGCTTTCATGCAGACCTTACACATCTCTAGACATATCAAAATCAGTCCCAGACCCTCGATTAAATATCCAAGCCCCTAGGGCCTCGAGTTCTACCACTTAGACACTAGCAATGTACTTTGGACACTAGTGCCTCATATTAGTGTCCCACTTTCAACGCTAGTGTCCTTTGCCAAATTTCAACCCAAATGGATATCTTTTCAATTCTTAATATGTCTATGGTTGGCTTAGACATATTTCAAACTCTGCACAAGCACTAGATCAGTATAAATACATGACTTTTAGCCCTTTATCCACTAGATGGAAATTAGTTACAAAATACACAAACAAGCTTAGAACAAGTTATGCATAATCAAGGTATTTGATTCCTATTTTGCCTTATTTTTTCATATAGTCACCTACAACTATCTCAAGCCTAAAATGCATAGACTTCCAATCTCAAGCCTCATTCAAAACACTCAATTCAACACTCTACTAGCATTCACTTGCACTAACACCAAGCACTTAGGCAGGAGAACGATATCAATTTCTATCCCTCCTCAGAGTATTGGTATATAGGCAACTCTCAACACAATGAGGTGTTGAGGATGTCCATCCTAACCAACTAACATCACACTTTTTCTACTTATGCCATTCAAATACCCTAACAACATGGAGTTCTAGGGTTTTCTCTTAAAGTTAGTGAAAAATAGTGCACATGCAATAAATCAGAGCTCATCCACATAGGTATAGACAGACTAAATTCAGTTAAAGGTGCACCTAAAAAATCAAATAGTTTCTGCACAAAGGACACTAGCACTAAAAGTGGCACACTATTGTGGTGCATTATTGTACAAGGTACAATTTTACTATCCAAGAGGATTTTTGATACCTAGGCCCTATTTGTGACACTTAGACCAACTTCCACACCAATTTTCAACCTCCATATCATTTGTCTCAATCAATTTCCAACTAAGTACTTATTTGTGTCATTCATTATTATTTTTAGAAATATCATATTAGGTCAATTCTTACACAAATTAGTGGATGTATTTATTGCATATTTTTACCTTGATTTACTATACACAGACCCTTCAACAACCTAGGGTTTACATTCCATAATATCTTAAAAGTTAAATCACTTGGTGAACCCAACTTACTTCGAATATTGCCCAAACCCTAAACTAAGATGCTCTTAGGATTTGTTTCCTTATGTTTCTATGTTTATAAATTAATCTAAAATCTCAAATTTGATTTATTATTTTATTTTGGTAGTCTTTAATAGATTAAATTTATTAAAGGGTTCAAAATATGTAACAATTTGTTTTCATACTTTCAAACTTGCAATGTCAAAACTCAATAATTGATTCAATGAGATTGATAAGAGATCATTGCAAATTTTCATTTCTAAACATTCAGATATGCAAAATGACCTTATCCATATTGTCCACAAAGAGCTTCAAAAATCCAATAATGGTCAATATTTCAACCCCCTAAATGCCAATATTATTACACCTACTATGGATGTAACTTAGATTCCACAACAACCTATTTTAACTTGGCAACCTTCAACAATAGAAACACCTCCTATGTGCAATCCCTTATGCATGAGATCTATGATCTGCAGACCAAGGTGTTACATCTTTATCAGTGTGCTATTAGGCCATCTCATGCTTTGGATTCTAATGTTCTTTTACATACACATTTGACATAACATATAGAGGCAATTCCTTTACCATCTAGATTTATGACACCCAAGCTTACTTTGTATTTTGTTAAGGGTGACCTAGAACACCGTCTACAAGCTTTTCATATAGCATGTTTAGACCATGTGTTTAATGATTGGATCCTCCCTTACAATTTAAAGTACTATGCACTACAATGGTTATACAATCTTCCTAATCAGTTCGTCACAACATTCAATCCGTTGGTAGATATGTTTTTGATATACTTTTCAATCAACATCAATGATAAGGTTTCTTATGCTCAAGTGGCACAACTCAAACAAAAATTCAATGAGCCAATAGTTGAATATGTATTGCAATATAAAACTATATTAACATAAATAACTAGCCCCGTGGTAGATAGAAAAATCCAAGACATATCAAGTAGAGTTTGTTACCAACATTGCACGAAGCTATCCTATTCAAAAAGTTTCAATCATTCACAGATCTTTGTCATACAATGAAAGAACGGGAAGTCAAGCTTCTCTCCATGGGAAAACTAAAGCACACAACTAGATCAGATTTAACTACTAAGAGTTTCGATAAGCCCCCATATAAGGTAAAGCCTAATGAGAATAAGAATGATTCAAAAACAATAGTTAATGCAACTTTAGAGCCACATCCTCACTTGGTTTTATCATCTCCTCCAAGGAGACCTTTCATGACTCTTCCTTAGTCTCCAGCATGGGTTCTACAATAACTCTTGCAATATAATGTCATATCTCTCCCTCTCATCATATAGGTTGATATGACTAGGACTCTTCCAAAGAACTATGATTCTAATGCATTTTGCCACTATCATAGGGCATCAGGCCATACTACAAACATATGCATTATCTTGTGACATAAGATACAAGATTCGATAGAAGCTAATATAATGGATCTCGACACTCCCATAGAGGCACCTAGACCACAACAAATGGAAACAAAAATATTGAAAATATTTTTAGATCCTTTTCCAAAACTTACAACTAATGAGATAATAGGCACTTTAGGTGTTCACTAGATTTATTAGGCACATCCACCACCAGCATCCTATCATACTCAAATGATGGGCACACACCCTTTGAATAATATAATTAGGGTGTATCATACTACAGTCCCAACTAGACCTTTTATCACTTTATCATAAAAGGATATAGTCGATGATGACACATATTTTTCTGCACTCTTTGTATAAACCTATATTGATCATCATCATATTTAGAGTGTCATGGTTGACAACAAGTCAAGTCTCAACATGTGTACTATCACACTTTTACAATACTTGAGTTATTTAGAGCATGACATTTCTCAGATATATATAATTATTCATGGTTTTAGTGGGCATGTTTATAGCTCCATTGGGGAGATAGTACTACCATTACAATTTGGGTCCACACATGTGGCCACTCAGTTTGTAGTCATAAAATGTGACAATTGGTAGCTTGAGTGTGGCTTATGACACCAAACCTATAGGTCCCTCTTACTTGCTCTCATGACCCTTATAAACACCTTTTCACTAATTTCTAGTCATCTATAGCCTTCCAAACAGTGATTCCACATCTTCTAGGTTGCTTTTTCTATGATAATTCCATCTCCCCAAGTCTCATACCTTTAGGACAATAGCACCTAACTTGGAATATAACACTGGACCCTAGGATGATTATTTTTGGTGCTCTTGTCTAATTATATTTTTACCTCCAATGGTCACTTCATTTTGGTTCCTATCCTTCTTCTTGTTGACCTAACGTGAATACATTCAACCCATGACCAACAAATCTCTATAAAAACCCATTCAAAGTTCATTTAGAAGGGGTTGGAAAATATCACAAAGCAAGCAAGAATACAAGCATGACTACTCAGGCATATTTCCTTATTCTCTACATATATCTAGTCAATATAGCTACAAACTTATTCAAACCCTCACACCAGTCCTTAACCACCTCAAGCATACCCAATTTTAGCATTTTGCATCTTCATACACACTATTGCACAAAGCACATCAAGTGGGAGAACTATATATGGCTTGATCCCTCTTCAAAGTATTGGTATGTAGACAACATTCTCACACAAGGGGTATGGATACATGTTCAGTACATCTTACACACACTAACCCCTCTCGATCTCAAAGTTTGTCAAAGTAAAATGGAGTCTAGGGTTTGAAGACTAAATCAACTCTATAGGGAGTTTCAAAAATATCTAGCATTTAAAATTTCACAGGTAGACTCACACATGGATAACGAATAAAACCCAAAAAGCTCAAGTCTCTTGGACAATAGTGGTAGAAGAAGACTATAGCACCAGACCCCAGGGTGTCCTATTTTAATGCTCTTATCCTTTCATAAAATGAAAGCCAGATCTTGATTTGTGACACTATCCTAATCTTGCACAACATATTTTAGACCCTATCTCAGCTGTCTCAGTTTGTTTCTAGCTAAGTCTTATTTTTTCCACATTTATTACTATTTTTAAAAAGGTTCAAATTACAATTAAATTATATAAATTAGTAGCTTAATTATTGAAAGATTATTTATTGATTTAATTAATTCAGACCCTTAACTAAATTAGGAATAAAACTCCAATATTACCAAAATAGTTAAATCATTTGGTGATCCCGACTTACTTCATTTGTGCATAAAAACCCCATAAACCCTAGGAAAAATTCTTTGATGATTTTTCTAATATTTTTTTTGATTTTTTTACTTACATATTTAAATAAAAAATTCACTTTAAATTTTAAAATTCTATAGTAATTTAAAAAAATTATTTTCTTCCAAACCCTATTTGCATACACTAAGTCCCTTTAAATCAAGAATTTTCCAATAATTTTTTGATTTTTTACTTACATATTTAAATAATATATTTACATTAAATTTTAAAATTCCATAGTAATTTTTAAAAACCCTAGTTGCATATACTAGGTTCCTTTGTTTGTTTGAGGTATCACTTGACATCTAATTCAAATTTCACATAAAATCAAAAATGGATCTCATTTCTTTCAAAACATTTTTTTGTAAATAATGAGTCCATACTTGGTCCTATCATGTACATGAATGATGAAGTCTACCATATGTTAATGCAAAGCTTCATTCTTTCCCTTTCATGCTTAATTTTCATAATAAGGGATGATATTACAAAATTTATTGCTAAAAATATACACAATTTCAATATTTCTTTTGCATAGTCTCTCTCTTTCATACATAATAATTTCCAACTCTATTTTGCTAAACATGTTAGAAATGTTATGTTACGAGTCAAAAAAATGTATGCATTAGTGCAAAATTCCATGCTCTCTATCCCTTGTTTACTATCTCTCATGTGGAATATTCTTTACAGTCATATTGTTATACAACTTATAACTCTAATTAATTCTTTAACATGTTATCTCTCTATTATGTGTAATTCAATCAAGAATAAAATTCTTACATACTTAAAGGATCCATTGCATATTCTAACAACTACCTATCAAGTTTCAATGTCATATCTTATGCACAGGAAATAATTTCCTTCTCCTCCTCTCCCCCAATAGGGTTATAACTACTTTCCATCTAACCAGGTCCATGCTATCACCCCTCCAAAAGGTGAGGCAACCCATATTATTGTTCCTAATGCACACATTTAGCCTATAGCTTCTTCAAAACCTATTCAACATATGTGTTTACATGTTTAATTGGAAGAAACTAGGGTTTGTACTTGTGAGACTCTAAGGGATCAAATCACCAGTATGAGAAAATTAATTTCAAATTTACAAACACAAAATCAACTATTACATGACAAGCTCACAACATTGTAAAATTAGATTATAATACAAAAGCCTCAAAGGCATCCTAGTGCCAATCGTGTATATACACCTTCACCTAGTCAATTGGTTGCAAGCCATGTTACATATCAAAATAGGAAATCACAACAAAGTAACTCTTCAACTAGTGATTCAAAAAGCATTCGAAGATCAAATAAGAGTTCAAGTGAGGTACTAAAGGAAATGATTAAATCTTAGTTGATAAAACCACCTCCTCTACATCTAGTAACAAGATCCAGATATTATTGTAAATATCATAGAATGCATAGGCATCACACAGATTCATGTTTGGCATTGAAACAACATATACAACAAATAATTGTTAATGAGGACCATATGCAAGGTAAACCACTCAAACAATCCATAGTGACATAGGAACACATTCACAAAAGGTCAAATTTAGAAATAGTACAAAAGTGGTTACTAAAGCATAACTCAGAATAATAAAAGGATTAAAAATCAAAATCAGAGAAAGAAACAATACCAAAAGCACATGTAAAGCATGAAAAAGATACAAATCTATCTCTCCAAAATGAGGCTCAACTTTCAAAGTAGTATGGGTTTGGTAAAAAATATCTACAATAGTTTGATTATCAAGGTCAAGGGTTGGGCAAGTAGGCTCAAAACATCACTACTCCTATTTTAGTAGTTGATAATATTTGTCACCAAGGTTTTGGATTAATTGAACATCCTAAGGAAAATCATTAACAAACACAATTTATCAAAGGAAAAGATCTAGATACAACAAAATTCAACAGTAGCATTCCATTGGTTCAAAATCAAGATGATAATAATGAATGGAACAATACAAGCTATTATGATTTCCAATATACCACCAATGGATCCAAATATTTAGAGTCATATTCACAGCCATTCCTTTATGCTTCACAATCATGCATGATTCATTTTTTTTGGTATAGGACACCATGATAGGGGGTCTCTTATGAAACTCATCGGTTAGTATCATTTCTTCTTAGTCTTACTTGTACATAGTTTCTTTTTGCTTACTTATACATAGTTTATCAATTTTTCTTGTACATAGTCTCCTTTATGCTTGATTGTACATATCTTATTTCAAAAATACCAAAAAAAAACATTCAAATAATTTCAAAATACAAAAACATTCCAATAACTCAAAATACCAAAAACATTTCGATTGTATGCATTTTCATGCTTTACATTTCTACTACCATGCTAGACTTACATTTATTGTTATATGCTATTATTTGTCAATTTATCTACATTACCATGCTTCACTTGATCTTCTTTGAGTGTGTGTAGTGACATTCAGATCCGTGATTGCTTCACTCTACCCATTGAGAGGACATCTTACTTCTACATTCGAGACATACATCAATATATCTACCCATTGGAGGCATCTTATACATGACTACACCATCCAGGTTATGTCATTCCTACACCACACACTATAGTTATCATGTTAATGTACATTATTTACTAGCTTACATAAATTACCTTATCAACACTCAATAGTATATAACACTTGTGTATTTATTAGCATATACCTAGTCTTGTACTACATGTCTTGCATACTTTCACTTCTTGCTTTGATTAGTTAGATGTGATTGTATTTCTAGCATATTACATGTTTTCTTTTCTTGCTTTGCATAGTTAGATATGATTTCATTTTCTCAGTTTCTATTTTATCTCCTATATGTGCCTTAGGACATTTTCCAATGTCTTTTGCTTCTATTCTTGTGTGTGCCTTACAACATTTGCCAATGCCCTTTGTCTGTAATCTTCTAAGTGCTTGTGGCCCTCATGCCAACCTTGCTTATTTATAATTATATGTGTATGTGGCATTTGAATATGCCTTGTATGCTTGCTTCCCAATTTGAGTGACATGTGCTCATGTCCCTTGTTTGCTTGGTCCCTTAGCCACTCTTGTATGTTGCTTGCTTCTTATCTTGTGTGCTTGTTGTTTGATTGCTTTTCAATTATTTGCAATGCCATGATCCACATCATGCATTATCTTGATTTTTTGGATGCCATGAGGGACATCATGTTCTATCCCTCCTTGAAAACTAATAACTAACAACTAACATTTATAGTTTCAATTCAGTATATTGCACATGTTATTATATTATTATATTTATCTAGGCATATCCATATTGATCTAACAATTTCCATTACAAACCATGCTATATCTTGAGATATCTTATCAATTATCATTGCTATATCATGTATTCTTTCAACATAACACACTTGTAGGGCTCTTTATTTTGAGGGCATTCATTATAAGGTCTTCATTCCTACCTTCAAAAAAGAAGGCAACAAACAAGGGTTTTGTCACATAGATCAGAGCTCCTACTAGTCAAAAAATCAACTTTCAAAACACCCATAATAGTATCCACATTTTAAACTAGACAAAATAAACTTCAGTGCAATTTTATTAGAGAATCCAGATATAAGAGGCATCATGTGTGACATGATGGCTTTTGCTTTTAGTTTCAGATTAGGTAGTTGGTAAAACTTCCAGATCAAAATCCATGTTTTAGACACCAGTGATTGGGGCTAATGTGCGCAACACATTTGACTTCTTTTCTTTCTGAGTTTAGTATATTACCTAGGTATTCTTAATAGTTGTATGCTTTATTCCATTTGCAGGTGGTTGGCATCATTTTAGAGTGGCTTTCATACAATCCTAACTTCCACATTTTCAAGTGGCTTACACATAAGCCTATTACCTAGTTTTGGAGTGGCTTTCATACAAGCCTAATATCCATCATTTTTCTAAGTTGGCCAAGAGTGGCCTAGTTTCCAATACACATTTGGCTATCCATGCTACATTTTTAGATTATAGTACATTCATAAGCTTTATGAGCCATCTCATATGACATACATTTCATACGAGTATTATTTCATAGCTTCACTTTATGGGGCAATGATGGAGCCAAAGGACTAACTAGCCTTTGCATTCTTGAGCCACCTACTCAGAGGGATTGGACACACAGTCCAAACATTGATTAACACATGTATGATCACATAACTTCACTTAGTAGGCAATGATGGAGTCAAATGGCTAGCCTTTATATTCTTGAGCCACTCTAGGGGAATCGAGCACTCAACTCCATTCTTGATATTATTCTTGGTACAACACATACCCAATATTACTCAGCATCATCCATCATCACTTAGCATCACAATAGGCTTTGTATTGGTTTGCATACTTGAGGTGTATTCATTCCTTTCTCTTCCTCTCTCTCTTACCCAACTTTTGTATGTTCTTATTTTAGATATAGTGTATCTCATAAGAACTGATCTACTCTTTGTTTTCTCTTACAGATTTACACTTCATGACGTGCTCTCTCTACACACACCCAACATCACATAGCTTCATGAGCTTCACCTTTGTAGGTAAATTTAGGTACATTTTCTATCATTCCTTTATCCTAGTATTTTGCTTTATTGTATCACTAGAATAAAGGGGGGTAAATATAGTCATATAAAATGTGAAAATTGGTAGCTTGAGTGTGGTTTATGACACCAAACCCATAGGTCACTCTTGCTTGCTCTTATGACCCTTCTAGGCACCTTTTCACTGATTCCCAGTCATTCATAGCCTTCTATACATTGATTTGACCTCCTCCAAGCTTATTTTCCTATGACAATTCCATCTCCCTAGGGCTTTTACCTTCATGATAATAGTGCCTAATTTGGACTATAGCGTCAGACCCTAGGGTGTCCATTTTTGGTGCTCATGTCCAATTGTATTTTTACCTCTAATGGTCACTTCCTTCTGATTCCTATCCTTCTTATTGGCCTAATGTGAATACATTCGACCCATGACCAATAGATCTCTATAAAATCCTATTCAAAGTTAATTTAGAAGGGGTTGGAAAATATCACAAAACAAATAAGAATACAAGCAAGAATACTTAGGCATATTTCCCTATTCTCTGCATACATCAAGCCAATACAAATACAAGCTTATTCAAACCCTTACACTAGTCCCTAGCCATGTCAAGCACATCTAATTTTAGCATTTTGCATCTTCATACATACTATTGCACAAAGTACATCAAGTGGGAGAACTACATATGGCTTGATCCCTCTTCAGTGTATTGGTATGTAGGCATCATGCCCACACAAGGGGTGTGGATACATGTTCAATGCATCTTACACATAATAACTCCCCCACTCTATCTTAAAGTTTGTCAAATCATAATAGAGTCTAGGGTTTGAAGATTAAATCAGCTCTACAATGAGTTTCATAGATATTTAGCATCTAAAATTTCATAGACATGCTCACATAGAGGTAACAAATAAAACCTAGAAAACTCAAGTCACTTGGACAACAATGATAGAAAAATAATATAGCACCAAACCCCATGGTGTCTTATTTTGGTGCTTCTATCCTTTCATAAAATGAAATCTAGATCCTAATTTGTGACACTATCCTAATCCTGCATAACAAATTTTAGATCTTATCTCAACCATCTTTGTTTGTTTCTAGCTACATCTTATTTTCTCTACATTTATTACTATTTTTAGAAAGGTTTAAATTACAATTAAATTTTATAAATTAGTAGCTTAATTATTGAAATATTATTTACTTATTTTAATTAACTCATACCCTTAACTAAATTAGGAATAAAACTCCAATACTTACAAAACAGTTAAATCATGATCCATAGTGGTACATAATGATGACACATTTGACATGTTATTTGGTAGGCCTTAGATATAGAAACTTAGATCCATTCCATCCACCGTACATAGGTGTCTCAAATATATACATGTTAATCAGGTGGTTATAGTTGAGGGACTTCCATGTGAGTATCCTTTACCTATTCTATAACTAGTTATACAACAGACACCAATTCCCATTCATCACACAAAGTCTATTAACACACATCTAATATCAGTTGCACCACCAATGTAGGTGAGATCTACTCCTAAAATAGTACCACACATGCATACTCTCCCATGAAGACCTTTATTAGAGAGACCCTTGCATTAGAGACATGTTATAAATTCTAGAGGGCCTTTCTCTCCACCCCCACATAGATCAGTGTTACAACATAGAACACCCAATATAATTACAACTTCTACTAGATGGGTCTTTAATAACCCTATAATTTATAGGCTAGTTTATTTAACTTCATAGATTCAAAACCCTATAGTTCATAGGCTAGTTCAGTCAACTTCATAGATTTAGAACCCTATAGTTCACAGGGTAGTTCAGTCAACTTCATAGATTCATAGCCCTACTCCATAGAAAATTTTAGCTAAGATCACTCAGTGCATCCAATTCTTAGATCCTAAATACCTCATTGCATAACACACATAATCACTATCCCTCTAATACATGTCACATTGATTGTGATTTTCTTATTGTAGTCATATAAAATGTGAAAATTGGTAACTTGAGTGTGGCTAATGACACCCAACCCTTAGGTCCCTCTTTCTTGTTCTCCTAACCCTCTTAGGTTTATTTTCACTAATTCTCAGTCATCTTTAACCTTTCAAACTTGGTCCCAGCTCACCCAGACTACTCTTTCCAAGACAAATCAATCCCCTCAAGTCGCATTTGCTCAAAATAGTAACACTACACTTGGACTATAGCATCGGTGCCACTCCTGTCTACTTTCGACGCTCCTATCCAAGTCCATTTTTGGTCCCAATGGTTATTTAATTCTAGTTCCCCATCCTTATCCTTGTCAGCCTAATATGATCACATTCAACCCATGATCAATACATCCCTATAAAATTCTATTCAAAGATCAAGTAAGCAAAAATACAAGCAAAACTACTCAAGCAATCTTCTCTATTCTCTACATATAACCAACCAATAAACTTACAAGCTTATTCAAATGCTTACACTAGTACCTAACCACCTCAAGTACATCTAATTTCACATTCTACATCTTCATACACACTATTTCACTAAGCATATCAAATGGGAGAACTACATATGGCTTGATCCCTCTTTGAAGTATTGGTATGTAGGCAACATGCCCACACAAGGGGTGTGGATCCATGTTCAATCAATCTTACACACACTAACCCCCCTCTTTTTCAAAATTGGTCAAAACATAATGGAGTATAGGGGTTAAAAAGAAAATTTGCTCTATAGAGAGCTCTATAGACTTTTGGCTATCAAAACTTCATAGACAAGGTTACACAAACACAGCGAACAAAACCCATAAAACTTAGATCTTTAAAACAACAGTGGTAGAGGTGGATTAAAACATTGATGCCCCTCCTATCTAGTTCTGATGCTCCTATCCAATTAAAAGATGAAGGTCAGATCTTAGTTTGTGATAGTGTCTTAGTCCTGCAAAGTAAATTTCAATCTTTGTCTCAGTTAGATCAGTCAGTTTTTAGATAAGTCTTCTTTTCCATATCTTATTATATTTTTAGAAAGGATAAAATTGCAATCTAATTTACATAAATCAGTATCTTAGTTATTGCATATTTATTTACTAATTTTACTACTCAGACCCTTTAACTAAATTAGGAATAATACACTAATATTCCTAAAACCATTAAATCATTTGGTGAACCTAACTTATATTGTTTGTGCATAAAAACCCTAGAAACCCTAGGGTAAATTTCTTACTAATTTTTCCTATTTTTTTCTAATTTTTTACCTACATAATAAAATAAAAAATTAGCATTTAATTTTAAAATTTTATAATAATTTTAAAATAATTTTCTTTCGAACCCTAGTTATCTATACTAGTTCCCAATATTTTCTCAGTAATTTTTCAATAATTTTTTGATTTTTTATTAGCATATTAAAATTAGAAACTCACTCCAAATTTCAAAATTCAATAGTACTTCTAAAAAATATTTACTTTTTAAAGCCCTAGTTGCATCTTCTAGGTCTCTTTAAATCACAAATTTTCCAATACATTTTTAATTTTTTACTTGCATATTTCACTAGAAAAAATTCACTTTAAATTTCAAAATTTCATAGTAAATTTCAAAATAATCATCTTTCAAACCCTAACTACATATACTAGGTCCCATTACTCCTTGAGGTATCACCTTACATCTAAAATCAGATTTCAAAAATGGATCTCACTTATTTTCAAATATTTCTTACATTTATTGCAAATAACAAGGAGACCATCATTGATCCTATCACACATGAATGATGAAGTTTACCATATGTTAATATAAAGTTTCATTCTTTCTCTTTCATGCTTAGTTTTAATAATAAGGGATGATATTACAAAATTTATTGCTAAACATGCACAAGATTTCAATATTTCTTTTGCATACTCCCTCTCTCATGCAAAATAATTTCCAACTCTATTTTGCTAAACATGTTATAAATATTATGTTACAAGTCAAAGATATTTATGAATTAATGCATAATTCCATGCTCTCTAACCTTTGTTTTCTATCTCTCATATGGAAAAAATTTCAAGTTTATCTTGCCACACATATTAGACATATCATAGCACATGTAAAAGTTCTTTATGCATTAGTGCACAATTTCATGCTCTTTATACATTTTTTACTATCTCTCATGTGGAATGATATTTATAATCATATTACTATACAATTTATAACTAAAATTACATGCATTTCATCCCACATACATGGTTTCTACCTAAAGGATCCATTGCATAAGCTGATAACCACCTGTCAAGTTTCAATGTCATATCTTATGCACATGAAACAATTTCCTTCTCCTCCTCTCCCCAAGAGGGTGATCGCTAATTTCCATCTAACCAGGTCTATTCTATCACCCCTCCAAAAGGTGAGGCAACCCATACTATTATTCTTAATGTATACATTTAGCCTATAGCTTCTTCAAAACCTCTTCAACATATGTGCTTACATGTTCAATAAGAAGCAACTAGGGCTTGTATTTGTGAGACTCTAAGAGATAAAATCACCAATATGAGCAAGTTAATTTTAGATTTATAAATGCAGAATAAGATATTACATGAAAATATCACAACATTGTAAAATTAGATTACAATACAGAAGCCTCAAAGGCACCCTAGTGCCAATCATTTATATACACTTTCACCTAGTCAATTGGTTACAATCAATGTTACATAGCAAAACAAGAAATCACAACAAATTAAATTTACAAATAGTGATTCAAAAAGCATTCAAATATAAAATAAGAGTTCAAGTGAGGTACTAAGAAAAATTATTAAACATAAGTTAATCAAACTACCTCCTCTACATCTAGTGAGAAGATCCAGATATTTTTGTGCATATCATATAATGCATGGTCATCACACAGATTCATGTTTGGCCTTGAATAAACATATACAATAGATAATTGCTAATGAGGACCCTATATAAGGTAAATCAGTCAAGAAATCCATAGTGACATAAGAACACATTCACAAAGGGTCAAATTAAAAAATAGTACAAAAGTGGTTACCAAAGCATAACTCAGAATAACAAAAGGATCAAAAAGAAAAATTAGAGCAACAAAAAATACCATAAACACATGTAAAACATGAAATAGATGCAAATCTATTTCTCCAAATTGAGGCTCAACTTTCAAATTAATATGGGTTTGGTTAAAAATATCTATAATAGTTTGATTTTCAAGGTCAAGGGTTGGGCAAGCATGTTGAAGGCATCACTACTCCTATTCCAGTAGTTGATAATGTTTGTCACCAAGGTTTGGGATTTATTGAACATCCTAAGACAAATCATTCACATACACAATTTACCAAAGGAAAAGATTTAGATACAACAAAAGTCAGCACCAATAATCCATTGGTTCAAAATCAAGATGATAATGATGAATGGAACAATATAGGTTATTATGATTTCCAAGATACTGACTATGCATTCAAATATTTAGAGTCATATTCTCAGCCATTCCCTTATGATTAAAAATCACACATGATTCCTTTGCTTGGTATAGGACACCATGATAGGGAGTCTCCCATGAGACTCATCGGTTAGTATCATTCCTTCCTAGCTTACTTGTACGTAATTTATCTTTGCTTTCTTGTACATAGTTTATTTATGATTGATTGTACATAGCTTAAAATAACTCAAAATCTAAAAAAAATACAAAAAATTAAAAATCCAAAAATAATATAACATTGCAAAATACAACACCATACAAATAATTCAAAAAAAACACTAAAAGCATTTTCGAGTGTATGCATCATCCATGCTTTACATTGCTACTACTATGCTAGAATTATATTTTCTATTCTATGCTATTGTTTGTTGATTTATCTACATTACCATGCTTCACTTGATCTCCTTTGAGAGTGTGTAGTGACATCCAAATCCTTGATTGCTTCACTCTACCCATTGAGGGTTATCCTACTTCTACATTTGAGACATCGATATATATACCGAGCATCTTATACATGGCTACACCATCTAGGTTATGTTAGTCCTACATCACACACTCTAGTTATCATGTTGATATATATTAATTACTAGCTTACATAGATTACTCTATCGACACTCACTAGTATATAACACTTGTATACTTCTTAGCATATACCTAGTCTTGTACTAACATGTCTTGCATATTTTCACTTCTTGCTTTGATTAGTTAGATGCAATTGTAATTATAGTTTATTACATGCTTTATTTTCTTGCTTATCATAGCTTGATGTGATTGCATTTCTCAGTTCTTTTTTATCTCCTATATGTGCCTTTGGACATTTTCCAATGTCCTTCGTTTCTATTCATGTGTGTGCCTTAGGACATTTTCCAATGTCTATTTCCTGTACTCTTCTATGTGATTGATGCTTTCATGCCAACCTTACTTGTTTTAATTGTATGTGTATGTGGTATTTGAACATACCTTGTGTGTTTTCCTTCCATTTTAAGTGACATATGCCCATATCCATTATTTTCTTGGTCCCTTAGCCACCCTTGTATGCTTTTTGCTTCTTGCCTTGTATGCTTGATTGCTTGTTGATTCTCTATTATTTGCAATGCCATGATCCACATCATTCATTATTCTCACTTTCTTGGATGCCATGATGGACATCATCCTCCATCCCTCCATAACAATTAACAACTAACAACTAACACTTTTAGTTTCAACTTAGTACATTTTACATTCTATTATATTGTTATATCTATCTAGGCATACCCCTATTGATCTAAAAATTTGTCAATACAAACCATGCTATATTTTGAGATATCTTATTGATTATCATTGCTATATCACGTATCTTTGTAGCATAACACACTTGCAAGGCTCTTTCTTTTGAGGGCAATCATTATAAGGTCTTAATTCCTACTCTCAAAAGAGGGGGCAACAAATATGAGTTTTGTCACAAATATCAAAGTTCTTAATGGTAAAAAATATAGCTTTTAGAACACTCATAATGTTGACCATTTTTGGTCCAACAGGCCAAAATTGGTCCCCTTCCTTCCCTGCTGTCCTGAGCCAGTTTCATTTTTTGATTTTGCACAAGTTTGGAATTTTCTACGGACTCCACAAGATTTTATACATACTCCACAAGATTTTCTATGGACTCCATAAGAATTTCTACAGACTCTGCAGGTCCATTTCTATGGAATCTATAGGTCCATTTCTATGAACTTTGCAGGTTTTGTATAGACTCTACAGGCATTTCTACGGACTCTACAAGAAGAGGCAAGTTCCCACTTAGGCACAAAATGGACCATCTCAAGAGCCCTTGTGGAGGGCAGGGGACACTTTTGTGAAGAGGCCATAGAGAAAATTCGCAAAGGTAAGTTTCCTTTGAAAATTTGTCTAAGGCAAAGGAAATGCCCTTCGAAAGGGTCATTTCAAATTTCCTTGAAGGGCACTTTCAAAGGCAGTCGAAGAAGCAAAGGAAGAAATCCTTCAGACTTTTTGTCTGAAGGAATTCCTTCGGACAAAAAGTCTAAAGGAATATGGAAGGGTTGAAAGCAAAAAACTCAAAGAAAGGTGCAAAAAAGACTAAGGCAAGAAGAATAATTTCTTTGGACTTTTTGTCCGAAGGAATTCCTTTGGACAAAAAGTCTGAAGAAATTCGAGAAAGTCGCGAGCCAAAAAGCTCGAGGAGAAAATCCAAAGAAGTAGACAAGGCAATTCTTGTGGGATTTTTGTCCATGGGAAAATGTCCATGGAAATAAGTCTGTGGGAAAAGGTTCTAAAGAAAATAAGCCACCGAAGGACCCCAAAGGGCAGGTGCCTTTACAGGGGACTCTCAGCTGTCAAATGAAGGACACTTATCCATAAGCTAAAGGGTCACCTTCCCTTTAGGAATGTTCAAAACAAGAAGTCTGAAGGAAAGGGAGCGACAAAAAAGGCCGAATCAATAGAAAGCCAAATAAATTCTAAGGGGTGACGGGCTCGAAGACATCAAAGTCAAGCACGGTGGACTAGCTATTAGAAATTCAAACGTAGTGACGGGTGTGCAAACATCAATTTCAAGGCTCATGAAATAGCTTTTGATTTTGAAAAACTTAAAGGAGAGCCCAAAGAACTTAGTGACCTGCCAAAAGATAGACTTGAGGCCCGAAGGAGCCAAAAAGTGATAAAGCCAGAAAGTGACAAAGCCAGAAAGAGACAAAATGAGGAAGAAATAATGTGTAGAAGTAGACAAATAGTCCATGTGGCAAGGAGGAGGTGTCAACTCAGGGATTTATTCTTGTAGTTGGAACAATGCTTTCCAAGTGGTCAACAAACGGCACGAACAGTAAGCAGTGCAGCCTATTTTCTTCATTTCGCATTGATGAACAGACAAGCCACGTAAATGCCTTGAAGGGAGCAGTCTATTTGTAGAAAAGAGGTGTGGCCCATGCTTTCACATTAATGTTGGAACTCCAAAGTCAAAGTAGGAGCTGACAATCAAATGGCTTCCTCTTCCCAAGGCTCGAAACACACATGGGCCACTTGCAAAAGGAGCGCCAAAGTCTTTTCCAAAAAGTGCCAAGTTCTCTTCTCCTCTTTTTATATATTGTAAAACTTCTCATTTTGAGAAGAATCCATTCTCTGAGCCTGTAAGGCAAAGCTCTACCCAAAAATCTCTCGGGCTTGTAAGGTAGAACTCTGCAAATTTTACCTTGAATCAAGACTTAGCATTTTTACCTCCATCTGGACTTGCACTCACGCATATTTCTATGTTTTCTTTTTGTGTTAAGTCATTTTATTTTATGCTTTTCATAGATCGATTCTAGCATGTTTGGTGCATTGTGAAGTTTCTTCTTCTGCAGGTCTGCCAAAAGTGTCTATAGCTGGAATATAGGTGCATGTGAATAGGCCGCCAAAGTGTGTCTCCGAACACCTTTGACAATTCTTCCTCCCTGTATCTCTACGGACCCCTGACTCACTAATACAGAAGAGTTTCCCACATCAGATGAAGTGTATGGGTGCTTCTTCTTGGTGAAAAGTGTATGTTTGGGCTGAGTGGGTCATCCTTTTTGGTGTATCACCTCTTTTTATTTAGGTTTAGGTTTTGTTTTCAACATCTTTTTCCCTTTTCAACCCCCCCTTTTTTCCATTTTATTTGTTAGCAGTAGGGAATCTAGGGCCTAAAAGATACATCAAAGGGAGCTAGCCCTTATCTAGAGACTCTCCCCTCCAGCTTCATCAGTCCCACAGGTGAGAGGGGAGTTTCCATTATTGTGTGTGGAAGGCAAGAGCTCGGCCTCCTGTCTTGGGTGCAATCCACTATGTCAATAGTTTTTGGCACACTTGGTGGGACCAACTAGGACAAGTTGTGTCCAAAGTGTTGAATTTTTTTTGGTGTGTTCTTTAATTGACCAGCCTTTGGAGGTTTTTTATCAACACCAATGGTGACTCTGAGTTGAATCAGTTGGTTAAGCAATCTAGGTGCCATCAAGAAATCACATTTTTATATGTATAACCCCTTTACACAAAATCATGGGCCTTGTATTCCTTCATATTACCATGATCAAACTCACATTTTTCATGCAATCCCCTCAAGTGGCTTTCCTAGTCTTCCTCAACTCCCTTAGGTCACTGATCCTAATGGCACGCTCCTGACTTGGAAGGAAATAGTGAAATCATGGGGTAGGAAAGAGGAGGAGAAATTTTTTACTAAAAACCTTAAAGAAGATAAGGTTGCTCCTACTCTTGACGATGCTGGTAACCTCCAAGAAAGGATATTCCAAGAAGACATAGATAGAATAATTATAGAGTTGGAATCCAGAGAGATATTCCTTAGCCAATGTGTGATGGATGGTTCAGACCCAACGACACATTCCATGTCTGAACACACCCAATCTACACACCCCCAAGAGAGCTGTCAAGCCACACCTAATATAGATGAAGTTCTAGCTAAATGGAAGGAGGAGAATCATTCGATTCTAACTCAAGGATTGCCTCCTCTTCCACTTGGTTTTTCCACTTCACCCCTTCTCAAAGAGGAACCTATTTTGCAAGAGGCAAATGAGGAGTAGAAGATCCAATCTGCAGTTGTCCAAGAGGCTATCATGGATGTCAAAGAAGAAGAAATCATCATTGAGGCTCCTTTGAAAGACTTCATCAGTAATGGAGAAGATGCAGGGCATGCATACATGCAAATATTCTAGCAATACAAAGAGGAACGTAAGCATGGTGAGCTCTCTTCCCCTTTGTTTGATGAACTTCCTTATTGTTTCGATGAGGAGGACTACTATGCTGAGGAGCTTGAGTTGGAGGAGGATTAGATGGATGTCTTTGAACAACTAGAGACCCTGATCCCTTAGAAAGAAAAGGAGAGGTTGGCCTCCCTTGAGGAAAGCCTTGAAAAAGAGAGTTTTGAACAAGAAGGTGATGTTTTGTGGGATGAGTAATCAGTTTGTGATTCCATTTTAGACATCACAAAAATCACCCTTCTTCAAGAAGGCCATGAGGGAGTAGAGGATGAGTTTGATAGGATTTTTAATGAAACAAAAGGGAATGAGTCAAACCATGATGCATTGCAAAGGGACTGTGCAGATCAAAGGGCTTATGGTGATGAGCCAGTAGCCATTGATTTCTTAGTGAAATGCACCAGCATGAAGGACCAACATTCAACAAGCTTCTAAGAACAAGAATAATACATGTATGTTGGAAGCATGTTTGATTCTGATCCACTCGGATGCAAGTCAACCAAAGTGACAAGCAAGAGGAACAAGTCACCAAGTCTCCACTTCATTCAGCCACTTGTTTGGCACCATAAGTTTCCTTGCCAGGGAGGGGACTTAAGAAGTTTTCCCTTTGATCCAAGAGGGAAACAAATATACCTAGATAGCTGTATATAGTAGTTTGCTTTTAGTTTCTTTTCCTATTTTCCCTAAGTGCCTTTTGCACATGTTAGTAGTTTTCTTAGTTTTGTGTGTGTTTTCATTTTCTTTTGGGGTAAATCTTCATGATTGATTATTGAATCTATCAGGGCTATTGCTAATATTTTAAGTTACATTTTGAATCCATGCCTAATGGACTTTAAGGCAGCTAGTTTCTAAGCATAGCAGGCATGCTTCCCCTAGAGTCACCAATTTGTTGACCATTTTTGGTCTAACAGGCCAAAATTGGTCCCCTTCCTTCCCTGCTATCCTGAGCTAGTTTCATTTTTTGATTTTGCACAAGTCTGGAATTTTCTATAGACTCCACAAGATTTTCTATGGACTCCACAGGATTTTCTATGGACTCCATAAGAATTTCTACGGACTCTGCAGGTCCATTTCTACAGACTCTATAGGTTTTATACGGACTTTGTAGGTATTTCTATGGACTTTGCAGGAAGAGGCAAGTTCCCACTTAGGTGCAAAATGGACCATCTCAAGAGCCCTTGTAGAGGGCAGGGGACACTTTTGCGAAGAGGCCATAGAGAAAAGCTGCAAAGGTAAGTTTCCTTTGGAAATTTGTCTAAGGCAAAGGAAATGCCCTTCAGAAGGGTCATTTCAAATTTCCCTGAAGTGCACTTTCAAAGGTAGTTGAAGAAGCAAAGGAAGAAATCCTTCAGACTTTTTGTTCAAAGGAATTCCTTCGGACAAAAAGTCTGAAGGAATTCAGAAGGGTCCAAAGTAGAAAACCCAAAGAAAGGCATGGAAAAGACTAAGGCAAGAAGAATAATTTCTTCAGACTTTTTGTCTGAAGGAATTCCTTTGGACAAAAAGTTTGAAGAAATTTGAGAAAACCGCGAGTCAAAAAGCCTGGGGAGAAAATCGAAAGAAGCAGACAAGGCAATTCTTGCAAAATTTTTGTTCGTGGGAAAATGTTCATGGAAAAAAGTCCATGGGAAAAGGTTCTGAAGAAAATAAGCCATCGAAGGACCCCAAAGGGCAGGTGCCCTTACGGGGGACTCTCGGCTGCCAAATGAAGGACACTTATCCATAATCTAAAGGGTCACCTTCCCTTTGGGAAGGTTCAAAACAAGAAGTCTGAAGGAAAAGGAGTGATAGGAAAGGCTGAATCAAGAGAAAGTTGAAGAAATTCCAAGGGGTGACAGGCCCGAAGACGTCAAAGTCAAGCATAGCGGACTAGCCATTGGAAATTCAAATGTAGTGACAGGTGTGCGAATGTCAATTTAAAGGCTTGTGAAATAGCCATTGATTTTGAAAAGCTTAAAGGAGAGCCCAAGGAACTCAGCGACCTACCAAAAGATAGACCTGAGGGCTAAAGGAGCTAGAAGCGACAAAGCCAGAAAGCAACAAAGCCAGAAAGAGACAAAATGAGGAAGAAACAATTTGCAAAAGCAGACAAATAGTCCAGGTGGCAAGGAGGAGGTGTCAACTCAAGGATTTATTCCTATAGTTGGAATAGTGTTATCCAAGTGGTCAACAAATAATGTGAATAGTAAGCAACACGACCTATTTTCTTCATTTTGCATTGATGAGCAGACAAGCCACGTAAATTCCTTGAAGAGAGCAGTCTGTTTGTAGAAAAGAGGTGTAGCCCATGCTTTCACATTAATGTTGGAACACCAAAGTCAAAGTAGGAGTCGACAATCAAATGACTTCCTCTTCCCAAGGCTTGGAATGCACATGGGCCACTTGCAAAAGGAGCACCAAAGTCTTTTCCAAAAAGCACCAAGTTCTCTTCTCCTCTTTCTATATATTGTAAAACTTCTCATTTTGAGAAGGATCCATTCTTAGAGCCCATAAGGCAAAGCTCTGCCCAAAAATCTCTTGGGCTTGTAAGGCATAACTCTGCAAGATTTTACCTTGAATCAAGACTTAGCATTTTTACCTCCATCTGGACTTGCACTCACACATATGTCTATGTTTTCTTTTTATGTTAAGTCATTTTATTTTATGCTTTTCATAGATTGATTCCAGCATGTCTGGTGCATTGTGACATTTTTTCTTCTGCAGGTCTATCAGAAGTGTCTACAGATGGAATATAGGTGCATGTGGATAGGCCACCAAAGTGTGTCTCAGAACACCTTTGATAGTTCTTCCTCCCTGTATCTCTACGGACCCTTGACTCACTAATACAGAAGAGTTTCCCACATCAGATGAAGTGTATGGGTGCTTCTTCTTGGTGAAAAGTGTATGTTCAGGCTGAGTGGGTCATCTTTTTTAGTGTATCACCTCTTTTTATTCAGGTTTAGGTTTTGTTTTTAGCATCTTTCTCCCTTTTCAACCCCCCCTTTTTTCCATTTTATTTTTTAGCAGTAGGGAATCCAGGGCCTAAAAGATACATCAAAGGGAGCTAGCCCTTATCTAGAGACTCTCCCCTCTAGCTTCACCAGTCCCATAGGTGAGAGGGGAGTTTCCATTGTTGCGTGTGGAAGGCGGGAGTTCGACCTCCTACTCATGGTGCAATCCACTATGTCAACACATAACAACAACCAAATATCAAAACAATCTGAGCAAACTAGGCAGACAGTGAAAATATCAAAACAATCAACAGATTTGGCTTAGGACAATAGCACCAATATTATACTATAACATTGGTGCCAATGCTGTCCATTTTTAGCACTCCTATCCAAACAAAAAAAAACTAGACTTTCTAGAAGCAGGAAAAAAGTAGGTTCATCTATAGTTTTGCACAATCATACCAGTTCAAAATTAATATTTTTTAGTAAATTTTTGCTCTGAGAATCTAGATATATGGGGCATCATGCATGACATGATGGATCTCACTTATAATTTTAGATATGATAGTTGATATAACTTCCATATTAGAATCTATGTTTTAGACACTAGTGATTAGGGACAATGTGCATGGCACATTTTTTTTCTTTTCTTTCTGAGTTTAGCATTACCCAGACATTCTTAGTAATTGAGTGCCTTATTTCATTTGTAGGTGGTTGGCATCATTTTGGAATGGATTTCATACAAGCCTAACCTCCATATTTTGGAGTGGCTTTCATATAAGCCTTGTGCACCAGTTTCAAAGTGGCTTTCTTACAAGCCTAATCTCCATCTTTCAGAGTGGACAAGAGTGGCATAGTTTCTAGCATACATTTAGATATCCACACCAACATTGTCAGATCATATTACGTTCAATGGCTTTAGGATCTGTCTCATATAACATACATTTCATACTGGTATCAATTCATAGTTTCACTTCACAGAGTAATGATGGAGCTAAAGGACTAACTAGCCTTTGTATTCTTGAGCTACCTATTCAGAGGGATTGGACACATAGTCCAAACATTGATCAACACATGTAAGATCACCTAACTTCACTTAGTGGGAACCGATGAAGCCAAAGGGATAGCCTTTGTATTCTTAAGTCACTTCTAATTTATTGAGCACTTAACTCCATTAATGATATTATTCTTGGTTATGCACACATTCAGCATCACTCAACATCACTCAGCATCACAACAGGTTTTGTATTGGTTTGCATACTCGGTGAGGTGTATTCATTCCTTTCTCTTCCTCTCTATTTTACCCAAATTTTTATGTTCTTATTTTAGATATAGCATATCTAGTAAGAACTGATCTAATTTCTATTTCTTCCTACAGATTCACACTTCATAGTGTTCTCTCTCTATGCATACCTAGCATCACAACAACTTCATGAACTTCACCCTTGTAGGTAAGTTCAGGTATGATTTCTATTTTTACTTTATCCTAGTATTTCACTTTGCTATATCATTAGAATAAAGGGAAGACAAATGTAGTCATAGAAAATGTGAAAATTGGTAACTTGAGTGTGGTTAATGACACCTAACCCTTAGGTCCCTCTTGCTTTCTCTCCTAACCCTCTTAGGCTTATTTTCACTAATTCTCAGTCATCTGTATCCTTCTAAACTTGGTCCCATCTCACCCAGACTACTCTTTCTAAGACAAATCAATCTCCCTAGGTCCCATTTGCCCAGGATAGTAGCACCACACTTGGACTATAGCTCTGGTACCACTCTTATCCACTTTTGTGCTCTTATCCAAGTCTATTTTTGGCCTCAATGATCATTTCCTTCTAGTTCTCCATCCTTATCCTTGTTGTCCCAATGTGATCATATTCAACCCATGACCAATAGATACTTATAAAATCCCATTCAAAGATCATTTAGAAAAGGTTGGTAATTATCACTAAGCAAACAAGAATACAAACAAGACTACTCAAGCAATCTTACCTATTCTCTACATACAACCTACTAATACACTTACAAGATTATTAAAATCCTTACACCAGTCCCTAGCCATCTCAAAAACATCCAATTTAGAATTTTGCATCTTCATACACACTATTTCACTAAGCACATCAAGTGGGAGAACTACATATGGCTTGATCCCTCTTTGGAGTATTGGTATGTAGGCATCGTGCCCACATAAGAGGTGTGGATCCACGTCCAGTGAATATTTCACACACTAACCCACCCTTTTTCTTGAAATTTCTCAAAACACAATGGAGTATAGGGTTTGAAGAGAAAATATACTCTACATAGATCTCTATAGACTTTTAGCTTCCAAAACTTCATAGACAAGGTCACACAGACATAGCGAACAAAAACTAGAAATCTCAGATCCTCAGGATGATAGCAGTAGAGGTGGATTATAGTACTGGTGCCACTCTTGTCAAGTTTTGATGCTCATATATACTTATAAAATAAAGGTTAGATCTCATTTTTTGATAGTGTTCTAGTCTTACATAGTAAATTTCAACCCCTGTCTTAGTTGGATCAGTCAGTTTCTAGCTAAGTCTTCTTTTCCATCTTTTATTACTATTTTTGGAAAGGAAAAAATTACAATATAATTTACAAAAATCAATAGCTTAATTATTTCATATTTATTTATTGATTTTACTACTTAACCTCTTTAATTAAATTAAGAATAATACACCAATATTCCCAAAATTGTTAAATCACTTACAAGATTCATTGGGTAATATGTTCATGTTTACTTGTACATAGCTTCTCTTACCTTGCTCCTGGTATATAGTTTTAGTTTCATGATTGATTGTACATAGATTATATACCTAGAAAACATAAAAATAATATGTTTAGAATACAAAAACATCAAATATTACTTAGAAATAAAAAAATTAGATTGTTTACATATCCATGTTTACATTCTTTATACTTGTCAGGTACTACATATGCTAACTATCTTAGTATAGTCAAGTTTTATAGTATATATATGCTTCAATTATCCTCTTCAAGTGTTCATAGATCCTTACATAACTTAGGTCCATCACATAGATCCAAAGTTGCTACTATATACCTACTAGGGGTGCATACATAGATTCATCATTGAACATTCACCCATTAGGGGCATCATACTACTCAATTTTCAATTTTTCAGGTTACATCTTTCTATACTCTATATCACAAATTTAGCATTGTTTATATCTTGATATTGGTCATCCTATACTACTCAATTATTTTTTGACTACTACTACTATAGACTCAACTTATGTACATCTTTGCTCATATACAAATTTGTACATGTTCATGCATACTTTCATTTCTAGCTTTCCTAGTTTAGACTTGATTATGTCTCTTTGCTTCTACATCTATTCAAGGGAATTTGAATATGTCACTATTCTATAGATCTACAATAATTACTTTCATTATGTGTATGCTTTGGACATGTTCCCATATCCTTATGGGTGCCTTCTTGATTATGCATGTGGACATTTGAACATGTCCTTCCATATGGCTTTAAGACAACTTACTTGTTGACATTTAAACATGTCCTTGTATGTATTGCTTTCTCAAATTTAGTGACATGTGCCCATGTCCCTTATACTATGGCCCTTTAGCCTAATTTGTGTGCCCCATGTATGTTTTATGTATGCTTTCATGTATGCATCATGGCCATGGCACTTGTCTCTTGTTTTTTGCTTGCACACCCAACTTAGATGCCATGAGGGATCTCACGCATCTCCCCTTCCTCCTTGGGTGCCTTGATGGACATATATAGTCATATAAAATATCAAAATTGGTAATTTGAGTGTGGCTTGTGACACCCTATCTATAGGTCCTTCTTGCATACTCTTAAGACTCTTCTAAACACCTTTTTGATCATTACTAGTCATTCATAACATTCCAAACAATCATTCTAGCTCATCCAAACCTTGTTTCCTAGGCCAATCCTGATCCCCTAGGTATCGAGCATGTAGGTTATGAGCACCATACTTGGAATATAGCGCCAAACCCTAGAGTGTCCTATTTTTGGTACTCCTAT
Organism: Torreya grandis; assembly: GCA_037957365.1. Classification (NCBI taxonomy): domain Eukaryota; kingdom Viridiplantae; phylum Streptophyta; class Pinopsida; order Cupressales; family Taxaceae; genus Torreya; species Torreya grandis. The sequence continues at coordinate 1,331,023 of JARHVA010001265.1, forward strand.
TCCTTTACAATTTGAGCCCAACTAGTCATTTTATTTTGATTCCTATTCTTTATCATGTCAGCCTAACATGAATACATCTAACCCATAACCAATAGTTCCCTATAAAAGGTTATCCAAAGTTCATTTATAAGGGAGGTGGCAAATCTTACAAAGTAAAAATACAAACAAACTATTAAGGTAAAATTTCCTATCCTCTGAATATAGTCACCCAACATAGCTACAAACATATTCAAACCTTCATACCAGCCCCTAACCACCTCAAGCACTCTTAATTTGGTATTTTTGCATCCGTATCACACTATTACACAAAGAACTTTAGGTGGGAGAACTACATATGGCTTGATCCCTCTTCAGAGTATTGATATGTAGGTAGTGTGCTCACACAAGGGGTGTGGATCATACATTTAATGCATCTTATACACACTAATCTCCCTTTTTCATGTATTCAAATCTTGTCTATCGAGCATGATGGAGGGTTGGAGTTTGAATATTAAATCATCTTTATAACAAGCTTTGTCGACATTCAACACTCAATATTTCATAGGTAGGTTCACATAAGAACAATAAAAAGAACTCAAAAAGCTCAGGTCTCTATGACTAGTTTGGATAACAATAGCAGGAGTGGATAATAGTGTCAGACCTCAAAGTGTCATGTTTTTGGCACTTCTCTTCTTTCACCAAACAAAAGATAGATTCTAATTTATGACACTATCCTAGTCTTTCACAGTCAGTTTTAGACCCTATCTTAGCCGTTTCAACCTATTTCTAGCTAAGTCATTATTTCTCCTTATTTATTGCTATTTTTAGAAAGGTAGAAAAGATAGATAAATTATATAAATTAAGATTGTAATTATTTAAATATTATTTACTAATATATTAATCTAGACCCTTAACTAAAATAGGAATAAAACTCCATTATTCTCAAAAAAATTAAAATCACTTGGTGAACTTGACTTACTTCATTTGCACACAAAAACCCTAGAAATCCTAGGAAAAATTCCTTGCTGATTTTTCTAGGATTTTTCTTATTTTTTTCCTACACATAAATCAGAATTTCACATTTAATTTTGAAAATTTACCATATTAATTTTAAAAATTATTTCTTTTAAACCCTAATTGAATTTACTAGGTCCCTTTGCTTCTTGAGGTATCACCTTACACATAAATCATAATTTCACATTTAATTTTTAAAATTTACCATAGTAATTTTAAAAATTATTTCTTTCAAACCCTAGCTAAATTTACTAGGTCCCTTTGCTTCTTGAGGTGTCACCTTACATGTTTTTGAGATTTGTATCTTTTTTATACATATTTTAGTTTGCTATTTTTAGGACTTTACATTTCCTTTATTCAGTACTTTCCTTTGATCACATTTTGCTTATTACAACTTATTGCAAAGAATTCAATCCATCTTTGATTTGTTTTCCTACTTTAACAATGGCCCAATATACCAATTTTGATGAAACTGATAAAATAGAACTTCAAGACCTTTTAATTAAACATCTAGATATATATTATATATATATATATATATGCTTAAAATAATAAAATAAGAACAATAAAAAGAAAATAATGGTCAACCCTCTCAAACCATAGAATAACCAGTTGAAAATAATACTATAGGAGCAACTATGTCTCAACAACCCCTTATAGTGGCCCAACCTTCTTATGAGGCACCACTAGCTACGACTAGTACATCTTTATCTCCTGATGTGGATACCCTTGTGCAAGAGATAAATTTTCTTCAATCCAAGGACATAAATGTAGAGCAAGGTGCCTTTAGACCAATACAGGCTTTGGATTATTTTTCTCTACTTCATACACCATTGGCATGACATATTGCTTCTACACCCTTTCCACCAGATTTTGTTCAACCTAAGCTCACTCTATATGATGGCAAGGGAGATATAGAGACACACTTGAGAGCTTTTCACAAAGCATGCTTGGACTATGTGCCAAATGACTGGTTATTAACCAAGATATTTCCATGAAGTTTAAAGGATTATATTCTACAATGGTTCTATAATCTATCAAATCAATCAGTCAACATATTCAATCCTTTAACTCACATGTTCTTATCTCTTTTTAGCATTAACATAGGTGACAAGGTTTCTTATGCCCAAGTTTTACAACAAAAACAAAGGTCTAATGAGCATCTCATAGATTATGTTCTTTAATATAAGACTATCTTTACTAAAATGATTATCCCCATGTTCGTTCAAGAATTATAGGATCTCTTCAAATAAAGTCTTCTGCTAGCTTTACATGAATCAATACTTTTCAAAATATTTTCTTCCTTCACTAAGTTATGTCATACACTAAAGAAAAGGGAAGTCAAATTAATTTCAATGGGCAAACCTAAGTACACAAGCATATCAAAAACAACAAATAAGAGTAATAGTAAAGTCTCATATAAATTAAAGGTTAATGATAACAAAATTAAAAATCAACCTACAATTAATGTGTCTTTAGATTCCCCTCAGTGAGTGGTTTTATCAGCACCTCCTTGATGAGCTTTTGCCAATCTACCAATATCTCTAGTGAGAGTCTTACAATAGTTATTAGAATGCAATATCATATCTCTCCCTCCTATTCATGAAGTTGATACAACAAAGCCTCTTCCACATGGATATTATCATAATGCATTATGTGATATATGCATTAGTTTGTAACACAAGATACAAGACTTAATAGATGGCAACCTTATTAATCTTGACACTCTAATTGAACCTCCTCAGGAAAAGTAAACACAAGACAAGGATCTAAATTTTTTCTCAGATCCTTTCCCAAGACATTCTAAACAAGAGACAGAGGATACATCAAGTGTTCACTATGCATATCATGCACACCCTCCACTAGTTACATACCAGGCACCTTTAGTTGAGTCACATACTTTGAGAAACATGATTGGTGTGTATAATTATAGAGTTCTAGATAGACTTTTGATCTCCTTTTTAGAGTAGGAGATATTTGAGGATGATTTAGATTACCATGTACTCTTTATCAGAGCCTACATTGATCATCATCCCATTCATAGTGTTCTCATAGACAATGGATCTAGTGTGAACATGTGCACTATGACATTAATGTTGACCATTTTTGGCCCACATACTCAAGCTCTTACATTTTTTTGAATGATTATTTCAAAGAGGCTGAAGGTAATTTTATATTCCAACAATCCATTCAAAGGAATTCGAAAGATAAGCTGAACGGTGCTTTTCAATTCTTTCGAAGGGATTTTTCAAAATTCTGAAGGATAAAAAAGGGGGTCACTTTTAAAGAAGCCAAAGGGCACCTCCCTTTCAGAAAGGGGCATTTTTCATAAAGTTTAAAGACATGAATTCCTTCAGATTAATTGTCTGAAGGAATTGTTCAAAGCAAAAAGTCTAAAAAATTAGCTATTTGAATTTGAAATATTGAGATGTTCTCATAAACATCAAAGATGGGTCTCATCAAGTAGTTGTTTGCATTCAAAAGAGGTCAAATGGAGTCAACGAATCTCAAGGGTGAAATTTTACATGATAGGTGTCAAGAATGCATTCAACTGGTAGGAGATCAATGACTCATAGGCACCCATGTCAGGTAGATCGATGATGCAAATCAAGAATCTGAATCAATTTTTAATGACCAATCAAAATAAAGGACAACCCAAACAACTGGTAGGAGATATTAGGTGCAAATTAATGGAGCGGCTCTCGTCCTTCAACATGGCCATCATCTTTGATAAACAGTCACTCAATTTAGAGGTAGCATGATTCAGTCCATATTCAAAGTTATGGGGATTTTGTCCTAGGATAAGTGAAGGATGGTGTGGAAGTGAAAGATGAAGATCAGGTGATTAGAAAAGGTAGCTCAAGCATTAAAGACATTCCTGGACTTTTCCTTTTTAGTGGATCATAACATCATCATCCTCAACAAGTTCTTGTCTTCTAGTGTGTTTCTCAACCAATGAGAGGGATTGAATACTATTGGAGTTAATGGTGGTTAATTTGTTGAAGAAGGCTTGGTCCTAATTAACCCAAATGTGGGTGAGAATTCATAATGGGTGGTTGGATCTCATTTATTGAATTTTGTTCGCTTGACTCTTCTCCTTTTCTTCTTCACTTTTTTCATATATCTCCATTGGCTCCCCCATAAAAAAGATATCCTCATTTTGACAAAGAAAAACCCTGTCAAAATTTGTAAGATAAATTTTTTGAAGTAATAAAGATCAATTTTTACCTATTTTCTGCCTAAAAATTGTGTTTAGCAAGCTTGTGCATGATGGCCTTGTGAGGAAGTGTTATTTCATGTCCATTATCCTTTTTTATTGCTTATTTTTAGGTGTTTTCAAGTTAGTTTTAGGTCTGAACTTGAGCTCTTTCCACCATTAATGGATGCTTGGTGTGGATTTTAAAATTCCTCTTTGCTTCATGTATGTTTTAGTGATCCTAGTTTATGAAACACTTATGCAAATTAACTAGTTGTGAGGTTGTGTGAGCAAGAGTTATCTTATGATGAATTAGTGTTTATTTCATGCTTATGTGGATCACTCTCTATTTGGTACATCACCTCCCTTAGCTCAGATTTCCTTTTTATGTTATTGTCCTATCCCTTTTCCTTAGTCAACAGTATATTTTAGAGTGGGAAATAAGAACTGAAGTGAAGCATCTAAGGAACTAGCCTCATAAAAATCCTAGAGGTTCAACCTCACTATAGGATACCCATAGCCTGAGGTTGTCCCAATGCTTGTAGCTAAGAGTCAAAGAGCTTAAGAAACTCTCCCACAAGGGTGTAATTCTACACTATAATAGTTTATGGCATGCCTGATGGGACCACTTTCAAGGAAGATTGGTCAAGTTTGATGCTGGTTTGATCAATTTGCAGTAGTTGTAGATTTCATTTTTTAGTATCTAGTGACTCTAAAGAACAATTAGCAATCTGGTAGTAGAATAATAACTATCTTTCATGCCAAAGGTGACTATAAGATCAATTTATAGAGGTATTCCTTTTGAATTTTTTTAATTATATTTAAACTCAACAAGAAGGTTAAGGTTCACCCATACTCATCCATATGTAGGAAACTATTTTCCTAAACCAGTTGTAAGGTATACCTACACAAGAAGATCCTTGTTAACCTCTCTTGCTATCATGATTCCCCAAAGAGATTTTGTAGGTTTCAATGGCCAAAGTCCTTTAGATTTACCACAATATGATCCTATGCCTGTAAAAACTCTCAAAATCATCCCATATTTAATAGGAGACCAAGTTGTAACTCCTACTAAACACATCATAGACAACCAATTTTTGCAATATCCATAATGTCACAGTAGAAAATGTAGCTATCAAACTATTGGCTATATCAAGAGAGCTCCTCATGAAGTTATGCAAGACTTCAACAAAAGATTCCAAAAAGCTTGTGACATAATTATAGCCACTATTAGACCATCCCCTAACTTTTCATTCTTATCCTATTTGAAGGCTCTAAATAGCGACATAACAATAATGATCTAATCCATGGGAAGAGATATATTACTAGATGCTTACGAGGTGGCTATCAAAGCTAAAAACTATCTAGTTACGGCCAATAAGCTTACTCTTAGGCCCCCAATGCCTCTTTTCCTTGAGATTAGACCACCTCCTATAGGTATTCCCCCACTTGATGTTATTATTCCAACTCCAACAATTGCTGTTATACCTTCACCTAAGCAAGAAAAGGCCTCCACTAGCAGATCGAGTGATTCCCAAGAGCAAAAAAACTACCTAAAACTTAAAAGCATGCTCTAATCCTTGATAAATGATGTAGTAAATGTAAAAAGGCAAGCTCAATTTAATAAACCTCATCAAGCAAATAGGCCACCCTATAAAGGAAATTTCCAAGGACAAGGTCAATGACAGGGGCAACCTAACTATGCTAGACAAAACAACTATAATCCAAATGCTTCTAGCTCTTCCAATTCCTTGGTTCCTATTTAAAACAATATGGCTCAAGAGGTTGAAGGGACAATCCCTTAGAATCAGTCTTTTGGGGAATCAATTATCCCAACTAATGGTTCTAACCATGCAATCAATGACTAATGGCAGTAAGCTATATTGCTTATGGATATAATCAAGCTCTTAGGGATCAAAACATGGAGATCCCCATGATGACAAAGCCAGAGTAGTCTCCATAAGAATAAGGATCAAATCACGTATCAAACTAGCTAGATGCTACAATGGTCATCAATGAGTAAGAAGAGTGCTATGCATCTAATCAGCAGGCCAGCTCCAGTCAAGTTCACGTCTTAGTGGAAATAAATAAAATATTCAAAATAAGGAATATGGGTGACAACCAGGGAGCATTCAAGGATCTTCCTATCACCACTCCTTCATTATCTAAGCCTAACAAGCCTGCTATCACTCCAAAGGTCTCAACACCTCCACAAAGCTCACAGATTCAATAAACAATAGTAGTGGCCCCGAAATCTCAAGTGAAGGTTGGTGGTCCACCAATCAACATTGTTAAACAAATGAAAAATTTTAATGTGAGTGTGCTGGTGTGGGACATGATTTTCATGCTCAGTCAAGTGGACATCCTTCAAGAAGGTTTATCCAAGATAGGTGTTACAATAACTACAGGGAAATAACCAAACAAAGAAACCAAGGTCCTCACCAATGCAACCCAAGGTATTTTGGGAGAAGGATCAAGTAAGGTGGTTAAACCTCATCCATTCTACATTTCATTAATCATTAGTGATTCTTTGGTACATAATTGCTTGGTAGATAGTGGAGCTAGCACTTTAGTAATGCCAAAGTCTATAGCTGATCAACTGAACCTCAAATATGAGCCACATACTAAGGGAGTTATATATCTTGATTATTATTCCATAAAGCCATCTGGTATCATCAAGGATTTGAATATGACCTTACATGCTTTTCCTAGTGTTTCAATGGCTCAAGATGTGTTGATCCTTGATGTAACTCCTCACTTTATGTTATGCCTATCTAGAGAATTCACATCAAAAATTATGGGCTATCTAGCAACATATTGGTCTTACATGGCATTCAGAATAAGGTATGGGACTAAGGTAATAATCAAGGCTGAGCCCATGGCATAATTTCACATTGAGCCTCATTAGCTAGATAACATAAACATCAATTGTACTATCCTTAATGAGGATGAATTTATAATTGGTCAACAACTAAATACTTATCTTGAGGAGATTCTAGACTTGTTCTTGGATGAAATATGAGGGGATAATCAATTTCTCAACCCTTTGGAAGGTGTTGAAGAAAGAGACATGGGTGTCTATTTTCTACATGAAGAAAATTAACTCATGCCTTCCCTCATTGGACCTAAAGAAGACTTCAATGGTATGTGGAAGTTATTATTTGATGGTTTAAGGAGCAAAAATGGATTAGGTGCAGGGGCAATATTGGTTTCCCCTTTAGGTAATAATAATTTATCTTCCTATAGGTTCCATTTTAGTTGCTCTTCTAATGCAACAAAATATGAAGGCTTGATCCATGGTCTCTAATGGGCCAATAAAAGAGGAATCAAAATGTTGCAAGCATATGGAGACATTGAGCTTATAATGAACCAAGTTAGAGGCTTGAACATTATAAAGAATCCTTTGATGAGGTTTTACAAAAATAAAGTGTGGGAATTAATTGAATATTTTGAAGCCTTCAACATCCAAGCTGTAACAAGGAACCAAAATCAGCATGATGATAGGTTGGGAACTATGGGTGCCCAATTTGATATTCCAAGTAAGCTAAAAGAGGCCAAGGTTTAGCCACATGTCAAGGTGGTGGTGAGGCCATCAGTGCTAGATAATGAAGTCCATTAGCAAGTTTTTGAAAATGACAAACAAATTGCTTGCTTCTTGTAGCAAGAAGCAAAGTTTTCCTTAATGAACCAAGGTAAATTTCGACATTAGTATGAGGATCAAATTGTTCAACTAAGGTATAATAAACTTACTAAAGGATTGGTTACACTTGAGGGTCTTTTCCATGAGGGAGACCATATGAGAAAATAAAAGGTGGTAATGTCAACCAATGAATAAGACTATGAGAGATTCCTCATCTTCAAAGACAAACTTCTCAAGCTCAAGAAGGTAAGCAGTAAGGCTGAGAGGCATGATTTCATAACACTCTACAAAGAATACACAAACATATTTTCTAGGGAATATAGTTACTTGAAAGGTTTTGATCCAAAGTTAGCCCAACATAATATAGAGTTAGAGGCTAATGCTAAGCCTGTGAGGCAAAAACAAAGGCTCGTTAACCCCAAAGTTGAAGAGCTAATGAAGAGAGAGCTAACCAAGTTAATTGAATCCACTATTATCTTTCCCATCAAACACTCATCATAGGTAGCCAATTTGGTACATGTAAGGAAGAAGAGTGGGGAGATTAGGTTTGGTGTTAACTTCAGAGATTTGAATAGGGTCTCCTTGAAGGACCATTGCTCTCTACCATCTATGGAGTAGATTCTTCAAATAGTTGCAAGTTCAAAATGTTTTTCTCTTTTAGATGGGTACTTGGGATACAACCAAGTGCTTGTAAGGGAAGAAGATCAATACAAGACTGACATCACCACCAAATGGGGAATGTATGCATACTAAAAGATGCCTTTTAGTTTATCAAATACTGAGGCCACTTTTCAAAGAGCAATAGACATGGCTTTCCAAGGGCTACTAAATCAAATGGTGCTAGTATACTTAGATGACATCATAGTTTTCTCCAAGGATGCTAATGAACACATAGACCACCTGAGATTGATCTTTGAGAGATGCAGAGAGTATGATATCTCTTTGAATCCTAAAAAGTGTGTGTTTGATATTCATAAGGGCAAACTCTTGGGACACATTATCTTAAAATAAAGATTAGCTATTGATCCTAATAAAAAGGTTCCATCTTGGCCTTATCCTTACCCAAGCATAAGAAAGGAATCCAATGTTTCCTTGGGAAAATAGACTTTATGAGAGATTTATACCTAGTTTTTCTAACTTGGTCAAGCCCATCACTGCTATGCTGAAGAAGAACCAAGTGTTCACTTGGTCAAATGAAGGTAAATCAAAATTTAAGGCTATCAAGCAATCCATTTCCCAAGCACCCACACTCATGAATCCTAATTTCTCAAGGGATTTCATATTGTATGCTTTTACCAATATTGATAATATATCATCTATGTTGATGCAAAAAAATGGTGAAGGACTTGAGCAACCAATAGAATTTTTTAGTTAGGGGCTTGAGGGGTATGAGGTGAGGTATACTTTTGTATAAAATCAAGTCCTTATAGTAGTAAGAAACCTTAAAAAGTTCAAGCCAATGCTCTCCAATAGTAAAATCTATCTTATGGTATCTCATCCTAGAGTGAGAGACTTCCTTCTTAACAAAGACTTGAATGAAAAGAGAGCTAGTTAGATTACCAAGGTCATGGAGTATGATGTGGAGATCAAGGTCACTAAGTTAGTAGGAGGTAAAGGCTTGTGTGAGCATATGGTTGATGACCTTCATGAATACAAAGAGGTCATCTTGGTAACACAAGATAACCCACAAATAGATGCACCTGCACCTCACACTAGTTGGCTCTAGGATATGACACATTTCTTGATAATAGGTGAGTGCCCTCAAGGTATGAACAGGGCAAAAAGAAGGTATTTTAGACTTCAATCCATACCTTATGCATTGGTTGATGGGGTTTTATTTATAGAGGACCTTAATGGAGTGATCCTAAGGTGCATAGATAATGACCAAGTGACCAAACTTTTGGAACAATTCCATGATAGACCTGTAGGAGGTCATTTTGCACATAAAACCATAGTAGTAAACATAATAAGGGCTGGTTATTACTGGACCAACCTCTTCAAATATGTTTATGAATGGGTAAGAAAGTGTCAAAAATGTGCTTTCTTTATGGGTAAGCAAAGATTAACAACCCTTCCTCTCAACCCAATTTAGGTAGAGCAACCATTCATGCAGTGGGGTTTGGATTTCATAGGAATGATCAACCCTTCATCAAGTACATGACATAAATGGGTGCTTAATGAAACTGAATACTTCACCAGGTAGGTGAAAACCATTGTGTTGAAAGAATCTAATGAAGATGTAGTCCTAAACTTCTATGACAACATTATGACTAGGTTTGGTGTTCCATCCACTATTATCTTTGATAATGCATTGGCATTCCTTGGTCTAAAAACAAGTGAATGGGATCTCAAGATGGGCATTTACCTTAGCACCTCTTCCAATTATTATCCTTAAGGAAATGGACTAGCTGAGTCCATAAATAAGGATTTGCTGAGAATCATTAGGAGAACTATGGAAGAGAATCAGAGGGCATGGCACACCAAACTAAAGATATCCTTGTGGGTTGATAGGGTGAATCCTAAAGATACCATTAAAAATTATCCATATGTCTTAGTATATGAAAGAGAGGCCAAGTTACCCATTTCTTTGGAGCTACCTACCTTAGAGTTAGCCCATCAGCTAGAGTTGATGGAAGATGAGGCCATGAGTGTGAGATTGGTAGAACTCAAGGAGCTTGAAGAAACAAGAGAACTTACAATGAAGACACTAGAGTCACATCAAGCTCAAGTCAAGAAAGACTTTGAAAAGAGAGACATAGCAAGGGACTTCAAGGAAGGGGACCTAGTCCTCAAGTGGGATTTAAATAAGGCCAAGCTAGGCAACCATACCAAATTTGATAGCTTATGGAGTGGCCTTTATTTGATCCACATATGCAAATGACATAATGCTTTTCAGCTGGTTGAACTAGATGGAGAGGTATTACCCATTCTATTCAATGAGATTCATCTCAAGCCTTTCTATTAGAATATTTTGTAGCCATTGTATATATTTTACATTCTGTATAGTTTTCTTTGTTTTCTCCTAAGTGCCTTATGCACATATTTTTAGTTGCATGTTTCCCTTCCCTAAGTGCCTTGGGCATAGTGTTTATTTTGTTTTTAATCCTTGTTGCTTTAAGAGGAAGTTTTAGAAAGGGTTAACCTTGTTTCCAATTTCAGACCATCTCAGTTGTAGAGGCTAATGACTCCATGCCCAATGGACTAGGCAAGGCAAGTGGTCTGGGTTCTCAAACATAACATGCATGCTTCCCTATGAGTTTCTAGAAATGTTGGCCATTTTTGGCCCACATACTCAAGCTCTTGCATTTTTCCAAAGGACTATTTAAAAGAGACCAAAGGCATTTTCAAATTCTAATGGTCCATTCAAAGGAATCCAAAAGATAAGTTGAAGGGTGTTTTTCAATTCTTTCAAAGGGCTGTTTCAAAATTACAAAGGATAAAAAAGGGGGTCACTTTCAAAAAATCTAAAGGGCACCTCTCTTTTATAAAGGGACATTTTTCATAAAGTCTAAAGACATGAATTCCTTGAGACAAATTATTTGAAAGAATTGTTTAAAGTAAAAAGTATAAAAAAATAGCCATTTGAATTTGAAATCCTAAGATGTTCCCATAGATGTCAAAGATGGGTCTCATCAAGTAGCCATTTGCATTCAAAAGATGTCAAAGGGAGTTAGAGAATCTCAAGGGAAAAAGTGTACATGATAGGTGTCAAGAATGCATTCAATTGGTAGGAGATCAATAACTTGTAGGCATCTATGTTAAGCAGATCGATGATATAAATCAAGGATCTGAGTTAGTTTTTAATGACCAATCAAAGTAAAATAAATCCCATGTGATTGGTAGGAGCTGGTAGGTGAAAATTAATGGAGAGGCTCTCATCTTTTGACATGGTCATCATCTCTGACAAACAACTACTCAATTCATAGTCAACATGACTTAGTCCATATTCAAATTTATTGGGATATTATCTGTATATATGTAAGACAAGTGAGGGATGGCGTGGAAGTGAAAGATGAAGATCAGGTGATTAGAAAAGGTAGCTTGAGCATTAAAGATGTTCCTAGACTTTTCCTTTTTAGTGGATCATGACATCATCATCCTCAACAAGTTATTGTCTTCTAATGTGTTTCTCAACCAATGAGAGGGATTGAATACTATTAGAGCTAATGGTGGTTAATTTGTTGAAGAAGGATTAGTCCTAATTAATCCAAATGTGGGTGAGAATTCATGGAGGGTGGTTAGATCTCATTTATTGAATTTTGTTTGCTTGCCTCTTCTCCTTTTCTTCTTCCCTTTTTTCATATATCTCCATTGGCTCCCCCATAAAAAAGATATCCTCCTTTTGAAAAGGATAAACCATGTCAAAATTTATATGAAAGACCTTTTGTAGCAATAAAGATCAATTTTTACCTATCTCTTGCCTGAAAATTGTGTTTAACAAGCTTGTGTATGATGGCCTAGTGAGGAAGTGTTATTTCATGTCCATTGTCCTTCTTTCTTGCTTATTTTTAGGTGTTTTCAAGTTAGTTTTAGGTCTGAACTTGAGCTCTTTCAACCATTAATGGATGCTTGGTTTGGATTTTAAAATTCCTCTTTGCTTCATGTATGGTTTAATGAGCCTAGTTTATGAAACGTTTATGCAAATTAACTAGTTGTGAGGTTGTGTGAGCAAGAATTATCTTATTCTGAATTAGTATTTATATCATGCTTATGTGGATCACTCTCTATTTGGTACATTACCTCCCTTATCTTAGATTTCCTTTTTATGTTATCCTCCTATCCCTTTTCCTTAGTCAGCAGTAGATTTTAATGTGGGAAATAAGAGATGAAGTAAAGCATATGAGGAGCTAGCCACATAAAAAGCCTTGAGGTTCAACCTCCCTATAGGATACCCACAACCTGAGATTGTCCCAATGCTTATAGCTAGGAGTGAGAGAGCTTGAGAAACTCTCCCACAAGGGTGTAATTCTATGATACAACAATTACTACAACATTTGAGATATCTAGAGTAGGATATTACCCTGATAGACATAGTTACAAATAGATTCAGTGGGCACATATAGATTTCATTGGGTAAGATTGTACTTCCTATATAGGATGGACCTACACATGTGGCCACACTATTTACTATAGTTCATAGTGCAATGGTTTTTGATATGTTTTTTGGTTGACCATGGATTTAGAAAATTCATGTAGTACCTTTTACAGTTCATAAATGTGTGAAATTCATTCATGTTATAGTTGGTGGAGTTTCATATGAGTTACCACTCTACATTTTAGAGCCATATATTACTCTATAATCACTATTTTCAACTCCTCCACCAGTTACAATTCTTCCTTTAGTTCAGAGTCAAACATAGTCAAGGCCTCCATCACCAGCACAAAGAGTTTATACACTTCCATAGAATCCTCTTTTAGAGCAACGACAATTTTAAAAATTTAGATAATTTTTATCTATAGTATTCATATCTAGTGCAGTATCATTGAGGTCTCATGCCTCTACATATAGAGCACATTTTTAGAGAGCTTATTTTACTACCAGATGGGTCCCTAAGAGCTCTACAGTTGCATCCACTTCTCAGAGTTACAGGGGACCACATAGTTGGTTTACACTAAAAATATTTTAGAGCATCTACAACATACAAAGCTTTAAAATTCATAATCTCATCCCTTCTATCATGCTTCACAATCATGTATGATCCCTCTCCTTGATACAGGACACCATGATAGGGAGTCTCTCATGAGACTCATCGATTAGTATTATTTTTTCTTAGTTTTTTAACATAGTTTCCTTATGATTAATTTTACATAGCTTATTTCAAAAATACCAAAAATAATACAAAAATTTCAAAACACAAAAATATTCAAATAATTCAAAATACCCAAAACATTTCAATTGTATGCATCATCCATGCTTTACATTTCTACTAGCATGCTATAATTACATTTTGTTGTTTTATTATTTATTGATTTATCTACATTACCATGATTCACTTGATCTTTTTTGAGTGTGTACAGTGATACCCAGATCCTTGACTACTTCTACAAATTGAGGGGGCATCCTACCTCTACATTCGAGACATACATCGGTATATCAACCCACCAGGGGCATCTTTTACATGACTACACCATCTAGGTTATGGCATTCCTACACCACACAATCTAGTTATCATGATGATGTACATTAATTATTAGCTTACATAGATTACTCTATCAACATTCACTAGTATATAACACTTGTGTATTTCTTAGCATCTACCTAGTCTTGTACTACATGTTTTGCATTTTTTCACTTCTTGCTTTGATTAGTTAGATGAGATAATATTTACAAGATTTACATGCCTTCTTTTCTTGATTTGAGTAGCTATATGTGATTGCATTTCTTAGTTCATGTTTTGTCTCTTGTATGTGTCTTAGGACATTTGCTAATGTCCTTTGCTTGTAATCTTCTATGTTCTTGTGACCCTCATGCTAAACTTGCTTATTTTTAATTGTATGTGTATGTGGGAATTTGAACATGTTTTGTATGCTTTCTTTCCTAGTTTGAGTGAATATGACCATGTCCCTTGTTTTCTTATCCCCTTGGCCACTTTTGTGTGCTTCTTGCTTCTTGCCTTGCATTATTGTTTGCTTCTCAACTATTTATAATACCATGATCCATGTCATGCATTATCTTGCTTTCTTGAATGTCATGATGGACATCATACTCCATCCCTCCTTGACAAATAATAACTAACATCTAAAATTTCTAGTTTAAATTTAGTATATTGCACATGCTATTACATTATTACATCTATCTAGGCATACCCCTTTTAATTTAACAATATCCAATATAAATTATGCTATATCTTGAAACATCTTTTCGATTATCATTGCTATATCATGTATTTTTTAGCATAACACACTTTTAGGGATATTTATTCTGAGGGTGGTCATTTAGGGTCTTCATTCCTACCCTTAGAAGAGGGGGCAATAAACAAGGGTTTTGTCATAGAGATCATAGCCTTTTACCAGTCAAAAATCAGTTTTTAGAACACTCAAAATAGAAACTAAAACCCAAACCAGGTAGAGTAGACCAGAAAGACAATAATGGATATAAAACAATAATTATAAATAGTAAAGGATAAGAGCACCATACTTGGACTACAACATCAGACAAGAAAGTGTCATGTTTTTAGCACTCATGTCTAAACAATAGAAAACCCATATTTTCTAGAAACAAATAGAAAGGTAAGTTTTGTTACAATTTTTGTCAACTACAATACAATTTAGAATCAGGAGTTTTAGTATAATTTTTCTTAGAAAATCCAAATATAGGGGGCATCATGTGTGACATGATGGCTTTCACTTCCATTTTTAGATTGGGCAGTTGGTATAACTTCTAGATCAGAATCCATGCTATAGATACTAGTGATTAGGGGTAACGTGCATAACACATTTACCTTCTTTTCTTTTTGAGTTCAATACATTACCAAGGTATTCTTAGTAGTTTCTTGCCTTATTTCATTTGCAAGTGGTTGGCATCATTTTGGAGTGTATTTTATATAATCCTAGTTCCCTATTTCAGAGTGGATTTCATACAAGCCTAATCTCTACCTTTCAAAGTGGCCAAGATTAGCCTAGTTCTCAGTACACATTCAATTATCCATGCCACATTTTTAGATTATAGATCATTCATGGGCTTCAAGATCCATCTCATAAAACACACATTCATACCAATACCAATTTATAACTTCACTTAGTGGGCAATGATGGAGCCAAAGGACTAGCTAGCCTTTGTATTCTTGAGCCACCTCCTTAGAGGGATTGGACATACAGTCCAAACATCAATTAACACATGCATGACCACATAACTTCACTTAGTGGGTGACGATGGAGCCAGAGGGCCAACCTTTGTATTCTTGAGCCACCCTTGGGAATTGATTGCTCAACTCCATTCACGATATTATTTTGGTATAGCACATACCCAACATTACTCAACATCACTTAACATCACACATCTTCATGGGCTTCACCCTTGTAGGTAAGTTTAGGTATGCTTCTATTTTTCCTTTACCCTAGTATTTCACTTTGTTACATCACTAGAATAAATGGGGAAAATGTAGTCATATAAAATGTCAAAATTGGTAGTTTGAGTGTGGCTTGTGGTACCCTATCCATAGGTCCTTCTTGATTACTCTTAAGACCCTTATAGACACCTTTTTTCTCATTACTAGTCATTTATAGCCTTCAAAATGGTCATTTCAGCTCAACCAAACTCTATTTCCTAGGCCAATCCTAATCCTCCAAGTCTTGAGCTTGTAGGATAAAAGTGCCATACTTGGACTATAACACTGAACCCTAGGGTGTCTCATTTTTGGTGCTCCTATCCCTTTGCAATTTGAGCCCAAATGATCATTTTCATCTGATTCCTATGCTTCATTATGTTAGCCTAGCACGAATACATCTAATCCATAATCAATAGTTCCCTATAAAATCCTAACCAAATTTCATTTACAAGGGAGGTGAAAAATCTTACAAAGCAAACAAAAATATAAACAAACTATTAAGGAAAAATTTTCTATTCTCCATATACAGTCATCTAACACAATTGCAAACATATTCAAACCCTCATACTAGTCCCTAGACAACTCAAGCACTCTTAATTTAGCATTTTTGCATCCACATCACACTATTACAAAAAGCACTTTAGGTGGGAGAACTACATATGGCTTGATCCCTCTTCGAAGTATTGGTATGTAGGCAACATGCCCACATAAGGGGTGTGGATCACATGTCCAATGCATCTTACAGACATTAACCCTCCCCTTTTCAAGTGATTCAAATCTTGTTTATCAAGTATGATGGAGGGTTAGGGTTTAAATATTAAATCATCTCTATAATAATATTTTTCAACATTCAAAACTCGATATTTCACAAATAGGTTCACATAAGAACAATCAAAAGAACCCAGAAAGCTCAGGTCTCTATGACTAGTTTGGACTACAATGATATGAGTGGATAATAACACCAAATCTTGAAGTGTCTTGTTTTTAGTGCTCCTATCCTTTCATTGAACAAATTCTAGATTCTAATTTGTAACACTATTCTAGTCCTACACAACCAATTTCAGACCATGCCTTAGTTATTTTAGCCTATTTCCAGCTAAGTCATTATTTTTCCTTATTTATTACTATTTTTAGAAATGTAAAAAAGATAGATAAATTATACAAATCAAGACTATAATTATTATAATATTATTTATTAATCTAGACCCTTAATTAAAATATGAATAAAACTCTGTTATTTAAAAAAAAATTAAAATTAACACCATCCCTTGAGGTAGTTACTTAGATTATTCTCAGATTATGTAGTTCATATAAATGTGTACATTGTTATATCTATCTTGATAACCTTGTGAATGTTAAATCTAACATACAACATACATTACCAACCTATTTTTAGATTATCTTGCATCTAGATGTCATGTATACACATTATATTGGTTTATTACATATATATCATATGTTTTTAGCCTAACACACATTATGCAGAAATTTTCTTTTGAAGACATTTATTACATAGGTATAACAATTCCTCTTATATAGTGGTTTATCACAAAGATTATGCCATTCAAGTGTATTATATGTACAATTTTCAGCATAGACATAGAATTGTAGAGCTTAGAATCAAGAAAACATAGTCAAAAATAGTCAAATGGAGATCAGAGTTAGTTCGGTAGAAAATAAAATAGAGGACACTAGCATTGAAACTAGGACACTAACATGGTGCTCTACTGTCTAAGGTACATCACTACTGTCCAATATCCCAAAAATAGGAAAATCTAGATTTGATAGAATAACATAGCAGTTATAGCTTAGATTTATATAGTTTCAATTATAAGTTTATTGAACACACCTATTTACTGAGAGGGGGGGTGAATCAATAGATCTCAAAAACTTGGTTATTTACTCCCTATATTGAGCACTGATGTAGTTCAATTTGAAGGCACCAACCAATTAGATACTTGAATTACAATTCAAGTTAATGAATTAGATTCATAAAAAAATCCAAGTCTCTATACTTTGTTTCAAGTCTAATCTGTAACTGCTCATTTCTCCTTCAACACACTTTTGTGTGTCCTTCACTCTTACTACACCCTTTCTCTATGTCTAAATTTATCTATTTAACACTCTGATATTCTCTAATTCGACCATCACTTCTTCATACTTAGATGAGTCTCATATTTTTACACTTACAACTTGACTCCTCTCATTACTAAAATGAAGTAACTATTTGTCTTTCCTTCTCTTTGTCTCTTTGGAATTTTTCATCATACAAAAATTAGATGAGTCTCTTTAATTTATACATTTTTCATTCATTTCTTGTCTCTTCTCATTCCAAGAAAAATGATTATATAACTTCTATTCTCTGAGCCACTTCAAATTCTACCCTTGTCACTACATGTGAAGGTTTTTTTTGAATAACTATGAAATAAAAAGATTAATCATAGATTCATTCCAATTGTGCGAATGTTGTATATAAAAATTGACTGTTAATTTTATTCAATTGTCACACCAGATTCTTGTAACTAACTCACTTCAATGGTTCTTCATTTATTTTTTGTTCCAACATTGAAATTTTTTCATCAATTTTTCCATCTGAGCTTCACATGCCATTAGATCTCTTGAATATGCATGATCTTTATATTGGCTTGGTCATTAAACTTTGACATGTTGACTTCATCTCATTTTCTTTGGCATTCATGTATTGCTTTAGCTCCTTTCGATTGTCTTAGACATGCTCGATCTTTATCTTTGCTTATATGCCTTTGGGAGTTTGTCATGGAAGCCTTTTAGATTTTTAAAATGGCCTGTCTTTCATAATTATCCTTTGACACTTATGAAAGTGTCTTATGTCTTTCAACAAATTTTTATGTGTCCTTTCTCTTCATTCAAACTACCCTTCAGGATCTTGAAGACTATCATTTAGAACTTTTCAAGTGTCCTCTCCTTTGGAAGTGTCCATCAGAAGCTTTGCAAGTGTCTTTTATCCTTCAGACGTGTCCATCAAAAAATTTACAAATGTCTTTTCTTCATTCAATTTATCCTTCAGACAAATTGTTGTGAGCTTTTTGTCTAAGTGATTCTTCATGATAATTTTTGTGGGATTTTTGTCTAAGTGCCTTTCAAGACAATTTCTATGGGATTTTTATCTAAGTGCCCTTCGAGACAATTTCCCTGACAAAATGTCTAAGTGTCTTTTGGGTCTTTTGAATTGGCCTTCATTTATTTGTTCATATCTTTTAGAACTTCTGTGTAGGACACATACCCTTCAAAACTTTTGTAATGGTCCACATACCCTTCACCACTTTGCAAATATTTGGAAAATTTTCAAGTGTCCACATACCCTTCAGAAATTTTGTTTTGGATCACTTGCCCTTTGGCACTTTGAAAATGTACCCTTCATAACTTTTTGATCGGATCACTTACCCTTCAAAATTTTTCAAATGTACCTTTCATAACTTTTGCATGGGACTCATTTCCTTCATAAATTTCCTTTGAGATAATTTTTTTGAAAGAATTCCAAAGATTCGAAGTAATTGATGCAGGCTTTTTGTCTAAAAGGTCTTCAACACTTTTTTTGAAAGAATTGCATTTAACATTTTATCGAAATAATTTATTTATTTGCTGTAGGCTTTTTTTCTGAGAGAATTATCTTTACCAATATTTTTGAAAGAATTGTCTTTACCAATATTTATGAAAGAATTCCCCTGATAAATACAAGGGTGTAAAAATGACTAATTATGGAAACTTAGTAGGCTTTTAGTTGAGGAAAAACCTTATGCATTTGTAACATTTTCTCTATTCATCCTTATAACATAGAACTTAGACCATAAAGAATAGACACAAACTTGATTATTATAAGGTGATCATTTCCTTTAGATGTTGCCATACATGCAAATATTGATAATTTCATCCTATGCTCTTATCCAAATATTATGAAGATAACCATTTGAGTAAAGGAATTCAAAGTACACACACAAGTATATTCAACTCAACACCTTTGTCATTAATGCATGATAACACATGCTACCTTTGATATCAATGATAATTCTTTAGACATCAATGACTATGTCCAACAAAGTTATCAAGTTTGATCAATTTATGCTTAGTTTTAACCATAATCATACCAAGTTTTCTCAAATTATGAGCATAATTCATGGCATGATCACTCTCATATTAGTTTAAATACACCCAAACATATATTGCTACAACTTAGTCTAGAATCCATATGCATAAATATCAAAATTAGGGGCATCTACGCAACACATTATTTCTACATGACCAGTTTTACACTAGTTCATCTCAGATAGAAAGGAAAACTCCATGTCATTCTCTACATTATATACTTATGACACCATTTTCACCAAGTTTCACACTTGATTAATACCTTATTCCATCTATAGCAATTGACATTTCCATGTAGTCCTTGAGTTACATTCCCAAGTGCCTAAGAGGCCCCTTGGGCATTTTTCATTTCAAAGTTTTTAAATGGCCATAGATCCATCATATATAGTTTTAGTCATAGATGCATCTACTACACATGGGTAGGTAATGATGGAGTCATAGTCTATTTGATTTCTTGAGCCACCTACATTAGAGAGTTGGACAAGCCATTAGTCTAATCCAAATTATTCATAGTGTATGATCCACTAAACAGGGGTGGGAAATGATAGAGTTAAAACTAGATTGAGTTCTTGAACCACCCATATATGGGGATTAAGCAAGCCATTAGCTCAATCTAATTTATTCATCAATTTGATCACTAGTTATACCACACAACATATCACTGAGTTTTTGAATTGGTTTACGTACTTATTGAGGTGTATTCATTCCTTTCCTCCCTCTTTTATCTCTTTACTCACTTTTATCTTTGACTTTGATATTCCTTAAGTAAGGACTAATTCATCCATGTTTCATTTGTAGGATATGTAATGGAACATGATTCATATACTCAAACCTAGATTCAAGGTCTTTACCTCACAGGTAAGCCTAGGTACACTTCTTTTTCCTTTATCCTAGTCATTTTACTTTTCTATATTTATAGAATAAGGTGGGGGAAAATGTAGTCATATAAAATGTCAGTTGAGTGCAATGAGTGTCAATTGAGACAACCCATTCCTAGCTTAGACCTAGACCTATATTAGGGCCTCTTTCAATACTTATCTAGCTTTTATGTGGCCCTTACATATCCTTAGACATCTCAAAATCTATCCCAAACCCTCCCCTAGGAATCTAGGTCCCTAGTGCCTCAGGTTATGTCACCTAGACACTAACACCTTAAGTTAGTGTCCCACTTTTAATGCTAGCGTCCTTTGCCAAATTTCAACCCTAACAAATATCATTTTAATTCCTACAACACCTAAGGTTAGCCTAGACCTATTTTAAACTCCACACAAACACTAGATCAATATAAATACATGAATTTTATCCCTTTATCCACTAGATGCCAATCAGATGCAAAATACATAAACAAGCTTAGAATAAGTTATGCACAATCAAGGTATTTGATCCCTATTTTGCCCTACTTTTGCATATATTCATTTACACCTATCTCAAGCCTAGAATACATAGATTTCTACTCTCAAGCCTCCTTAAAAGTACTCAAGTTGACACTCATACTAGAATTCACTTGAACTAACACCAAACACTTAGGAAGGAGAACCACATCAGGCTTGATCCATCCTCAGAGTATTGGTATGTAGGAAACTCTCAACACAATAGGGTGTTGAGTATGTCTAACCTACCCAACTAACATCATACTTATTGTGCCACTCAAATACCCTAATAACATGGAGGTCTAGGGTTTGCTCCTAAAATTAGTAAAAAATAATGCATAAATAGTGAATCAAAGCTCATTCACATAGGTATAGGTAGATTAGACTGAACCAAAGGTACACCAATAAGATCAGATAATTTCTATACAAAGGACACTAGCACAAAAAGTGGGACACTAACACAACATGCTATTGTTCAAGGTACAATGCTACTATTCAAGAGGGTTTATAACACCTAAACCCTATTTATGACACTTAGACTAAGTTCCACACCAAATTTTAACCTTTAGGTCATCTGTCTTAGTCAGTTTCTAACTAAATACTTATTTATGTCATTCATTATTATTTTTAGAAATATCATATTGGGTTAATTCTTTCATAAATTAGTAGTAGTACTTATTGCATATTTATACGCTGATTTACTATAATTAGACCCTTTAACAATCTAGGGTTTACATTCCATAATCCTTTAAAAGTTAAATCACAATGACATAAATAAATTGTGACATATATAAATTTTATAATAGGAAAACATAGTTATGGGGGCCATAGTCAATGGAGCATATAAAAATGATCAAAAATAAATACAAGACAAGACACTCAAGAAAGTGTGTAAATGGAAATCATGGAACATTAACAACCAACATAAACATGTCATACTAGCTCTTAAATACATGTGTTATCAAAAAAATGTTAAGTAGATAACATATCAAGTACACTATGAGAGATATGAGCTTGGATAAAGGCATGTATATGTATATGAGCTCAAACATGCTAATGGGAAATGATAATAGAATGATATAACTTGAGTGTATTAGGATCAAATAAGCAGATGCCCCCAATTTCCAAGTGACATGAGAAGAGGGAAAGCCCAACATTTGAAAGTGCATGGATTATGTGCCTATGTTTGCCTATATCACACTCAAAATATGTGTGAAACACATGTGTATATAGAAATATATGATATAGTATCCACCAACATGGAACTAACAATGTAGATACCAAAGAGCTAGTAGAACATGTAAAAGTTGAAAATATTTTTTGATTTTTTATTTATTTTTGGTATTTATAGAATATTTGAAAAGAAAAAACTATCATATAATCTCATCTAGAGGATGCTCATAGGCATCTCCTCATTGTGAACATGATTTAATAAATTGGTGATACTACCAAAGAACATGCATATATGTAATATCTATCATAGTAGGATCTATAATGCTTTGTGTACATATAATAGGTCTCTATGGTCATGAAGAGACAATAGAAGTAGGAGTTTGTAGAACCCGTAATTGAGTGCTTTGTGGTTACTTTTAAGTAATAGTGGTAGGAATATCTTTAAGTGCTTTCGATATCTAAATATGGTGCATAGTAGATAAGGATTTTGTGGAATCCACTATGTGTCTCTGATGTAAGGGTATCTCAAGTTATAGCCACCTAAGAAAGGGGATTATATATTTATTACCCTTTTTCAAAAGAGTAACCTTAGTGGGTTTCATAATTAACTATCTAGGTATAAACTTCTCATGTTCAAGTAGATGTTCATTTGGGATTTTAGAAACTGTAATTACCATGTTGGCATGAATGTATTTAACACACCCATGCACTATAGAAGGTATTGATTATAGTGTATGTATCCAAGTTCATCCCAATAACATATCAAAAATACCTTTGTAAGGGATAATATAAAAGGTAATAACCACAAGTGTTGGGCCCACCTATAGAGGTAAGTTATTCTCACTAAGAACATGTTGTGAGGTCCCATCGAATGCTCTAATTGATTTAGTTGAAGGATGTAAATCATCATGTGTATAATCTAAATACATAAGTAATATCATGGTGTAATTATTCTCGCTTGCACCATTATCAATCATAACATTGTGTATAAGTTGGTGATCAAGGTATGCTCAAATGAATAAGGAATGAAGATTTGAGTATCATCCACAATTTCATCATCATCAAAAGTAATATGTCTCTACACCATAAGATGCGTATGATTCATATAAGTACCAATAACCTCATCTAATGGGTGCCCATAATGTGATGGAGGAGGATGTGTATTGTATGCCATTTGAATTTCTAGTTCCCTCTTAGAATGGTATTGCAAAGGGTTATTATTTATTTTCTAATTCTGGTGATCACCAGGTTGTAAACTGGATTCCTTTGGAGGATTATCAAATGCAATATTTTGGTTATTAATAAGGTCTTTAATCTTATTATTCAAGGTAAAACACCATTTTTTATAATGCCCTGAGCCTTGGTGATAGTCATAATAAGCATTGACATCATATCCTTTGGGTAGAGGTTGATTCATATCAACCTCTATATGATGAGAGAGAGAGATGAGGTGACACTCCATAAGATTCATAAGTAACAAAGTTGGAACTCAAGTAAGGATGTAAATTATCTCCTTGGTACATAGGATAAGACAAGTCAATTAGGTTTTTGTAACACCATATTAACTATAGTAGTTATTTCCTTTTTAGGTTATGTGGGTTTTACCTTACAACTTGGTTTGATATTAAATTTGGTATTTGATGTAGTTTGTGTTTTTGCTACATAGTTAAGTTTATTTAATGAGATAAGCTTCATTTCATGATCACAAATAATATGGCATAAGTCATCAAAAGATTTGAACTTTTTGAAAATAATGGACTCATGTAATGGGGCGAACAAAATTTTATTATATATGTCTTCAAGCTCTTTATATACCATTAGATTGGTCATTTTAACTAAAATTGTTTTATAACTTAAGACATATTCATTTATAGGTTCATTAGTTCCTTGTTTTATTTTTATAATTTGAGCATAGGAAACCTTTTCAGTAATATTGATAGAGAAGTATGCCAAAAATTGATCTGTAAGAGGTTTGAATGCATTTACTAATTAGATTAGTAAATCATATAACCACATTAAAACATAGTATTTGAGGCTCCTTGGAAATAGTTTAGTCAAAATTTTATCATTGGAGGCATAATCAAGGCATGATGCATAAAAATATTGAAGATGATATTCAAGATCACCCTTGCCATCATAAAATGTGAATTTAGGTGCAACAAAACTAGTTGACAAGGGGTGCAAAGATATTTTGGGTGAAAGAGGGTTATGAAACACCTCTTGTAATTTAATAACATAAGGTGATTTCATGGAATTTTGTTCAATATTTGTAACCTTGGATTGCAACAATTTTATAGTTTAGACAAAAGATTGTACCTCTTGGTCATTAAGGCTTAGAACTTGGGAAGTCACTAAAGGAGGTGTACCCATAAGTTGAGTATATGTAGGCATTGAAAATGGTAATTGGGTTGAAGTATTAATGTTTCCCATGTGTGATGTAGTGATAGTATTTTTAGGGAACAAAGGTGTGAACACATATCACATACCCTCATTATAAGTATAAAGAAATGATGTGCCCAAGTGAGGGTTATTGGTATATGGGGATGTCCCATAACTCTAATAGCATGATCAATAGATGGAACTACTTGTCCATATATGTTTTTTGATTTTTATTTGCTAATATGGTTCTTAGGATCTCATTAATAACTTCATAGTTTTATTGTATATGGTGTTAAACCATAGCAAGAGCTTATACCTATTCTTGATCTATTTATTCATTTCCTTATTTTCATTAGATTTATCATTTTCATGATTAGAAACATCTTCTATGATAACCTCTTCAGTATGAGGTTTGGTTTCATGAGTAGTATATTCATTAGGTATAAGATTGGTTACTTCATTAGTTTGAGCCATCTTAGGTGTACAATGAGGAAGCTCTAGATGTTCAATAGAAACACCAATTAAGCTAGGGCTATGCCTAGGTTGCATACAAATGATAGAACACATATGATAAAACACAATATTGAAAAACCTCATAACATTGAATACCCCATGTTAAGTTAGGGTTTGGATAAAGAGATGGGTTCACCAAATGTTTAACCATAAATTGAGATGGATTAATATAGTATAAGTTAAGATTATATAAATGAATAAACATAAGGGTGATAAATATATATATATATATATATATATATATATATATATATATATATATATATATATATATAACAGGCTAATTAATTTGCAAACTTAGATAAACAATGTTCTAAATTTATAATACTAAAATATACCAAAAATAAAAAGTATAACTATTGATTGATATTATAATGAATTGAAAACAAGAATACTTAGTTTACTATGCACTTGTAGATATAGGTTGAAATAGGGTAGAAGTGGACTTGATCTGGATTATGAAATAGTTATTAGATTATATAATTTTACATTTTGTGGCCTTAAACACTTGCATCAAATCTAGGTATTTGTGTCAACACTATTATTTGACTTGGACGTAGGTGTCCGATATGAAATATCAACTAGATCAGAATGATACCATCTAAAACCTTATGGAATTTTTATTGCCTTTACTCTGATCTATTTAGATCTTATGCACATGTTGTCATTATTTGTCAAATGATCAAACCTTAGCTGCCCCACAATGGGAAAAATGGTTTAGTGGGCTCACAATGTCAAGCTATCCCAAGTACCCTTTTTTCAATGGGTGTTGCCTACATAGACAATACTTTGAAGAGGGCCTCAACCATGTGTAGTTCTTCCCTACATGTTGGATTATGTGTGTATCAAGATGCAACATATGATAAACAAGTACATAGAGTGACCTAACTTGTAACTTGGAAAATATGGTTCATGGAGTGCTACTTCAGTACTTCATACCTATATATGGGTTGTCCCTATGACTAATATTGAAATAGGAGAGAATATGAAAATTTGGCTCACTTAAATGCTTGATTAAGTGCCTTTTGTAAGTTACCTTGTGAGTTATTAGGTATGTGCTAGGTGAGGAATGAATGAGGGTTAATTTTATATGTATATCAATCCCTTTTAGAAATATCTAGCATAAACACTTAGGTTGACCGTAGGGATATGTTTCATTTGAGAATTTGATGACTTTAGGGCACATGACACTAGCATTGACGTAGGCATCCTATTAGGACACACATGTCTAGGAAGCTAGAAAATAGGTATAGGTCCAAAACTTGCAAAGGATGATAATAAGCATGCTAATAACATTTTGAGCAATACAAAAGGCCTTTTAATTAAAATAACATATAGTCAGACTAAGAGATAAGCAATAGGCACAAGAGATAGCAGATACAAGCCTTTTGACAATAGGAAAGTCTTAGAACTAAAGGGTACATGAGAAGTAATTACTAGGTATATAGGACTAAGGTGTTATATAATTTAGTTTTAGTGTCTACAACAACCTATAATAACATTCACATCAAATACAAAGATAACTTAAGGGTGGACAACTTAGCTGAATTTTTTGAAGAGGAAAAATTAAATAGAAGAATAAGTTTTCTAATCAAGATTCATAGTATAAGAGTAAGCATCGATAATGGGTTTAAAATTTTATTGGGTTAGTAGGACATCCATTGTATCATGTGATTGTGTTAGCATGAAATAAATATATTACAGCCCTTGATCCCATAGAATACCTAGTCTCATGGATGTTATTAAAATCTTTCTTTCATTCATGCCTTCCAAGTTGTCACTATAAGTTTGGCAAGAGATGCCTTGCCTATATCTATGTTTTATGGGAAAGTGGTTTTATTTCAAAATGAAATACATCAATCCACATGTTTAATTAAGTTAAATGGATCTAAAATAGTAAAATCAAACCTAATTATTTTTTCAATCTTAGAGTAATAAATGACAAAGTGAGGTTCTATATAAATATCTTGATTTGCATGTGATTTGTAAAAAGTTATCACAGTTCGACACTATAATCAAGGTTTTTGTGGTAACATAGTGAGAAATTATAAAATTTGTGGCAACTTAAGCATGCCCCAAAACCATACACTCCATGTTTATATTTACCAAAAATGTGGAAAACACATTCCTGACAAATGGTAGACAAACAAAATCTAATTTTATGACTTCATTTATCAAGTCTTGGATATGAAAACCTCGATCAAGGTTAGACCCATAACCTATAACATGTAT
Organism: Torreya grandis; assembly: GCA_037957365.1. Taxonomy (NCBI): domain Eukaryota; kingdom Viridiplantae; phylum Streptophyta; class Pinopsida; order Cupressales; family Taxaceae; genus Torreya; species Torreya grandis. The sequence continues at coordinate 1,358,689 of JARHVA010001265.1, forward strand.
TGGGAGATGTATAGTCATATTGTGGCTATCTTTACTTTAGAGAATTATATTGGCAAGGCCATTGATGAGAAAATTTTTAGTATCTCTTATATATATTTCATTACCTTTGGTCAACTAGTGGTTAAACATTTAGTTTGTCGTGTGGATAGTGGAATTGAATGGAGTGTTGATACTAGAATTGATTGCCAAATTAATAATATAATGTCAATTAGAATATATTTTAATCATATCCTATACACCACTACACTATTATCCTAGGGCATATCTAAGGATATGTGTGGCTAACTTGTGGCTCACATACCTCTTATATTATCTTGTCCCATTTCTCTATGTTCTTAGTAAGTTTAGCTTATAGAATAACCATGGCTAAGTAGAGTATATATAGGAGGTAGTGGTTATTAGTTGATCATCATATTATGAATTTTTATCTTATTGCATTATTGTGGATGTTACCCCCTTGAAGTGTCTCAGTTATATTTATTAAGCAATTTGCTCTTCTCACAATTATTATTATGGATCTATATATTTTGCTCTTCTTTATGTGATATAATATTATATTATGCAAACATCTAAGTAATTTCATTACAAGTAGTACCAAATCTTTGATTTGGGCAAGTTTATATGATGATTTTTTCTTCAGATATGGTGTTATATGTCTCCTACGAGCTAAAGGATTAAAAAAACATAACTTATGATCTAGGAAGAATTTAATTTTTTCGTCACTACAGTATTATTTGAAGTTTTTTTTCTAAAATAGTAAAAAAAAGTCTAGATTTTTTTAACCTTATGCAAACTAGTAGTTATTTTAATTCTACCAATACGCTTTTTGGGACAAAAAATTGCACCCTTATGCACATTAATAGTCCTTGGATTTGTCTTGGTGAGATGATCACAATGGTCTCATCTATTGATACATTTTTTTCAAAGTTGAAACCATCCTAGAGTTTGTGCATGGCTAGAGCTAACACTCACGGGTGCAAGAAAATGAAAAAAAACTCTTAAAAATCTTCAAAAGGATGACATGGATTTCAATTTTTTTGATCTAGGTATGTTATAGGTGGTTCAATAACTTCAATCAAATTTACATGGCATGGTGCAGAAAGATGATCTCAATGTGGTTAAAGGGGACATTATGAGGATGAAATCAGACTTGAATGGCTTATGGGATCAAATGCAACAAATAACTAAGCAACTATCTAGCTTTACAACTTAATATTTAAATAAACCTCCACCATCCCAATTTGGTTCTCCTCTTTCAAAAAATCACACCACCGATCTAGGTCCAAAGCTGATACTATAAAAAGTGTAATTGTGTAAGTTTGATCATAATGATCCACTCAATTAGATCACTTAAATTGAAAAATCTATTTGATCTATATCAAAATCCATTTTTGAAAAAGGTGGTCATGGCCTCTTTATATCTGTAACCTGAGTAGTTCATTTGGTACCAATGGTTATATGCTCAAAAGAAAAAAGAAGGGTCTCCCAATTTCCTGGTCTATATTTTTTGAGGAGCTATAGCTCCACTATCATAACAATGTCTTAAAAAACTACCTTATCTATCTAACCAAACTATGCCAAATAAGAACTATAAATATTATATTCATCAATTTTAGAATTTCTCCTTATGTGTGGTAGACACCATTGAGGAAAATATGATTGACCTATTTTTGATGGCCTCATAGATAACATCCAATTCGAGGTTTGTATTTTTAGTCCCAATTCAGTATCTAAAGCCATCCTAAGGGAATGCATGGTAGAGAAAAAATAGTTGACCAAATGAAGTCCTTTCACTAATGTCTATGAACACACTTTTTTAGCACTATCACTTCCTTAGCCTACCAGATTGACCCCTCGCCAAATTGAGGAGAAGCATGAAAAAGGTTTGTATTTTAGCTATGATAAAAAATGGAGCAAAGGACATCATTATGATAAAAATAATTTGTTTCACATTGAAGGTGCCAATGAGGATGATGAAGATGATGAGGCCTCAGGTGCAGGTTTGGATGAACTCGAGAATGAATCTAAAGATTCTCAAACTACTATTTCCTATCATGCACTTTTAGATATTAGTAATCCTAAAAATCTTAAGGTGGTGGGTTTCCTTAAGAAACATAAGGTGACTATGTTGATTGACTCTGGGAGTACACACAACTTTATCAATAGTAAGTTGGCTACTTGTTTGAACTATTTCATTGACCCAGGTCTAAAATTTTAGGTCATGATTTCATATGGTGGTACCATCAACTATTTTGTAAAATTCCATAGTATTAATGTAGACACCTAAATTTTAGTAATTTAGTGTTGTAATTAATTTTTATTAAAATATACATACTAAACCATCACTTTCCCCAATTCAAATTCAAATTAACATCATTTCCATATGCTTTCAAATAATTAATTAAGTTTTAATTAACTAATTATAATCATGCACATCATTTTTCCTCTAAAACTAATAAAAATCTAGATTATTGACCTTATCCAGACATCTTCCATGATTATCTCAACCAAATTTTGACTCATACAACCACCTTGCTCAACTTTCTTAACCACCTTATGAATTATCTTAGAGCATTTCAACTAACTTGTGAGTCATCCCTTAAATTTTCAACTACCTTGACCCATTATTGGCGAGTCACTCTACAATATCCCCCTTTTCCTAAACACATGGAATTAGTCATCATTCTCATGGATGAGGACTCAAATCCAACCATTGAATATTATGATAATTTAAAAAATTCATATAATCTTCAACTATTCATTTCATCTCCTGTAAGCCATAAATTGACTTGCAATCCATCACTTTCAATAATCCACCTTCAAGATAATGAAGTGATATCAAATTGATATTAAAAATCAAAGCAAAGCAAAGCCATAAAAGTCATTTCACACTTCAAAATGTTGTCCAATTCACTTTATATGGAAAAGAGTTGAGCACCCACATTCAAGAGAAAAAATTTATTTAATCATAATGGAGATGGAAACAAATACTTCATGGTTGTAAGTACTATTTTGTTTATTATTTCTTCATTTGTTGTTCTATCAGAGGTTGTGTTGATTTTAAAATAGGATCATTTGTGTTTATTTCATTAGCTTATTTTGCATTCTAGATTTTTCACTCATACATTATGGCATGCCTGGTGGGACATTCCCTCATCTTGAAAATAATAGGCATCATATGTGCAATTAGGAGCAAAGTTTAGTTATTTTTATTTGATTTATTTATGTACATGTAGTTAATCATAGTTTTGGAAGTGTGTTTTTATAGTTTCAGGTCTATTATCTGAGTTTTTAAACTTATTATGTGTACACCTGTGCATTAATGAAGTCATCTCAAACATCAATGAAATCATTATACAGAACACAAAATTCATTAACGCAAACAAATAATTTATTTATGCAGATTTTTATAATAATATTGAAATCGTAAGTATCTTCAATGAATTTGTTAGAGTAAACAATGAATTCATAGAATATTGTGGCAAATTTGTTTTGCACTTGTAGTGGTCATCTTCTACAGGGCATCCCTTTTGATTTGAGACTCTATTTGAGGTCTTATTTGTGCTAAATTTAAGGCATTGTAGAGGAGAATACAGCCTTTTAAAAAATTTAAATTTGAAACATTTTTAGAGAATAGTGAAATCATTCTAGAAAATAATGAAATTATAAAAAAAATAATGAAATTATTCTAGAAAATAGTGAAATCGATCTGTGTAATAATGAAATTATCAAAGGAAACAATGAAATCATTATGTAAGTATGCCTTCTATTTTATGATTTCTCTTTTTTGTAGTTTTCATCTACTAATGAATTCATTATTTTCTCTGATAGTGGAATAGTGAAATCATTCTAGAGGTTAACATTTCTATTTTGCCTTCATCTTTTTGTTGTATTTTTTTGGCTAATTCTTCAGGTTGCCTCGCTAATTTATCTTTAAAAAAAATTAACTATTTTTTTTAGGCCGCTAGTCAAAGTTTTAAACAAATGAAGCAAGCTAAAAAAACCAATTTTATTTATTACCAATATTTTTTACTTCTATTTTTAGTTTTTGGACTAACCTTATCATTTCATTTTCAAGCAATCATTTTAGTATTTTTTCATAGTAATTAGATCATATTTTTGTTTTAGTGTAAATAAAATATTTTCATTTCCAAGCACTTTATTTGTGTGTATTATAAGGTTGTGTATTCTCTTCCCTTAGCGTCACATTGGTGATGATACTCAGGAATAAAAAATAACTTTGTAACTTTTTGTTACCCAAGTTATGCTTGTGTGTATACTCTTACCTTGGAATCACATTAGTGATGATATCTGGAAATTAGAGATAAGCATTAAATTATTTATTTTTATTTTTATATGGGCTCTATCGACTATGGATTTCATCACCATGCAGTAGTCCAAACCCCATGTACCAGTGGGGTATACAAATCAAGTGTACCATGATTTAAGAATACCATGATGTTAGGGGATTCCATGTTCTAATACCCAAGGTTTCAATAGTTGCATTGAAGTTAATTTTTTTAAAATACCAACTTACTGAAATGTAATAACTAGGTTGGGGACATTATGACTAGAACCATTTATGTGCATCTGTTAAATCAATTTCTTCCATGGTTTTAGGCCTCACATAATAAAATGTATTTAGATGATTCACCTTATTTAATCTTGTGAAAACCTTAAGCCTAGGTGAGCCATTTTTCTATTCAACTTTGGTGCATCGATTAGAGGTTAGCACTGAGAAGTTACTTTCCATGTACACTTGAAACTGAGCTTAGTGGGATATGGGAATGAAACTTCCTCCATAGTTAACACTCTAAAATATTAGTTTGACACTATTCAATAGGAAAGTAATTAACAAGGAAAGCCTAAAAGTTGTTTAAGTCATCCCCATCGTAGTTTTTTCCCTTTTGTGTATTGCATGTGTGTTTAAAGTAAGAAATCATTTATTTTTATCCCTTGTGAAATACCACGTGATGAAAACATTTTGATTGCAAATAATATTTAAATTCTAAAGTCACATCAAAATGATATATGAAATCTATAAATCAAGAAAGTCTAAAGTCACAAACTCAAAGAAAATGTTGTTAATCATAGTACTTTTTAGTTTTGGTTTTTCATCATCTTTATCTTTGATTCAAGCCATTTTATTTTATCATAACATAAATGGCCTTATTGAAAAATCATATGTTGAGTGAAGAACCTTTTGGTAATTCCCCTTTTCACTTTGGAAATCAAGAAAATTATACTGATATCAAGGACAATATTGAAGATGAGGAATGTAGCCCTATATACAATTGACCCCCTTCTTAAATCATAGAGTATATTCTATCCAACAAGAATGAGGTCTTGATAAAAGCCTTAAGTATATGGGCTAAACTTCTTCCTGATTTTGAAACCCAAACCATTCCACATCAACGTTAACATGTCACTAGTAACCTTGCTACCCAAAATCAACCAAATCTCTCATCCACTAATCACAGCCTTGATTCCAACATCCCCATCACATTAGAAAAGGGAATACAATTCTAGTACCCCTACCATTTAGCATCACTCCACACCCAAATCCACAAAAAATTTAAATCACCCAACCTATTAACAATATTACCTTGCCTAGTGGTCAACTTAAACAAGAAAGTAGAAAATGCGAGTTCACTCCTTTGGGGGAACCTTATGATGTATTTTTTCAAAAGTTGGTCACTGTGAACATGGTCATATTTCCCAACAACAAAAAATTTGATGAAAATGTCTTGAAACTTGAGTGGTAAATAGTTAGTGAATATTGTGACTATCACAAAATTGAAGGTCATTTCATTAACTATTGTATGGGACTAAAACATTATATCCAATATTTTATTGACAAAGGGTACATTAAGGCAAAACCAAGTGTATCCACGTATAAAAATCATAGCTTGGGGGTATGCCAAAATGTATTTCTTGACTATAATCAAGTTACTCCACTTCTAAGTCAAGGTTATAACCTTTCACCATTTTTGACAAAACTCCATGTGATCTAACCATTTTCAGCCAATCCATAGTCAATCAACCCATCTTTGATAACCATGTTCTACCATCCATTTTCGATGAACCTATCTTTTACCAAGAGCCTATATTCGACCAAAAAATTATATTTGACTAAGATCTCATTTTTTTACAAAGATCCCATTTTTCATCAAGATCCCATCTTGGACCAATCTTCTTCCAACCAACATAATTTATCACCCATTAGACAATCACCCAACCCATTATCACACACTAAATCCCCCATCACCCTATAATATACACCCCAAGTGATATAGGTACTTGTAGGTAATAAAATACATGAGTAAATAATTCTAGAACCCATCCATTTCAAATCAAACATTGAACTTCACAACATTGGCTACAAACCATTTGAAAATCAATGTAAAGATGCTAGTGATACTTTTATGGTTTCTAAGGAAACTTCATCCATAATCAAAATGTGAGTCATTCATAGTTATTTTAAGTACCATGTTGCCACCAGTCCTTTCATAAACACCACTAATCCTTCCTCCTATATTGTAACTCAATTTCTTATACCCATTGATCAGGACCAACAATCTTACTTACCATTAGTTTCCTCTCATGATGATCAAATAATCCTAGAATTCCTAGCTGGTCTCTAGTTAAAAGAGCATAAAGAAACATTTGCATATTTTAAGGAACAAGTGTTCCACAATAAAGATGAATCTTAAAATCTAAATTTGAAATCATTATCCTATAGTGAAACCTATTTGAGGCACTATTAGTTGATCAAAATATAAATTTCAATCCTAATCTAAATCAACATGTAGAAACTCAAAAATATAAGGCCCTTAGTGAAAACCTCTTTGAGGCACTATTAGACAATCCAAATCACAATCACAATCAAAATAATAAAGAAGATCCCCTTGGTGAAAACATTTCTAAGGCACCAATGGATGATAAAATTAATCTACCCCTTGCATCAATATAATTTCTTGGTGGATCCACATCATATATTGAAGATACCATTAAACTAAAAAATCTCCCAATCATTCAACTTAAAACTATTCTTAGTTTCACTAAATGTGAGATTATTTGTCCTAATCACCATTCACATCATGAAATTTTCACCCATCCCCATAATCATTCCATCCCTCCAAATACTTCATGCACTCCCCACACATCTTTTATCCAACATACTTTTTTCTTCACCCTATTGGGCAACACCCTTTATCTTAGGGGCTATGATGATATCCTAGTAAATTTGGAAGAAGCCAACTTAGAAATAAAAAAGTTACTAAGGACATCTTTGTAGCACATACATAAAAGATCAATAAGGTTCTATATCATGCATCTCACACACTTCCATAATTGAATGGCAAAAGTAAAACACTCAAAAAAATAAAAAGAGAGAGAGAGAAAAAGAGAAATAATTCATCTAAATGTGAAAAACATTATTATGGTGATTTGGGAATTACCATAATGAAAACCAGTTTCTGATGTCATGCATAAAATAATCAATTGTTATAAGTAACTTACACTTGGGGATAAACCTATTCAATCCTATTCATTTTAAATCATACCTCCATCTTTACCCACCTACACCTATCCTAATCTATCCTTACCCATCCTACACCTATCCTAAACCTTATTTACCCATCTTAAACTTATCAAAACCCATTCTTACCCTTTTAAACCCAAGCCATTTCTAAACCCATCTTTATCCATTTAATTATAAACCTATTCTAAACTATCCTTACCTATCAAAACTCATCCTTATCCATTTCATCCCAAACCCATCACAACCCATCCTTATTAATCTAATCTTTTACATCATAAAACCATCCTTATTCCCAGTTTTGACCTTGATAAGGAGGTGGAAATATCTTGATACATGTTCTTAGAAACATATTGGTGTATTCTTTCAATTTTACTTTGATGATTCGACACTTGATTCTTAAGTCAGGTGGTCCTTGAAGTTATCCTCTTAATTCCCATCTATTCTTATTCACAATGTATCCCTTCCAACCACTATTGCTCCCTTCCTTGGTGATAGAATAGGTTTCTCCCTTATACATAAAATCCAACAAAAAATTCCAAAAAAATATGAAAAAATATAAGAAAAATAATCAAAAAATCTATTGTCCTTAGTTATGTACCCTATTCATCCATTACACAAATTGCTCATTGGATGGTCCACATTGTCAAATATCTCAAATTCCAAAGGGTTCTACTTTAGCTAAGGACATACAAAAAGACATTAGATTTTGAGTTTTTTTTATATAGTCATTTGTTTTCTTGTTTGTACATCTTGTGTATTTACTTGTTTATACAGTTGTTTATTTACTTCATTTTTTTGTTTTACTTACATGGTTTTCATTACTACAAAACATTTGTTTATCTTGTCTTTATTGTTGCTTCTTGTGTTTATATCACTATGTACATTATAAATGGTGTTATTATGATCTTCCATATCATGATGTACTAAGTCTAGCATTTGTGAATGCATGGTGGATCCTTATCATATATTTAAGACACCATTAATGCAAAAAATCTCCCAATCATTTAACGTGCAACTACTTTTACTTTTATGAAATGTGAGATTGTTGGTCCAAATCACCCTTCACATCATGAATCCTTCACCCATACCCATAATCATTCCATCCCTCTAAATATTTCATGCATGACACATACATCATTAGTCCAACATACTTTTTGCTTCACCCTATTTGGAAACACCCTTTATCATAGGGGCTATGATAGTATCCTGGTAAATTTGGAATAAACCAACTTAGAAATCAAATAAATTATTGAATACATCTATATAACACATACCCAAAATATAAACATGGGGTAACATCATTTATCACACAAACTTCCATAATTGAGATGATAAAAACAAAACACTCAAAAAAATAAAAAATAAAGAGAGAAAAAGAGAAATAATCCATAGAAAAGTGAAAACCTTTCTTATGGCACTTTGGAAAATTACCATGATGAAAACTAATTTCTAGTGTCATGCATAAAATTATTAGTTGTCTATAAGTACCTTACACTTGGGGGTAAACCCATTCTATCCTATGCATTCTATATTAACCCTTCATCTTTACCCATCTGACACCTTTCCTAAACTATCCTTACCCACGCTACACCTATCCTAAATCATATTTACCCATCTTAAACCTATAAAAACCCATCCTTATCCATCTAACCCTATGCCTTTTCTAAACCCATCATTATCCATTTAATTCCAAACCTATCCTAAAACTATCCTTACTTATCCAAACTCATTCATATCCATTTCATCCCAAACCCTTCACAACCCATCCTTATTAATCCAATATTTTCCATCATAAAACCATCCTTCTTCCCAATTTTGACCTTGATAAGGAAGTGGAAATGTATTGAGACATGTTATTAAAAACATCTTGGTGTATTATTGCAATTCTACTTTGATGATTCAATGTTTGGTTCTTATGTCATGTGTTCCTTGGAGTTATCTTCTTAATTCCCATCCATTCCTATTCATCCATACTCCATCCACAATATATGCCTTCCATCCACTATCACTCCCTTCCTTGGTGATAGAATAAGTTTCTCCCTTTGTTAGTAGCCCTTGTACATAAACTCCAATAAAAGCATTTGAAAAAAAAATTAGAAAATCCCCAAAAATACAAAAAAATCCAAAAAAAAAATTAAATATCTTGTCCTTAGTTATGTACCCTAGTCACCCATTACCTAAATTACTCATTGAACGATCCAAATTTTCAAAGATCTCAAATTCCAAAGGGTTATAATCTAACCCAGGACATCCAAAAAGACATTTTTTTTTCCTTATTTTTTTATATAGTCATTTGTTTTCTTGTTTGTACATCTTATGTTTTTAATTACTTGTACAGTTGTTTGTTTACTTCATTTTTTGTTTTACTTGCATGATTTTAATTTCTTCAAAATATTTTTTTATCTTGTATTTATTGTTGCTTCTTGTGTATATATCACTATGCACATTACAAATGGTGTTATTATGATCTTCCATATCACGCTGCACTAAGTCTTGCACTTGTGAATTTACTAGTCCTTATAAGCCAACTTAGAAATCAAATAAGTTACTGAAGACATATCTGGAGCACATACCCAAAAGAAAAATATGGGTTAACATCATGCATCTCACACACTTGCATAATTTAGATGCCAAAAACAAAACAATAAAAAAATCAAAAATAAAGAGAGAAAAAAAGAAATAACCCATATAAAAGTAAAAACCATTTTTATGGCACTTTTGGTAAGTATAATGATGAAAATTTATTTCCAATGTCATGTATAAAATAATTAGTTTTCTACATGTAACTTACACTTGGGGGAAAACCCATTCCATTATATGCATTCTAAATCATCCCTTCATCTTTACCCATCTTACACCTTTCCTAAACTATCCTTACCCATCTTACAACTATCCTAAACCATATTTACCCATTTTACACCTATCGAAACCCATCCTTATCTATTTAACCCAAAGCCTTTTCCAAACCCATCATTATTCATTTGATTCCAAACCTATTCTAAACTATCCTTACCTATCTAAACTCATCATTATCCATTTCATCCCAAACCCTTCATAACCCATCCTTATTAATCCAATCTTTTCCATCATAAAACCATCCTTGTTCCCAATTTTGACCTTGATAAGGAAGTGGAAATGTCTTGCGACATGTTATTAAAAACATCTTTGTGTATTATTATAATGCTAATTTGATGACTAAATGCTTGGTTCTTATGTCATATGTTCGTTGGAGTTATTCTCTTAATTCTCATCCATTCCTATTCATCGATAATCCATCCACAATGTATCCCTTCCATCCACTACCACTCTCTTCCCTAGTGCTAGAATAGGTTTGTCCCTTTGATAGTATCCCTTGTACATACAATCTAATGAAAAAAATTATAAAATCCCCAAAAATACAAAAAATCAAAAAAATTCTTGTCCTTAGTTATGTACCCTAGTCATTTATTACACAAATTACTCATTAGATGATCCACAATGTCAAAGATCTTAAATTCCAAAGGGTTCTAATTAACCCAAGACATCTAAAAAGACATTTTATTTTGCTCATTTTTTTATATAATCATTTGTTTTCTTGTTTGTACATCTTGTGTTTTTACTTATTTGTGTAGTTGTTTGTTTACTTCATTTTTTTTGTTTTACTTGCATGATTTTCATTGCTGCAAAATATATTTTTATCTTGTCTTTATTGTTACTTCTTGTGTCTATATCACTATGTGCATTACAAATAATGTTATTATGATCTTCCATATCACGATGCACTAAGTATTGCACTTGTGAATCTACTAGTCCTTACACGTAATGCATAATAATCATCATCATATTTTCATACCATTGGTGCATTTTTTCTCATGAGATATAAAAATAAAGGTTGCTCAACTCTTAATCGATTATTAATGTTTAAAATCATGTTGGAACTCTAAACAAAGCATATACAATGCATTTATAAAAATCATCTCCTTATATGTATATGTATATACATACATACATACATACATACATATATATATATATATATATATATATATATATACATATATATATACACATACATACATACATACATACATACACATATATATGTATATGTATGTGTGTGTGTGTGTATATACACACACACATATATATACATATATATATATATATACATATTATATATACACACAGACACACACACACAAACACACACACACACACACACACACACATATACACATATACATATACATATACATATACATATACATATACATATACATATACATATACATATACATATACATATACATATACATATACATATACATATACATATACATATACATATACATATCCATACACACACACACACACACACACACACACACACACACACACACACACACACATATGTATGTACGTACACACACACACACACACACACACACACACACACACATATATATATAGACACATACACACATCTATATAAACACATCCTCAGATGAAACATCTGTGGGTCATCTCAGACAAGGTCACTGGTGTGTGTGTACATACATACATATATATATATATATATATATATATATATATATATATAGACACACACAAACATATATATAAACACATCCTCAGATGAAACATCTGCGGGTCATCTCTAACAAGGTCACTGTGGTGTACTCCTCAGAGGACCTATAACATGCTGAGAAGACTGACTCACAATGTGCTTTGAGGATGTATTCCATGTTATCTCTCCTACCAAATTTCAAATGGCCACAATGTTAATAATTCCATGCTCATTATCCATAACAAATATACTCATAATCCCATAACCAAGAACATCAATTTATCAGGCCTTATCACTTCTATCTCACTACGATTTTGAGATGAATTCACCACCCACATGAATAAATTCACCTCACTTATTGATAATATCAAAATTTAAATTTATTATCCATTCCCTTTGATGAATTTACCATAATCAATTCCAAATTCACCATTCTGAGAACAACAAATTCATTTTCCTCTCATTTCCTAAGCATTCCAATGCAAAAAACTAATTTTTTGCCCCATACATCCCATAATCATCTCTATATCCCATCAATGAATCAAATCCATGTTATCCAATCATGTGATCAATATATGTAGTTAATTAACTTATTGTTTATGCTTGTATATCAATATCCCCAATCATTTCTTGCTCTTTCCATTCAATATCCCACAACTATCATTTGAGACCAACAACATCACAATATCCATCCTTTCTTCACCAATCAATTCATAAATCAATTAATACATCAATTAATTAGTAAATCAATCAATCTAATCTAAGATCATAGTTTTTTAATAGGATATATCATTCCCATAATCTACTCCTTGCATATATCATTGCTGAGAGGCACCTTAAAGTGTGAAACTTATCTTAGGATATCTCAAAAACTAGTCTAGTCCTTACATATATTGTTTCTTGGGGGAAAATCAATCCATCATCACATTCAATCACAATGTGAAATAATTAGCTTAAATGGGTTAATAACATTTATGAGTCAATCTTATATTACATCATCACTTTCAATCTCTTCCCCCATTAGGATCACTACATTGGTTTGAGGTCTCTTCAGATAATGTAGGTAGTACTCAATTATATTGGGTATCTGGGGTTAGTTCGGCCACCATCATCCATCCAAGTCATTTCATCCATATTTTATATCATCATTTAATCAAAGTACTATACATCTTTATCAATAGTTTCATCTATCAATTTTTTAAATCTTTATCCAACATTGGACAAACTATATTTTTTATTTTATGACCCATAAATTACCATCATTAGGATATATCATTTTCAAATTTGTTCTTGCAAACCCTGATTCCTTGAGCACCTTCCAAGTGTGTAATTAATGAATGTTTGATGACTAGAGAAAAATCATTTTACATGAACTCTCTACAATTTTACAAGCATTTATATTGAAACTATTACTTCCATTATTGACATTAATAAATTCCTCTATCTACTCATCTTCCCTTAAAATCATTTCAAGCATTCATTCACTTTCCCACATGAACACTCGAGGAGGCATCATCATGTTAATTTATAGTTACCTAGGGCAACTTTCTTCTCCATAATCATCAATGCTTGACTTTGTTTTCTATTCTTTAAAATGGTATTGATTCATAATACCATTTCAAATAAGGGAAAATGTAGATGCCTAAATTTTGCCAGTTTAGTGTCATAAATTTGATTAAAATAGATGCATTAACCCATCACCTTCCCCAATTCAAATTCAAATTAATGCCATTTCTCTTTGCTTTCAAATAATTGATTATTTATTAATTATTTAATTATAATCATGCAAATCATTTTCCTTTAAAATTAATTAAAATATAGATTATACACCTCACCCAAACATCCTCCATGTTTGTCTCAACCAAATGTTGACTCATCCAACTACCTTACTCAAATTCCTCAACCACCTTATGAGTCACATATTAGAACATTTTAACTAACTTGTGACTCATCCCTTGACTTTTCAACTACCTTAGCACATTATTGGTGAGTCACTCAACCACTCCCCTCTTTTCTTTAACACATTGAATTAGTTATCATCCTCATGGATAAAGAATTAAATATTACTATTGAATATTAAGATAATATAACAAATTGAAATTTCTTAAACTATTCATCTCATCTCTATAAGCCTATAAATTGATGTGCAATCCATAAATTTTAATCATCCATGTTCAAGATAATGAAGCGATATAAAATTATTATTGCGCATTAAGCAAATCAAAACCATCAAATTCATTTCACACTCCAAAATGTTATCTAATTTAATTTGTATGGAAAAGAGTTAAGCACCCACTTTTAGGATTCAAGAGCAAATCTTTATTTGAACATAATGGAGAAGGTGATGAACGCTTAAAAGTTGTAAGTATTAATTTATTTATGCTTTATTTATTTTTTATACTATAGGAGGTTGAGTTGAGTTTAGAATATGATCCTTTATGTTTGTTTCCTTAACTTAGTTTTCATTCTATATTTTACACTCATATAATTAAGCTTACTATGGGAGACTACCTATTAGATTATCCCATGTTTGATATTCCCATGGGAGGGGCTAACATTATTTTGAGAGTGCAATGGCTCACCACTTTGGGCACTATTGAGATAAATTTTTAGGAAATATTCATGTGCTTCCATTTAGAAGGTAGGACATTTGAATTATGTGGATTATAGGCTCAATCTCCACAACTAGTTAGTTCTCATTAGATGATGAAAATTCTTAGAAAAGGTGTTGAAGCATTTATGGAATGATTAATTTATATAAAGGTTCAAATAATGAAAGAGTCTACCCATCCTCATTTATAAATGGTACTAGATGATCATTATGTTATTTTTGGTGACATGCCAAAAGGACTTCCACCAAGTCAAGCACATGATAATGTCATTTGACTACTTCCCAGAGTACACCACCTAATGTTAAACCCTATAGGTATCCCTATGCCCAAAAAAGTGAAACTAAAAATATGACACATGAGATGCTATAAGTAGGAATCATCCGTCACAACCAAAGTGAATATTCATCCCCAGTGGTCATGGTGAGAAAGAAGGATGACACTTGGAAGATGTGACCAAACTACAAAGAACTCAACAAGTACACCATCAAAGATAAGTTTCTTATTCCAATAATTGATGATTTTCTATGTGAATTACATGGTGTTATTTATTTCACAAAGTTATATATTCACTCTAGATAACATCAGATTTGAATCCACAAAGAGGACATACCTAAAATAAATTTTAGAATTCATGAAGACCATTATATGTTTATAGTCATGCCTTTCGGACTCACAAATGCACTATATACATTTAAGAGTTTGATGAATATTATTTTTAGGTTGTCATTGAGAAAGTTTGTGTTTTTTTTTTAATGACATCCTCATTTACAATAAAAATTGGGAAGACCATTTTTAGCATGTGAAATAGGTACTCTCAATTATGGAACAACATCAATTTTTAGATTAAGGTAAGCCCACCTTTGATTGGTGTAGAATTCATTCTCAAACACATCAAGAGGCTTGAGTGTCCCTAAGAAGAAAAATAGACCCAACAACAAAGTTGAAAAGATAAAGGAGGAGAAGAAAAGAGGCACTAGAGAATGAACAGGGATTATACTAAGTCCCACATTTAGAGACATAGAAGAAAAAAGACACAACCAAAAAATAAACCAAATATAACTATGAGAGAAATCATAAATGATTTGAATCTATAATTAATTGTAAAATATTCTAGTCACTAATTTTTTCTAAGAGATCCTTAAGAGAGTGGTTCATGTTTTTTGTATCGAGTTCCCAAAATTTTTGAGGGGAGTGTGCTCAAGACAAGAGTATCTCTTAGTGGACAAATTTATTGCATTAGAGACAAATTTCCTTTTCCCTCTCAAATAATATAATCTAGTTCCAAGAACCCAAAGAGGACCTTAACCAAACTGAAGTAGGGAACAACTGATCTATTGGAACTAGCACATAAAATCTTATTAAATTCATTAATTTACATGATCAGGTGCTAGAGTCAATGCTCACCAAAGTTCAAATACTCTAATAAGATCCTCATAATTATATCATCCAAAAAAGGGAGAGGGAGGCCAGGTAGTTCTAGCCATAGTGGAATCTAGTTAGGCCTAAAGTGAAAACAACATAAATGTTATGCCAAACCTTCCAGATGTGTTTTTGGCATCTAAGAGGTGGAGTAATTTTGTCATATTATTTCACATAAAGGAGGGAAATTTGATCCTAAAAATATCTAAGTAATTATGGAATGGTAGGTTACCAAGACCCTCAAGAACCTCTAAGGATTTTTGGGGCTAATTGGTTACTATCATAGGTTTGTCAAAAATTATGGTAGCATTGTAACCCCACTCACATATTTGTTGAATAAATAATCTTTCAAGTGGATTAATATAGATACCAAGGCATTTGAATATTTTAAAATGGCTATGTACACCATTCTATTTTTGGTTATTCCTAATTTTTATAAAACTTTATTTCTAGAATGTGATGCATCAGGATATGGCATGGGGCTTATACTCATGAAATAAGGTATACCACTTGAATTTTAGAGTCAAAAATTGAAGGTAAAAAATAGATGTAGTCAATTAATGGATACCTTATCTAATAGGTCATCACTTTCAAGTAAAGATTGATCATGATAGCCTCAAATATTTTTTGGAACAATGATTGTCTTCCAAAGAAAAATAAAAATGTGTGAATAATTTGTTAGGCTATGATTTTAAAATCATATATACTAAAATAAAAGAGAATGTGGTGTTAAATGTACTATCCCAAAGGGATAAATTAATTGAGGCATTATTATGCATAATGACAATTTGGTAGGCAAATTGGAAAGAGGAAGCAAGATCAGAATGGGAGAATGACAATGTTACCCATGTTTTGATTCAAAATATTTAGTAGGGTTCTAAGGGTTTTGAAAAAATTATATAGAAAGGAAATAGATTATGGTATAAAGATAGATTATACCTTTGTAAAAATCCTCTCCTCAAACATAAAATCCTTCAGGAACTTCATACATCTCCAATAGGAGGCCATGCATGATTTATGAAAACATATCATAGAATAAAACATGATTTATTTTGGGAAAGACTCAAAGAGGATGTATAAACATATGTGGTTGAATTCATGATATTTCAATAGAATAAAGGTTAAACCATTAAGACCCCATGTCTTTTTTAACCTTTATCCATCCCTAGCTAGCATTAGGAGGTTTCCATGGATTTAATTATTGGGTTAATTTGGTCTAAAGGTAAAATATTATCATGGTAGTTACAAATTGACTCACCAAGTATTCTATTTTTTCCCCCTTGTCATAGCCATTTGTTTCCATTACAATATTTTTTGATTTTCTCAATATAATTCATAAATTGCATGGTACTCCAAAGATCATTGTAAGTGATTGAGATCCCATATTTACTAGTAAATTTTAGAACGACTTATTTACATGTTTGGGAACCTAATTGGTTCATATCTCATCTTATCATCCTAAATATGATGGAAAAAAAAGGTAGTCAACAAATGTCTAGAAGGGTATCTCTATTTTTTTAAATTTCTAACAAAGAGGATAAATGGGTTCATTGGTTGACACTTATTGAATGGTGGTATAATAATTTTTTTATAGTTCATCCAAAATATCTCCCTTTGTGGTCTTATATGGATATCACCCCCCATTAATCACTTCAAACTTGAAGGTCCATCCCAATGTTCAAGTTGTTGAGGAACACATTCACCATCAATAGGAGGTACTCGCTAGTTTATGAAAAAATATATCCATGGCACAAAATCAAATGAGACAATAAACAAACCAATACCATAGTGAGTGGTAGTTTGAAATAGGTGTTTGGGTATTTTTATGATTACAACCATATATGTAGTTGCCTCTAAAGTAATATAAAAAGGATAACAAGTTATCTCTTAAGTATTATGGTCTTTATCAGATCTTATATAAAATTAGTAGTATGGCCTATAAGATAGAATTCCCCTAGTCCACTCACATACATATGATATTCCATGTATCTTTCTTGAATAAGGTGATTAGAAATAAATTTTCTACTAAAATTGAGTTACCTAAATTAGATGAGGAAGGTAGGATTATTCTTGAGCCTAAAGATATCCTTCAAACACACATTAAGTAATTATGGACCAAAGCATTTAAGGAGTATTTGATAAAATGGAATAATCTACATTGTGAATATGAAATATGAGAGGATGAATCATTTTTATAGAAACATCTAGGATTAATTAAATATTTAGGATAATGTTTTTTTGAAGGGGAGAAACATGTTATGCCCTTAACCTATTGCATGTCTAGGGATATGTGGCTGACTTGTGGCTTACATACATATTATATTATCTTGTCACAGTTCTCTATGTTTTTAGTAAAGTCAGCCTATGGAATAACCATGGATAAGTAGAGTATATATAGGAGGTAGTGGTTAGTATTTGATCATCATATTATGGATTTTACTCTTATTGCATTGTTATAAAGGTTACCCCCTCGAAGTGGCTCAATAATATATATCAAGCATTCTAATCTTATGTCAAATATTGCTATGGATCTATTTATTATCCTCTTATTTTTTATGATATAATATTCTATTGTGCAAACATCTAAGTAATTTAATTACATGCGCATATCTTTAGCCATTACCCAAATGCTTGGGTGACTACTTCTTCATTGAAGAACCATATAACATTAATTATCCTAATACATTTCGATGTCAACATATGTAGACATCAAAATTATAGATTACCTACTCATATAAATTCCCAAGAAAGGGAAAAAAACTACTTGAAATAGAAAAACCTACATTAGTGATTGAAGATTGTGGTCATACTAAAGTTGCTAGGATTGACTACATACATAATTGATGGTGGAAACTATCACAATCTTGTCTACTTTGACTAATTTATAAGTGTAGAACATTGCCATTTCTTAACAAATATACCTTAAGGTATTACTCAAAATATGTGTCATGCAAACCCCAACCTCTAAATCTATTATAGTGATAACTTCTTCATGAAGTGATAATCTTGTAGGCAAGTCACTTTGGAACACAACAAGTTTTCTAAAATAAAATTTTGAATCGACACATGTACTTATAAAGTCCTTGGATTACCATAAGTCCAATTTGACCAAGATTTAACCATACGAAAATCTAAAATTTAAATAATTAAGAATGATTTTTTTTGAAAAAGAGATTTATTGAAAAATCCATGATAAATATTTATTTGCATATCTTTGATACAAATACGAAGATTTATAAAAAAAGAAGTATCCATGAAATTTGCTAATGCCTTACATCAATAATCTCAATGTGACTATAACATGATATTTAAATGTTAGGATTATTTGTATTTCACTATTGCATTTAATGTAACAATTAACATGTCATTAGCACCTGCATTTAGCCATGAACATAATTAAATGAATAATGCATAGTTATTTGAAAAAGAGACTTGTAAAAAAAAATATTATAAATAGCTATTTGCATTTCCCTAGAATTTTCTAATGCCATATACCAACAATATCAATGTGACTATAACAATATAGAAAAATAACACATTATGCTTACCATAAGCAACCATGCCCACTCCCATTTCAAGAATTCCCCATCCCAGCCTGATCCGGTCTACCCTACCCTACCCTACCATGCAATGGATGATTTTTGTTCAATACTAAAAAAAATACAAAATTAAAAAAGAAACACAACCTCTATAATGATTATAATATTTCCAAAAAAAAAAACTTAGAGACATAAGAGAATATGTATAAAAATGTGTTTGTTGAAAATCCCTTGTTAAAAAGATGAAAGAGGTACTCCACATTCTGGATAGAGCATTGTCATGACTATTACTGAATGTTTGAGAGCTATAGGTAGATTCACACACAATGATTCCATCATATGTAGGCTATAATTGGTTTCTAAATCTCACAGGTGTTTTCTATCTAATCCATGATGTTTACTCTTCTTTCTCCATTCAAATTCACCATATCTATTGTATATTTGATGGACCATTGTATTGAGAAAATACTTTGTTGATATAATGATATAATGACAAGATGGGAGACAATAAAATAATGTCTATATATTATTTTACACATGGTTTCCATGTATATTTCCATGTAGATACATAGTTTCTTGGTTACACACCTATTTCAATAATTGTCCCTTCCACTTAGAAACATTTACCAAATGTATACTATAATAGAATATACATATTAAATACATACATTGTATATTATAATAGTAGCATATAATATTGTGTATTAATATTAATAATAATAATATTATATTTAATTAGTATTTTATAATATATCATTATATTAATACAATATATTATTCTATATAATAATATTATATGTAAAAATATAATTATAATTATTATGATATTTTTATATTATAATATATTACTTTTAAATATAGTACTTTAAAATACTATATAATAACTACACACCTATATATAGACACACAAAATAAGCACTTAAGATTATTAAATTAAATTAATTTGAGAATGTGAAATTTAAAGTAGTCTATTGATCAAAATCCACATCCACAATTGACTAGACCATGCACAAAATTAAACTTTCAAGCAATGCTAGGCATAATCTTTGTGTTGTATTTCCTAGTGGAATGCAAGATGTAGTGCATGGTAAAAGGCTTGTGGTAGTATTTAAAATTAATGATTTGATGCTTTCATAGTCCATACATTCAAAAAGATTCTTTTGGAAAAATTGTGTTGAAAATTCTGATGCTCAACATTTCAGATCTTCTTTTGAGATCCTTCATCAGGAGAAAATTTCATATACGTTCACACTTGACTAGACCATGCACAAAATTAAACTTTCAAGTAATGCTAGGCACAATCTTTGTGTTGTATTTCCTAGTGGAATGCAAGATGTAGTGCATGGTAAAAGGCTTGTGGTAGTATTTAAAATTAATGATTTGATGCTTTCACAATCCATACATTCAAAAATATTCTTTTTGAATAACTGTGTTAAAAATTATGATGCTCAAAATTTTAGATCTTCTTTTGAGATCCTTCATCAGGAGAAAATTTCATATGAAATTTTATCCTAATGAAGGATCTCAAAAGAATATCTGAAATGTTGAGCATCAAAATTTTTAACAGAGTTTTTCCAAAAGAATCTTTCTGAATATTTAAAATTATTTATTTTTCCAAAATTTAGTAAAAATCAATTTGTATGTAAAATGCAACATTTAATGTTACACTACTTGAGTTAAGCATTCCCTTCTCTTTTATTATTATTATTATTATTAAAAACTATATATATATATATATTATAAATTAATAGAATACATATTATATATTTAATATAATATGCTTATATTTTATTTAGATATATTTTAGGGTTGGTGGGACCCCTACCCAAAAAAGATCAGATAAGAAAGATTAATGGGATAGCTTGACAAAATAATTCTGTCAAGGCATATGACCAAAACACTAAAGCCAAACAACAATAAAAAAAACTTAACCATATTTGTTATATTAGTTAAGATCCAACATATTTTATATAATAAATTCTAAAAACTACTATCACCAACCATACATACTGCCAGTACCACCAATGAAGTAAAAAACCAAGCAAACTAGAATCCCCACTACCATTTAGTCCAACAACATAAGCAACTTGCCACCCTAACTTAAAATTGCCATCTCACTATCCAATCAAGCATGCCCATCCTCCATCAATGTTAATTTATCATCCTTAACCTCTTAAGTTATAACACCACTCAACGTATTAACTGTAACCTCCTCTGGACCCCCATCAACCAATGATACTAAACAATAGACCAATACCATCTAAATATTCCTGATTATCGAGGCCTCCTCCTTTGAAAACTTTTTAACCTACCTCAAGACTGGGAACATAAACCTACAAAGACATCAAGCTGATAATTTCACAACTATTATCCTCTTAAGAGACTTGCAAGCAAACCACCATTCACCCATCTTAGGGAAAGGGGCTTTGAGCTCTACCAAATCAAGAAAAACCACATGATGCTTGGAATTGGACTCTAACTAACTACAAGATAATATATCTAGTTATTTCACTAGGTTCAATAAAATTATGAATTTGGCCTCCAAATCCCTGAAAAAATATAGGGGATAAAGCTGAGGTTGTCTTGCCTTAAAAAGGGAAGATCATTAAATGGCCTAAAATCAACCATCTCTATATCAGGATACAAATTCACTTTATGCTTTGGTAATATAAATAACTCCACCATCTCTACAACATGGGTCTTATCAGATATTAACATTAGGAAATTACTCATGAATAGAGAAACCAACTCAAAATTGAATTTCATACACAAACTATTCCCAAGGAAGTCCTATCCAAAAACCCACTCAATCTCCTATGTAGTCTCTAAAAATGGTGCCTAGAACACATGCTTTAGATAGAAAATAAACACCCTTCCCATAAAACCCATTTACATCTTCATGCCACTTCCAAAAACCATTAGCCAAACTAATGATTCCACCATCACTTGATCTATGATCAAATAACCACTATCTAAAACTTAAAGAATGCAATCAAGGAGCATTAAATAGATCCACTTGATCAGAACAATGTTTCCATCCCTTTTCACAAAATAACCATTTTTGATGAATTTATGCTCCCCCACATTGGGTAATAAAGACATCAATCATTAGCCACCCTCTAAAATCTTCACACAAACCAAAGCCAATAAAAGGCTCACATCATATCTACGATGCAATCCTTATGTAATCATCCGACATTTATCTATAATTATCACTCCTTATTTTCTCCATTTGATCAATTCTTACATTGGCCAAAAAATTTTCCACCTTGTTAGATTCCCAATAACAATGGATACCTTTCCATGCTTTAAAATTACTCAAAAGTGACCATTCTTTAATGATAATATTATTAATATTCCAAGATTTATCATTCTACTTATTTAATGTTTAGATCACAACTAGAGAGTCCCCTTCAATATCCAAATATTCCACTCTACAAGCTACCACCATTTCAAGACCTACTATAGGTACCTAAGTCTTTGCTTCATTATTAGTACCATATATTAATTTTATAGAATCCACTCTAATTAAAAAATCACTACAATCCTTCATCACACATCCTACCCTAGACGTGCTAGGATTACTCTATAATCTCTATCAAAATTTAGTTTAAACCAACCATGTCTAGGGGGCATGTGGCACCATACCTTCTACTCTTTTTTGACTTGATTACCAATGAACCATTAACAGGGAATATAATATGATTATATTATATGTATGTAATAAATTAATAATAATATAAATATAAAATATTATAATTAGAATGCAATCATTATTGTTAGTTTTATACTTGTATCTATATCTATTTGTAGATGGAATATTGATTCAATTGATTGGAATGGAAAAATATTAGAAATACAGGTATCCATAACTATTTGCATATGGCATCTTACATGGATCAATTAAATTATATAAGAGTTATCTTCCATTGAATAAGCCTTTTCCATTTTTAGTATAATTAGTTTTAGATTCATCTAATTAGGGTAAATATAGTTAAAGCAATCATAATTTTCATATAATTAGTTTTAGGCTCATCTAAATTGACACATGGTGTATTCTCTATGTTTTTAAAGGAGCTGATGGATATATTACCCCTAATTTCATTATGATTACATATGTTTAAATCATGCATTGGGTAAATTAAATAGTTTGGTGGAATCTATATATTGTATTTATAGATGTGACATGTCATTAAACATTGCATGTGTATTTTCTCAAGTTTATTCTAGTCTAACACTGAAATACCCTATCATTACCCCTAACCATCACTGCCCAAATCACCTTGAAATATTTCCCCACTTGAATGTTTTGTATGGTCTTGCCTTTCCCCACAAATTTTTTATTACTCAAGCTCACCATGAAATGTAATGTCTCCATCTTACATAAATAATTGACACATTATATGAAGAAACATGTAACCTCATTTTCCACCGTCCCCTCCACCAAAAATATAATATTTTTTAAAAATCCTTTATGCAAAAAAATTAAGTCAAGGTCATTAGTCACATGAGGTTTTGAGTGAGATATGATGACCAATTTAAACTCTTTCACTTTACAAAACCTTGCTCTACTAAAACAAAAAATCACATTCCTTATGACATAAGTTGCACCTTTGGGGCAACTGCTAGTTAACCTTCAATTAAATATATGATCATTTATATAGTTTCATAATGGTAATAGGGTCAGCCTAAAGTGTTTCTATAACATAACTAGGGTATATATAGGAAGTTCCAATTAGTATTTTATAATCAATTTATGAGTTCTATTATTATTGTATG
Source organism: Torreya grandis (assembly GCA_037957365.1). NCBI lineage: Eukaryota > Viridiplantae > Streptophyta > Pinopsida > Cupressales > Taxaceae > Torreya > Torreya grandis. The sequence continues at coordinate 1,383,127 of JARHVA010001265.1, forward strand.
GTTTTAGAGGTTTTCCCATCGATGTGGCTTAGTCATATAATTCATCATTTTTTTCTTATTTCAATCATATTGTGATATATTTCTATGACTCTACTTTAGTGGTGTAGTAATTTCAATACAAGTGGTATCAGAGCTTCAATTTAGGCAAATTTGTGGATGAAGCCCTAATTTTTAAGAATCACCTATATATTTCAAACCATTATAAATTTTTATACATTTTTTTACTAAATTTGGATAATCATTTATGGAAACCATTATAAAAAAATTAGGGTTTTATGATAAATTTTTAGCAAGTTGTAATTTTAGGGATTTTTAATACATTCACTCCATATGAAATTTTTTTAGGAATCATTGTGATTTTTTTACATTTGTGAAAACCTCATAAAAATATAGAGGGGGTTTATTCTTTCAAGTTTTATATTTAAGGCCAACTTGAACTTGAAACCAGTTGGTCAAATTTTGGTCAAATCAAATTTTGCATTGTCAAGCCTTATGATGAAAAGGCCATAAAATAGAGGTTAGGGAAATATTTCATACACACCAAGGAAAATCCTAACAATGAGGAGATATAGTTAGAGTTTGGATCACATGGGACTTCTAATATTATGTTTTCTTTGCTGGATGATAAAGTGCATAATTTGGATGATATTATGGCTAACATAAACTCTGAAATGAAAAATATACATAATGAAATGAAAGGAGATATGTATAAAATAAAAATAGAATAAAATTATATTGTGTCTTCCATTAAGATGTTGTTAGTGACACAACTAACTCGATTTGGATCTAAAGGATAATCTAGTCTTGATCAAAATACTACATAGCTTCATACCATGATTAATACTAGTTTTGGGCCTTAGAACATACTACTGAAGGTGAAAAGGCATAAGTGAAATGAAAATTATCTCTTTAATTTAATCAACCAAATGGATTTTTTTATATACATCAGACCCATATGGGTAGAATATTACCATGGCATCCTTATATCTAGAAGTTAAATAATTCATTTGGTATCTATGGCTATGTACTTAAAATAAGAAGCTCTCATTATTACCTAGTCAAATTTTTATGAAGGAGATACAAATTCACTATAGTAGTGGTGTGGTAGCGAATCACTTTTGACAATTGGAGAATTTTCAGCAAACAGAGTTAGTTAAGGATTGTATTCATCAATTTCAAGATCCATCTTTGAGTGTGGAGATAATCATAAATGAGAATTTAAATGACATGTTTTTTGGTAGTCTCAAGGACTAAATTAAACATTAGGAATGCATTTTTAATCCAATTAATGTATTTGATTATGTTATCATGGTGCGTAAGGTAGATAATAAATTAATTGCCTATAAGAGGTAGATTTTCACTAACATTAATGGTCATAGCACCCCAATACCATCATTTTCTATACCTACCTGATAGACACCTCAACAAATTTTTAGAGAACAATGGCCATAATTTACTTTAGATTTAAATTTATCCCTTGCTCATGATTATGAGATACATCATTGGAATTTAAATCCATGTGATCCTAATTATAATGGATAAGTAGAAGTCACAAATAGAGAATTAAAGAAAATTTTGACCAAAATAATTGCATTACACTATCAAGATTGGGAAACTCATATTTTGAAAGCTATTTGGGCCTATAAAAACACATTGAAGAGCACCATAGTGTAGTTCCAAGAATATGAATATAACTACTAGTGTTTGGTACGGGGTACACATGGTACTTAAACAAACAACTAGATGGCTAGAAAGCTCAAGGCTTTTATGGGCTACTAGAGAACTATAATGGCTATGTGGTTTGTCAGCTTCCACTAAACTATAAATAAACATGTGAACTAGGTTAGGGATATCATGATCAAGTGCACAAAGGATGTAGGTATCTCTAGTGGGTATAACCATATTAAATAAAGTAGCTAAGACTAGAAAACTATTTGCATACAAATTATGAAAATAATAATATTGAATAAAGAGAGCTAACAAATAATGTGCAAACTTAGAAGAAGAGGTACTTTTAGGCCAAATAAATGATGTTTTAGGGATTAAATATTTTTTAAATCAAGGGTTCAGTAGATTTCTTAATATAAGATCGAGCCAACTCTTTACTTTCAACACTATTGTTTCCTAATAATGCAATTTTTTGGTTTAATAAGAGAGGAGATTGTTTATGCAAGTTATATAGATTGTTCTGAGCATTCAAAATTATATTATGTAATGAGAGATGTTTCCAAATAAAACATGACATATAAAGGGAAATATTTCAATAAATACCACATAAAAATGCATAAAAATTCATATACTATCCTAGATAATGCCCTAATAAGCTAAATCATTAAAACAATAAAAAACTAGCATATATACTACCATAAACAAACATGAATTTCAATTTGCATAGTAAATTTACCTTATATAAAACTCAAGAATAGTGTGAAAACTTTATACCAACTGATTATATAATCTAAGAAGCAATGAAAGAGGAGGATCAGGTGATGTGTAAGCTGAGTCCAAACCATGAGCCAAAAGTAGTGAAAGAGGTGAAGGAAAGTCTACCAATTGAGAGAGAACCAATAGATGGAGCACAAAAATAGGTGAAATGGAGTCTTGAGGGAGTTAGGAGAAACCCAAAAGCTTCAAGAACACTATATAGAACAATGTGAATAACCAGGATAAGATGCAAAATATCAAGGCATCCCCTATCACAATAAAATCTAAGTGTGCCAAGAATGAACTAAGTGAGATTCAAGAAGTCAAAAAAACTTTGAGTGTGATGATCAAGTGGGAAGATAAAATAAAAAATTAAAGATAGATAGGGTAAAATGAATGATGAATCATCATATATGTCAACCCTAATAAGCCAATGGCCAAAAAGTAGCCATTTTTAGCTGTTTAGGCCAAACTAGGGACTTTTTTACATGTTCTTCGTAGGATACAACCTAGGCCATGACTTTTGTGAAGAAAACATGTGGCCTAGGCCATGATTTTCCTCCCTAAGTCATATCCTAGGTTAAATGTCCACTTTGAGTGGTCAATAGGCCTCCAAAAGGGCCCCAAGAGGTGTCTAGAGGGCCTATTTAGTGTGTGAAAGGGTAGTAAGGTGGTAAGGATGTGTAGATAATGGATGTATGGTGAAAGAGAGGTCCATGAAAATGGAAAATGTCTCAAAGTGGGATAATTAGGGTCATTAGTCTATATATGAACTGATGTGTAATCATAAGAAGGAGTAGGATCACATGAAGTATGATTACATACATCCAAAGGTACAATCAATCAATATTTGAATGAATAAAGAGTGTTGTGAAGTACTTATAAGCCACAAAAAAGTAAAGGAAATAAAGAACTAAAAAAATAAAAGAGAACATTACCTACATTACCAGATAAGGATGGTGGTAGAATAAGTTGATAACATGATCCATGGGTGAGAGTACAAATGTTACATAATCCAAATCCAACTCCATCTCTAGCTCTAGCTGTAGCTCCTAAAAATAAGGGACACAAGTGATATCAAATCAAACCATACAATCTAGAATGACATTCACTAAGGCATCAACCCTAGTGTTCTCTCTATGAGGGATATGGGTGACCTAGAAGTCCTCAAAGAAGGAGAGTACATCACATGCCACCTCAAAGAGGGGAAACAACTAAAAATTAATGATGGCCTAGGCACTGGTGAGTTGAGACATGACTAAGAGTGAGTCAAAGAATAACTACACATAACACATGCCTACTTCATGGGTATCAATCAAGGCACCAATGATTATATGATACTCAGTGGTATTAATCATCTCATTGGTAAGGAAGTAACTAGCTACAACAAACTCATGGCCCTATGGATCATCGATAACCCAAGATGAAGTAATAGGCCTTGGGTTACCCCAATTGTCACCATTTATGTGGATAACCACTAAGAGGTGCACCATGATGGGGTTTGAGGATGTAGGACTAGTAACATGGAAAAGTGATCTCAAAGTGAGGTAAGATTAGTGAGTTGAATAAGGGAGATGGATAATGAAACCAAGTCAAAAATAAAGCAGTTAACCAACAATGACCATGGTAAGAGTAATAAGGGAAAGTTGGGGGGAGTTCGAAGAAGATGAAGACCAGTTAACAAGACCATAGTAAGTCTTGAACTACCACAACTAGGTAATGACCCTACCTAAAACCATGATGAAAAAGATAAAATCAGAGTTAAAATAGATTGACTATAGAAAATTAGAGAAATAAATAACTAAAAGAAGTAAAACAAGCAACTTTGATCCTTGGGTGCCCAATAGATGGGGCACCAGCTTGGGAGGTCAATAGGTACCCAAAAAGGGTCTCAAGGACCAAAATGGGGTCATAACAGGCCCAATGAAGCCTCATATTAAAAAACAAAGGTTTTTAATGCACTTAAAATGGGCCAAAACCCATAAAATGGAGGTTTCACAATCTAGAATGCAAAAAGGTAAAATACCCAAAAAGGGCCCATAAAAGGCAAGAAAAAAGGCTAAAAAGAGGAAACAATAGTAAAAAGTGAATCATTTTCACACTTATTTTCACTCTAAGAGAGCTTGAGGAGAGCCTACAATCCACCAAATCCCAAGCAGAGCAAATAAGGATGCAAGAGTATATGACATGTACATATAATGGTTTGGGTAAGTCCTTTGATCAAAATTTTATCAAATTTTGTTCATTTTTAGGGTTTGGGAGGCCCAAAAACTATTTTGACTGATTTCAAATAATTTAGTAGGTGAATCAAATGGAATAATTAGTCAACATGACTAGGAGGCTAAGGGGGACACTCTGAAAAATATGAGACATTGAATGGTGGTCTTGAGAGAGAAATGGGGAGCCTTAGGGCTCCCCAAGGGACCATACCCTAGGCCACAACCTTGCTGGGCAAAGCCATGGCCTAGGACATTGCCAGGCCATGGAGGCCATGGCCTGGGCCACTACCATGCCATGTATTTGCCTAAAAAGTGATGCCCTAGGGTAGAATGGCCCTGGAATAGGCCTTGAGGAGCCTAAGAGAGCCTGAGAAGGCCCGTAAGGGATTGAAATAGGTTGGAGAGAGGGTGAAATAAAAAAAAGATTAAAACACTTAATTTTTTACTTGGTTTGTCTAATTAATTTATAGTGACACTAATCCATTTGCCTATTTGGTTTTGTAAACATGCGGAGGAGTTAGTGCACCAATGGAGGGAGAACCTTCACAAGTGAGGGAAGAACCATCACAGAGAGATAGACTGTGCAAGGTGACCAATTGGGAGAGAGTCCCATCATGGTTGGCCAATAAGGTAGATGCTCTACCTATATAGGACCATGATTCCCTATAGAGTGTAGGACTTTGGAGACTGGTACATATGCCTTCACTACATTACTTTAGGGACTTGGTGAATGCATTGGGGACCACATGGGTACCTAAAAGACATGTATTCCAATTGGGGCCCAAGTTAGGGCTATCCTAAGCATTGAGGATTTCTATCAACTCTATGGGGAAGAGCCTAAAGGGAGGGATATAGAGTTATCATAGGTGTAGGATACAACCACAACTAAGCTTTACCTAGTGGGACCCCACTAAGAATGAAATAACCATAGAGTATAGATCACATAGCTATCACCATAGGTGCCACCACAATAGATAGTGATAATAGGCACTATGGTTAGAAAGCTCTATACTAACTAGAGTATGGGGATACTACCACTATCTTGGATAGGAGTTCTCTAATGAGCAGAGGGAGGACGATATGCATGGGTGTAGTATATCCTAGGTGGACTATACCAACAATTGGATCACATTAAGTGTACAAGGGTAGGAGGATTGACACAACCTAGCCTACTCATGTCATAAGCCTATGAGAGAATCCCATTGACATGATTGAGGACACTATGGGGTAGTGATGCATACCCTACACTAGAAGAGGGTACTGCATGGGTTGTATGGTTTATAAATAGGGCTGGACCCATGCAAACCACCTTAGATTAGGATGTACTAGGTAGTTACATCTGAGATCAATATAAATACATGGTGTAGCTAGAGGATGATGGGGTAGAGATCCATGTGGGATAGGAGGATTTTCAAGTTCCATAGGGGTCATACTAGCATCTAGGGAGATAGGCTTTGATGGTGTAGGAGAGATGGGCACAACCTAGACCAACTGCTAGATATATAATTATAGTCATTTATAATTATTAGCACATGTGTGTATATGATTTTGTGTGTTATATGTATACTTCATCTAATATAAACTACTAGATACATGTTATTAGATAGTAGGAACTACTAATAAAGAGCCCATGTACACACATATATACAAGTGACATAGAGGTTAGTGGTGAAAAAATAGGAGAGGTTCACCTTACCACCATATATGGCTTTCTTAGAGGGCCATGTAGGCCTTAGACATTAAATGTCTTGAGGTAGAACCCATTGATCAAATCTTATAGGGGATCAATTTCAAGGGTCAAGAGATGATAAGCCCCATTCTCTAGAGAGGTAGTTATAATGAAGGGGCCAAACCACTTGTGCATGAGTTTTCCCTTCTTACAGTGATTTTTATAAAAAATGAGGACCATATCACCTACCTTAAATGGATGTGGGGACACCAATTTCTCAAATTAGTGACATTGATGATACTGGTAAGCATGGTTGTGCTCAAGAGCATTAATGCAGTGTTAATCTAGCTATGCAAGCTTGGAAAGGTGAGTGACACATTCTTCCTCATTAGAGAGTGATCCAAATATCTTAACCTACAAAGATGGGATTAAGACCTCTAAAGAAAGAATAAGCTTAGACCCATATATGAGTACATATGGTATTTCCCCTGTGGCCTTTGAAAGCTAGTATAATAGGCCCAAAGGGTAGGATAGAGCATGAGATGTCAGTCGTGCTTAGACTAGGAAATGGTATAGATAAGCATCTTCTTCAAAGTCTTATTTGAAGATTCAACTTTCCCATTTCATTGGGGGTAATGGGTAGAGGAGAAATATATCTTGAACCCAAAACATTTATTGAGCTCATGCGTCTTAGGTCTTTATAAGCCCAGGCCATTATTGGTCATGATCACGATGGGGACCCTAGACTTATAAATGAGTTAGTTCAGGACATACTTGGTGATGGTCTTCCCACACATGCCACTAAGAGGCATGGCCTCAACAAACTTCATGAAATAGTCAATGGTGGTGATGAACTAATGATGACCATCATAAGAGGTAGGTTTGAAGTCACTAAAAAATTTGAGAGATCATATTGAGAAAGGACAAGGGGGTAAAATGGAATACAAGAGGATTATATGGGAATTGATAGCATCCCCAGTGACTTGACACATTTTTTACTTTTAGGCATACTGGATAACATCCTTAACAAGAGTGGGCCAATAGTAGCCCATCTTGATAATACATTAAGTGATGGCTTTCCATCCTAAGTGGCCACCATAGGCACTCCCATGAGACTCCTATAATGTGATATGGGTGTCCTCGAGGGATAAGGATTATATCAACATTCCATCTATACATCTCTTGAACAAGATGTCACTTATGATGACGTAATGGGTGGCAAGCTTGTGGATCTAATAACATTCCTACAAAGGAGCATTGATGGGATAAGATTGAGTCTCAAGGTAATGAATAATGTCCTAATATCAATCACACTCAAAGACTTCAATATTTTTGATCGAGTATACCATCTCATCAAGGAAGGCATCATCATGAAATTCTGCACTAAGACTAGGTAGTGGGCATTTAGTGAGTTACTCAATTATAACTAAACCCTTGGTGGATTTTTGGTTCATAATGCAGAGATGAAACTCTTGAAGAAGCATGATCAACCTCACAGCCTAAATGACAAGGTGTGTCTTGCCAAGAAAATAGAAGAGTGGATTAGATTAGACAATCACATTGGTGGTTTAACCCAACATGTACTATTGCAAATTCCTCATAGTAAAGATGAGCGAGAGGCACTACCACTTAATAAGAAATTAGTTGAGCTTAGGGCCAACTAGCATGCAAGAGATGTAGTAAATAACTCTCTCAACCAATGTTTTCCTTTTGACACAATATACCCCTAATATAAATATTAGTGATAGAGGTGTACAAGATGAACTCATGACCCTCGATGGGTACCATCAGGGTGGGAGGATTATGAAGCATGAATTTCACTTCCTTAAAATCCACTTGGACTTCAACTGAGTAGAATAATAGAGTGTTATTACATAAGAGACACGTGAGGGGTATGGATTTATGAGCATACTCCTTGAAGAAATGTTGAAGTAAGTTGAGCCTTCCAAAGAAGGACTATAACTAAATGAGGTTACATGAGAAATGCATCTTAAGGATCACCTTGATCTTCTTTGGGGTTTACCTTAATGCCTCTTTGTGAAATGAGGAAGCCAATAAGATTTCTAGTGGATATGCCAAAAATGCACTTCTTAGGGTTAACGCTGATGTGATACTCTCTGAGACATTCAAAGATGATCCTGAGGTCTTACACATGCTCATCCTACTTGCAAGATTTTTTGAGGTCATTGACATAACACTCCATAATATTATGGATAAGGTCATGAAAAATGTGGGTCATGTCATGCTGATACATAGCCCCAACATTCTTTAGACTGAAAGGCATGATATCATAATAGAAGGTACTCCATGGGGTAGTGAATGTGAACTTGTGCTAGTCTTCAGGTGTAATCTAGATTTGGTTGTACTTTGAGATTCTATCTATGAGGGATATGATCTCAAAACCAATGGTAGAGTCTATAATTTGGTTGATTAAAAGAGTTGGAAAATTATCCTTTGAACAAGCTATATTGAGATCTCAAAATTTGATGTTGATGAAAATGGCTCCATTCTTATTGAGAATAGGGATGATGTTGGCAACCAATCTTGTGTAGTCAATGGCTTAGATGAAACCAACTCAAATTGGCTTTTCAATCTCAACCTTGACTCACTAGGAGACTTTGACCACCATTGGTCATTAATTTTGGCAAATGATATGGGCCCCATCATATCAACATATTCCCAAGTGAATACATCCAAAAATTCATGCAAAAAAGTGAAGACATCTCATTCCTCTAGAGTATGGTTAGCACTAATCTTGATGATCTTTGGCCTTGCTAAAGTGCCAAGGTTGACATCTACAAATCCTTTAACATCCATATCATTTCCTTCCTCAATACACTTAGGTGTGGGAGGGATTGATTGGTCTAACACCTCAGGCTCAACCATCAGGACATGCACTATGGGGATGTTAGGGGTTGGGCCATAAAGAGAGAAATATCCAAACCTAAATGATCAAGGGGATAATGGTAATTACATTAAGATCATATGATATTAACATATGCCTTTATCTCTTTGAACATGTTACATTCTATAACATGAATGAAATAGCACTCAGGATCAAACTCAACTTCTCTAATGGTCTTTGTGAGAGATGCATTAAGAGAGCCTATGCTCTGATGGGAAAATTACAACATGAGGAGAAGTTTAACATTTAGGGAGATGTCTTGAAAGAGGTTCCCAAGAAGGGAAGATCCAACTTGGCATCATAAATTTGAAGAGGGAATTGGCTGACACGTGCTAAAATCTAAAGGAGTGAACACTGATTAATACTCAATCAGATCATAATGTTCATCCTTGAGAAAATGAGATTCAGAAGTAGGGGGTGTGTGGGAGTCCATAGAACCCCATGAGGAGAAAACCAAAACCTCACCTGAGGGATTTGCCTTTACATAGAGTAATGCTTAGGTATTTGGGTCAACCTCTATGATATGAACCTCACCTTCATGCAGGAACTGAACCATGCAGAATGTGGTCAATGTGATGGCCTACATGGCAGTGGTCTAGGGATGGCCAAGATTTATATTATATGAAAGATCCAAGTATAACACACAAAACTCAATCCTAAAAATCTTAGGGATAAATTTGACCCAAAGTTTCACATTTCCCACTAGCACAATTATGTCATTGTTGAAACCAACATAGTTGTGGCAAGAATCAGAGAGCTTCTTTCAATCAATCCCAAACTCATTGAACTCACATAGGGGCATGATATTGAATGCATATCTTTCATCAATGATGCATCTCTTAACCTAAAAATCATTAACAAATGTCTCAATATAAAGGTAGAACCAATCCCTCTTTTTAAGAGCCAAAGCATCTAGAAAAGAGGCAAGGTTAAAAGATAGGATAGGAGGATGAGGGTGCTCAGATGCATCAGAGTTAAATAAAACTTCAACATCATCCCACAATGAGCCTTCACAAGAGAGACCACGATCATAAAATATGAGACCTATTTGATTAGGGAAAAGGAAAATAAGGTTCCAAATGGAGCTCCTAGTTGAGAGGCCCTATAACTACGTTATGATGGAATAAGGATACTTTTTAGCCTAGGGAGGGATGTTATGCTACAAATCAAATCTAACTTTAGGGTTCCCTACCCTTGTGGTCTAGATAGGAGGCCCAACACCACTAGTCTCTTAAATAGGGTTGGTGACCCAACCTGAGCATGTGTTAACAACGCAATCATACCTAGTAGAGGCTATGTCAATAGAAACAATTACCGTGCTACTCTCGCACTTGGCTTTCCCTCTCGGGTCAACTTGGGAAGAGGAGTTAGAAGAGGTAGAAGAGTAAAAAGGGGAATGATAAGCCTTAGCCTTGGATTTATTATTTTTCTTCTTCTTCTTTTCCTTTTTGTGGTCAGGTAGAGGCTACTTGAACACATTAAATTTATGGTTGGGTTCCGTAAGTGGAGAACTCTAAGAAATAGGTGAGGCTTGTACAACAAATTTTTGGGCAGCATAATTGGCATCATCATAGCCCTTCATTCGATGGTAATTTTAAAACTTGGTGGGTTTATAAGGAAACACCATCTATGGTTTTTCTATGCTTGATTCAAAAGCCTTATTTTCTATTGTCTTCTTGCTTAAAGAATTCACCTTGAGGCTATCCTTCTTATACTTCTCTAGAGGAGAATCAATAACACTATCACTAGTCACATTGTGATTACAATCACACAAAGAGGATGAATTTTGGGTTGGCATAGGGTACATGCCCACATGTACCTCAAAGACTTCAATATTTAGACACTCATTAAAAAATTCATCATATGAAATGGGCTCATGCTTAAGGACCTCAAGGTGAACCTCCTAACTCAATGCTCATGTGAACATTGTGTAAAATTGATCATCTGAGAACCTTATCCTACACATATGGATGATGGAGCACCACCTACACATGAAATCAAATTTAAAATCACCCTTGGAATACACCATGGAGGTAAGTGATTGGATGCTGAGGTTAAATAGTATGGAGATATAAAAGTACTAGAGGAAGTCATTTAGAAGGAGCTAAAAACTAGAGATAGATTCTAAAACCAAACAAGAGCTTCAACTCATAAAGAATGAGAAAAGAGATTAAACATCATGCCTTCATCCTATTTCCACTTCATTTACACCATCATAAATTATATAATATGTTCTATGGGATTGGATTCATAAGTCCCATTAAACTTAGACAGTTTAGGGATATGAGTAGGAAAGGGAATAACACATACCCAAGGGGCTAGAGGATTCCTATGGAGATCCTCATAGGCATAATTGATAACGGGTTGGAGACAAGCTTTGGGAAAAGGTTTGTGATGGTTATGATGTTGCCTATACCAATAGACCTCATCATAACCTTGATTATGGAGGGAATGATGATAAGTTGGCTCCTGATATATGAGATGCTCATGTTGGAAATCATCCCTACCATGGGGTGAGGAATGAACACAAGAAGGATAACATTCTCGATGGGGATGATGGGATGATGTGACATACTCATGGAAATGGTCATGATGACCTAGGTATCCATGATGCTGATCATGTGCCATTAGATGAGGGTCAAATTGAGGGTGCTAATGATCTAAATAAACATCCCATAGATCTCTAGTCTGTAGGTGGTGATTAAAATAAGCATGCTCATCTAAAACTCTAAAGGATAGACTAGGAGGATAGGAGGACTCCTCATGATAGATATGCCTCACTAAGTTGGACTACTTATGTCCCACAACATGGACATGAGGAGGTTCTTTATATAGAGTCTCCTATCAAGAAAGAGGTGGGGAATTCACATGAGAATTGGTTGAGGCACTCAAAACTAAATGGGTGCAATGTTTATCTCTAGAGGAAGCACACCACCTACTCCTAGAGGGTGAAGGGTGCACTTAATTCAATTGAAGGCATCTATGATAATCATTAATGATCACATATAACTCATCAAGCCTTAGTCATAAAAGAGGGTCCTCATCACCTTGAATGTGTGAATGAATCATGACATGAGGCTAAGGGGAAACATCCTCAGATGAATGAATCTCTGACTGGTGAAAAGGGGATCGAGTCCATTTATTATAGACTTGCCAATCTTATTCCCTAAAGAAAGTGAGAGGGTCTAGATCACCATGATGGGTCAAGGGAACCTCTTAGATCTTATACTGTCTATGACATTCCATTATAGTTGTAGCTTGCTCATGAGTGAGCTTAGGGATAAGGCCTCGAATTTGATGGGATTGGCATCCCAAAGGTGGGAGGCTAGCCATGGATGTAATGAAATAAGAACAACATAAGAGGCAAAAAAAAGGCAAAGAGATAGAGAATTGATTAGGAGAATGAAAAAAAACTAAAGTAGGATAAAACAGCCAAGGTGAAAGCCAAAGCACAACTAAAAGCAAATCCTAACAACTAACAAAGGGGAGTTGGCTAGGAGAGTCCTAAATGAGATAGAACTAACATGAGACCATGTGTGATGTCCCACTGCTATGCTAGAATGTATCTATAAGGATCTAAATGGAGCCACTAGTGTTTGGTAGTGGGGTACATAGGGTATTTTAACAAACAACTAGAAGGCTAGAAGGCTCAAGGATTCTATGGGTTACTAGATATCTATAATAGCTATCCTATTTGAAAGCTTGCACCAAGCTATAGATAGACTTGTAAACTAGGTTAAGGATAACATAATCATGCACACAAAGGACACATGCATCTCTAGTGGGTATAACCATAGTAAAGCAAGTAGTTAAGACTAGAAAACTATTTGCATACAAATTGTAGAAATAGCAATACTGAATAAAGAGAGATAACAAGCAATGCATAAACTTAGAAGAAAAGGCACTTTTAAGCCAAATGAAAGATGTTTTAAGAAGTAAAATCATTTTTAAGCAAGGTTAAAATATCATTCCTAATATAAGTTTGATTTAACTCTTTAATTTCAATACTATTATTTCTAAATAATGCAATTTTTTGGTTTAGAAAGAGAGGAGATTGTTTATGCAAGTTGTATAGATTATTTTGAGCATTCAGAATTCTAATATGCATTGAGAGATGTTTCTAAATCAAGCATGACATGTAAGGGAATATATTACAAGTAATGAAATATATTCTTAACCACATATAAATGTCTAAAACTTCAAAAACTATCTTAGATAATACCCTAAATAAGCTAAATCACTAAAACAATCAAAACCTAGCACATATACCACTACAAAAAAATAAGAATTCCACTTTGCATATCAAATTCACCCCATATTAAATTCAATAATAGTGTGTAAACTTTCTACCAACTAATTATATAAGCTAGGAAGTAATGAAAGAAGAGGATTAGGTTGTGTGTAAGCTAAGTCCAAACCATGATCCAAATGTAGTGGAAGAGGTGAAGTAGAATCTGCCAACTGAGAGAGAGCCAATAGATGGATCACAAGAACAAGTGAAATGGAGTCTTGAGGGAGTTAGGAGTAACCCACAAGCTTTGGGAACACTGTAGAGAGTAATGTCAATCACCAAGATAAGTTTTAGAATATTAGGGCATCCCCTGTCATAATGAAAGCAAAGTGTGCTAAGAATGAACTAAGTGAGATTCAAGAAGGCAATAAAGCTTTGAGTGTGATGATAAAGTGGGAATATCAGAGCAAAAATGTAGGAAATAGAGGGTAAAATGAATGATGAATCATAATAAATGTCAAACTTAATCTACCTAAGGCCAAAAATTAGCTATTTATCCATTTGGGCCAAACTAGGGCCTTTTTTACACGTTATGCCCAAACCGTAGCTTAGACCACATATTTTGTGAAGGAAACGTGCAGCCTAGGCCATGGTTTTTGTAAAGTAAATATGTAGCCTAGGATGTAATTTTCATTCCTAAGCTATAACCTAGGTCAAATGGCCACTTCAGGTGGTCAATAAGCCTATGAAAGGTCCCCAAGATGTGTCTAGAGGGCCTATCTAGTACATAAAAGGGAAGTAAGGTGGTAAGGATGTGTAGGGGATAGATGTATGATGTAGGAGAGGTCCATGCGAGTGTAAAATATTTCTAAGTGGGATAATTAGGGTTGGTAATTTATACATGAGCCAATGTGTAATCATAGGGAGGACTAGGGTCATCGGAAGTATGATTACACATAGGGTTCACACCCTATGATTTAGTCTATGGAAAGAATGTTTTTCTCCCTATAAAGTTCAAAATTAGAACATTAAGAAGTGAATTATAAATTGGCCTATATCTATCTAAATATGGGTAGAAATGCATCATTCAAATCAAAAACATTAGGTGAGATTTGATAGGAATACTTTTATCACACAAAGGTTTTTTAAAAATAAAGAAATATATGGCATGACAAATTCATCAAGATACAAAAGTTTTAACTTGGATACTAGGCCCTAATTTTTAAATCAAATTAAAAATATCATAAAGGAAAATTAAAAACAATATGTCTCAATCCATATGAGTCAAATAATTATTTGATAATGGATCAATAAATATATGCACTACTAACCCAATAAGATTCTCTTTGATGGTCAATAATCACTATCTAAATTTGTATAAGAAACCTTAGATAAAGTAATAATTTATTTTTACTCTTAAATCAAGGGTTGATCTAGAGGTTATTAAGACTATGGTATAACCTCTAACAAAATATACATGTTTTCATCATCCTAAAATGATAAAAAGACAATAATGAAAACCCTTGGTCATTGTTGGTAGTTTTGGTTGAAAAACTAGCATGTTGGGTAACCAAATTCTAAAAAACCTCATCCTAAGTGGAAAATCAGATTTCTAACCACAAATTCGAAATTTTTTAAAAGAAAATCCAATAAATAAAGCAATACGTTTTTTCAATTATAGTTTTTTTTATGTTATTGCATATTACATTGAAGCTGCATGATATTAATACATTTTTTGGTAACATGCTATAGGTTCACCTAGTTATGGGTAACCTTACACTACAACAAGTTTTGACCTACAACATATAAAGTAACATAGTCATTTATACAAGTGTATTCTCATAAGGTTTGGCTCCACATTATTCATTTTCTATGATTTATACTCAGCCTACCTTGTTATAGATTTCACCCATCCATTCTTGGGTTGCAGATTTTTTTTCAATCAATTTTGTAGTTATGCACTCTTTTAGCATACTAGTTATAGGTCCCAAATATGGACCCATATCCACTTCTACCTATATTACTTTTGAATCCACCATCTTTAGTATGGATCTTGAAACCATTATCATTATCATTTGCCCTGTGGTCAATCATGAGACTATTTATGGGTTGCTCATTAATATAAGATCATATGAATAATGCATGAAAATACAAATCATCATAAAAAATCTTACTATCATCAAATGTGATCATAGGACACTATGGTGAGGTGTTGATAAGTGTACTAATAATCATGTATATTGGGTGATCATATGTTGCAGGTGAAGGAGTCATATTATATGCATAGTGTATTATTGTAATATCCTTAGTCTCTATCATCTCATGCTTGGAAGTAGATCATTGATGATTTCTAACTTATTATTTTAATTTTTTTATGGTATTAATTCCTCTATAGGTGTGCTCAACTCAAGAGTGTTGTCATTAATA
The DNA here is from genome assembly GCA_037957365.1 of Torreya grandis. Classification (NCBI taxonomy): domain Eukaryota; kingdom Viridiplantae; phylum Streptophyta; class Pinopsida; order Cupressales; family Taxaceae; genus Torreya; species Torreya grandis. Next base: position 1,399,002 of record JARHVA010001265.1, read on the forward strand.
ATATCTTGTATATTATGTCTTATTTTGAAGCATTTATTCATAGAATGCCCTACAATTTGATGATAGTCACAACATGAATTTCTATCATAGTTATTTGGTGTAAGCATATTTGGATGAAAATGTTATAGAGAAGGGAGAGTGATAAGGTTGAACTCAAGTAGTTTCTATAACAATAAATAAGGAGGTGATGGTAATCTAAAAAATTTCCTCTTTAGTGGTGCTGATGATTGAAATTGATTTATTGGTTATGATACTACATTAATTATCATCTTTTCCTCATTATTGTTGTTAGATGGTTTGACCTTGTAGTTTGGTTTTATTTAAAAGTTCATTATGTGAGTAGTTGTAGGAGTAGGTTATACTTGAGCTTTTTTAAAGTTATGAGATTAACTTCTCTATCTCTGACTGTGTGATACAGGTCATCAAAGGAACTAAATCACTTGAAGATGATTAACTCATAGAATGGTGAAAGTAAGATTTGAAATCACATTAATCATATTAGCTAGCATTGTCTTGTACTAAACTAAAACAACATTGATGGGATCATTGGACCCTTGCTTAAGTATATAAATTTGCACATATAAGAGTTTCTCATTAATGTTAATACATAAATGTGCCAAAGGGTTGAATACTTTAATTTATTGCAGGGTAATGTCATAAAACCATCGCAAAGCATATTAATTAATAATTATGATGAATAACTTGGTTACTAATTTTTCATTGTATACGTAATCAAAGCATGTTGTGTGGAATGATTAAAAGTGTTGTTCTAGATCATATTTAACTTCATATAGTAAAATATTAGGAGCTACAAACCTACAACTAAAGGATAAACTATTATCTCAAGGGATAATGGATTAAGAAGCAAGGCATGTGAATCTATTAAATGACTAGCTCTAGATGCACCTTGTTCTAACTACAACACCTTGACATGCAAAGTTGTAATATTATACTCAAGGAAATGTGAAATAGGTGAGGTTGATGATTTTAGACACTCAAATTTAATCATTAAGTGTTTGATAATATTTAATCTTGGCATCCTTACCTTACTTGGCCTATTCACCATTCTATTAACTTAGAATCTCTATGAGACTCTTCACTATTCCACTTATTATTTTTCAATTACTAGAAACATAATTCAAGCATCCCTATTTTCTTGTAAAGTCCTATCATCTAAATCCCAAGAGTCTCTATCTTTTTAGGACAATACTATATTAGGTAGATAGGGTCATAGTCCACCCTTGTCCACTAGTATGGCTCTATCCCCTGCACTCTAATGATATATTTTCAAATTCAAGATGTTTCATACTAACTCTCCCACACTTTAAAAAAGGTAATTTAATGAAAACATTAAAAATATTCCTCTATATAAACACATCAATCCTCTCAAAGCATCATCTAAAAATCACTTGGAAATTCTATTGCACATTGAGAAAAAAGGCACTAATCTTTCTAATTTCAATTCTGATTCATTCTAATAGTCATAGGTCAAGTCTAAAGTTATCTTATTATAGGTTAAGGGCATCCATTGTCAAGTATTCAAGTAAATCTATCTAGTTTCATTCATATATCAAGTATCAATATTCACACACTCAATCTAGGAAGTATAACTACATTAGTCTAAGGCTCTTTTGGGCTATGCATGCAATACTTAGATTATGTGGGTTTTTTTAGGATAGCTCAGATATTCACTTTGCCTAATTATCTCCTTTGTATTTTATCTCCATTTGGTTTATTGTGCATGATCTAGGGTTTTAATTTTATAGGTCTTTCACATATCAATTCTACACTCATAGGTTATCTACAAATCCTCTCAGATATCCACAAGTGCTCACATTAAAAAATCAATCGCACAATCAACCATGACATGGACATAGTCAACATACTGATGGGAAAAATTAACCTCCCAATTAAACTTGACACAATCCAATAATTGTGTATAACCTAATAGTTCTCTTTCAAGGAGTAACCACTTAATTTATCAAATTTATTACTTTCGTTAATTATCAACTAGGGTGCATTAAGCTTGACAAGGTGGTGATATTGTATGTACGACACTAGTCTCTATTAAAGGTTGGGTTCTAATCATTGTATAATTGAAATGAATTTATAGAAGGGAGATGATATGAATTAAAATCACACCTGCATGAAAGGAAAATTACATGAAAGGTAAATTACATGAAAGGAAATCAAAATTATTTTGGGAGATTCCCACATTTGATGAATTGAATGTACAAAAATGGAAGAATGCTTATGAACATAGATAACATATATCACCAATGTATAACATGAAATAAGAAATACACTGATAAAAAATTAATAAATAAAACTAATATTAATGAATGAGAAATCATTCTACCAAATTTGTATGAGGGGGCCTTGACTCATTTAGACTGGAGCTTAACTTCCCTCCTTTGCTACAGGCACATTATTTCTTCAAAACTATCTTTATTTCATAATGGTTATAATACAACATAATTATAATAATATAAAAATACTCTAAATGAAATAATTTTCAACTCCTAACTCCACTAATTAGTTAACTATCTTATAATCTAATATCTACTCCTTATATAAGGGAGATAATTTGTTTATTTAGAATATTCTTAAAATATAGTCATTACAACCAAGAATATATGGTTGTAACCAAAATTAAAAATTGTTATAATAATAAACCAAATATAATTATTATGTTTTAATGATAAAACATTCATTGCAATAATAAAATAAAATGGAGGAGGATAATATGTTTAATCCATCCTAGATTTAAGGAATCAAAAAAATCCTTAAATCATGGAATTTTTGTAGTTCTTAATTGTCCACTAGTTGTTATAGTTAATGATGTTCACCTATAACATTTGTTGTGGGTGCATAGTCTTCTACTTGTTTTAGGTATATAGTCTCCTATTTGTTGCGAGTACATAGGCCTTTAGTTATTACAGGATATTAGAAAATATAGAGATCCTTTTCCTCTAATGGTTGTGGGTACCTCAAATATACTTATTATAAATCCATATAAAAACCATTCAACTATAATATTTCATCTATTAATCATTTAACTTATATCATGACAATAATCATATGCAACATCGATGAAAATATGTATAAAGGCATGGGTAAAGCTATGATAATAGAACAAACAGAAGGGTTATTTATGTTAACAATATGTAAGATGAGTGTCATTTCCTAGTCTCATCACATACAAGGCCAAGATTCATCCCTCTCCACCTAGTGTGGCCATATCTAAATACATCAAAAAATATTTTTTATGGATGCGACAAGGTTCATAGGTCTTTTTAGTCACCTAGTGTGGCCCTATCTAAATACATCAAAAAATATTTTTTATGGATATGATAAGGTTCATAGGTCTATTTAGTAAATTTTGCATCATATATGTTCTTACATAATTAGCATAAATAAAATCCAAGCTAGGTTTGTGCATTTCATTGTTTATTACTATTTACACCTCATTTAAAATTATGTAAATTATTATATTTCATATTTAGGTTTTGTATATTCTATAATCTAAATTAGTATTTAAATAGTTTAATGTTTATAAAATTTTATTGGTAATTAAAAAATAAACATATAAACATTTTAGTGAACTCATAATTTTATATGAACATTGGTTGTTGTTTGCTTGATTTTTGTCTTAGGGTTTCATACAATTTTTTGTAAATTATTGATACTAAAAGAAAATACACTTTGACCTTGGATATAAATTTGACACCATGAGTCAATCTTCAACCTTAGATTTAATTCAACACTAAATAAATTGTCCTGTCACCTTGGATAACACATGACATTAAAGCATTTTATTTTGACCTTTAGGTTGAAATTTGTTAATCTACTGACACAAAAATCTTTTAACTTTTATTTTCTATTTGCTTCTTGCTTGTTTTTAGAAATTGTGTTTTAACAGTTGTAAAACTACTTAGTGACTATCATTTTGGTCTAAGTAATGATTTATTTTATAGATACCATGGTGTAAAGGGTACCACCCCAATACTCAAGCCATTATATAACACTAAACACAACACTTAGTTTTTATGTACCTTACAACATATTCTAAATGCCTAGGATCTCTTGTTTACACCATAAGAAGTCTCGTTTAACCATTCGATTTATAATGTACTTGAGAAGAGTGTATCACCTAGGGAAGTTACTCCCACTACACCTTCACAGATGGGATAGTGGATTACAAACATGATTTAGCCTCTATAGTTAGTGTACTAAAATATTAGGCTGATACTAGTCTATGAATGAGAAGTATAATTAAAAGCCCACACAATCACTCAAACTCTTACCTAGATCACCATTCAAACCTTGTTTTTTTATTTTATTGTATTCATAATGGGATCAATAAATGAATGTTTATTTCATATGTAACATAGGATTATACATTATTTTGTAAAATATTCTTCTACTTTCTAAGATATTCTTAATTACATACTTACATGGTTTAGAATAAATGATGTTCAAAGATTAAATTAAATCAATCACAATTCCATTGTACTTCATATTGTTATAACATTCAATATGAATTGCTCCCAATAACTAATAAACACCAAAAGGCATGTATGAAACCTTTTTTATTAATAAAACTCAAAATTTTCATTTTTTAATACTTGATGAGGTAGATTCCTTCATGTTCCTACCCCTGTCCACTGGGGAAAATACATGAATCTAAGGTATTTGACATCTTAGATCAATTAAATAATACTAATGCCAAGGTCTCATTGCTAGATCTCTTATATACGAGGCATTATGTAATATACTTTTACCTAATAATTTTGAATGTCCTTACACATATTCTATTATTATTAATATCCATTGGATAAAGGAAAATATGTATTTTTAAAAATAATGTCTTCCCACAAAACATATTATTGATCGATATTTTACCTTGTATATTCATGTCTTTGTAAAAAATAAGGTGGTCAAAAGATCACTTGTTGATAATGGACCAGGATTAAATATTTGTAGCATATATTTACTCAATTTACTTGACACTATGGAAAAATATCTCACCCATTAAAAGATGAAAATTCATGTATTTGATAACATTCCATGCCAAGTACTTGGGAATATTACATTGAACATCACTTTGGGCCCTACACTCTTGCCACTTTTTGCCAAGTTATGCCTAATGATCTTAATTATAGTATTTTATTAGGTTAATCTTGAATTCATGACATGAATACCATTCCTTATGAATTACATGAATATCTTAAGTTTAGTTATCAATTTTACTCTCTCTCTCTCTCTCTCTCACACACACACACACACACACACACACACACACACACACACACACACACACACACACACACACACATTTACTTTAGACCAAGATCTTTTCAAATATTTTTCAATAGTCCAACTTATAGATATTTATGTTCCACATATTTAAAATTCTCACATTGGATCACAACCATCTCTTTTACCTATCGATTTACCTTCATTAGAACTAAATCTAGTTGACTCATCAATAAATTTTAGTCAATATGGTTTTGGATTCAAATGATTACAAAAGTATAATTACACCATCAAACAAGGATTTGGAAAACATGATTAAGGTATTATCCATCCTATTACTACTTCTAATGAGGGGCAACCAGACCTTAGGTATAATGATAAATATAACTCTCATGGAATTAATTAAGTAAAAAAACCTCCCAAGTTTATCCCTATTAGACATATGCACTTTGAGCATAAGAATCAAGTTAATCATGTTTTTTAATTATCATTAGTGTACCTTTAGCTCATTAACAACACAATTTCTCTTGAAATTAGAACATTGGATAAATTTTCAAATGACGAGTCTCTTATGGAATATTTAGGTGCCTATGAGAATCTTCCTTCCTTTCACCACAAAAAAATATTTCATCATGAAACAAAATCACATGCATATTTTGATGAAGATGATGATATTATTTCTCAAATGCAATTAAATGGTTCCACTACTATTCCTACAAGACTATATGTGGAATATCTCTCAACATTGATTAATGAAGAAATTGTTGAATTTCATTTTGGCACTGATAAAGATCCCCAACTTGTCCTTTTAGCATACATATTACAAGATGATAAAAGAAAATTTGTTTGATAAGATTTACATGATTATATAAAATTATTTACATGTCCATATAAATACATGCCTAAAAATTACCCAAAAATGTCAATGCATAATATTATATTATACCCAAGTACCAAATTAGTCAAACAAAAAATAAGGAAAATGCAGCCAAAAGTAACTTTTTTAGTCAAAGATGAAATCCAAACACTTTTGGATGTTGGATTCATTTGAGTTATTGATTATTGTGAATGGGTATCTAATATTGTACCAATGATAAATCATAATGGACATATTCAATATTGCATAGATTATCATAATTTATCTAAGGTTTGTCTTAAAGATGATTTTCCATTACCCAACATAGATATGATTGTGAATTCTACCATGGGATATGAAATGTTATCATTCATGGATGGTTTTTTGTGTATAAATAAATCAAAATTAATTTTGAATATCAGGAAAAGACTTCATTAATTACACCATAGGGGACATTTTGTTATATAATAATGCCTTTGGATTAAAAAATATAGGAGTAAGTTATCAATGAGTGATGACATATATTTTACATGATTACATACATAAAACAATTGAAGATTACATTGATAATTTATTAACCAAATAAAGGCATTGATAAGACCATGTTATATATTTATGAGAAATATTTGAAAGAATGAAGTAATATAATATACAGTCAAATATGAAAAAGTGTATTTTTGGAGTATTCTCATGTAAATTATTAGGTTTTATCATTTCTCAAAGATGAATTGAATTTGAATCCAATAAATCCAAATCTATACTTGAAATGTCACCATAAACTAATTTGAAGCAACTTTGATGTTTACAAGGTCACATTCAAACTATCAAACATGTTGTGTCCTGCTTAGCAGATAAAATGAAATATTTTATAAGATTACTCAAGAAAGATACCAAAGTTGAATGGGAAGAGTAATGCCAATTTTTTTTATGTAATTAAATAATATTATCTCAACCCACATGTGCTTATTCCTTCTATTCCAAACCAACCCCTCTTATTATACATCTTTGCCATCGATCATGATTCAAGTGCTTTAATAGAACAATACAATGACAATCATCATGAATATTTCATTTACTACATTAGTCACATACTTATTAATTATAATGAAAATTATACTACCATAAAAAATTTATGGTTAGCCCTTATTTTTCCATGCAAAAATTGTGACATTATTTAATTCATAAAGAGATTCATGTTATCACTAAGGTTGATCCACTAAAATATCTTATGTCAAAACCACATTTATTAGGTCTTATAACAAAGTGGGTGATTCTTCTTACTAAGTTTAATTTACATTTTAACTCACAAAATTCTATTAAATGGTAAGCTATTGTAAATCAATTAGTTGTTTCCCCATTACACGATCTCCTACCTATTAATGTTGAAGTTTAAGACAAATTTACTTTTTATAATGTTGATGATTATATGTGGACCATGAATTTTTATGGGCCTAAATGTGCTATGGGTGTTGGGGTTGGGGTTGTCTTTATTAATCCCCAAGGAGACCAAATGCCTTTTTCTTTTCATTTGGGATTTTTGTGCATAAATAACATAATGAAATATGAAGATATAATACTAGGCTTGTTAACAACACAAAATTTACACTTCAAATCTTTACGTGTACATGGAAATTTATAGCTTGTAATTAATCAAGTTTTAAATGTTTTTAAAATTAAATAAGACAAGCTCATCCCCTATAAATACATGGTCTTACATCTCATAACACGTATCTTATTTTTATATTGATAACATTCCTTGCATAGATAATTAACATGTTGATGCCAGGCTAGTGTTGCATATTTGATCCCAATTGATATTAATGATGATCATGCAATATTTATTATCTAAAAAGTATGTAATCCTTCAATCAATAATGAAATTATCCATGCATTATCAATTCTTCTAGTCACCCAAAGTGGAAATAATCTTTAATGGTATACCAATATCTATAATTGTCTCTATAAATATGCTTTTACCAAACATGCTACACGAGAAGATAAAAAGTGATTACAACACCTAGCCATGTGTTACATACCCATTGGAAGATCCCTCTTCAAATACTATTTTGATGGACAATTATTACAATGTATAAATCATACTAAGCTTAAACTAATTTATTTGAAGTGAATGATAGTGAATTTGGAGGCCACTTTAATGGTAAGATAATGTCTTACAAACTCTTATGTCAAGGGTACTATTGGCCAACAATGGAACAAGAATGTCATGAATATGCTAAATTATGTTCTAATTGTTAAAGGCATATAATTTTCAATAATTCCCCATCATATATGATAAAAACTATTATTTATCCATGGCCTTTCTCTCTTTAGGGATTTGAATTAATTGGTATAATAAATGAAAAATCATCATAAGGACACACATTTATCATTACATCCACCAAATATTTTACCAAATGGGTAGAATCTATACCTTTACAAACTATAATATGTAAAGATATTTGTAATTTTATACTAACACATATTATCACATTATTTGTATTACCTTATAGAATTATAAAGGATAATAGTTCTTTTTAAAAAAAATAAATAGTCAAAATATTTTGTGTTAAGTTTAAAATCTATCAGACTTTTTCCACTCTTTACTACCCACAAGAAAATGGTCAAGCCAAAGAAAATAATAAAATAATAAATAAAATATTAAGCAAGGCTATTACAAAACATGGAACATATTAGAATAATCAAATCATCTATGGTTACACTCAACATATATGGTTACACTTTTTCCATTTATAACGAGCCAAATTTGGTGGTTACACAAATTTAATTATTTTACAGAGTACTCTGCACATTTAGATGAAAGTTACAACATATAAACTTTCCAACTCAAGGGATTTCACTAGTTTTCAAATTGAGACTTAATCAATCTAAATTCATCATACGTTCAACATTTATCCAAATGCCTCAATAAGGGGGCACACACACTTATACACTTTCAAGTTACAAGGAAATTAGACTACATACTCCTTCAGGTGTATTCTTTCCTTGACTTCATTAAAAAAATTCAAAATTCAAGTTATCACTCTTTAATTTTTAAAAATGAACTATAAATAATTTAAGTGGAATTTTTATAAGTTTTTCTTTGAGGTATCCTACACAATCAAGATTCACATCAAAAGACAAAGCGTGTATGCATGCTTAGGTTCACATATCCTTTAATTTTTTAAATTCACTTCATTGGACCACTAGAATAAAGGGGGGAAAATTTAGACACTCAAATTTAATAATTAAATGCTTGAAAATGTTTAATATTGACTTCTTTATCTTACTTTGCTTATTCACAATTCTATTAACTTACAATCTCTATGAGAGTCTTCACTATTGCACTTCCTATTTTGTAATTATTATAAAAATTCATTCAATAATCCTTATTATATATATATATTCTTATCATCTAAATCCAAATAGTCTCTATCATTTTTGGATAAGACTGCACTAGGTAAATATGGTCATAACCTAGCCTTATCCACTAGTGCAACCCTATCCCCTTGTGCTCCAATGGTAACTTTTCAATTTCAAGACATTTCATATTAACTCTCTCATGTTTTAAACAAGGTTGGTTAATGGAAATATTACAAATATTATTTTATATAATTACATCAAGGATTTTTAAAGAATCATTTAGCAATCAGTTGGAAATTCTACTACATATTGAGCATAATGGCACTAGTCTTTCCAATTTCAATTATGATTCTTTCTAATAGTTATAGGCCCAATATGAAGCTATTTTATTATAGGTAAATGGAATCCATTTTCAATCATTCAAGTTAATATATATAGTATCACTCATATAACAAACATCAAGATTCACACACTCACCCTAGGAGGGAGAAATACATTGGCTTGAGGCCCTTGTGGGCTATGTAGGTAACACTTAGATTACGTGGGGTTTTATAAGCATAACTTGACTATACCCTTGATTGATTCCTCCCTTTGTATTTTATTTCCATTTGGTTTATTATGTAAGATCTAGGATTTTAATTTTATAGGTCTTCCACACATCAAATATACACCTCATAGGCTATCAAAAAATCCTCTCAGTTAACTATAGGTGTTTACAAATAAAAATTAATTGTATAGTCAATTATAATGCATATGAAATAAATATAAAAAACCAAAATGTACCCCTATAGACCTAGTGTGGCACTATCAAAATACATCATAGACTCTTGTTTTTGGATATAACATGGTTCACAAGTCTTCTCAACCAATTTTGCATCACATATATTATTACTATTTATAACTCATTTAAAATTATGTAAGTTACTATATTTCACATTTAAGCTCTGTATATAATGTAATATTAATCAATATTTCAATAGTTTAATGTTTATAGTATTTTATTGGTAAATCAAAAATAAACTTATAAAGAATGATGTAATATGTGTAGTCATCATAGGAGGGTAAAGGTTACCTATGTAGGAATAAGCATGGACATTTGTTGGAAGTTTTATGTTGCTCCCACACTTTGCTTAGATAACATGTTTAACAGGAGGTGTAGATGTAAGGATAATATAATTGGTATAAGTTTGAACACTTATAGTTGGATTAGTAACTCAAAAGGGTTTGTTGATATTAAAGAAAGGGTCATATTGTCCCATAGATGCAATAATATAAGCCAAAAAAATTATGTTATTCTCTTACGATATATAACATTTCATCAAGTTGATGTGAATTCAATTTAAGATATTTAGTGAATTCTTGGTCATCAATATCATCAAATTAATTCATAGTAGTTATTTTGTGAGTATTATTAGTCCCAACATTCATGATAAGTCCATCAATAGGTGTGTAGTATGTAATGTATAATGTGTAGAGTGAGTAGGATGAATGAAAGAGGTAATGTATGCCCATTATTATCACATGGTAACAAGATGTAGCTAGGATTTTATGTTGAAACATGATTTAAGGAAGGTTTGAGATTGTTCATTATTGATTTTAGCCTTATTAGTGTTCTTTGATCTGATCCATTTGATTATATGATTGATCAAAATGTAACATAGCCAAGTGAAAAAATATGAAAATATTACCTTCATGACTTGTATTAATAAATAAAGATAATGTTCATTAATTTTTTTATTAGATAGGGTAAACATAAAGGTTAAGGGTCTCGTGCCCAATATAAAGCAAAGGCCAAAAGATAGACAATTACAATCAACAAGGCAAAAACTGAGATAGAGTACTAAGAATAAAAAAACTTAGAGTCATTTGATTCTGAGTAAAGAACCAAAAACTAAAAACCAAGAAATTATTGATTCAAGTCGTTTAACTCCAAGAAAAGCACCAAATTATGAGTCTTAGTATTTCATTATGCTTCTCCCTTCCTCTTATTCGATTATTGATGCCCTATAAATGTTTTATGGATTCCTTCTTCCTCTTGATCCCTATGGTTCTAGTTTCTACATTTCCTTGGCCTGTGTTTCTCCTTTCCTCTTCTCCTCCTTGAATCTAACTATTCTTTAATTATTATCATGGGTAATGTGTATTATTATGAAATAATCAAAAATCAAGTCTAAAAATAAAATGCTAAGGCTAAAATTTGAAACACTACAGGGAAACCCAGGTTTTAGCATGGTTTAATCAATGTTCAAGCTCAGCAATATGTTTTACCCTAATTAGGATTAAGATGAGTTATTTAATCTAATTAAGATATAAACTAGTATGTGAATTCAAATGTTGAGATATGACATTCAAGCATACATCTAAATGTAAAATATTAAATCTAATTAAAATGATTTGATAAGTGGCATGTGATAAATATACTAAGTATACAAAGGGATATGTACTTATCTTTTTTGACTTAATGTCTAACTATAACTATGTAATTAATGTGGAAAATAGATAGATGCAGGCCTATGATTTGTCAAGTTTTATAATTATGTTTCTATTTGCATAGGCTTAGTTTTGTCAGGTACAAGTCAATATCAATTATCAATAATGATCTATAGTGGTTTGTAGTGGCATGTGTGGATAAAGGTGTTTATGATTGTACATTCAATTTTATTTATCTCTGAAAGCTCTATGTGAGATGTTGAACCTTGGTGATGCATGCAATCTAAAAAATCAACCTATGTCACCTTAAAACCCTATGTGTGCTTATGAGGGATATAAACTTATTCAAATATGAAAAGTGTAATCAGTTGAGATGACATTAATCACCCTCATTGGTGATTGACCATTGGATATGTATCTAATACTCCAAGGAGGGAAATAAAGCCACATGTAGTTCTCCCACTTGGTGTGATTGTGTAATTATGTTCCTTTGCTATATGAACACAACCAATGATTTGTATTTGATACTTGATAATGCTTGATTTAACTTGGTTTTGGTATGCTTCTAACTTTACTTGTGACTGATCCTAGTGATTTATTTTGAATTTGAGAAGAATATGGAAATTTTTCTCAATGTGAAATAGTGTATAGATGTGTATTAGATAAGTGATAAGTACCCTATCAAGTGAGGCCTTGATATATATATATATATATATATATATATATATATATATAAAATTCTAATATGGTAATTTAGCATGCTATATTAACTGAAACACATAGGGTAAACCATAAGAATGTCTTTGATTTTAAAGTGATCCTTGTTGGGATAGGGTCAATACTGTCAAGATTAGGTTAGTATTGATTGGTGATACTGACCTAGTTTGACAATAGTGACCCATACATGAGTACTAAACTAAGCATATGGCCATGTATGTGTAGGATAATATGCTAGTTTAAAATAGATATTGAGGTATTTTTAGGTGTGTAACATTAGAATAAAAGGTTTAGACCCATAAAAAGCACAAGGATAGGGGAGATGGAAAGTTAGGACCATATTTGTGTACACAAGTCATGTATGGTAAATGTATGTCAAGATTATCATTATCAAGTAATTAATATCAACTTGTATAAAAAAGGAAATTGTGCATTGTAAGTCATATGCACCTTAAGATTACCCTTAGTTTTGGTTGTTGCATGGTTAGGAAAGGGATCAAAAAATATTTTCAATTTTCATCCCCATTAGGTCATGGATCTAAATAATTCAAAGGTGTATTATGAATCTCAATAGTGTTATCATTAATGAGATCATGAATATTATTTCTTACTAAAAAAATCTATTTGTGGAGTTCCCCCACATATATGGTAACCACAATATGCATTTTTTTCAAATCTCTTAGGTAGAGGCTTACTCATATCAACCTCTTTTCAGGGAGGGAGAGACATAAAGTTCCATTCAATTGACTTTTTCAATATGTCATGAGAAGGCTCAGGTAATCATGAAAATTGCCTCTTTTGTGGGGCATATAAGACAATTTGATTAATAGGTTGTGACCTTGTATGAAATTTTTATTTTGCCTCATTCATAGTACCATTCATTTTGACCTTATAACTTGGTTTTCTTTGAAAATTTTTAGTTGAAGTAGTTGGAGGATTAGCCTCATAATTTAGCATTTTCATAGATATGATTTAAACTTCTCAATCCCTAACTATATGGCATAGCTCATTTTGATGAATTGAACCTCTTAAACATAATAAAATCATGGAGAGGGGCAAGCAAAATTTTCTTAGGTGTTGTTATGGATCACCTTTGCCATCATATATAGTAAAATTAGGAGCTATGAAAACTATAGGTAAGGGATAAGCTAAAATATCTAGGGCTAATGGATTATGAAGTAATGTATGAGAATCTGTCAAATGAACCACTCTAGAAGATGAAATAAATAATGTGCATTAGGTGTATAGGTTAGTTTGATATTTCGAGTCATATTTGGTTTTACTTGTATTTTTAGGGGTATTTTGATATCTTAAGAGATTTGGTTTATTTTTTAGAATAAGTCAAATTTAGAGTTTAGTTGGTTGTACATTGGGCTATAAATATTCCTTTTGTGTGAATGATTTCTAAGCTTTGTTAAAAGATCTTTCTAATTGATAATTGATCTATAAATAATTATTGTTTATTTTTTCATTACCTCAATTTTTTTCATTTGGTATCAGAGTATGTTGTTAGTCATGTGAACAATAAATTTTGGGTGAGGAGATCCTAAAAGAGAGACTCTATGGGAATGAATAAGAGTTTTATAAGTTATTTTATGTGTAGATTATCTATTTAATAATATATATTCTATATGCTAAAAATGAAATTTATAACATTTAAGTCTTTTACATTTGAAAAATATCAATTAGGGTTCTACCCTTCAGTTCTAGACCTCTATGCTACTGAAAGGCTTGCATTCACCATCTCACGTGTTTAAATACTGATCTCTTAGTCTAATCCATATCATTTTGATGACCTAGGTATCTTGAACTACACATAAATCTCAAAACTTGATAAACATAATTTACTATTAGTTTTAGATCCATACCTATTTTCTAGCATTCTGGACACTACCAACCATAAACAAACACTACTATCGATAGTAATGTCCAGATCCTTATCTAGTGTCTAATTGCCAAAAGTTATCCAAATTGAAAATGATTTAAAATATATGGGTTAACCTATTTGTATCATTGAACCCTACCATGAGATATTTTAAAAAGGTGTGGTATAAATATAAGTATAAGCATTCTCATTATTCTCTTAGAAAATATCAAGCAAATACATATTAAAGTTAAATCAATTAACTACACAACTAAGCTATTCTACCATATTTGTCTCTATTTTCATATCAAGAAAATGAGGAATCATATTATATATTTGAATCATTCAAAAATTATCCCATGAGTTATATTTGTCAAATTAGAAACTAGATCACTTCATGCCTCTTCATATAGTATATTACACCCTTCTGTACTCACACTCCTACACATAGGGGAAAACCACATAATTTTGAGGCACTCCTTATAATATTGGCTATATAGGAAGCAACCATTGATGGAGTGGCATTTAGGGTTAGCTCAATAACACATTAACACATTTTTAGAAAACTCATTCTAAGGGTGAATAAAGGTGAAGATATAGGTTTTGATCAATTAGCAAAAAGAGATAGCCTATATCCTAGATTTGAATACATCTATATAAAGGTGACAAAAAACCAAAAATAGTGAAGTTGGTCATATCAATATCTAATTTTTATTCTATACTAGACACCAGCATCGCAATCAGACACTAGCATTGATGGTAATGTCCAAATTTGATGGTAGTGTCTATAGTCACTAAAGTATAATTTTTAGAATTTGATGATTGATCCTACATAATTTACACCTATCTCTAGTATAGATCTACTTATGCAAAATAAACCTAGCTAAGTGTCATTTTTATTTGGTATTACAATCAATTTAACATCTTTCAAATTTGGTACTTTATATATTTAGCATATCTTAGAATTATAATTCATAATATTCATTTATCCAAGTTTAAAATTAATTGGCTTATTATAGATTAGTTTATCACCCTTGTTCTTGAACTATTTATATATTTTTAACCTGAACCCACCACATATCTAAAATTTAGTATTAAACATTTGGTAAACCCAAACTTTGGCCTTCAAACCTTAGATAGACCCAGGGTTTACTGGTTTATTATTTTTCTTAAATTATAATTTTAACATATTCAAAACTAAAAAATTAGAATTTATTTTCCTAAATTCATGTTTAATATGGATACATATACTATTTATTTCATGGCATAATATATGATGGTAGTCCTTGATTGTTATTCCCAATACATTTGAAAACCAATCAAAGAAATAATCAAATAGAATAACAAAATTGATCAATATAAAGAGGTTGTTTTAAAATAAGATAAATATTTAATATTTATTTATAACTCTTTTTTTAATAACATAGAGTCGATATCCTAACACAAATGTGCATTCTACCTACCCTTTATTCCTCTTAGATATTGTATGTAATCATAAATGCATCAAATCTATAAATCAATCTTAACTTGGAGAAGATAGATCCTACTTACACTTCTGATTGGGGATACATTAGATAATCAAGAACATGATCAATATTTGGATCCACTAGACCTAATTATGGGATATCTTATCACAAAAATAATACTAGGGAGGGTTATAAAGCCTCTAGTCAAGCACAATCATGCAATAACCCTAACTAAGCCCTATGTTTTCATATTCACTAAAATAATAAGTAAAGTAAAGTCTAATCTAGTGCTCACCAAAGCTTGTGACATAATATGAATGTTAGTAAACAAAAAGAAAATAAACATGCATAAGAGAATCTAAATTAAGCTATTTATGAGTAAAACCCTAATGCATGGAGAAGAAGAGTAATATTATTTAAAAGCCAATACTTATGCTACTTATATCTACTGAAGAGAGGAGCAAAGTTAGAGAATAATTATTTGAAAGATTAACCTATCAAGAATTAATCTCTTCCTTGGCCAAAGGGGATTTGAAAGAGGTTGTTGTGGTTTGTAAGGATCACTAAGAAAGGCCAAAGCATTCAAGACTTCTCCACAAGACTAGATTCTCCAAGTAGAAACCTTAAGCTAAGAATCTTCAAGCATAATGGTGGAAGAGCAGATTATAAATAAGCACAAGTGAATAACAATTCTTGATATCTATAAATAATTATGAAATGATCTTGTATATATAGGAAGATTTAAACCTAAGCCCTTCCAAAAGTTTCTTTTGATAGGGTTGACCCAATTGACCTAGTACTATTGTTGACAAAAACTCACTAGGTCATCAGCTACGTTAGCCAAGAGTCGACCTAGACCCTAAATGAGTTTTACCAATAAGAGTACAAGGTCAACCTAGTTGACCTAGTACTATAAAATATTGAAAGTCATTTTAGGTGAGGAAAAGGGGTATGGAAGATGGGAAATGACTAGAGGAGTGTGAAAAAGAGGAGTAATAGCCTAGGGGAATGTTTTTAGGAGCTAGTTAGATTGGTAATAAGTGGAAATAAGGGATAAAAATCATATGAAACACTAATGGTCTACCCATCCCTTTATTGATGTACCCATTAGGGTGTACACTTAGAGAGATTGGGTCTCGATGGGTTATTACAAGATAAAAAAGATCAATATTTGATTAAAGTTTAAAATATTATGTGTATATAGATCTTGTTTGAGTGATATCTACCATCCCACTCCTATTATTATCCTATATCTTATATTAGATTCTATAGTCTACAGTGTCACTACATGAAGAGGTAAGGGTGCCCTACCTATCCTACCACCTATTAATATATAACTAGTTCCTCCCAAGCCTAAACTGATAATAAAAACTAAAAAATATGACCTTGTCAATCAATTGAACAATATTCATGTTAATATTTCAATCATTGATCTTCTAAAATAGTCTAATATCTATAAGGACATCTTATATGAAGCATTGTGTGAAACACAAATTCTAAGTGATACAGAATGAACCTACTTTGAGAATATTATAACAGATCTCAAAAATAATGCCAATCTCATTAACTTTGATACAAAATATTTACCATAAAAAAGATTATTAACCAAGAATTACCTTTAGTCATATAGGTTAGTATGCATAACAAAGGAATAAAAAGAGTGCTAGTCAATAATGGGTCTAGTCTAAACATTTGTAGCACATAATTATTTAAAATAATGGGTATTAATGCCAATATTATCCAGAAATTAGATTCACATATCAAAGAATTTGATAACTCATGTAGCCTACAAATTAGTCAAATCACATTAGATGTGACATTGGGACCTAAAACAATATCAACAATATTCCAAGTAATGTCTCAATCATTACATTATAAATTATGCTTGCGTAGACCTCAAATACACATGATAGAGGTTGTTCCATCTACATTACATAGATGTGTCACTTTTATGTATGATGGGGCATTATGGACAATTCCAATTGATGATGAACCCTTCAAATTTTGACAAATGTTACATTCCAACATGGAAGGGGTTCCTAAACTCATACCACTAAAGAAATATATTCCATTTGAAAGCATACCAACTTCTGAGATGAGTGAATCAAGCAAATCAACTCATTTAACTCAAGATGATTATAATGCACTAGACACTAAGGTGAATATGGATGTACATGTAGACCATTATCAAAGGAGATAATGATACCAAAACAATAGGAAAATCTAACATTTGAGCTCCCTTTATTAGTTAACACCAAACAACAAGATGGAAAAGTTTCATACCAATATGATAGTGATGATGAATTTACTCACACTATGACCAATGAACAAATGCAAAAACTAAATTTTGATCCACTTAAGCATCTTTCACATAACTTATTTACTCATAAAAGTCTTGGTACATACAAGTTAAATTAATCACTAGAGGATACAAAATCACATTTAGATAAGGGCAAATAAAAAGTCACATATGAACATGTGAATGATTTTTATTCAATACAACCCTCTTGGATACAAAAATTAAACCAAACTTATAAGGGATACATACATATTCATCGTGTAAATAACATGGAGTTCTTTCATATGACTCCACAATAGATTTTATAGTTCACAACAAAAAAATATGCTTTGATTAAAATACTTTACATTACTTGAGCGTAAGATGGTATCTTTAACTCCTAACAGACACACATCATGAAGTAGAATCATTCCTAAATAGGGTCACCATATTATATTTATCATTAGATTATTGTCCATAATACAAATCAATGTGAGGTATCACAAACCTAAAATTAAAAAAAAAAATGAAGGACATATAATTATCATACCTGAACAACAAAAAAAACCTATGATTTTATATATTTTAAAAGGAAAAAGTGCAATGAAGCATACTTATAAATTACCATACCTCAAAAATCTAACTATTATTATAAATATTGATGGGTTCTATTGTCTACATCTCAAGATTGACATACACAACTGGGATAAAATTTGTAGCACCACATTCTTCCAAAATTTGGGACATAATATAAATGAGTTAGATTACTCCCAATTTCTACCAGAATCTTTGGGCCACATAATAATACCCATAGAATGTAGACCCAAGGTTGTTTATACCATCATCTTGGTTGTGAATCCAGAACCAAACTTCACTTATCATCTTGGTTAGTATTGGTTGTTTGAGATGAATACAATGATGAATAATACAAATATGTGCCTAACATTATAATTAAAAGATAAATAAATTTGTGTCCCACATAATGGATATGATGATAGGCTTTTAGCAATAGTTTCTAGCACTAAATTAATAGAAAACATTAAAACATTGCCAATGAAAAATATAAATAATGATGACAAGAAAAAGGGCCATGAGGACCACCAGATATTCCTTTATCTTTCGAATGGGAGGAATCATCTCCTTTCATTCCATTTAAACTTCAAAAGTCTAAAAAAGTATTAACAACTCAAATATTCCAAAAATATAAAAAGAAAATATTTAAGAAATTAAAAAATACATTCAAATAATTCAAAAATATTCAATATTTCCATGTTTATTAGCTCCTTCTCATCTATGTTTTTTTTAGTATGTTAGTAGATAGAATATCATTTCATTTATATATACACATTTATTTCATACATCTTTTAGTTTGTTACATGCATACCCAGACACATGATATATGCACTTACAAATGTTAGACCTTTTTTCTACCCACGTGAAGTATGTTAGGGGATCTTCTTATTTGATCATGATTGATACATGATACATATCCTTTGTGATAATATATACATTATCATTTTTGAGCTCATATATTAATGCTTACACATGTTTATATCTATGTTCATATCTTTCACAATGTACTTGATATGCTATGTTACAGAACATTTTTTACTAACACATATATGCAAGGACTAGTATGATATGTTTATATTGGTTGCTAATTATTTATCTCTATTTCACTTCCTTGAGTGTATTTCATTGCTTTATAATGTATTACTTGTGTAACATTTGAATATGTTCCTTGCTTATTTTCACCTGTGCTATTGTCTATTGATTGGACATTTGAATATGTCATTTCTTTCGATTGTGCAACATTTGAACAAGCCCCTTGTGTGAGGTCTCATTCAACCCTTATTTTGAATTACATTGAGTGCTCTTATGTGTGTGATTTATTTATTATTGAGTTTTGTTTTTAATATTTATACATTTCCATGATATATATCATGCATCTTAAGACTTGATGTGATCACATACTACAAGCTTCATTAATATATCTACTTCGACTTGTTATCCCTGTATGCTACATGATTCATACATAGATTATATAATTACCTTATCCTTTTTGAGTCAAGGAACTTATAAATTTATATCTCCCTCACCTAAAAATGGGGAGGGGGAATATTAGTTGGGGCATGCCATATAATCACAACCTCCACATTTTCATAGTTTTTTAGATTTTAGTGGGGGTATGTCACTAAAATATGACCTCTACATTTACACATCTTGTTAGTTCCTAGAATTCAATGGGATAATGTCATAAAAACATGAACTCAACACTTACACACTTAATCAATGTCTCTATATTTTAGTGGGGGCATGTCATAAAGACATGACCTCCACATTTTCACAATCTATAGTTTAGTTTCATGATTCAAATATACACTTGGGTCAGAATCCTATACATTGAATTGATTTTAAATATTTTTGAAACAAAGTTTCATATTTATGACACATATAATCTAGATCAAACATATTATAGGTACATATTCCATGCTATTACACTAAAATTATAAAACTTACTAATTATATTACTCATCAAGACATACTGATTACACTAGGATGTACTATTATTGAGCCTTTTTTCTAAAACAATTGGTTCACTTTATAGGTTGAAGTGATTAAATTATTAAAACTCACCAAATTTATAGGTTAGAGTGATTAAATCATCCAATATCACTATATTTATAGGATGAGTTGATTAAATCACTCACCCTCACTAAATTATATATTCACACTTGACTTGTGCAATTGAGATATAATGAACTCAATGGCCATGCCACAACTCATACCTTGTAGTAGATTGGGGGCATAATACCTTCCAATCTCCCTCTACAAATATACAAGGTTTAGGTATGAACCTCTTTTATCTCCAATGATTCATAAGGAAGCATCTTTACCAAGTCAAAGCATCAAAGGGAAACATGGTTGCATCGACACACATGTGTACTCCTTCCTTGATCTATTTATTTTAAACCATTTAAATTATTTCAAATTTCATATTATATGCACTAATCTATATTATAACATGCTATTGGTTATAGGTCATACACTAGAAAAGCACTCAACGTGGGCTCAAACAAAGGAAAGGTGTGTTATACACACCTAGGTACACATTTATTTCCTTTGAACTAGTAATTTCATCCTTATACATTACTAAATTAAAGGGGGGGAATTTAAATAATAAAACTAAATATTTATAGTATCTCAGTATTATAAATTTGACAAATATCAATCAGGAATCTACCCTTCAGTTCTACACCTCCCTATTGTTGAAAGGCTCACATTCGCCATCTCACTATGCCTAAATGTTGATTTCTTAGTCTGATCCATATCATTATAATAACTTAGGTATATTTTAAGGCAAAAAAATCTCAAAAATAGATAAACATAATTCATTATTAGTTTTAGATCTCTACCTATTTTTTAGCATTATAGACATTACTGACCATAGAGGGACACTATCACTGATAGTGGTGTCCATATCCTTATCTAATGTTTAATTTCAAGATTTATCAAAATTACAAATGATTTGAAACATATGGGTTGGCCTATTTGTCTTATTTAACTTTACCATGATATACTTTCAAAAGGTGTGACATAAATACCAATATAAGCCTTCTCATTATTCATCTAGAAAATACCAAACAAACATCTACTAAAACTAAATCAATCAATTACACAACCAAGATTTTATATACCATTAATCACTATTTAGATATAAAACATAGGATCTATCATATTATAGGTTTGAATCATTCAAAGAGCATCTTATGAGTGATATTTTTCAAATTACAAGTCAGATCACTAATGCATCTTCAGATAGTATATTGTACCCTTATAGGGGAAATTACATATGTCTGAGGCCCTCCTTTAATTATTGAATGTGTAGGTAGTGCTTATTGACAAAGATATTTTTGGGGTCAGCTCAACACTATGATCCCACTAACCCATTTTTATCAAAATCATTCTATGGGTGTAGAAGGATGAAGAGATAGGGTTTGATCAATTAGCAAAGAACAACAACCTGTATCTTAGATATGAATACATCATCAAAAAAGTGATAGAAAAACCATAATAATGAAGTTGGCCACATTAAGATCTAGGCATTATTCTATATTAGACACATGCATCATAATGAGACACTAGCATCAATTATAGTGTCCAAATATGACCGTAGTGTCTGCAGCCACAAAAGTATAATTTCTAGAATCTGACAATTGATCCATAATACTGATGCTACATACTTTCCACCTATTTCTAGTCAAGATCTTCTTGCACATAGTAAACCCAACTAAGTATCATTTATCTTTGGTATTGAAATCAATTAAACATATTTGAAATTTGGTACTTTCTATATTTAACATATCTCAATATTATAATTCAAAATATTCATTTATCTAAGTTTGTAATTAATTGGCCTACTATAAATTAGTTTATCATCCTTGTGCTTGAACTATTTATATATTATTCACCCTAATCCACCACATATATAAAATTTAGGGTTAAACATATATATTTTAGAGCCATTGTAGATTGTGAGAGCATGTTAAAGCATATGTAAGTTTTATAAATTGTAGAGGATTATTGTTAGGGCGTTTGAAGGAAGAAAAGGCATTTTTATAATAGCTTGAAGCATGTCACTCAAATATATGATATATTTCACATTTTAAAATGAAATTGAGTAAATCAATTTTTTTGGAAATCTTATATAGAGGAAACCAAAACCAAAAAAGAATTTAAAGATTTTTTTTGAATAGTGAGAGCAATTTTACATAGAAAAGAGGTGTTTTAAGAAGGTAAACAAAGGAAAAAAGCATTGATTTTCTGATGTTGGATGATGCTAAAACATGATACCTAAGTATAGGTGATGTTTGTGAGAGGAAAGTAGCATTCTTAAAAGAGGTATCAGCCTTGGATAAAACTTGACCAAAGTGTGACAAGATGGAGCAAGGCACCATCTTGAAGGAGTGAAGCGTAACTTCAACCATTGGAAAACATTTTTTTTGGAATTTTAATATAAATATTTATTTTTCATGAAATTATAGGGCAATTTTTTTTTAAATATTGTTTAAAATATTTAATAAAGTTCATGTATTATTTTATATAAACTTAATTAAAATTTTAAATATTTTCTTTAAAAATTCCCTGAAAGCCATTTAATTCCATATTTGGTGAATGGAAAGGAATCTAGACCTAAAAATTTTCTACATTGTTTGGTTTAAGAAGGAAAAAATAGTGGTGAAATAATTATTATCCAAAGCATTTCCAATTTGTATATTCAATTATTTTCATATTTTTAAGTTACTTTAGCTAAAATCCAATTAATTCAGTATCTTGTAAACAGTGAAGAATAAAAAGTAAAAAATTGGATACATTGTCTAGTTTATATATATTGACACAGTAAAAACATAAATTTGTCTTGAATTTTTTTGAAACTCCCAAAACTATTGTTTTTATGAGTTGGATAAGGTGTTTTAAAAATCCTTTTATTTAATTATCCAATAAATGACTAGGTGTAATTATAACATTATTCATTTGACGCTAATGTTTTATCAACAATTATAATCGAAAAATAATAAAAATAAAGTTTTTTTGATGTGTGGTCCCATTTTTTGGGACATGGGAAGTATCCCAATTCAGATACCTCTCTATTGTTGTGTTTTTATTTGTGTTTGATTTCAAATATTTTCTAGTGACTAATATTGGTGGAAATGGTATACCTCATAGTCTATTTCCTATGTTTGAAGGATAGTAGGATGATGACTGTACTAAAATCTATATATTTTTGAGAAATTGTTTAAAATGGATACATAAAATATAAAGATGTGAATGCTTTAAATGATTCATATATAAAATAATATAAAGCTAATTTTAAAATGGACAACAAAGCTTTGCTTTGTATTCAGGGTGCAATAGATAAACCATATTTCCTACAATAAGTAGAGCTAGTCACTCTAAAGTTACTTGGGATATACATGCAAATGCTTATCAAGGTACACAAACTACAAAGTTATAAACTTTTCAAAAGAATATTTAAAATGTTAAACAATGAATATGTTAATGAATGTTTGACGAAGGTAGAAGGTCTAGGCAGTAAAATAAAAGTATTACAAAAAGATATAGATGAAAAATGTCATTAACAATATTATAAGAAGCACTAATCCCAAATTTGATAATTTATTTTCTATAGTTGATATTTTTAAATATCTCACAAGCATGAATATCGATGATTTAAGTAGGATCTTATTAACTATATAAGAAATAATGAAGAGTAGAAAGGAGAATCTTGAAAAATAATTTTCCTCTAAAATAAACATAGTAAAGGAACTCAATTTAAAAAATAATATAAATGAAATAAATCAAAAGGATGATATATAAATATCATAGGTAGAGGTAGAGGCAATAATTTTTAAGGAATTAATAATAATTTCATAGGAAGCAGTAGTATAGTCAAAGGAAGGAGTGATAACTTCAGAGAAGAAGATAAAATGAATGTTCGATTCTCTTATACCATAGGCTTAGACATTACAAATCAAGTTATTGGGATAATAAAAAAGACATGGATGAAAAAAATACTCATAACAATATCAAAAATAAAATAAATTTATTTGTTTCTCACTTTGATACAAATGCAAGTAATAATACTACATTTTATATTGATTCTACATGTTCTTCTCATATGACATTTAATGAGTATTTGTTCATCAATTATGATGAGAATCATAATAGCTCAGTGGTACGAGGAGATAATCAATCTCATGAAACCAAAGGGAAAGACATTATTATAGTGACAACTAAAAATGGTGAGGTAAAATAAATCAATGAAACTTTATTGGTTCTTGAACTCAAGAAAAAATATGTTATCTGTGGGAAAATTTTTTGTAGAAAAGTAGGCATTTTTGGTCATGGCCTAGTCATGTATTTACCTAGCTATATAGGTAAATTTTAGGCTTGTTCTAATGGGACATAGGTCCTAACTAGTCTTATGGAACTCAACATTTAGCACTCAACTATGTTGGCATCAATATACATAAAGCACAAACCTTATACTCTCACCCAAAGCACAATAGAGGAGGGACCGGGGTCTATGTTAGGTTAGTTGTGTCATGGAGTAACTCTATTCTTTAAGGGATTGGGTTAATGTAATGATAGTTGTGCATTCATGGGTGCAAGCCTTAGGTTTCATGGGTTCAATGGTACTCAAGCACTTAAAGACCAAATGGGTGTTGGGTTAAGGGACTTAGGCATAGAATTGTGCTTAGGCATGGGTATATATTTAGGGCACATGGTCGTAACCACACTTAACTCATTCCTATCATAGGTGCAAGGTTCATTACCAACTATAGGTCTGCCATAAGTGAGTCAGGTTAGAACCTTGTGAGAACTCAACCACACATTTGATAGAGTATAATATGTAGTTAATAAAAATTCAAAGACTTAAAACATTTATTATATTAACCATTTTCATAAATAACTATTCATTAAATATACTAAACAATAATACATGCATAGTCCACATAAATTGAGCAAAGGTTCAACATAAACTGCTAAGGCCCAAATTCACATTTAAGCTTGGGCATTACAAAGGGGAGCATAAAAAATCATCCCAACTTAAATCCTACTGCTAAATACAATTATCCAACATAATTTTTCTATAGCTTCATTAATCTAGTTTGTTTTCTCCCTTCAACTAAACTCAACTTATTTTTATAGGCTTTAGAGCATCCTAAGATCATGTGGAATGAAGCACACTAATCACTGAGCTGGTGCTAGAGGTACACATCTTGCCACCTCCACTATGGCTTGTCTTTAATGCATAGTCACTATCTCAAGTGCCTACTTCTTGATGTTACTTGATTCAAAAAAGAGTTGTTATCCCCCAGCCAATTGGCACTGCTAGAATACAAAACATCAATCACCCTCAATGATTTCCTCATACCTAAGTGTTTGATTATTTGGCATGAATCCACTACTTAGCACAAAAAGGGGCCCGAAAAAATGTTAGAAAAAATTCATCATGTGACCGTTGATGGAAATTAATGCATAGTTGGGTAAAAATTGAAGAAGAATATAGTTGTAGCAAGAGCTAAGATGACTAGTGATAACATGTTTCCTCTTTATTTTTCACAAGGAAATCAAGTATTAAAGGTAAGTAAGGTGGTTGATAGTGAAATTTGGCACTGAAGACATGAAAATCTTAGTTTTGATGGGTTAATTTTGTTTAAGAAATGGAAAATGGTTAAAGGACTCCCTTACATTGAAAAAATAAATGAAGTATGTGAAGAATGTGTTATGGGGAAACAAGATACAATAATATTTACAATAGGAAAATCTTGAAAATCTAGACAATATATTAAGATAATTAATATAGACTTGTGTGGTCCTATGTACTTTCTAACCTTCATTGATGATTACTTAAGAAAAACTTGGATATATTATTTGAATGAAAAATTATAGGTATTTTAAAAGTTTGTAAATTTCAATAATTTGGTTGATAAACAAAGTGGAAATCACATCAAAGTGATTGGGTTAGATAATGGAGGTGAGTATAAGTTAAATTATTTTTGGGGTTTATGTAGAAACTATGAAATCAAGAGGAAATTTACTACTTCCTATACTCCACAACAAAATGGACTACATGGAAGGAATAATAGGACCATTGTTGAAATGGAAAGGAGTATGATGAAAGAGAAAAACTTGGATAAAAGCATAACTATATATTCTCATACTCAATTGGCTTAAATATTCTCATATCACAATAACTACTATTTCATAAAACATGAATACACAAAATTTTAATTATGTTACCTACTTATCAAAATGTTCTACTATCTCTTCTCTTTAACACCACCTTCCCTTTTCCACTTTGTGCCTCCTCTTTCTCCAATTTGCCTTGCTATCTCTTCTTCTTCTTGCTCCTTATACTGTGCCTCTCTCCATCCTATTATTCTTTGTATTAATATTATTTTTTCCTTTAAAGTTACCCTTATTTATTTATTTATTATTATTACAAGATTTCCCCCTTTTTATGTTTTTTATTTTATTTTTTTCCTTTTTCCTAATTATATAATTTCCTTCTAACTTGTTTTATTCCCATTTATACTATTTATTTTTCTTCATTTATTTGCCCAAACATTAATTATTGTTTTTTAATTCATTTTATTTCTAATTATAAAAATTAATATATTTGCCAATTATAATTAGTACATAAAATATCATCATAACTTTATATTAATGATTAAATCATTAATCAATAATTTTGAATTTACTCTATTTACAATTTTGAAAACATTAATAGTTATGAATCTGGCATAAACGTAATCATACAAGATTAATTCCATATAATCATTAAACTAAGCTAACCATGCGTAAATAAATATAAATGCAACCAATCATCATAAATTTATTAATGTTAACAATATTATTATGCATCTAATATGTACTATTTAATGTGGTGTGTGTAAGGTTCTAACCTTTTCTCTGTCATCCCTCAACACCTCCATCTAAATCACCCTCTCTAATGATGCTCTCCCTCCATCATGATTTGATGGATGAATCTCCCCTATAACCAACTCATGACAAGAAGGTAGTTAGTACATAACATCATGACATGTATATCATAAAATACTATTAAAATAACAAGTCAATATGATTCAAAATGTAAAGAATATATACTACAACTAACTCATAACAATGCAATCATATAATCAAAGTAATTTTCAACTGTCCCTTAACAATATATAACTCATAGCTTAGTTAATAATAACCAAATAAAATTATAAACTATAAATATCCATAGATAATCAAGTAAGTTTTCTTAATGAGGAATCAAGATGTAATAACTCTTGTTTATTTTTTCATCGCCTCAATTTTTTTCTAGAAGAAACTTGTTTTAACTACAACACCTTAACCTAAAAATTTATAGTAGTTCAAAAGAGAAACTATGAAATAGGCATTGCTTGACGATTTCAAATGATTAGTGATCATAGGATGTAAAAAAGTATGTTGTGTAGGGATAGGTATATAAATTTGAGGAAAATATTGTGTTTCCCCCACACTTTGGGTGGGTATCACACATATAACCATAGGTGTAGATATAATAATAGTATCAATGGTAGTAGTTTGAGTATCTATTGTAGATTCAATACCTATAAAGGTTGATGCATATCATTTAAGGGATCATGTTGTTCTTCATATGTGCCAACCTTAGCCTTTTATGTATCTTTAACCTCTATAATTATCTTAAATAATTGCTCCAAGTCATTGGGGTCTTGATGAATATGATGTCTAAAAGTAGCCAAGGCTTCAAATTGTTTAATATCTACCCCCATTAAGGTCATAAAGATGGATTATATATTTTTATTCATTGATATCTTGATTAAAATTTTCTAGATGAGACATTTCATCATTGACATTATGACCTTCTACTTGAATATGTTCATTACGAACATTTGCATCAAAAGATTAATAAGAAGGAATTTTAATTTCATTTATTTTAGTCATTTTGGTTTGAATAAAAAGAATCAAATTATGTTCAATTTCAACACCACTTAACCTATCACTTCACTTAAGAGGGACAAAGAAACTAACCTTCTTAGATGGCATATAATAAGATAATGAAGAATATGCAGAAGGTTAGGTCCAAAGTGAAAATGATATATTGCCTTAATGTAATGGGAACCTATAAATAAAATTTGAAACCTTAAGATAAAAATATGTAAACCCTAAAAAAGAGGATGAAGCTTTATGGGATAACATGCTCAATATAAGGAATACGTTCACCAATATGTTTTACCT
This sequence comes from Torreya grandis, assembly GCA_037957365.1. Taxonomy (NCBI): domain Eukaryota; kingdom Viridiplantae; phylum Streptophyta; class Pinopsida; order Cupressales; family Taxaceae; genus Torreya; species Torreya grandis. The sequence continues at coordinate 1,428,029 of JARHVA010001265.1, forward strand.
TAATTTGGATTAATGCACCTAAAAAAACATAAAAATTTGAAATATTCAATTTTTACAATATATAGAAATAATCATATATCCGAATGTTATAATAGAGAATGATTGAACTATTAAAATTTATAATTTATGGAAATAATTAAGAGTATGATATGTAAATTATTACTATTTTTTTTAGGTTCAAGGCTATATGCAATTTAAAAAATTGTAATGGATTAGGAGTCACTCGACTTAGGAAATTGGATATCTGGACCTACGTAGATGAGTTTATTGAGATCTAGATGTTTGTGCTAAACATAGGCATCTACCTTTTTTCTGGATTAGTCCTTGGAGATTTTTTCTCACTAATTTATCATATAACATTTCACTTGATTATAAACCCTCTTATTATGTGATATCAAAAGCTCATTATGTATGTAAATATCCAAAATATTATTTTATTCATTTCAAAACCCTTGTTCCAGTTTTGACACTAGGTTAACCTATAAAAATGGGGAAGAGTGATGGGTTGAGCTAACCAAAGTACTCCCAAATAAATGGTTGAGCATTGCCTATGTATCTAATACTTCAAGGAGGAAAATCAAACTACACGTAATTCTTACCCTTAAGTGTATGTGTAAATCATGATCCACTAGTATGGATGTAACATAATCTATCTTTCAAAACTTAAAAATGAAAAAATTGACTTGGTATAGGTGTTTCAAACCTAGATAGGGATTTATCCTTGTGAATAATTTCTTATTTGAGATGTTTAGGGTAGTCCTTGACATGAAAGTGATAGAATAAGATTTCTTGATGAGTTTTAAATAGATGAATAGGCTTAAACCTACTATGTCTAAATAAATGACTTTATGGGTAACTTATCTTTCCAACAACATGCCAAAAATATAAGTGACCTATAAGGATGATTTTAATTTGTAAAATGAATATTAATTGACACACAAATAAGTCTGGTAGAGGTGGATGGTTTTGGAAATATGGATCTATCTAAATATGGCTAGAGGTGTCAAAAAATACAAGAAAAATGATCTAATGATTAGGGTATAGTCTAACTATAATCACAAATAGGTTAAGTATATATTAGGAAATTATTGTATGTGCTTCATATAAAATTAGGAAGGTCACACCCATAGAAGGCAAGTGGTTATGAGAGAAGGGTGTGCAAGAGTTATGTGTGTAGGCACAATTCATGTAAAGTAATGATAGGTCAATAATGACATTCTCAACTGTGTAATACCATATTTTTATATCTAAAAAAATGTATAATCATAAAAAATAATCTATAAGGTTTTTATGTTGACTCAAATTAGAAAACAAATTATGAAACTTGTTAGGGTGAGTCTGGTGTTTGATAGACCATATGACAAATAGATTCATCTATTATGTATTGGATTCATCCCAAACAAATATAAAAATATGTGATAGTTGGGATAATTATGTATCTAATTATCTCCTAAATATGCATATTTCTTTAGATATGTGTGTACAAATATATTTTCCTTTTCTTTGCCTCAAAACCCTAACTTTCACACTTGAGATGAATGTGACCTAGAAAAATGGGTTAAAAGGATGGTTTAAGTTGACCTAGACCACCTCACACTAAGTGGATAAGTGTTGATTAATTTATAATACTTTGAAGAGGGCTCAAACTACATGTGTTTCTCCCACCTAGCTAAGTGTGAGAATTTAATGTAATACTAGCATGCTATGTAATCTTGCATATGGATTTTAAGACTTGAAAACCTATGATTTTGAAATTGAAATTATATTCACACTTAGATCAAGGCCTTATAATTTTAGGGGTTTCATATTTATAGTCATTAGGGAAGTTATTCTTAAGGTGTAGATGGATAATAAATGTGCTCTTGATAGGTTTTAAAAAGAAATAGGAATAGGAATAGGCTACATTTCCTTATATAATTAACTCTTTAGGTTAATTACCTATAAATCCACATAAAAAAATTATAGGATAACCCATAAGAATGATTTTAATATATTAAAATATCCTAAAGGGTATGAGGATGAGTTTGGCCAAGGTAGATTACTTTGGCAATCAGATTTGTTTGATTATGGATAGAATTATCCAAAAAGTAGGAAATGGTGATATGAGATCATGAGATAGTCTAAGTATGATAATAAGATATTTATATAGATACTATGGAGTTATTGTGTATTAGTAATGACAATTCAAGAAGGTTGGGTCCATAGATAAGAGAATGGTTATGAGAGAGTGAGATTAGGAGTTATTTATGTGTGCACAATTCATGTACATAAAAGCTCAATTAAAACAAGCATTTTTAGGTGCCTAATACCAAGTATGAGTGTCTACACTTTCCCCATTTTACTCCAGTAATGGAATTAATAGAGTAAGTGGATAAAATATGATAATTAAGAGTAACCATGGTAGGTGTGTTGAGGTAGTGCAAAATTTTATACTTGCTCCATGTAAAACCTACAATGAAACATGCAGAACTCAATTCTAAATTATGGTATAAAGTCTAAAGTAAAAACATTAAAAATGTTTTAAATTGAAATAATAAGGAAAAAATACACATTTATGAATGAAAACCACGTTTTCTTCTAAATACAATGGAGATTGGTGTGATTATGACCCTTGGAGATGCCAATGTTAAAATCATGGGTTGAGCTCAATATGAGCCAACCCTCATTGTAGATGGAGAAATGCTTAGAAGTTATGTAATGTATAAACTTAACCACACTAATCATTATATTTTCATCCATGGAATGAGACTAACCATGGGTTCCAAAAAATATAAGAAAATACAAATATGTGTAATTTTTTTTGAATCATTCACTATAGATAAATTATATGATTAATCTAGGAATCATAGTTCAATTGAGTAAAACCCAAGTTAACAATGTTTTGTGAACTTCCTCACATATGTGATGAATATTCCCATAATATAATAACCTATGTAATATGAGTAATATAAAATGTGCCAAAATATCATAGTATCTAAAACTATTTACAGATGCAATGCACATGCTCATAATTTGATAACTTGCATAAATTGAGTCATGTAATCTATGTAATTATATAATGAAATCTATGAAAGGTCATTCATAATCCTATTAAATATATGATATATTCCTTTAATATACCCCTAATCCATTTAAAATATATCAAAATATGTGTAAAACTATAATAATTTGAATAATATGTGCCCAAAATATGAATTTCTATGCCTAAAATTTTAATATATCATTGAAAAAGACTTAATCTCTAAGACAAGCCCCACTATGTATGCCCTACCTTTGAGGTGAGGTATATAAATTTAAAATTACTCATCCTAAAAAAAAATACCTATATGCCTCAAGTTATATATAAAAATATTTAAGCATGTAAAAACATGTGTTAACATGATTAAATTATGTCATCATAGTAAGATTAAATCATCTCAGAATATATGAAACATGTATCCTAAGGCACACAACTGTCATGTCAATATATATATATATATATATATATATATATATATATATATATGCATGTATAATATAGCCAACATAATAATGAGCATAGAAACAGTGAGTAATATCTACACAAAAGATACATGATATGTATCATGGCATTGCATCCAAGAAGAAGGATGAATGATATGGATCAAAAAATCATAATATAAGCAAATGATCCTATATGTATCCACACATAGAAAATATATTCACATGCAATGTCATGGCCATGTGTTGGGAGAATAAAGCAGATAAGTAAAGCTATGCAAGATATTCTTTAGATATTTGGGCGTTATGTATGAAATTGTTGGATATATGTATTTTATCCTATCCTCCATGAATTTTAAAATGATATAAGATGAATATTACCCTCTTTTTGGTTCTAATGTATGAGAAAAAAGTGAATAGTCAAGAACTGCAAATGACTATAAATATGTATGCTTGTATGAAGAAGATGATGAACCTTTTTCAAGATTAATATAGACTCTTTGGTTATGGTTACTTGTTGTATTTATTATGTTATTACTTATATGAATTAATATGTTTAATGTTTAGTTTAATCCTATTTAAATTAATATTAATGCTCTGTAAACCCTAAGAAAAATATAGTTAATCTTAATTCTTATATATCACACGATAATTCCACTCTGACATGCTTCTATTAAATATGAATTCCGACACTATCTTGCTCAGTATAATAAAAATTAACCATCCTTGTCCTTAGCATTTTATATTGTATTATAAACCTCTATTAACAATGGTATAGTGAGTGTAGAAACTCTCCTTTTGGAGGAAACTATGCTAAGATGGTTATTAGGGTAGCAAGACATTAAAATATGGTTAGACTAGAAAGTATGAACTTCACAGAAGAAGAATCTAAGAGGACTAGTCTTACCATGAGTGAAATTATTTAGGAGCATATTTACAAAGAAATATATGAAATTTTATAGTGTGAACTACTTGAATTGATGACTAATTGGTTGACAAGACTAGAATATTATTGCTTTAATCCCAAAATGAAATAAACAATCACTTGAAATAAAGAGAAAATAAACTAGTTGTTGAAATTGGAAACTAATTGGATGAGAGTGATAGACTATTGGGTCTCTACCACCATAGATGGATACATCATCAAGTTTTTAGTACAAGGATATATAACATTTAAATTTATGCATGACCATTTTATTTGAGGAATCAAAGGAAATTTTTTGTAATGACTACCTATCTTGTTAAAGATGTTGGTTGTGGATAAGGCCATGGTGCCTACTTCAGTCAATATGGAGTAGTCACTTTGGGCATATGGGGATGTGTGCACATGATAGTAAATGATGGTTAGATGAGTAAGTTAAGCTTAAACTTGAATCTAGAATGGAAACATGAGGGAAGAAGATTTATGCACCTAAAATTGCTCGCTTCATTATAGTCAACTAATATTTCTATTAGTCAACACTAATTATTCTTAACCTATTTTATCCCACTAATTTATTCTATTTATAGCCATATATCTAATAACCCCCTTCAATAATTCCTTCATTCACTAACCTTACTCATTCCCATCCCTTCATCAATTCTATTCTAATCTTCATTACCCTAATCTAATCCTATTTATCTATTATATGGGAATTTAAAATTCTCATAACCCTACCTACCTACCTACTAACCTACACCCTAGCCTTTTGTACATCCGTACGACCCTAATCCTATCCCAATCCCCACCTAATCCTACATTATCTTTAAGAAAATGGAGAAGTCTCTAGGATTGGAGACTTCCCTCCAAGTCTCTAGAAACCTCTATTTCTAGAGGTTTCCCAAGGAATTTAATATTCCTTGGAAAATTACTAGCCATTTATCTCATTCTCATAAATTCAAATCTAAGCCCTTGATCTCCCCTCTCTTCCTCTATTTTACTAATCTCTCCCCCCACTCTCAAAAAATCTATTGAGCTCATACCAAAACCATGCCAAAATTATTATATAAGTCTCAAAGTAAGTCCTTGAATCAATCATCCAATCCATCATCAAAAATCCAACATCAAGCTATCACTTTGTGAATCTAAGTCTAATCACATGAATTTGAATCCTGGAATGAAGGCATGTGAAGGTAAAGAGCATGGTAAGAATGTTCTACTAGTTATGATTTATCTCCTCTCCATTCCTATTGGTGTCATTAGATTTTGGGTTTGTATTGTCATTTTGATAATATTGGAAGAATCCCAAATTTGGTACACAAAAGAGTCAAAATAAAATTCTAGATTTAGAATGGGAACTATGATAATAGAATAGTTTAAATAGGAAGAAAGATACCCAAGTAACTACGAATAGAGGTAAAAGTAGTAGGATAAATGATGAGAAATTAATATGATGAGAAGAGTGAGATGATGAATGAATGATGAAGATAGAGGAAGATGAATGCTAATAGATAGAGCAAAGTGATGGATGATGAGATGAGAATGAGATGTGTGAAGAGGAAGATGAAATTAGTTTAGAAGTAGAATGGATAGAAGATAGAAGTAGTGTGTAGATATAACAAAGGGTATTATCAAAATAATAATAATTAATCAAATTAAAAAAGCAAAGTCATAGGTTAATCATAGGATCAAGAAAAACAAAATAAGTTAGTGGAAATAACTATTCATCAGAAGTGTATGCATCCCTATAGCCTAATATTTTATATTCTAGTAGAAGTTTTTAGTCGAGTGAGTAGGAGGATAATAGTTTGGAAAGACCATTTTTAGAGAACATGAATCATGGGTACATAAATTCATAAAAAATAAATTAGGAAGGATTTCAAGGCCATAGGATTACTTAGAAATAAACAACAACACAAAATAATTACATACGAGTAAAGTGTGCATGATAATTATTTTGGTGCATAGAGTAGTATGCAAGTAGGATCAATTAGAATGTAGACACCTCTGATAATAGTAATGCATAAATATCCATCCACACTAGTCAATATGATGACTCATATAAGAATATTCCTAAACTTATCCATCTATGATGGGTCCATAGATCCTTAATAGTACTTGCTAACTAAAAAAATGAAATGGCAAGTTAAGGGCATTAGTAATGAAGCTTTTCAAAAGTGAAAATTAGTAGGGGCCATAGATGGGAGAAAACTAGAGTTTATATACAAAATATAATTTCAATAGGTAAGTCTAAAATATGTTTAGGATTGGCTCATCATAGAATTAAAGATTAAGAAATGTACTAGTTAGACTATATAAGACCTGAAGGAGATAAGGTAAAAGTCTAGAGAATCGATCTATGACTATGTTTGTAGATTTTTTGATGTAATGTATAAGGTAAAATTTGATTTAACATATAAATACAAAGTATCATGGTTCATTGAAGGACTATAAACTAGGATTTGATTTTCCATTGTGTAGACTGAATATGATACAAAATCAGATGCTAGAGCTACTATAATATGCATAGAATAGATTAAAGATTATGGAGAAGCCCCTATCACTAATTCAAAAAATTAAAATACACTACAAGATTTCATGAAAAATATGGAGCAATACCATGAGGTAGATAAGTCTAAATTGAACCTATGGTGTACAAAGTGCAAAAAAGGACACCACTAAAATTACTATCTAAAAGTCAAGACAAAATTTTGTGAACTCTATTAAGTAGTAGGGCATGCCATAACACAATGCCACCTTCTACAACATTATATCAAGAATCCATATAATCTATATTGCAATTTCTAAAAGTCACCTAACCATGATGAAAATAACCATAGGAATTTATATGAGCTTAAATAGGAAATCTCCAAAAATTTATTTTCCATTGTAACACGAGATATCTCCTCAGTGAAGCAAACAATCCCAGGCCTAAAGGTTGATAAAGGTTATGTGACCCAAATTGGTCCATAATTGATTTTGAGTTCACCACAGTATCAAACTCATGGTCTGGATGGATGAACCCCTCCTTCACCAAGTTAGACACCTCTATCACCTCAATACCAATATGCAACACCTTAAAGCTCACTTATAATGAAGTAACAATAATTGAGTTGGACCACACTAGCTACACAACAACAATTCAGAACTAGAGATAATAGTTAGTAGTACCAAAAAGGAGGATATCAAGATGGATATCAGTCTAATAGAGGAGGTCATGGTGGTTATAGAGGAGGATACCAAAGTACTAGAGAAAATAACTATAGATAGCATCCCCTACAATGCTACCTATGTGGAAAATACAATCATGTCCAATAAAATTGTCTAATGAACCTACAAAGATAGTCATATTGTGAATACTATAGAATATATAACTAGCATGACACAAAAGATCACCCTATTTTAGAGAAGTAGAGAAAGGACAAATCCATCTAAAATGTGAATAAGGTAAGTGCAAATCCTAAATAAAATGCATTTTTGAATGCTATTATGTGACAACAACATGCAAAACAAGGGCTTCCTCCATGTGAGATTTCTCAAGATTAGGGCATCATAAAAGTTAAATAAGATAAATATCTAGACATGACCATAGAGAAGAGCCTCATATACAAAGATGTGTAGATGTTAAAAAACATTCAACATTAGGATACTACTTATGGTGATGCTACATCAATATATACGTAAATGTACATTCAGATCATGCACATTATGCACCAAGATGGAGTTGTCACTATGCTTACAGATCTCTTGAAACTTTTGAGTACTCTATGTAATGAAGATATATCATAGAACATCATGAATTTGCTACATAATCTTCTAGAATGTGTGCAACATGGCCAACAAAAGATATAAAATTTAGTTTGGTTTGTCAAGATGAAAAAGCCTTGGGATGTTAATGCACAGATTGATATTAAGGTTACTAGTTACAATATCCCAAATGTTGTCTTTGGTTTTGGAATCATAGTTAATATGATTCTTCAATCTACATGAGAAGCTATTGGATGATCAGCTCTAAGCTACAACTTAGTAACCTTAATCCTAACTAACTATGGAAAAGTTGAGCCCATTGGTAGACTATAAGATGTCAAGAGCTAAGTTGTAAACTTATCTCTATGAGGTGACTTTGAATTCATCAACATGAAGACCATAATAAACACTACCCTATGCTGATAGGTAAAAAGTGGGAATATGATGGTCAAATGACTATCAATATAATGCACAATCATCTTGAGGCACACCAAAGTGATAAAATTATTGTCATCCCTCTCAATAGGGTGTATAAACCTTACATAATTCTAGATGAACCAAATTCCCCATATGTTCCATAAGTAACTAGTTAGATGAAAGTGAATTTAAAGGAAAATGCAAAAGCTCTATGCATAACTAAATGTAAATTTTTATACCAACATACCAAACCTTAGGTATAATCACTACTCACTCAATAATTCAAGACATCAAAACAATAGAGGCCCAAACCAGTAGCTACACAACTAATGGTAAATCAATTTTTCAGTGAAGAATGTGCTTCTATGTCTGCAAAATCTTTTACTCAGTCTAAATTTGATTTCTTGTATCAAGCTAATGATCACATGAAGGGATACATAGAGTTGAGAAGGGAAGAAACTTTACCATGGGAAACAAATTCATCTATCAGTGGTGACTTAGATGCCCACCTCCTCAACTAGGCCTAAGGGGATCATGAATTTTCACTGATGTGAATGGTATTTGCACATAATTAATAATTGCCTATATGCTATGCAAATAAGGACATAAATGGTTTCATTCTAAACTTGTAATTCCATATTACAACCATTAGTTAGCAATTTATCACTTTAAATTATTCTCTAAAAGGAGTTTCTATGACATGGTGGTTAATTGATCAAGATAACCAGCTAGAATGGGATGTTGCCTATGAGTTCAAGATCAATAGATTTTAGCTACCATAGTTTATCTGCACTAATTGGCCATTCTTTCAAGAAGGTGAGTGTCCTAAAATTCATATACATAAATGTTTTGACATTTGGAATGAGGATCATGTTACACCAAAATACTAGGTTCACATTTTCCACTATACTCTCACTACACTACCAACAACATGGTACATACACCAAGAACATAGAAGGGAGACCATACATTGGGCTCAAGTGCAAAGTGATTTTATATGGACCTTTGTGTTTGAAGATGAAAATAATCTAGTCCATAATTCACTATATATATTCAAGTAATTATTATGCCATGGGTACGTAGAAGACTTGAGCACCACAAAAGAATCCACTGTGCAAAAAAATGCAACCTCTAATCTTAACTCAACACTACAAAGGTACAAGGCTACTAAGAATGAATAATAGTCCTTAATGCAACCATGCCACTAGATCTAAAATGAGGTAGAATACATTAAAGTTTTTGATTTTAATGGTGATTTAGATATGAATGATTTATTTGATCTAGAATGACCTATTGAACCACTCAAGGACATTGACGTAACTCTAACTGAAGAAGATAGGTTGCATATCATTTGAATTCCTAAATATGAAGGGTAAAGAAGGATATAAGAATCTATCAATGAATAAAAATGTACTATTTATCAAAAACCTATCAAGAAACATATCACTAACATTAGAATAAAGGAGGTTCTAAAATTGGTAATCATAGGTGACTATTGGATGGATGCTAAAATTTTAGAAGCTCTACAAATTTTGAGGGATTACCAAGATGTCTTTCCCACTAAATTCTTAGAGGTTCAAGGAGTTGACCCATCTCTTGAAAAAATGCACATTGAACTAAAGGAGTGTACATGGCCAATCAAGAAATGACCATATAAGCTCAATCCAAATATGAAGATGAAAGTAAAGACTAAATTAGATAGAATATAAGATGTAAGAATAATCTATCTAGTGGAAAAAGTAGGTTGGGTAAGCCCCATGGTAGTTCAACCCAAGAAAATAGGATAAATCTACATTTTTGGGGACTACTAAATTTTTACTGATGCATGTGTAAATGATCCATTTCCAATACCTTTCATAGATGAAGTTTTGGAGTCTGTTATAGGACAAGAAGTATATTCCTTCACAAATGGTTTCAGTGGATATCTTTAGATCCTGATCATAGAAGAAGATAAAGCCAAAATGAATTTTTCAATAGAATGGGGTTATTTTGCATACAAGGTTATGTATTTTTGCCTTAATAACATACATGCGATGTTCTTTCACATAGTGGTTAAAATGTTAAAGGATTTTATTCATGACTTCCTAAAAGTTTATCTGGATGATTTGGCCATCTTTTATTTATTCAAAGAACACTTATCTAAGTTGTGTCTAATGTTGGAATGATGTCAAGATCTGCATATCACTTTTAATTTGAATAAATGTTTATTTTTCACACCTTTTAGTGTTTTGATTGGACATGTAGTATGTAATGAAGGTATTCTAGTAGATCAGGCTAAATCAATAATATTGAGTATGCCTCACTTGTTAGTTTCCCTGAAGTGCACTCTTGTCTAGGGCATAAAAGCTACTATCATAAGTTCACCAAAAGTTACACAACCATTTCATCTCCATTAGAATATTTACTATGTAAGAAAGAAAAGTTTGTCTAGACTTTAAAATGCCAAGTAACTTTCATCGAGATGAAGCAAATATTAGTTACTATGCCTATATTTGTTTTTATAAATTAGAACCAACATTTTTGCATACATGTGGATGCTCCAAGAGTCATAATTGGTGATATGCTTATGTAACCTAGAGATGGTACACTGCACCATCCTATTCATTTTTCTATTAAAAATCTATCTGACATAGAGAAAAACTATACAACTACATAATGAAAAGCATTGGGCATTATGTTTGCACTTCAAAAATTTTAGCAGTATCTGCTAGTGACACCATTTGAAGTTTTCACTGATCATCAATCCCTATGATATATGGTCAAAAAAAGATGATAGGAAGACACATATCTTGATGGTTAATGTTGTTTTACGAATTTCAATTTTTTATAAATGTCAAACTACGAAGAGAAAATGTGGGACTAGACCATCTCAACCACATTACTAATGGTGAAGAGCCAGAAGAATTACAAGAAGATGCTCTTGATGCTCACCTTTTCTATGTCTTTATGATTCTTGAAAATTTTGAAGCCATTTTCAAATTCTTCAAGCAAGGGGTCTTTCTTATTCACTATCAAGAGTGTGATAAGTAGTTTGTTACTAGAGCCCTACTATATACCATCATTAATGGGCTTCTGTATCACCTAAGGAAGGATGAAGTCTTGTATAGGGTTGTCTTGGAACATGAACAACCTCAGATATTATAGGAAAGACATAAAGGAGTCATAGGAGGACATTTCATAGGAGAGGATATGACTAGAAATATTTTACAGAGTGAATTATGGTGGCTAAATTTATTCCAAGATGCACATAGAGTTGTGTAGCACTATGACGTTTACCATCACATGGGTAAACTAATATCGAAAGATGAGATGCATTTATAGCCTCTATTAGTTGAAAATCATTTTGAAAAATGGGGCATTAAATTTGTTAGACCTATCAACCCATCAAGCAAATGTATCAAATCCAAGTACATCATTATCATGACATACTATTTTACTAAGTGGGTTGAAGTCGCTGAAACACCTAGCTATAGTGCAAAGGACGCAACAAAGTTTCTATATGAAAACATCATTATAAGGTTTAGAAGAAATATAAAGTTAATTAGTGATAGAGGAATACACTTTATAAATAATGCCATCAAGGATCTAAGTGAATAATTAATGATTTCTCATTACAAAAGCACTATGTATCATCTGTAGGCCAATGACCAAGTTAAAGCTTCCAATAAAGTATTGGGAAAAATGCTTAAAAAGATTTGTGATGTCAAGTGCGATGATTGGGAAGATAATATTCCTATGATTTTATGGGCATATAACACACATTATAAAATGGATATATGATTTACACCATTCTAGTTGGTGTATGGTCTCGAAGCAGTCATACTGATGGAATGCTTAATACCCAGCTTATGCATTACCATGGTCATGTGACTTGAAGATAATGAGTCTATTATTGAAAATATATTGGAACTAAATTAGATGGATGAGTTTAGACATAGACCAACATGGATGTAGGACATGCATAAGTAGTGTTAAGAAGCATGGCATGATATGAACCTGTACTAAAAAGAATTTCATAAGGTTTAACCAATTTTATTATATGATAGTTGATTTGGAGCTTTCCCAAGAAATATACATATATGATGGAAAGGGCCCTAGATTATACATGACCTAATTAAATAAGGAACCATGGTTTTAAGAGATCTTAAGGGAACCATTTTACCAGGGTGACTAAATGGCTGTAGGCTTAAGCCCTACTGCCAATTATCAATTTATCTCATTTTATAATATGAGTGGGTACTGAGTAACATCATGTGGATTAGGATTTCCCTATTTTTCATGATTTATGTGTGTGTTTATTTTTTATTTATTTATTTGTAGATGATATCAACAATATTTATAAATTATAATGACCAAGCATCACATGTACTAGATGTGTGTAGGAGGATCCATGTGTATCACTAAAAAATTTAAAGAAGAGCGAGTGAAAAATATGAAGTATGGGAAAGACATGGAAACATCACATCAGTAATATATCCATTGGATAATGGCCATCTACCATAATTAAATGCTAGATCTAAGGGTTAATGGATGTGATCTTCAACAAATTAATAGCTCATCAACATCAGTTACTCATACCCCTTGTATAGACACTAAAGAATATAACAACGTAAATCCACACATGCATCAATGACTAAATTTAAAATCTAGATTAGATACATATTTTCTACATCTACTAGTGCATTTAAGATGAATGGATAACTCACCATTACCTGGACATAGAAGCTAAGAGGTACCAAATCTATAAATGTTAAGTTGAACACCAAGTTGACATTTAATCCTTGAGCATATTTTTCATGTGCTACACCTATTAAGAGTCAAGATATTTTATTTTCACAAAGCATTCCAAGTGCCTAATTTCACACAACTATGGAGACTTCAAAGTTAATCATGGATCTCATGGATGCATAAAAATAAGATATGGGTGTTGCGATGGCACTCTAACAAACAAAGTATAGTGATCAAGAGTCATTTGACTATCTTTATCAAGATGAGCATAAGTTATTCCACCCTGATCTACTTGATACTATACAACCACTCACCCTCACAACTCCTCACTGATTCCAAAATACTAACCTTAAGTGCTTGCTATGTATTACACCATTTAGTGACCTAAGGGAGATCATCCAAGTTTTGCTCAGTTGATATAATGAGGGTAGTATATATCATGGCCCAAATGAAAGTTGTTATTAATACATAGGCCATGAATTGAGCTTTGGGTATGTTAGCATGAGGAAATTATATGCTACCATACAAGATGAAAACACATCCCATTTTATAATAAGTGTAGGATATATATGTGTAGGTAAATAAAGGGATTCCCATCAATGAAATTCTAGATGAGCCAATATGCATACTTGTTGAATACATAACCAGATGATTTTGGTAGATGACTAAGTCCACCAAGTAAATTCCCAAGGGCATTGTGGACATCGCTCATAGGATGATCAAAAAGAATAAATAATTTAACTAGCCAAAGTACTTCATTAGGGATTTGATCATAAATATTGATAAATTCTACACTCCCCCTAAGAAAACATTATAGTATCAGTTCTTGATCTTCATTTTTTGTTTCACATAGTGAAATTCACAAGAGGGCCAAGTGCACCCATATAAAGACTATTAGTTGGTGTAAAAATTACATAATCTCATCTGGATGTAGGATTTTAGAGCTTTCACACATGAAGGCAAGTTCAAATCTTGGTGGGAGGAGTGCCTATACCTCATCATCACACATCCTTGAGTGCCACCTGATGTCATTTAGTAATTAGGTCAGCATGTATCCATCACTATACTACTAAAGGGTGTCTTTATCACAATCTATGAGCTACTATGTTCACCATTCAAGGTGATTCCATTCTTTTTCATAATGGATATGGTGTAAGATAAAGTGGCTAAAAAAAGATTTCACATCCAGGAGTGTGACCCCCTTGCAATCTATACCACCTAGCACAAATATCCCTACCATTCAACAACTAGAGCTAATACCCAGCTCATCGTAGTAGAAGGGGAAATGTAAAGTAAATACTCATTTGGTATCTCCTCCCCTAAAGTGAACAACACATAATACTATGACATGGAAGGATGATTTAAAGGTGCCATAGATATCCAATTATTTCAATCTCATCCAAATGGTCACATATGAACAAGAAGTCTACCAGGTCATGGTAGCAAACATGGATAAAGACTACTATGTGAAGGAAGAAGAAAAAGAATTATTATTTTGGAAGGTGGTATATATAGTGAAATTATGCATGCAAGTTCTTCTAGAGCTCTAGGTGGACCTCTCATCCTACCCACCTTCTATCAATATGGACATAGTCTGAGAAGAAGAGTAGATCTAACAAAAAATGGACTTCTTCTAGCCATAACTTGTACCAACCTTCGTAACTAATGAATTGTTTCCACCTCTTCTAGAGATCCCACCTAAAAATCTTATGCACAAGCCCTAAACATGGTAGGAGGAAAGGGTATCACCTACCTTAGAAGAGTGCATGTTTGGTCGAACAATTGCTACACAAGAAGCATAAACTACTGAAAATTCTACACCACTACTCAGACATAGATTGGTTATGATCAAGAGGAGGAAAGTATAGGTTCTAATTTTGAAGGTATGACTAGTTGATTCACCACCATCACCATAGGTTTAATAGGTTTATGAGCTTACACTAGGGAAAACAATAATAAATGAGCAATAAGCCACTAGGGAAGAAGCTACTTGCATAGTTAAATGCTAGTTGAGGATGGAAGAAAAAAGAGAAAAAAAGAAAAAGTGTAGTAATAACATGCAACACAGTGATCCCAAGAAGTTAAGGCCACACAACAGGCCAAGAATGTAGAAGCAAACATACATAAGGCCATAGAGAGAGCCAAATAGGCTCAAGAAGTAGCTGATGTAGCAAAGAAAGTGCATGATAGAGAGAAGAAGGAAAATGAAGAAGAAGAATAAAAGAAGAAACAAGATGTAGCAGTCCAAACAAAATAATAGGAAGTAGAAGCTATCAAAAAGAATAAAGAAGAGGATGATGAAGTCCTATGATAATAACAAGCATAGGCACAAACATAAGCACAAACACAAGCACAAGCACAAGAACAAGCACAAGCACAAGCAAAAGCACAAGCAAAAGCACAAGCACAAGGACAAGCACGAGCACAAGCACAAGCTATGTAGGAACAAGTCAAGGCTATAGCCTTGGAAATAGAACATTAAAAAAAATAATAAGAAGAGTAGATGAAGAAGGAAGAATAAGAGAAAAAAAAGAAAGAGGAAGAAGATGAGAGAAGGAAGAAATAGAAAAAGGAAGTAGAATAGAAGAAGAAAGAAGAGGAAAAGAAAAGGAAGTAAGAGGAAGAGGATGAGAAAAAAGAGGGAGGAAGAGTATAAGAAAAATAAATAAGATGAGGAGGAGGAAGAAAAATAGAATATGGATGAAGATGCTATGTAGCAAATTAAGTTAGTATTAGACAACATAACACAGTAAAAAACACCACCCATAATGTAATTAGGATCGCAGTTACCATAGCTTCCACTAGGAGGTGTCTAGATTTGGGACATCCCCTCAATCACTACTTGATGCACTACCTTTTCACTCCCACTAGCCACCATGATACATTTAGATCTTGCATCATCCACTAGCACATTGGATCTAATCTTAGTCAAGCAAGAGGCTTCACTTGATGTCTCTTAGTTGCCTTTGAAGAAATATTTGGAGGGTGTTAGATTTTCATGATTCCATCACATAAAAGGTTGTGACCTTGGAAAAATAATGGGATAAATTGAAAGAAGATAATGTGGACCTTAGGGGTCACCTTCATGAATAAATGAAGATGATCAAAGACATTTCCTAGACTTGGCCTCTTGAGTAATTGGGGATCAAGTGATGTCTGACTATAGCAGGCTAAAGATCTTGGTCTCAAAGCTCATAAAGGAATAGTGCACAACACAAAAAATTCATGAAGTTAGCACATTAATCCAAGGAATGAAGGATGAGGCTATTATTTTGATTACTCTACTAGAGGAGTATTAAAGAATGATTGACATTATAACCCTCCAAGATCATTAGGCCACATGTAGTCTACTATATTGGAAGTAACAGAGTGATAATTCTCTCACTAGTTCTAGTGTAGACTTCACCATAGCTACAATGGCTAGGATAACCATGCAAAATCAAAATACATTAGTGGATGAAAATAACCTTGCTCTCTAGGAATTGCTCAATGCTATGGATAATGTACACAATTTGCTCATTAACTAGTAGTAGGACCTACATCATAGTGCATTTATAGGTCTCTAGGTATAAAACCACACAGAAAAGTTGGAGTAGTTTAGCAACAAAATATAGATAAAGGTCAATAATATAAAGGTAGATATGAGTACCACTAAGGACTTGAACTTGAAAGAGCTCAGTAGATGTTATGTACCAATGCACATCTTGATTTGTATGGTCCAAAAAGTGATGCTCAACTGGCATACATTCAAAACTGACCTGGCTATGTTCAATAATGAGTTGGCCTAGATTCTCAATTTTTCTATTTACAAGCCACCATCTAAGATCCAACAAGAAATCACATATTACATGACTACTCATTCTAGGGCAAAATATCCTACTATCTAGTTTTCTTCCTCAACAATGCCACCCCTTCTAGTTGAGTACTATATAATGTACAATTTTGTTTTAAATTTTAAACACATTTTTTTGTATTCATTGATTAGTAAGACAAGCGACGGCAAGATGGTGAAAATTCATAAAGGGTGGCCACCTGGTTATACCAGCCTATTAAAAATCTAAAAGTGTGGTTGGTTGGTATGCTACTTATTTTAAAAATTGAAATTGTGGCTAAGTAGTGTACAAGAGGTGAACACTGGAAATGGTTCCTTAAGTGATTACTACAACTCTTACTAGTCTACCCAATGTTTTAGCTTCTACCCTTAGTGCATAGTTAGATGAACCTATGATGTTGTCTCAAGATGAGACAACGTTTTAAGTCCAAGAAATGTTGGGATAAGAAAATGGATAAGTTATGCATGATATTCTTTGAATATTCATGCATTATGTAAAAAATTATCAACTATATATATTTTGTTCTATCCTCTATGACTTGTAAAAGGATAGAAGATGAATAGTCCCTTCTTTTTGGTGCCAATGTATGAGAAGAATGTGAATAGTCAAAGATTGTAAATGACTATAAATATGTATGCTTGTATGAAGAAGATGATGAACCTTTGTTGAGATTAATATAGACTTTTTGGTTATGGTTACATGTTGTATTTATTATGTCATTCCTGGTATGCATTAATATGTTTAATGTTTGGTTTGTTCCTATTTAAAGTAATATGAATGCTCTACAAACCTAAGAAAAATTTGGTTAATATTAATTCTTATCTATCACATGATAATTCCTCTCTGACATGCTTTTGTTAAATATGAATTCTTTGTACTATCCTATGCAGTATAATAAAAACTTATCTATCCTCATATTTAACATGTTCTATTGTATCAAGATCCTCTAATAACACTATGACACACATAGGTAATCATATAAACATGCATGATAACACATAGAGTTAAATAGACTAAAGAGTCATACAATAAACACTCAATGTCTTACAAAGTCAGAGTCATGCATAAATTAAGTCACACAATAAACATGAAAAGTCATGCAAATAAAGATTAAAACATAAAAAGAATCAAAAAATGAACACCTAGTGTCATCTAAAGTTAGATTCAAATAGAGAAAGAGTCACACAATGTAATTCATAGTTAAGGATCATAACATGTAACATGAAACAACATCATTAATACATAAAAAAAGTAATTCTAATATATGTAATCAATGCATGTAATAAGATTTATCAAAATATAGTATCTATAGAAGTATCATTTAAATTAGTATGAGTAAGAGTATGGATTTTAAAAATTGACAAATTATGATTTGGACCTTGAAATGGCATTCAAACTTGGCTTAGGGATATCTCTTTTGAGGGGTTTCAAATTTGGAAGATTTAGGGAAGTTCCTCTTAACGTAAAAATGGATAATATATGTGCTCTTGATAGGTGTTAGATAAGAATACATGTAGGATATATTTGATTAGATATCTAACTCTTAAAGTAATTTCCTTCCAAAATGACATGAAAAACATACAAGCTGACCCATAAGAATGTTTTAAAACTATGAAAATAATAGTTAAATGGCAGAGGATGAGTTTGGTCAAGGTAGATGACTTGATAAACTAGATCCATCTAACTATGGTTAGAATCATCCATAAAGTATGAAAAAAATATTTGAGATTAGAAGATAGTTTGAGTATGATAATAAGTTATTTAGGTAGAGACTAGGGAATTATTATGTATTAATAATCATAATTTGGGAAGATTAGGCCCATAGATAGGAGAATGATTAGGAGAGAGTGTGAGTAGGAGTCAATTATGTGCACATAAGTCATGTATACCGAATATAAGTAAAAAATGACAATGTCAAGTGCCTAATAGAAAATATGTGTGTCTACACATGGCTAATGACTGTTGAAGAAGGAAGAGTTCATGGAGGTAATGTTGTGCACCATGTCCATATTACCAACTAATTGGGTGGATGAAACATGACCAAAATATGAGAATGATGTAGTTAAAAAGGATCTTATTAAAAATATCCAATAATATATGATTGTGTTTTATAAATTAATGAAAAAATAAGTCACTCCCTAGTATAAGTTACACCTATGAAAATATTCATCCCTTAAGCATAAGATGCTTATGGAACTTCATGCTTATCTAGTAGGTGGACAATCAAGAATTTTTTAGAACTTATCATTGAGTCAAGCAATATTTATTTTGGTAAGGGATAAAAAGGAAGTCCAAATTTTTTTGGTAGAATGTATGGCATATTATCAAAATAAAGGAAAGACAATAAAGACTATAGGTGTGTTGTATCACTACACATTATTCACTAGAGGTGGGATAAGATTTACATAGATTTCATCACTATGCTACCAAAATTTGAATGAAAAAATGTCATCATGGTTGTTATGGATCATCTCACCAAATATTCCCCCTTTCTATATTATCACATCCATTTATAATATGTAAATTAGAAACAAAATTTATGGATAAAGTTCAGAAGCTCAATGAGACCACAAATATCATAGTAGGTGATCATGATCATATCTTTACCATTAATATTTAGACTCAATTATTCTCGTGTTTTGGTAGCCAGATGACTTTAAGATCATTTTATCATTCTAATTTGATGGAAAAATGAGGTGGTAAACAAGTGCATGGAGGGTTATCTTCATTATTTTGTTTTGGATTAAAAAACATGACGGGTTTAATGTCTAACACTAGTATAATGCTGGTATAACACCTCTTTCTATACCTCATCCAAAATGTCTCCATTTTTGGCACTGTATATATACATCAACAATTCATCACCTCATCTTTGAGGGTCTAGCCAAAGGTTCAAGCAGTCAAAGAAGACATTCAAAACCAATAATAGGTACCTTATTTCTCAAAGAGAACTTGGTAATGGTGAAAAACCACATGAAACAACATGATAACCAAAATTTTAGTGAAAGATATTTTGAAGTAGGAGATTATGTTTTTTTGTGTTTACAACCATATAAAAAAATGTCCTTGAAAAAAGAGGATGATGATAACAAAATTTCACCTAATAATTATGAACCTTCTAAATTAGTGTAGATGGTAGGCAATGTAGCATATAAACTGAAGTTACCTACTCAACAAAAATCAATTTGGTCTTTCATGTTTCCTACTTAAAGAAAATCATTGGAAAAATAATTTTACAAAAGATAGAGTTGATAGATCTTGATGAGGAGGGAATAATAATTTTTGAACTTGGAATAATGATTTAGACTTGCACAAAGAGGTTATAAATGAGGATGATTATAGAGTATCTAATCAAGTGGAAGAATCTAGCCAATGAAGATTCAACATGGTAGGATGAAGCATTCTTGCAAAAGCATCCAATGATCACAATATTGAGGAAGATATTAGTTTGAAGGGGAGAGGCATGCTATTCCATTAACCTATAACATGTATTAAGATATGCGTGGCTAACTTTTGGCTATCATAACCTTTAATTAAATCATATGATCATTTTTATGGCTTCATATTTATAGTAGGTTTGACATAGAGTGTTTCCATAGAATAGTTAGATTATATATAAGAGGTAGTGATTAATATTTTATCATCAATTTTAAATTTCTATTTTTATTGTTAGGTTGTGGAAATTTCCCCATCTAAGTGGCTTAGTCATATTATTCATTATTATACTCTTATTTTAGTCATATTGTGATCTATTGTTGTGATTATACTTTAGTGGTGAAGTAATTTCATTACACTTAGTATTATGGATCTTCATGTTAATAATTAGTAAAACTTTTTTCTTGTTAAAAACCTAAAATTATATTTGAATCTACAAAAGTATACATAAATGTATTTTTTATAGGGAATGTGCTTAAGGTCAATTGGCTACTTATCAGGCCCCTAAACAATACACAAAATTTTAGGTATCAAACCAAGTAAAATGCAATTTAGGGAAGTACTCCAATGTAATGCAAGTATGTTTTTATAATTATATTCAATTTTAAAATTAGTGTTTTTTTCTTCTAGAATGCTCAATAGGATGTAATAGTAAATATTAGATGATATTTTATATTTCCTTAGATTCTTGGATTATTTATATGCATGCATTGATTGATTTCACTTCTTGATTCATGTCCTAAATACACTAATACACATGTGTATTTATAGAAATATTGAATTCAAATTAATACTATATTAGTATGAAAAAAAATAATAAACTAGTAAAAAGATGATAAAATAGGACCCGTAACCCCCATGGATCCCTAATGGGTGAAAAGGGCCCACACCCTAAAAACATACACTATATGTTTCTAGGAAAGCCACCTAAAAACTAAGGATGATGTGGGAAGAAAGAGGAATAAGGAGAGAGAAAAAGGGGGGGCATGACATGAAATGTGCTAATAATGTCTAATATGTGCCAATGAATGACAAACACATTCGTACCCAAGAATAATGTAATTTTACAACTAATAAATACATAGAGGGATTTTTTAGGTGTCTACATAATACCCCACTTTGATGTGTGTGCATGCATACATAATAAATTAAATATGTAGAGGGTGGATACAAAATAATTTTTCATCTAAATCCCACACATTAAAATTCTATGCACTTTTTATGACATTTGCATGTGGATAAATTCCACAACAATAATCTATTGAAACTAGAAACAAAAAACTAAAAAATGGTACGCCTAATTTTTTGGAGGTGTGAAGATGGCCCTATAGATTTCCATTCCTTTAAAATTATGTTAAATAATAGTTTTGTTGAGGATGTGAGGATGACCCTATAAAGTCTTATATCTATGATTATTTGATAAATATACATGCATTTATGAATATAATGTATATTGATCAAAGTCAAGGCTAAATCAATAATATGAGTACTAAAGAGTCAAGAAAAATAAATGCCCTGAATATATCCCATGGTGGGAATATGTGTCATTTTGGGTATGTCTAAGAGTGAACCAAATTGAAAATACCCAATCTATAGGAGAAAAATAAATATTGAATGCCTAAAACCTAGAGTTTAGATAAAATGGGTGGAATAAATGTTGCCTTTTGAGTTGTGAGATGAATATGAAGCACATATCTCATAGGAAATTGTTTATGTGCATCATGTGTAAGATAAGATATAAAATTGCTAATGTTTAACATAAAAAGATATCATCTTAGAAGAATGTATATGTTATCAGGCTCAATATCCTAAAGTCTAAAGTTACTCATTAGTTTGAGTGTTCTAGAGGGGAAAAGTGGGGACAATGCATGAGATACATATATCCCTTCATTAATTTTAGGACTGATGCTAGTTTAGTCTAAGGACCAAGTACTTTAACCTTGTTTTACTTAAAGAGAAACAACTATTACTAGTGAAGGATCAAGATGTGTGTAGTTACACTTAGAATTCATTACTAGCTAGAGAAACCCTTAATCATTATTGCTACTAAGCCAAACCTTATTGATTTATAAAATAGGGGGAAGAGTTTTATTTCTAAAATAAACATAAAAGGGAAAGTAGGGTAAGGTAGAAAGAGGGGTTTCTAGTCCAAATAATGTTGATGCTCATAGATATGAAATGTGCCAAGTTAGAGTTATACCACTATGTGCCTCATTCAACATTTGCAAAAACTTTTAGACACTTAGTGGGAAAGCTTCAAAGGGACACTAACATGAATATTTCACTCACATGTACTTCATAGAATGAGAACACCCAAAAGACTTAAAATAATTAACACATAAAGCTTTTGAAACACTTTATAACTAAAAGTAGATAAAGCATAAATTGTTCACAACAAATTGAGAAGCACATATAGGGGGTTAGACCAAAATATACATAATCTAAACACCATATTCAACTCTAAAAACTAAGCATAAAATAAATCCTATTACATGAACATTCACTTTAACTTATAGAATTGTGGACTATATTTTATGAGTAGAGAACTAGATCAAAACAAATAAAATCTTTTTATTGATTTAAATAGAGTTCCTTAACATAAATTTCTAACCTTTACAAAGGATTTCAATTTGAAATATATAGAGGATGGGGCTCACCTCTAAATATCATGATATTTCCATCCTTGGTCATGAGGGCCTCTCAAAGTTGTTACAACTAGATATATTAAAAATACAAAAAAATTATCTACCCTCCCAAAAGATGTCCTAGGGGCCCAATCAGTTGGTTTATTGACAAGTTGGAGAAGATTTTCCTTCAAACTATTTGGGCTATGCTTCCTTGGCCACCAACATGGTTACCACTAGGTTAATCTCTTGATCTAACTTGGCCAAATTCATTGGTGGATCCCAAAAGATTACCTTTGATTGGGCCAACAATCATCGATACACCTAGAGTGGGGATTTCAGGGACACTTTTATTTCTAAGACATGGACAATGATTTTAGTGGACTAATTTAAAATATCCAACACCATCTTGGCTCCTTATTTGATTTTGATACCTTCCTCTTCATGGCCTGGTCAAAGTGACCTAGGTGAACTCTAAACTCACCTCTATCTAATAGGGTACCATCTAGGTAGAACAACACATTAATTTTAACCTCCCTAGATTAGGAAAACATCTTTTCCATAATTTATTCTAGAGGTTCCATGACCATTTTTGAAAAGGCCAACCCCTCCTCAGTTAAAGTTCTTAATCTCATAGTGTACATCTAATAAAGGCTTAGGTTAGATATGGGCATGATTTTTAGCTCTAGTAACACACCCTTGTATATGACCATGGTGATATTTATTCACTCTCTTCATGAGATAAATTATTTCTAGATACGTTTATGCCCTTAGGAGATGTGCCTTGCTATCGATCAATGTTCTTACTACCTCACCTAGAGATGATAAAAAGGTAAATGAGGGCATCCTTGAGTTGCCCAATCAGCTATATAGAGAGTTATTTCTTCACCTATGATTTAAGTGCCCAAACCTACTATTACATGTCCTCCATCAGCTTCTCTGACATATCATGTGTGTCCTAAAGCATAAAAACTAGATCCTCAACCACTCTCTTTTCTCCTATGGATTTTATCATTTTAGTGAGTGATAAGAGGTTTTGATGAGTCCATCAAATCATAGGATCTTTAATCCTCATCATGCAACCCAAGGTTTTATAAAACTCCCATAGTAATTTAGGATCCCCTTGTACAATCATCTTAGGTCCCTAAAACACTATATCTACTCTTAGGGTAGAAGGGGATACTGGTGGGGTGGTAAAGATGGAGGTGTTAGGTAGAGGCCTAGGTAGAGGAGGGATCGTTGAGGCTAAGTGAGAGAAGGATGAGAGAAATAGAGGAGGAATCATGGGGGTAAAAAGAGGTAGGATGAAAGAGGAAGCCCATGGGAACATCTAGGTCTGATACTGACTCTAGGTCAAGTTGAATAATAGGGCAATGCCACTAAGGAGAGTGGTATTTAATAAGGAGGAAATTGGTTGGTTAAATACAAATCCCTAGGCACCTAGGATAATGGAAAAGGGAGGCTTGGGAGTGATACAAGGAACAAAATAGGGTTAAAGGACAATATGTACCTTCTACTTCTTCTTGGGCCTCTTTCATGGGTCAACTTGCACTATTGTGATGGAAGGAGTTGGAGTGGTAGAAGCAATAAGGGATGATTGAGGAGATTTTTGGGTGACTACAGGTGCCATAGACATGGTTGGGTTTGATTAAGTTATGCACATAGGTTCACTTATTTTTAGGGGTGGAGTCTATCCTATTGAAGTGGGCATGCTTAGAGGTGGTTGGACCTATGAAATAACTAATGGATCCATAAAAGGTTGGGCAACTAAAGCACTTGGAAGTTTGGGATGACTTATAAGGATCCATGCTAATGGAATGGATTGGGAAAAAGGAAAATGGGATTTAAGGATGTTGTGCATAGCTAAATCCATAGGCACTTGGGTAAATTATGGAGGGGTGAAATGGGAAATAGGGGAGGTACCACCTAAGAGGTGATTGAGGTAAAGGGAAACAAGGGAGTGATCCACTAGGTTGTTAAGGGATGGTGGGGGCAGGGGAAGGGATATCCATGAATGGTCATTATTTGGGCTCATCTTTGGGTTGCTACTAATTTCAGGTATTAACACCTTCACAACATGAGGTAGAGCTACCTAGGGTTGAGTTACATATACGTGAGTTACTTGAGCCATGAGAGGTGGTAGAGCTAGAGTAGAGGGTAAAAGAGGAGAAGATCATGCATAAGAGGGTAGAGGAGGATAAGGGGTAGAGACCCCTTGTAATATCCTCCTTGAAATTTAGGGAGGAGTCACTTGAACATCTCTTTTATCTTAAGATGATGTAGGGGAAGCAAGCCCAGCTTGGGATGATGACTCATGCTAAACCTATTTTCCTTTCTTCTTTTTCTAGGCATCAAGCCTACTGAGGACATATTTATCATCCATAGGATTATGGTGGAAATCATCCATAGGATTATGGTGGAAATCATCCTCATCAATAGGCTAGTTTTCATAGTTGATATTGAGTTGGGATTGGTATATTTACACATGAGCCCTAATGATGCCATATGGGCCCTAATATATGTGCTTAGCCCTACCCAGGGCATAAGAATATTTTCCTACTCCCATTTTATACAATGGGGGAAACTATAATACATGTGATTCTTGATGGTGATTGGGAAGGTTGGGCATGAATTTTGCTATCTATTGACATAGTGACTAAATATGCCCTTAACTAGTTGGTAGGTAATATCATGCTCTACCAGCTAGTCTAGGACTTGATAGGGCATATGGAGGGGAACTATGAGGAGGCTAAAAACCTAGATGATAGTGTCATCCTTGTAGTACTAGTAGTCACTAATAGGGGCAAGGGGATACCTTATTTAATTTGAGAGATAAGGCATGGCTACCTTATTGATGGCCATATAGACCACTGGGTAGAAAGACTCACATATTTTGTAGATGTGGTTTTGGTAATGGTGGCCATATAATTTATATAAAATCACATGGACTACTCTACCCTTAGAAAATCATTGTGAAAAAAAAATGTTTACCAAATATCTCATCATATAAAAACACTCTGAGCATTTGATACTACATTGGTAAGGTTAAAGTTGATCATACCCTAGGGGTCTAGGACATGATTTCACTTGAGGATTATATGTAGCTGGGGTACCCACAAGAGATTGACATGGATTTAGTAGGTTACCTTCTACAATGATTCATTAGGATCATCCCTATGTAGATCCCTTCTCTAAAGGTGCAAATGTTGTAAGAGTCTATGTCCACCTTATTAATCCATTTGACATTTTGGTTCTCTACCCAATCTTTCAAGACATCATAATTTTGATATGCATTGGTCCATGTATTAAATTTAGTGGCATCATAGGAGATTGTATGTTCCTAGAGGTTATATTAAACTTTGAAAGCACTTCTTAAAATATTCATGATCTTATGTTAGTATCCTACATAACACACCAGATCATGGATATCATCCTATACTTATTTGGTAGTGAGTAACAACTTGATGAAGAGGTTAGCACATGGGAAGACTTTTGCCTTAGAAATAGCTTTGTGTAACCCACACTTTTTGTGTGATCAAAGAGAATATTGGAACTTGGCCTCATCCTCATCATTGTTAGATCCAAGCTTGGGAACCATCTCATTTGATTTCAATATTTCATCATAGTGTTTGAAATGGGTTCTATTTATTTCTCAATCTAGAATTAACTCAAGAATTACAAACATGCACCACCTAATAGATTTGGTGACTATGATGAAATGCTTTAAATCATCCAATCAAGGCCTGATTTACTATCTAATTAATGCTAAGAGTATGGTAGGCACATGGATATGTTACGCCTATAGAATCTCAAGTATTTTTTATATTGTGCCACATGTCTATTACCAATTAGTCAAGCTTTGTAATGGATACCACCTAGGTGTAACCTAGTACCTCACCTTTACACTTTTGGGAGTAGGAGTTTTCAAATGGAGGAATGAGGTGACATGTGAAATCCTTTATCTATCCATACCTTGATCTAATCACTTTGGGATTCTTGAGCCTCTTCTTCCAATTTATACAAAAGTGCCATGTGGCATGGTCTAATAAGTCAAGATTTTTGAGGATTTGACATCTTTGATATGTTTGAGAGACTAAAATATATGGTAGTGGGTACATGTGGAGCTTCCTAATTTTTTTGAGTTCTCCCAGGGTTTAAGATATTTTATAGGTTCATGAGACTGACATGTTCTGATGGTGGGTCCATGTGGTACTACTTCATTTAGTCAGGCTATCCTAGCCTCTAAAATCTCTAACAGGTCTAGGATGCTAACATATTATGGTAGTAGGTTCACATGGTGCTCCTTAATTTGGTCAGTTTCTCTTGGGATCTAAAATATCTACTAGGTTTGGGAAACTAACATGTTCTAACAACATGTCAAAATATGCTCCTTCATTTGATCAAGCTTTCCTAGGATTTTAAATATTTGAAAGGTCTGGGAGACTGACATATCTAATAATGGATCCACATGATGCTCCTTCATTAGATCAATATCTCCCAAGTTTTAATAGCTCTAATAGATTTAGGAGACCAACATGTTCTGATAGTGGGTCCATGCCATGCTCCTTCATTAAGTCAGGGTCTCCTACAAAAATTCATGAAAAAGAGACTAAGTGAAAAAAATAAGCCACATAATTAATAGAGATGGTCACATGCCTACCAATAAGGATTTACAAGGAACCATGTAAGACTCTAGGAGATTAAGACTCCTAAAACTTATACTCTAGGAACTACAATACAAGTCTAAATCTATAGAAAAATAGTTAGTGAAAAAATTATTCTAAGTGTGAAATTGTTTTATTTTCCTAAAACATAGTAGGGACTCAATTTTTCTTCAACTAAAAATCTTACAAGGAAGACCAAGTTATTTTTTTAAGCACGTTAGATGCTAGGTGAACTTGGGTGGGCCATAAATTCAAGGATTTTCTCAAAAAGATGTTGTTTAAAGAGGGATTGAAAATTTAGGCACTATGAAATGAGAATTTTTTAAGAGGGGTCCCCCAATTATTTGAATAAGGGGGTGTGTTGGCCATAATAGTATAATATAAATAAATTTCCCCATAAATCTTGTGATATGTGTAATATAAATGCAAGTGTAATATGACCCACATGGACAAATGTAAACAATGTAATCATAAGAGTAATATAGCCCACATGTAAAATGTAAATAATGTAATTGTAAAAGTAATATTCCCTGTATAAGCAAATGTAAAAAATCTAAGTGCATGATTAATGTGAGCCACATGGGTAAATGTAAATAATGAAGCACAAAGGTACTATGCCCCATATGAAGGAAAAATATCAGCAATGTAGTTCTAGTATCATAAATTGTAGCAATGTGTTTACCCTAATTATGATTTTACTTAAAATATGAATAAGCTAATTAAAATTAAATAGATTTAAGCATACATCCATGAAAATACAAAAATATGATATATCTAATAGGTTGGGATCAAGTAAACATGACAAATGTAAAAAATTAAACAAGGATACACAAAGTAAATACAAGAGGTTAAGGATTGATCACACGTGATTGTTGTTGTACACAGACTAATTTGGTCAAGCAACCATAAGTACTATCTTTTGTTACTCTTTCAT
Source organism: Torreya grandis (assembly GCA_037957365.1). Taxonomy (NCBI): domain Eukaryota; kingdom Viridiplantae; phylum Streptophyta; class Pinopsida; order Cupressales; family Taxaceae; genus Torreya; species Torreya grandis. The sequence goes on from JARHVA010001265.1 coordinate 1,456,789, forward strand.
AGGAGGGTCTTAGTGATGAATGTAGCTCTTATTAACATGGTCATTTTGGGTCTTTTGGTTTTTCTTATGTCTTGTTTTTCCTATTTGTTGCACCCCAAGTGGTCCTAAGTCATCCCCTCCTAGTCACAAGGACCCCTATCTTATTCTGCCTAGTCTTTGCTCTATTTTGGGACCTCAAGACACCAATGTCATTATCTAGATAGTATTGTTAATGGTTCTAGTGTCCACCTTTTTGGTTCTAGTGTCCAATAATCATTTTCTTCTATGTTTTGGTTTCTAACCCTCCCTTGAACCTTCTCTTATGTTTTTATCCCTCTTTTGCATCTTATCAGCCAACGAATAAGGTCTTACATTCAAATTAATGTTTTTTCCATATAAAGATACTCATAAGGCATTTTACATCTAAAACTTACTATCTTGGCATATAATTACATAAAATCAGTTAATAATACAACTTAACACACTGCATATTCCTCAACTATCACATCTAGACTTATATTCTTGATTAAAAAAGGGCCAAAGAAAAAGTCATTCTAGCATACCATATGTTTTTATCATGCATGTTCCCTAAGGGATAAATAAATGCAATTTGAGACCCTAAGCATTGTGGTTAATGTAGGTAATGGCCAAGATAACATGGGTTCTATCCCATGTGATCATAATATCCCATAACCTGGTGTTTCCCTTTCTTTTGCATTTGATCCAATTATTGTTTCATGTGTGTAGGTGTTCATTAAGGTTTTGAAAGATATTCATTCAAAATAGTGACACATACAAACTTATGGAAGTCACATAATTGCCTATAGGTCCCTGAAACTCTCCCATAAATCTCTAAAAGTTTTAGGTAGCTCTTCTAAGAAGGACATTAACACCATAATTGGAAACTAACACCATTGGTGCTATTATCCTCATAAAGCAACTATTGCATTAAACCTATTTTTAACTACAAACATAGAATGGAAGATGTCTAATTGATCCCCAAGTTTGTTCCAACCTCCTAAGTCATAAAACACCTATTTTTCTCTAGATAAGTACACTTTATCATCATCTTTATTATTTTGGGAAGAAATCATCAAATTAGCTATTTCCTGTATTTATTTCAAGTTATTTCTATACTAAACCCTTTAAAAACCTAGGATTTACATCTACTAAGTACTAAATAGTTAAAACATTTGGTGAACTTGAATTACTTCAAATAGTGCTAAAACCCTAGTTTAGCCTAGGGTTTACTTTCTTCATTTTTTGTGCACTAAATTAAGGTTACAATTTTTTTTTAATTTTTGGCACAACCTAACTCATTTAAAACAATCCTATATTAGGGTATGATTAATTTAATATAATTTAACTTATTTCCAAACAACCTTCATCAAACCCTAGATCCACATACTAGGTCCCTATACATCCAAATACAAGCCTTTAGGGTTTCAAGTACAATCCTAGTTTTTTCTATACATTAGGATGAATATTTCCCATAGTTGCACAAATAACTATGTTAGATTACATTATAACTATTGTGTGTTTGTTATTCATTATTTAAATTATGTTATTTGGCAAGTTTAAAATGACATCCAAGAAGCCTCTTACCCCTCACCTGGTTGATGAATTTTTGAATTTTTCTCATAATAATAATAATTAATGAATGAATGAACTAATTTTAAAGATTACACATTAACACATGATAATGATTTCATTTATAATGATAATGATGTTTATTTTTATAGTGATGGATATGAGGATTACTATGAACATACTAATAAAAGTGTTGATGAGGATATACTAGATGCATCTTATTCACTTTCCTCTCCATTTTTTCCTACACCTCAAAATCAAACTAATAATATAATGCCAAAATAACCTCTTATTGTAGTGCTTTGTTCCATTGTGATCATAGCATTTTAACCACTTTCTCTACCTATTTATTCAAATTAAAAAAATATAAGTGAAATAAATGAAATCTACTTTCACATGATTCAAGAAACATAGAAAAGAGAAATGAATCTTATTTACCCTTAGTTAAATTTGAAAAAACATTTAAAAATGATGTTACACCTTTTAAAAATGCACAAATTAAAGTAGACAAGATTATTTTATTACCTTCTTTTTCATTCCAATCTCAACACAATGATTCTTTTCAAAATGTTGATGATGCAAATGTCTCTAACTCTTCTCCTACATGTCATAATATGACAATTGAAAACATTATTGTTACTTCTTCTACCATTGAATCCAAGATTGAAAGTAATAATCATACATGCACTTCACACATAGTTAGTGAATAAATGCATTGCATTACACCCACACATGATGATATATTTCATAGTAGTTAAAAGTTAAAATCTTATCCTCCTCTCTCTTTTAATGAACATGCAAATGATAATTATTATAGTCTTATACAAGTGAATTAAACTCTAATTTTGATGAACCTTGTAATAACAATGATTACCAATGATTTTGGTGAAGAAGACATTGAGTCTAAACCTTCTATTTCTCTCCCTACTTCACCCATCTCTCATGTTAAAACTAATACTAGTTCAAAGACTCAAAAACACAAATGAACTTATTATTATGTTCATATTTTACATAACTTACATTCACATGATAATAATGTATCTTCTAGTCCATTAGCATGTGATAATTCTTTGAAAATTAACAAAATAAGAGATACCAATGAATCTCCCTCGACCCCACTTATTATAGTAGAAATATACTCTCAACCTAACCTCCATGAGGGTGATATACCATTTCCATCTAACCAGATCCAAGCTATCACCCCTCCAAAGGTTACATAGATCAAACCAATACTCCCTTAAAAAGGTCTTTGATGTAGTGTACTAATGGCTAAGATAATAATAATATTCAAGAGTGAAATGAACCCCTTGATAATGATAATATATATTCACAATAAGTAATCTCATTGATGCATGATGTGGATGATTTAAAATAATAGGTACACCATCTCACATTTTAAAGTAAATCATACCACTCTTGGGCTAATTCCAGTGCAATCTATGTTAATCCTATTCTATGCATAATTAATTACAAAGTTGCCACCCAAATTTTAGATACCAATGTTACCAAAATTTTATGGGCATGGAGACCCATACTTGCACCTTCAATATTATGAGAAGTACATGCCACATGTCACTAAGAGTTTGAATCTACTATAGTTATTTACAAAGTCTCTAGAAGGTAAGGAATTAAATTGGTTTCATCATCACTCCCAAATGGTTCACTACATACATATGATGAGTTAGAATAAATCTTTCTCAAACACTACATATATAATATGGGACCTTGAGTCACATATGATAGGTTCCCTTCACTACACTAGGGTGAGATAAAACCAATAACTGAATACATTGTAAGATTTAAATCATGTATGCATCCATTAATTTACCAACCAATAGGTTTTTAGGTATAATACATCTTTGATAGAGGCCTCATTTTTACATTTAAGTAGAGATTAATATATTATACATCCAAATCCTTTTGGCATCTACGTAACACAACTATGGCATTAGAAAAAGAGTTGGGAATAATTAAAACACATATAGAGGCATATTTGGATATAGGTTTCCTAAAGACACAATTGTCTAATATGGTATAATAACCTACTCCACTTAATTAGAAATAGTTGGAATAGAAAAAACTAATCAAGATACTCAACAAGGGTAAGGAGCCACTTCACAGAGCACCTCCCACAGTGAGTAGAGAACATGAAATCAATAGAAGGGATATACAGTTTTTAGATAGAGATGGGCCTCATGATATATTACTTACATTATTATATAATGATATGATAAATCACACTTTTTTCTACTCATCACCATCTAGGACACTATTTACATAGGTTAAAAAATAAACCAAATGGACATTCAAACAACTATTATACACTCCAAGATCATATTGACCAGTATGTTGATATAGACATTATATCATTTACACAGGGGAATTAAGATCTCAATCTCCACAATCTCCTAGATAACACTTCTCCAAGATTGAGTTATCCCAAGAGATTCCTTTTAAGGAACCATTGGCTACTCATTGTATGAGCCATGTGGTTTCTAGGACACCTACTTATGAGAGATCTCATGCACCATAAAGTTAACAAAAATGGTAGCCAATTCACAAATATCCACATATTTATGGTAGCATGGTATGAAAATGGAAAGTAATTTAGTCCCTAGGTATAGTTCAAGAGTTGATTAAGATATTTTCTAGAGATCACAAAAATAAAAACAGAGTTCAACAAGATTAAGATATTTTCCATTAATCACATAAATTAAAACACAATTTAACAACAGATTAAGATATTTTCTAGAGATCATATAAATTAGAACATAATTCAATAATCAATTAAGATATTTACTAGATGTCATAGAAATCAAAACATAGTTCAACATCCAATTAAGATATTTACCAGAGATCATAGAGATTAGAGCATAGTTTCAATATGACAACCAATTGATTTATTTGTTATAAATTCCACACACCTAGCTACTAGTAGTGTACCACGAGTAGTATCAGTTATAGAATCTACTTTTATACTAATACAACATGATCAATATGGTCACTTATTCACCATGCCATCTAGGTTCAGATAGTGCATACCATAGTTAGATAATCCACACTTAGATATCCTATGATACTCCTATAACACCCATACTAACAACTAACAATCCTAATCCACTATACATGTCTACTTAAATGTTCATAAACAAAACATACAAATATACAATGGCAACCTACCCTAAATATCCCTAAGGAGATCAACATCCAACACATCCTTCATGAATATTTCACCTATTGAGAATAATGGTACCCATCTATGCTCCCTCCACTATGCTATGTAGGCATCAATCACTCCTAAATTATCCATATCTAGTTTATCAAGTAATAGATTCTAATATGTCAACAAAATTAAAGATAACTCTACAAATGATGGTCTAGGCCTATTCCCTAGCCTCACTAGAGCCTAAGAACTCCTTAACCACATTAATGGTGCTGGTGGCACATCTAAATAACACCAAACTATTGCATCACTGGCTCATACTAAACCTATAAAATACATTGACCCAATGATCATGCAACCAATAACTCACTTACACCTATCTCAATTGAAAACCATCCTCAAGACATCCCTCATATCCCATGTAGGGCCTCTAAATAATATCTCTAGTCATCAACCTATCCATTACCTATCAACACTACATCATGCTCTTCTTGGGTGCATGGGTTGTACTAGTCCACCTTTCTATAAATGTTTGGTGGTGAGCTCAATCATCTTGTTGAGGTAATGCTGGTTTACTCCCCACTATATGCTCATAATCACAATAATGCAATAATGTAGAAGACCCAATGCCTCCTGCACACATCTCCTAAGTGAAGTGGTATAAATCCAAATACATGTGGGATAACATAGTATGAACCCACAAGAACATAATTTTGTGTTCCTATATATCTTATACTATCCTATGCATCTTATATGAGATAGATACCCTAATCCTATCCATAATAACAAATGAATCCAACAAAATTGCTAAAAAATTATAAAACTATAGAACATTCATTATAACAATTAATGACAATAATAAATCACTATTACTCCATGCTCAATGATTCCCCATGAACATCACTAAAAAATGCCTCATAACCTACTCTATAACTCTGTCACTAGTGGTCTCTTGTAACACTACTCTCTGACTAGTAATAGGTAACCTCAAGATCCTATAGATATCCTCCAATGTGATGGTCATCTCCCTAATAGGTAGTCAAAATGTCTTGGTATCTTTGTTCCACCTCTCACATAATGCTATCATCATATGTTTGTCTTATGGCATTAGAGCCAATGAAGCCACTTAACCCAAACTAGATCTATCTACTATAACTATCTCCTCATCTATCAAGGGAAATCCCCATAATGATTCCATCATCCAAACACTTCAAAACTCTCTCATATGCACATCCACTTACAAAATATAGATAAATATAACATTAGAATCATATAATATCATATAGATATACAATACTAGTCATAAAACACCAATAAGAAATAAAAAACACCAAAAAATTGGCCTAGTGGACACTAACACTACATATGGGATAATAGTGCCCTACCCAAGACACTAATGCCATGTCCTGTACACTAGCACCACCCTCAAGATAATAGTTCCACATTTCTTAAAATGACCCTCAACTACCAAATTTTAATTGAAACAATAAAAAATATACTAAGTATATCAAAACTAGGGAAAAAGGATAGATCCCTTACTAGGGTAACCTCCTCCCCATCCTAGATTAACACCTCCACCTCTTCATACTAGGTCACACTCACTCCTTGTCTCCTTAGCATACTCTCTAGCTCAGAATAAACAATCGCTATCAAGTTAAATGGTTCAAATGAGTTATCAAAACAAATCAACCAACCTATTTAAGCCATATTTTAAAAATACCACCTTACTAAGGTTGACTTTACACACTAATTTTGCTAATTAATACCAACTTCTTCCAAATATGATATCTAGAGAATCATAACTCTAATTTGTGATCCATTTCTTATGCATGGGACTTGACCATGATGTACCTTTACCTATATTATTTCCACTAATATCCTGATTACATTCAACTTTATAAAATGACAAAACTTATATTTCCTTAACAAACTCAATATAAACCAAAGGTTTATCCCACTATTGATTAAGAAAAAATCAACTCTATTACAATTGATAAATTAATCAAACTCCCCAGCTAACTATCACTAACATCTTGGCAATATCACTTTTGGTTAGATACCCTTATCATAGTTTTAAATTTCTCACAAAAATGAGGCATATACACAAAGATTGGTTCAAATATAGATTTACACAGACACATAGATTGGTTCATATACAAATATTTAGATACATAAGATATACAAATACACATGTTTACTCAAGACACATATATTTAGACACACATGTTTACTCAGATATTCAAATACTATGATGTATAATTTTTTTAGATATATAGAGTTTTAGATACATAGGTTTACTCAAGTATACATATATTCAAACACACATGTTTATTTATATTATATTTAGACACACAATTTTACTTAGATATATAATTACATTACTCAGATATTAAATTTAGGGGCATGATGTAGGGAACATGCCCTTGATCCTACAAGATCTACCAGATTATATAGATAGAATGGTAAGTTATACCATTCTCTATGTTTAGATTGCAAAGTTACACTCAGATTATCACTAGGATGTCACTAGTTTGGGTCATATGACTGTCTATAGTGGTTGATCCATATCATTTTGCTAGACCCAAATTATGCAAGCTGAGTGATAGTTTCAAGCTCTAGTTTTAAATTATATACTCAAATTCAATCTACATATCAGAGTGGGGGAAAATATGCCTTATTTCTCCACATTTTTAGATTACATACTCAAATTTAGTCTAGATATCAGAGTTGGGGAAAGTAGGCCTTATTTCACCACATTTTTAGATTACATACTTAGATTTAGTCTAGATATCAGAGTGGGGATAAGTAAGCCTTTTTTATCTACATACTTAGATTTAGTCTAGATATTAGGGTGGGGGAAAGTAGGCCTTATTTCTCCACATTTTTAGTTTACATTCTTAGATTCCATCCAAATATCAGGGTGGGGGAAAAATAGGGGTTTGTTCCTCACAATTCAGTTAACTATTAAGAATCAGTATAGGGGCACATACATTATGGATTTCCTCTTCAATATTTCATTCCATCTCTTTTCCACTTATTGGGGCAAGAAGTGGGCTAGTTACAAAGAACATCTAGACAAGTAAGTACATGTATGCATTCCTCTTTTTATTTTGCTCTAGTACTTTTATTTCATTGCATTACTAGAATAAAAGGGGGAAAATGTGTACACCCTAATTTGGTCAAGAAATCATAAGTATTATGCCTTTTTTTTCTCTTTCACAAGAAGGTCTTAGTGATGAATGTAGCTCTTATTTACATGGTCATTTTAGGTCTTTTGTTCTTTATTATGTCTTATTTTCCTTATTTATTGCAACCCTAATGGTCCCAAGTCATCCCCTCTTAATCATAGGCCCCCCTAGCCTATTCTACTTGGTCTTTACTTTATTTTAGAACATCAAGACACTAATGACCTTATCTAGATAGTAGTGCCAATGGTACTCGTGTCCACCTTTTGGTGCTAGTGTCCAATAGTCATTTTATTCCATGTTTTGGGTCTTAACCCTCCCTTGAGACTTCTCTTATGATTTTATCCCTCTTTTTCATCTTGTTGGCTAATGAATAAGATCTTACATTGAAAATCAAAGTTAATTATTTATAAATAGCCTCACAAGGAATTTTACATCTAGCACTTACTATCTTGGCACATAATTACATAAAATTAGTCAATAATAACTCAACACAGTGTATATTACTTAGCTATCACATCTAGACTTCAATGCTTGATCAAATAAGGGCCTAAGTTAAAGTAATTATATCATACCTTATACATTGATCATGTACATTATTTAAGGGGGAACTACATGTGATCTAAGACCCCTAAGATTGGGGTTAATATAGGTAGTGGCTAGAATAATAGAGGTTCTATCTTGCATGATCATAATATCCCACAACCTAATTTTTACCTTTATGTTTCATTTGATTTGATTATTATTGCATGTGTGTAGGTGTTCATTAGGGTTTTAAAAGAGATTCATGCAAAAAAGTGACACAAAAAAACTTTCAGAAGTCATAGAATCACCTACAAGTTCTTTAAACTCTCTTACAACATTTCTTAATGTTTTAGGCTACTCTTCTAAGGACACTAATGCCATAATTGGACATTAATGCCATTGGTGGTACTGTCCTCATAAGGGATTTATTTTTTAAATCTTGTTTTCAATGATAATCATATAACAAAAGATGTATGGCTGATATCCAAGCCTATTCTAGCCTCATGAGTCACAAAAATACCTATTTTTCTCTATATAAGTACACTTTCTCACTATCTTTACTAATTTGGGAAGAACTTATAAAATTAACTATTTCTTGTATTTATTTCAAGTTATTTATATACTTAACCATTTAACAACCTAAGATTTACATCTACTAAGTCATAAAAAGTTAAAGTAATTGTTTTTGAAATTTGAATCTATAGAGTGATTATATAGACCATATTGATCTTGCTCTTTAAACATAGGATTATAAAACTCTTTTTGGTAAATCATATATAGGGCATGGGTTAATCATGGGAAAACATGTGTAGATAAAAATTGCACTCACTGAGTTTTTCCATTTGTTGCTAAGTTTGTCTTACATAGGGTTTAATAGATTGATCTTTTTATCATTATTGTGTTGCATATTTTTTAATGTCCAAGTAACCACGCTTCACCATTTTATTGAACATAATGTTAAAATTTACATTCATACCCTTTGACCTAAATTGACACTCTAAAATAAATAAATAGTTATGGAGTTAATTAATTGTCAAAGACATGTTGTAAAATACTTATCTTTCATGCTCAAAATTAGACCTCTATGTATTTCTATGAATGTGTAGATAGAAATAGCTCAAGTGAGGTTTTTAAACCTCATCTTCCCTATATGTGATAAATATGACTATATTCAAGATAATACCCTCCTTTGGCACAAGGGAAATGATGAGAGACCAATAATAACATTTTTTTCTCAAGTACATAAGATGTGATTTAATGAATCCCAACTTGAAGTAGGAGGAAAAATATTTTATTCTTAGCTCTAGGCTTGGCCTTTGATATTTTGATTTGATGTCTTATTTATATTTTGATTCATCTCAAATGGCTTGACATGAATTCATATATATATAAGTTTATCTTGGATAAGTGTTGAAAGAACATTTGGGTTCATTTTTAGTCCTACATCAGCCAATTAAACATTTATATTAGAAAACAAGCTAAGATATTTTGTGCACAAGTATTGTTGCATGGAATTTATTTATGTTGTTTCACATTATCTTACATCCATGTAAATCCATTGTGTATTTTCTATGTTGTGTATCCTTTTGTGTTAAGTTTTCATTTTTTACACAACATGTTGATGCATGTGACTTGTTGTTAGTTGAAAATTATTGAGCAAGTATTTTTGTCAATTCCTGGCAAGGTATAAGGCTTGGAGTCCTAAAATACACAAGGATATATTTCATATCTCTTCTCACAATATCATATGGATGAGGATGGTGCAAAATATTTTAAATTAAGTATCATTTTACAAGGAGCCTTATGCAAATGTTCTTTTTGTGAATCATTGTGATATCTTTATGAGGTTATGATATCTACACAACTTGTTTTGGTGCACATGTTATTTTTATGTGTTTCATCATGATGCCTTATGTTGTGATGTGATTTGGTGCAATGGGATTATACTAAAAATTTAATGTTTATGGCACATGGTCATGTGTTACAAACATTTAATGCTTATAGTTGGTTGTTAAGAGCAATATTTTAAGTTAGTGGGTGCTTTTCCTATATAAAATGCCCCTATTCTTGAATTAGCTAGTCAATGAGGTTAAGAATTGTTGATGGTATTATGAGAGATAGATATAATTGTAAAGACCATAATTTGGTAGACAAATATATGAGTATATGATGTTGTAATTCATCTCATTCAAGTTTTTTGTGTTATTGTCATAAGATGTGTAACCAATTTTTCTTTCCATTAAAATATAATAAAGAAAATTATTGTTTTTTGTTAATTTTATTTCATTATTTTTCTATGTAATTCTAAGGGTTCATGGTCTAAGTCATCTATTCATTGAAAACCTTAACTACAACTACATTATTTGGTATTAGAGAAAGGTTTCTATTTTATCTGAATTGAATTAATTATTATAATTAACCCTAATTCTAATAAATAAAATGAAATAAAATAGGGTGTTGTAATTATACTTTCAAAAAATAGAATAAAGAAAAATAATTGAATTTGACAAAATAGAATGATTTCAAATAAGGTTAACTATGGAATGATAGAGTTAAGAATAATCTTCAACCAAGATCTCTCTATGAATTCATTATCACAGCCATGAAAGCTTCAACATTGTACACAAAGAATAAATAAGCTATTATTCTATTCTATGTCAAATAGTTTACAATAGAGATGTACAAATAGGTAAAAGATATAAGAATACCAACCATCCCATGAATGTGGGAATACCTTCCCAAACATATGTAGAATTAAGGCATAAACCCATCATCCTCATGAATGTAGGATAAACATCTCCAATGAAATAACACCTAATTAAGCTAAATAGTAGGAAATTAATATCCTACACCAATACCCCATTAATCATAACTTAGGTGGGTATAATAAAAGATGTAGTGTGAATCCATATGTCCCTATGGATTCTAATCCATCTTGTTTGAGTACATGGATATCGAGTCAATGTAACTTCTAAGCGAAAGTAGGAATGGTTCTAAATACAAGGATAACTGAATATGAACACTACACTCTAGAATACTGGGTAGAATAATGAACCTAAAGAAGAATTAATTGAACACCCTTCAACAAGATGGTGAGATGTGAGAACAAACACTGGTGGGGATGCCACACTTGTATCATTAGTGGGGATACAACATTGGTATCAATATAAGAATCACCAATAAGGTCATATAGACAAGCAAAAAATATTTGTATGGGTTCTGATAACAAAGTGCCTAAATAAGATACCCATGTATAAAGGAGGACTTTAGAAAACACTCAAAAAAGTGAAAAATATACATATAACTCTTATAAAGTGGAGAAAAAGGAGAAAATATGTAGAAAAAACTCCCCCCAAAAGAGAAAAAGAAGAAGATAAAACTACAAATCCCCACAAAGATGATGTTGAAGAAGTTAATACTCTCAATACTTACATGTCACAAAGAAAATCAATATTCATGAGTGGTACATATCCACTACTCAATCACAAAAACAAAATGACATTGGGCTTTACCAAAATAGCTTCAATAAAAAAGACTATCAGTGGTGATGAAAGTGTAAAAGAGTACTGCTAGGTACAAGGGACACTCAACACCTAAAGAAGAAAGATTTACACTACACCCCCCATATTACTGACTAGATGGAGTGAAAAAAAATGTACACCCCCCATAATGGGTGGAGTGAAGGAAAAAAGTTCTGCATGAGTGGTTTAGATCCACTACTCGAACACTGAATAAACTGACACTATATACATAAAAATAACTCTATATGATGTGGGAGACTATCGACTATAAAAGAAGTGGTGTCAAAAATATATATAAGGTCTCTCAAAGAGGATGTATCTAGTGGTGATGGAAGAGACAAGAAACTAAATAAGTGAAAAGGTGCCTAGAATAGAGCACACAAATGCATGAAGGTAGATAAGGTTGAATCAATAAACCCTCCATTGCACTTTATAAATTAGTGTGAGTAAAATATATCCCATACATAAAAAATACCAAATAGAAATAAGAAAGATACTGGGATTCACCAAAATAGATACAAATAAGAAGATTGTGAACCTATCAAAAAATCCATCAAGTATCATGAGAGATTCTCTAAAAAACAAGAGAGAAAAAAAGTGTCTCCATAGAAGAAGACAATGCAATAAGAAAGGGGCCTTGATGAAGACATGAAAACAAATACAAGTATGTCAAAGTTTTAATGCAAAAACTATAATAGAGCATGTCATGGGCTAATGGAAGAGTGTGGCAAATGGAGAAAATAGCCATTGTGTATGTAAAGACACACTTGAAAGGATCAACTACCAAAAAATGATAATCTAAAAGGTACAAACAAAGGGATATCAAACTCAACCAAAAATGCATCTGAGATAGTGCAAAGTGAAATAGTGGTATAAGTAGTAAAATGTGGGATAATAAAGAACAATATGGGTCAAATTTCATGCAAATAAGATATCTGTCATAGCTGAAAATGCATCTAAAATTACAATGAGAAAGCAAAAATGGATGAAGAAGCAAATCCCCATAGACACATGAAGGTAGATAAGGCTGAAATAAAAAACCATCCATGGTTATTATATAGCCTCTCTTTTAATTTATAAATTTACATTTTAGTACATTTTTACAAAATAAATAACACTAATAGATTGGGCCCAAAAAATATACACTTTTGAAAAAAAATAACACTCAATTTTGAGTTATTGATCAAAAGATATAGTTTTATTAAGGTGATCCCATCATAAATGGGTCAAAAATAAAACATCATGCCAAAAAATATTAAATGCTTGGATAAAATTAAATTCTTTCTATTAGATCTGGAAAAATTGGATTTGAAATAAATTTTTAGTAAAGGAAAAAAATAATCTTCCACATTGATTTTTCAATTTAAATATAAAATCTAATTTTGTTCTTGATCATGCATAAAAAAAGAATCACAAGATCAAATTCAGAGCCTCATATCTCCTTGGAAACCTCTTGAAGTCCTCTTTCCAATAGTGAAATAATTTTTTGAATCAAACCCCTGTGTGGAGAGAAAACTAATCTTTAAGATAATCGTGATTTAATTTTTTTTAATAATTTCTCCAAAAAAAATGTATGGTCATCACAATAGATCTAAGTAACTCAAATTCAAATCATTATGAGTAATTAGATCTAAATGCAAAAAATCTAAGTATACTTAAAACTAGAAACTCTCCACAATAGAGGTGTTTTGAATATGAATAAAAAACTTAGATCTAAAAAAGAACCATATAACTTATCTAAGGAATAGACAAACAATGTAAAAAATGGTAGTTGGAAAAATGGTAGTTGGAGACTGATATGATACCATGATAGAGTTAATAAGACTTTTAAATAAATATGTCTCTGTGAATATATTATCACAACCATGAAAGCTTTAGCATTGCACATAAAGAATAAACCAATGATTATTCCATTCTATGTCAAACAATTTACAATAGAGATATATAAATAGGTAGAAGATAGGAGAATCCTAACCATTCCATGCATATGGGGATAACTTCCCCAATATAGGTGGAATTAAGGCATAAACCCATCATCCTCATGAACGTGGGATAAACATCTTCAATGAAATGACACTTAAGTAAGCTAAAAAGTAGGAAAGTAATATCCTACAAAAACATGTAATGTAAATGAAAACTTAGCTACATTTTTCCATCTGATTAACTTAATTAAAAAACATAAAAACAATAAAATAAGAGCAAACCCAAAAATACCCAAAATTTGGATCTAAGGCTATGCAAGGATATAAACACTGAGTAATGACATGAATGTTCACCACTATTAACCTTATTTAGTGATTCTATCCTTTAAAAAAAAAATAATAGATTATGGTATATCACATATGACAAATTGAATTATGTTTATGTGCACTAATTTTAACTTCAAAAGTGTGCAAAAGACCTACATATGTCTTATTAAATTTGTAAACCTTAATATGGCATGAAATGATTGAAAGATATAAAATAAAAATAAAAGGAGTGTAGTTGGGATGAGCTAATCTTAATCATCCTCATGATGACTAAATATTGCTTACATATCCAACACTCCAAAGATAAAAATAAATCCCAATGTATTTCTATTAGCAATCAACCCTACCAAAATGCTGAAGTAGATCAAGTGTGTACTTTTGTTGACTCAAATAGACCCCTATATCTAACTATGAAATTTTTAGACCAAATAATAAATGCAAAAGGACAAGATCTATCATGTCAAACTATGCTAAAAGTGCGTACTTAATAGTCTGAGTATGTGATGAGGATTTTCCTGTTAGAAGTAGATCATCAACATACAAGACCAGAATTACAATGTCTTCTATAATACACTAAATAAACACTATGGGATCAAAGTGATAAAAAATAAAGATAGTAGAGAGAAGAAATGAATCCACATTGTCATACCAAACTGAGAGACCTATTTGAAACCATAAAGAGACCTCCTAGGTCAAAAAACAAGAGAAGAATCATGAATAAACCCAACAAGTTTCTCCATATATATTTCCTCATGCAAGTCTTCATGTAAGAAAGCACTTAATGCCCATATGATATATTGGCCAATCCTATGATGAAACAAGATAAAGTAGAAGGTGAATAGGATCCATATTGACAATGGGGCACAAAATTATTAGAGTAGTTAATAACTTTTTCTTACAAGAATCCATTTACAATAATACATGCCTTATACTTGTCAATAAACCCATTAATTGCATATTTGGTATGGTGAATCCATTTGTACCTAAAAAAATTTCTTCCCTTAGGAAGAGTGACCAAATTCCAAGTGTGATTATTCATCAATGAATAATACTAATCTGTCATCACATCATCCCACTCTTGTATCCCATGAGTCTATGAAAAATATTTTAGATCCATAGAGAATACCTGATATAAAAGTCTAGTACCCATGTATGTGCATGATAATGTCGAGTAGGTGGAAGATCTTGTATGAATGGTGTTATCTCATCATTTATAGTATGATCTCACCTAGGCATAGTTCAAACATTAGTATGAATAAGATCCCCATCCTCTATGACCTCCTTAAGAATCTCTTAAACTGGATCCTTAAAGAATGAATACTCAAGAGGAGGTGAATCATGGAAAGAAGAAGTATGCATGGAAGAATATGAAGAGTCATGAGATGTGAAATGCTTATTAAATTATACATGTGTTTAAAAATGAACATAATGAATAACTGGGTCTAAAAGATGATAATCTGTCATGTCCTAATAATACCCTAAAAATATCGAAGGTTTGCACTTATTGTCCAATGCTTTCCTTTTATTTTTTGGTAAAAATGCCCAAGCAAGGATCCCAAAGAATAAAAAAATAAGACATCAGGCTTGGATCTAGACCAATCCTCCTCTAAAGTTAGATGCTCAAGTGCTTGATGTGGTGTGCAATTTTGAATGTAGTTTGTATAATTAACTACCTCTACCCAATAGATAAGATGTAAATCTCATGAATGCATCATGTAGTTAGAAATATCCTTCAAAGTATAGTTCTTACTTTCTACTATTCCATTCTATTGTGAAACATGTGTAACAAAATGTTGGTGAATAATATCATGGGCTTCTAAAAAATTAGTGAACTCTTGATTGAAGTACTTCCCCCATTATCTCTACGTAGCTTCTTGATGCAACTTGATGACTATTTCATGACCAAAGCCTTAAATAATTTTAAGTGAGCATAAAGATCACTCTTTTACTTGAGTAAATAAACCCACAAATTCCTTGATAAATCATCAATGAAGGTAAGTGCATACTTAGTTCCATTGAAAGAAATAATAGGAAAGACCATCAAATCACTATGCACAAGCTTAAGTGGTGAAGAAGATCTCATGGACATACCCTTAGGAAATGGATCTTGATGTTGTTTCCCCAATGCACAATTGGGGTAGACTCCATCAAGACATGAGATAGTAAGAGGACTCTCTACCATACTGTGAGTGCTCAAATATGTCAAATATTTGTAGTTGAGGTGTCCAAATCTCTCATGCCAAAGCCAACTCTTATAATCTACATGAGAAATTAAACACATCCTTAAAGGAGGAGTATCATCAAAACCTCTAAAATAGTAAAGTCAAGAACTATGATAAAAACACCCTATAAAATGAGTGTATGTGGATCTAACAAAGCCCAAAATTTAACACTCTATGGTGTGAAAGTCACTATCTTGCCCTAACTAGAATGGAAAATTGGAGAAACTAAAAGTATATTGGTGGTGATGTGTGGAACATATAAAGCATCATTGATGCAACCACCATCTAGCTATATGTCACCCTAACCTTTAACATAAATGAAGGAAGAATCTCCAACCTCAATGTTAGAAGTGGAAATCAAACCAAGAGATATAAAAGACTTCTTGGTAGAAGTCATATGATGTGAAACACCAAAATCTAGAACCCAACTGTCTAAAATAGGTAACTATGATCTCCAGATAACATTAAGTGCTTTCTCATGCTCTTGAGATGGTGAAGGATTGGAGATAGATATCTTACGTTTCCTAATGGCATCTTCTAAGGCTTGCATTCTCTTGAAACACCTAGATTCTTCATGGCTAGTCCCCCCACAATAAGAAGAAGATTGGTTAGACTTATACTTGGATTTGGAAGATGTTTTGGGTTTAAATGTAGAAGTGTTGGTGAGCTTAGGTACATTTTGAGGTGGAGGAGGAGTGTTTTTATTCTTACCCATAGAGTTTACTTTAGACTTAGAATGTGAGGCCACTAATGCTTTTTGAGAGGTAGAAGACTTAATATGAGACAATTTGGATTCCTCCCTAGTGAGTCTCTTAAAAAAAAAACTCAAGATCTAGCATTTTGAATGTGATACATAGGCATCCATACTAGATAAAAAGGTAGAAGTAAGATTTGGAATGGGCCACTCAACTTAGACAAGATTAAGTATAAACACTCTTCATCCTTTTTATCTTAGCCAATCCCCTTCAATTGTGTCAATAACTGCTTAAATTTTGTGAGATAATCTATAATAGAAGTAAAGTCCTCTAGATTTAGTGAAGTAAGCTCCACTTCAAGCTACATCGCTCTTAAGTGATCTACTTTCCCAAATAGCCCTTTTGACTTAGTTCACATTTTAAATGGAGAATTAAACCCATCAAAATGAAATAAGAGACTATCACTCACATAAATTCCAATCAAGCCCATACACTCTTAAAACTTACACTGGTGTTAAAATTTTTCAAATTCTCATGTGAACTATGGTTGTGTTTCATTTATTAGGGACCATAATACTTTGCACTTAATGACTGTCTCTATTCTAGGTCTCCATATATGGTAATTATGTGTAGTCAAACACTCACAATGATCAATGTTAGATGTAGATGTCATGTCAACTAATCACCAAGATAAAAAAGGATGTAAAGGGTGCACAAAAATTAACACCAAGATAACCCCCTAAAAGATTATATTATAAGACCCCCTTAATTTTGGCACTATATAAAATTAGTGCATTTTTACAATTTTATGACACCAATGAATAGAGAATATAAAACCATTAACTTTAAAAAAAATGAAACACAAATTTGAGTTATGGTTCAAAAGCTATAAGCTTTATGATTTTTCATAAAAATGGGTCAAAATAATTAAAAAACACTATAAATTGAAATTTATGACCAAATCAGAAACAAGCATAGTCGTCCAACCACTCATTGGAATCAAATTTTTTCCATAGACTTAGAAAAGTCAACAAAAGTGAAAAATAGACTTTTTGGTTACCTTGGTATGCATGCATGTGTTTTGACTTCCTCTTTTGTTTAACAAATATAGTTAATAAGGCAAAAATAATGAATTTATAGTTGTGTAAAGAGAGGAAAGAAGTGGATAAATATTTTTTTCACCATGCTAAGGAAGTAAATGGCATGCCACCAAGAGAGAGATCACTATCCACACTTCCTTACTGATCAAGAAAATGGCAAAGTAGAGGAAAAACTCTATCACTATCAAAAAAATGCAGGCCTAAAAATGAGATAACCAACCAACACAAGACAATGTAATCCACCAATCACTTAAATCTAAGAAATAATAATGGAGCGTAGGTTTTTAAAACTAAAAATTCAAGGCAGAATGTAGATATGAAGACTAGATTAAAATGCCATATGTCAGTAAACAATGCAATAATAGAGAATTTAGATGCCTTAGCTAATTTTGTAGAAAAAAGACAAAATACTATTCTTTTTTCCAATGCCAAGTGCTAGGGCTACATATTGATGACACCTTAGATGTAAGTCTTGGAAGATGAAATGCCTTCTCTCCCACATAATAGATACAAATCACACACAACAGACATATAAGGACACCTCAGATCTATGTTTCTTTATATCTCTTAGCATCAAATGATTTTTCCGTCTCCTTAGATCTTTCTCTCAACATACCAATGCCTCTATTCTCTTAATCCTTCTATGTAGATTTAAGATTGACTTCCTTCCAACACCCAATGATTTTCGATCAAACAATCACCAAGATCTCTACATAATTTCCATGCAACAGATAGAAGTTTTAGAAGAAAGATAAAAACATCAACGCTTCACCTCCATGCTCCTAGTAAAAAGGAAATAATTCCTTACAACATAGTGTAGATCCAAATCAAAGGAATGTGTCTCTCCTATAGGTATATTTTGGTAGATCTCCAATTCTAGATCTCACACAATAGAGAAACTCCAACACTTCACATCCTCTCCTACACTGCCCAGTCCTTATCAAAAGGAAAAATAGATCTAAAACTATATCCTCCAAAATACCATAAAAGTGAGTCTTCCACAAATAAATTTCAATAAAGATGAAAAGAAAATAAAATAGTGCTTTGGAATATCTAATAAGGACACATTTATTGTAGAAGAAAAACTAGTGTAATGGCAAGTCAAATAACACAATAGATTTCTTAATTAGATCTTAATGCCAAAAAACAATTATGATGCTATGCTTATCTTTAAAAAATATGAAATAAAATAGATCTTAGAATCAAAATAAAGGTGATAAGCTTAGATCTAAAGTAAATAAAGAAAAAAATATAATGTATATCCTCCCTCAAATTTGATATGCCAAGCTTCTTCTCTTTCACTGCCTCAGAACAATGAAAAACTTCAAAATCTTCAAAAAATCTAAATTGTAAGATAGTGGATGGTTACAACTTATTCAGGGATTTAGTACCATGTTACGAAAGATAAAGGCATTCCAACCCAAAAATAATCCAAAGTGTTAACATTAAGAAATCACATGGAAGCTATACATATGAAATGCAAAAACAAGGTGGATCATATACTATTTAGAAATGAAGCATATCAAAGCATGTTATTACAAATGAAAGAACTTGCATATATAGGCAAGACAAAATACTAAAATATCTAAACTAACAAATGTGGGATAAATCCTTGTATAGGAAAAACCCACTACAAGACAAAATAGCTAGCTAATACACTAGCAAATGTGAGAAAATGCATGAAATACATACTCTAAAAAGTTCTCACACCTATAGTGTTTTATGTAATTTCACTCCTTTAACTATATGAATGCATCTAAAATTGGTTTTAATACTTGATTATGATTGAATTAAAGCATAAAATGAGATTATGACTTAGCTAAGGTCTACTTGAGATGCTTAGACTCTTAATTGGGAAGAACAAGGAAAGTTTGCTTAGTGTGTACTTGTGTAAGTAAGCCTTTGAAATGAAATTTCCAAGTGAAGTAATAAGTGACTTGACTGTGACTTTATAATAATTCCAAAGGGATGAGAACACACTAGGAATCATAAGAACATAGAGTATTACTCAAGGGAGTGATTAATTTGAAAATAGAACCATTGGTGAGAGAAGGACCAAAACATTAGATAGGGATAATAAAGTTTACCATTACTGTCCATATTGGGTGTTATTATTTCATAAAGAAAAGTTTTGGGTTTTGAATCTGGGTTAAGGCATATAGATTTTTAATGGTGTTTTTAATGAATACAACATTTTTATATGTGATAAATTATGATATTATGATAAAAATAGGTCCTTTATTGTGCTTAGGATAGGGTTAAGTGGAAAAATAAGTACTAATTAAGTTCATAAGTTAATTTAAGATAAAAAGGGGTAAAACTAACATGATCACATATTTGTGACCAGATTTAGGTTACTAGATTCCCCTCCCCCTTTATTTTAAAAATGAAAATTTCTAGATTAAAGAAAAGTTATACCTTAGTGTGTAAGACACATTTTGTTTTTAAGCTAATAATTCAATCGTACAAGGCACCGTACACTTTGGAAAACCATATAAAACATTTGAAGCATTTACCTAGTTCTTTTGAAAACTAAATTTTGAAAAAAATGACTCTTAAAAATTACTTGACCTCTTAAAAAATTGTGTGAAATTTGTACATTTGAAAATTGAAATAAGAGTATGGAATACATACACATGTATGTGTAAAACTAGTGTTGCTCTTTTGTGAATTTTCTTGAAGATGATGCTTCCTTAAAGAATTAAAAAATTAGTGCTTCTAATGAAACACTTTGAGAAGATGGTTCCTTATCAAAAACATTAAAGAAAATTTGGGATTATCAAACTCAAAACTGAATACACTTGTATAATAGAAATAACACCCATTAAGGGATGTTAAAACCTTAATGTACCTCTACTATTATTTATAGGCCCAAGACATGAAATGGGTTGAAATATAAAATAGATTCACACATATATGGTTTGTAGATTCGATTGAATTTTTTTCCTAAAATGCATGATCAATAAATAATGGAGTACACCCATGCTCCTATCATGTCAGTAGATAACAACATATAATTAAAGAATGTGGTATGAAACTATATCATGCCCTCATTAAAACTATAGAATTAAAATTTTTATGTAGATGCTCATTGTAAATTTTATTTAAAATTTTTAAAGTGTGTGAGTTTTTACTTTGATATTGAAATAGGAGTGTATATACATGGCATATTCCCTCATAAAATGTGTTAATAACTAAATTTTGAAGTATTTGTAACTTTTAAAACTATACTTGTGCCAAAAGTGATTTTTCTCTTTGAAAAGACTTCCTTTCATGAAAACCCCACCAAAATTTCCCCTTTTTGCAGTGATGGAACTAATATTGAAAATCACTCATCTCAAATTATAAGTTAACCTAAAACATGCACAATAAATATATCGCCATTAAAAACTATAACATATGTAAAAAGTGTGTTAGCATAGTAATATTTAAACTTTGCATATAACTCACAAGGCAAGGCCTATAAAATGTATCAATAAAACTCATATAATTATAATGTATAATTATGAATTTTTTTTATAAGTATATGATATGGATCATGACACTTATCAAACTCAAAAAGGTCAATAATCACACACACAACAAACACAATCATGAAAATGTCAAACAATAAGGCCAAGGGATGCATATAAGGGACATTTTCAAATGTCTCAAATTAGGAGATTACACACATAATAGACATTAATAATGTAAAAAAAGGACATATTTAAATGTTTCACATAACATAGGGCTAAGGGCCAAAAGTAATGGGCATGTTTAAATGTTGCACACAACTAACAAGATCTCATAGAGATGCACTAATCAAGTTTTTGCACACAAGGACCAAGGTCCAACACAATAGATAAAACAAATTCAATATAATATGTACATATAACCAACATCAATGGAATGTATAATTAGAAAGGTATTCCAAACTATGCATATGTAATGTGATCATATCCTAGCAAATAACATATTCATGTACACTATGTATGATATAAATGTTAGCAAAAAAACTATAAACACTATAAATCTTAACAATAAATGGGTCATATAATGATAACACTTACACACTATCACCTATGTATAAGATGCCCCTAACTTAGCAAGTCTAGTGGGTAGAGGAAAGTCCAACATTTTAGTCCTTAAATCATGAATACCATTAAAATGCATGTGTGATATAGAAATAATATATTATCTACTACTTATGAGATAAATAACACATTAAAAATATGTAAGTTAGATCTTAAACATGCTTAGGTCCTAATTTTTATTTTTTAGAGAATATTTTAAATATTTTTACATATCTTGAAATATATGATTTTTTTTGGTATTTTTACAATATTGAAACCAACAACCCTAGAAACTAAAATGAATCAAGGTGTCAAAAATATAAGAAATAAATATATTAATACTTTGTAACATGCACTAATATAAGTTATACATTAAAAATTGTTGTATGTCTAAATACAAGCAATATGACCCCATTAAAAGTGAATTGTAACATTGAAGAATCTGTAAGATATTGAAAATGTATGCTGATAATTGATTGTACATCTTTGTGTCATCAAATGTACACTAGTTTAAATATGTCACATGTATGAACAATACAAATATGAAAAAATAATATTTTTCATGAAAAATAATGATTTACATATTAAAAATGAGTAAGAAATATGAAAATTGTACGAATTAAGGCTCTGTATAATGATAATATGATTTCTAGGTAGAAAATAGCAAAGGATATGATCGACCAACTTAGATAATAATGGTAAATGATTTTATCTTGTGTTAGGAAATTATGTCCTAGAGGAATAATGACAATTTTCTAATGTAGAATGTGAAATCAAAAAGATAAATTGCGTGATTATCAAAATTTGATCATTATTTTGAGTTGTTAAGATATGGAAAGTGAAATAGAAGGGCCAAGATTCCAAAAAGTCAAAAAGATCCAAAGGCTTAAAATAAATGATTAATTAATCACCTAAGAAAACAAAAATAAGAATAAGATGCAATAATTCAAAAGCTATATATAATCAAAATTTTATTTTATTTTTTATTTTTTTTAATGTTTTTGAAATTTTAGAATATTTGAAAATTCCACAAGCTACCCAATGATCCCATCAAGGTAAGAATCAAAATAATTAGTGATTATGGGAAAAAATCTTAACCTATTTTAATGAAATGTATCAGATGTGAACATATCTGAATCAAAACATGTATCATATTTAGTAAAAAAACTATCTAGATTACTACTTATGTAATCATGTGTAGGAGTAGGTCTAGGATATGCAGGATGATGTGAAATCCTATGAAGGTTATTAGAGTATTTTTACAATTATTGAAACTTTTGAGGCACATTATGATTTTTATTAATAACTAATTTATAAGGTATTAGAAGTGCTTGTGTTTATTGAGAAGTAGATACCTATAAACCTACTTTTGCATTATTTACTTTTAAACCTTTTGCATGATTAAAAACCTATTACATATGTGTAATACCTATAAAAATTATTTGTTTTTACATATATTTAGCATTATACTATGTTGGTGGATGAGGAGGAGGGAGTACCATTAATTGCATAGGGTACTCATATTTTATTCATGAAATTGTAACAACTTGATTGCAATAAATGTACTTTAAGTATCTATATACCATAAAATGTATAAAATAGAGATTTTGAAACCATGGGAATCCCAATATGATGTAAAATACCCCATTTTATTTAATAACTAAAAAATTAGATAATATAAAAGGGCCCACTTGAAGAGACAATATAATATGTACCAAAGTTTCTTTTTATTTTCCATTGAATATCTTAACACTTTTAGTAGTTTATTGTATATCACTTTGTGCATAACCCAATGAGTGAATTAATGTTATTATGCATGCATTTTCACTTGATATATTATCAAATATCACATATGATTATTTTTTTGAAAAATGTGAGCTCTTATACATAAATCATGAAAATTAGAATTAGAAAATTAGGTACTAATTAAGTTCATAAGTTAATTAAAGATAAAAATGGGTAAAACCGAGATGATCAATTAATCATGAATATATTTAGGTTATTACAATTTATTATTTGAAGGAAAATACATGGATAATATTATAATTTCCACATTCATAAGTGTCGATTGAAAATGATAAAGACATCTTCCAAAAAGTGTTATGTAGAATATGTAGTGATCTTTCATTGATTTCAATGAAATGACACTCTAAGCAAGGTTCATTGAAAGATCACCCAAAGAACCAAGAGTTTTAGATTTAGTAGGATTAATAATAGATATAAATTAACATTTTAAGGCTATTAAATCCACATAATTTCAAAGCATTGGGGTGGTGGATGATGAAAGTGATAATGAACCCATAGAAGAAGTGCCTACAAACTAGGTCACATAAGAATAGATAGATATAAATGAAGATAGATTCATGCATTTAGTTATAAGGATGACTATTTGAAAGCTAAATTAATACCTTATAATTACTAATTTTTTTATCAAGAAGTCAAACAATATACAATAGAGGGAGATGAGTGTGAAATGTTCAATTGAGGATTTTTATAGACTCAAAATAAGAGTGGGTCATGTTGAAGATGATAGTGAGAAAATATTAAGATACACGAATAGATTGCACATTTACATTCAATATGAGTATGGTATTATTAGTTTTTGATATATTCAAAAAGCCTATCAGTGTGTGCTAAAGGTAGATGAGAACTTTTCCCATAAACAATAAGGTGAAGTACAAGGAAAATGAGAGTTTTTGTGCATGTGAGGAGAAGGAAACAATGATAGAGGTTACTTTGGGCAAGAAGGAGAAGTCAATACTTCTTAGTTTAATGATATTAGTGTGAAAAGGGGTAGATAAAATCCTACTAGAGGTAGAGGATACTATGGACAAGGTAGAGTAAGAGGATTCATGGGTACTTATTTTAGATGTAGTGAAACTAGATATAGAACATTTGAGTGTCCACAAGCACATCATGAAGTTAGTAGGAAAAATGAGGTGAATGCACATATCACATAGTGGATGAGAATTTTTTTGTGTTATAATATCAAGGTGAAGAGCAAGAAATCATGAAAAATCTCATTATGAAGAGGGTCTTGTTTAAACTATCACATAGGAAAATTCTTTTTATAACCATTTACAGATCTGGAGGTAAGTGCTATACATTTATTTTTAATAGTGGTAGTAAAAATAATCATGTTTCACAAGAGATAGTTGAAAATCTTGGTCGAAAGATGATCACACAAATAAATCCCTATAGATTATTTTGGTTGATAAATAAACATTAGATTATAATGAATGATAAATTCCTGATAAGTTTCTAGATTGGCACATATAAGGATAATTCATGTGTGATGTGATGCCCCTAGACATTTTTCATGTGTCACTTAAAATGCCTTCACAATTTAATAGGAAGACATTTCATGATAGTAACAAAAAGACTTAAAAGTTTGTAAAAGATGAAATGGCATACATTTTAAATCCTTTGAAGAATAAAATTTAGAAAGTGGATAAAAGTTTAGAAGTTTTAATGATTTCTAGAAAATAATTTTTGAGAGAAGTGAAGGATAGTGCATGTTATGTGCTGATATCAAAGCCTAAAAAATTTATAAGTTCAAGCACAAAAGAATAATTACTTTACATGAAGTGAAGGAATTTTTAAGTGATTTAAAAAATATTGTTTCATATGATCTACCAGATGGGTTTCCACCCATGTCAAGTTTTAAATATCAAATGGATTTGGTTTTAGGGTTGAGTTTACCAAACAAAGTGACATTAAGACTGACACTTAATGAGAATGTAATGGTGCAAATAAAATCTTAGGAGATGTTAGATAAATGGTTGACAAGATAAATTTTATACTATGGCCTTAACTTATGGCATATATGGAGATATGTGTGGTCAATTTATGGGTAACATAAACTTTTACCTTATTATATCACAATTTTTTTATGTTCTCTTATTATTAGTAGGGCCAACTTATAGAGTAATAATAGCCTAAGTAGGGTATATATATGAGGTATTGGTTATAACTTATGGATCACATTATGAATTATATTTTTATTACATGGTTTTGGAGGTTTCCCCTCCAAGTGGTTTAGTCTTAATTTTCAGTATTTTACTTTGTTGTCAACATTTAGTGTGGATGTGCTCTATTGTGATCTTAATTATTTCTATATATTATTTTTGATATGTTATTGATAATTATATTCACATACATTATTATTAATTGGATTAGTCTATCTAAGTGTTTTCATTATTAGTGGTAATAGAGCTTCTAATTGGGTAAGGTTTTATGACACAATTTTTTGGATCTAACGCAGCATTATTTTGTAAGTTGAAGGATAGATAAAACATAACTTACAATTTGGAAGGAATTTTTTTGGTTAGTGTATTATTTTTTGAGGTTTATTTAATTAAAAAATATCAATTTTTCACTTGTGTACATAATAGTAGTCAATAAATTCATCTCAGTGAGATGATTACAATAGTATCAACCTATGGTACACTTTTTTTAAAGTCAAAACCCTAGTCCCTAAGCTTAAATTAGTGAACCATATACCCTATATTTTATGCATGGATGGTGAAAGCAATATATTCCATTTAAATAGATAAGCCACTCTATAAAAATTCCTAGAAAAGAAGAAATGGAGTCTAAAACTTCTAATACATGGGTTTCTTGGTTAGTTACCCAACTCCAAGAAGATATGCAAAGCATGTCTAAAAATTATATGTGGTTAAAAGTAGATTAAACATAATAAAATAAAATATGAGTAACACAAATTTGAAATTGGAAAATATCATGGCTAATATGCATACATTTCCATTTCCCAATAACCCTCCATTAGGCCACTCATGTTCTCACAATGAATAAATCTAAGTTTAAATATAGTTTCATGAAACATGTTATGAAAAGTGGAATGTAAAAGTTTGTTGGTACGAATCTAGTCACTTGGATCAATCAAATGAAAAATTTATTTGGTTTACATCAGACCCCATGTGCACAAAAGGTGGTCATGGCATCTTTGTATTTGGAACTAGAGCAATTTATTACGTATAGATGGTTGTGAAATTAAAATAAAATTAAGGGCCTTAATTTTACTTGGTTAGAGTTTACTAATGGTCAAAGTTTATTGATGATATACACAAAAATTTAACCTATAAATTTACTACCACAATAGTGTAATACATAACTACTTTAGCTAGGTATAAAAATTATGGTAGATAGGGATTGTCAATTATTATATTCAATAATTTTAGAACCTATAATTATGTGTGGAAGACATCACATATGGCAACTTGAATGACATGTTTCTAGGTGGCCTCAGGGATATCATCCAATTTAAAGTTAATAAGTTTAATACAAGTTTAGTATTATATTCCATGGTATTCATGCGTAGGTAGATGAAATAGATATGGTCAAATCATAGGCATTCACTTCTAGTAGAGATTATATTACTCTAGAAAAATCATTCACTCACCCTACCAGATTGAATCCTAAAAAAATTGAAGAGAGATGAGTAAAAGGGCTATGTTTCAATAGTGACAAAAAATACAACAAAAGAAATAAACATGTTAAGAAAAAAATGTTCTACATTTAATCTGCCAATGATGAAGAATAGGATGAGAAAGTAGTAAGTGACAGCAAGGATAAGTAGAAGATGAATAAAAAAAACCTAACCAACTATCTTGTGCCTTGCAATTTAAGGCATTAATACTCCACAAACACTAAAGGTAGTGGGTTTCCTAAAGAAACAAAAGGTTATAATGTTGATTATCTTAGAGACTACACATAAATTCATCTACAATAAGTTGGTGACACATGTAAACTATTTTTTCTATGTAGATCTATAATTTTAGTTCATGATTGTAGGTGGTTGTAGAGTTAATTATTTAAGGAAATGCCATAGTATCAAAATTTCCATAGGAGATTAATGATAGAGTCTCCTATGTTTTGTATTCCAATGGGTGAGGTAGAGATTATCTAGGGAGTATAATGTCTCAAAACCTTGGGAATGATAGAGATGATTTTCTAGGTGTTGTTTATGTGTTTTCATTTTGAATGCATGATGTTTAATCTAAATGGATTAAATACAAAGTATCTAAAACTTGTTAGTTATCATTAGATGAAAAATATTATCAAAAGGTAGAAAAAGGGTTTGTAGCACAAATATTATCCTTATTAGTATAACCAACAAAGACATATACACAACCTGATTTATAGAAGATTGTTGATAACCAATTAGTCATTTTTGGAGAAATCCTAGAAGGGCTACTACCATAAAGGGAACATGATCATGAAATTTGATTTATACTACGTAGTCAGCTATAAAACATTAGATCAATAGGTACCCATATGTCTATAAGAATGAGATTGAAAATATGGTACATGAGATGTTAGAGGCTGGTATTATTAGACATAGCCAAAATAGAAATTCATCCCTAGTGGTAATGGTGTTTAAGAAGGATGATACCTAAAGGATATTATTTGATTAAAAATAACTCAAAAATTACACCATCAAAAATAAGTTCCTTCTTCCAATCATTAATGATTCGATAGATGAGTTACATGGAGCTGTTTACTTTATAAAATTAGATCTTCGTTCAAGTTACCATCAAATTTAGATTATAGATGAGAATATACATAAGACAACTTTTAGAATATAGGTTGGCCATAATCATTTTTTAATAATGCCTTTTGGGATCATAAATGCACCATCTACATTTCAAAGTTTGATGAACACCATATTTCATCCCTTTTTGTAGAAATTTGTCTTGTTATTTTTGATGACATCCCAATATAAAATAAGACATGGGAATAATACTTGAAACATGTGAACCAATAATTAATAACTTTGGCATACCATCAACTGTACACAAATCCTTCTAAGTATGATTTTAGATTAAGAGAGATGGATTAATTGGGTGACATTGTTTTGCATGAAGGCATCAAGGTAGACCCTCACAAGATCAAGGCCATGATATAATGAAAACTTACAAAAACCCTTAATAACCTACATTGGTTCATAGGGATAATAATTAATTATCATTATTTTATGAAAATTTATGGAAACATAACAACACCTATCATAATTTTTTTGAAGGACTCCTTCCACTAGACTAAGTTTCTACAAAGGAATTTGAGAATCTGAAGGAGGCCATGTGTACCACTCTAGTTTATATTCCCCAAAAATTTCAAAGACATTCATTACTAATTGTGATTGATCAAGGTATGGAATGGGGGAATTACTCATGTGGGAATGATGAAACATTACATTTGAGAGTTGTTATCTCAATGGTAAGAATTTTCTAAAGTATATATATGAGAAGGAGATGGTGGATATTACTCATATAGTCAAATAATGGAGACTTATTTGATGGCTAGACACTTTAAGGTGAAGAGAAATCATGATATTTTAAAACACTTCTTGAAACAAAGGTTATAATCCAAAGAAAAATAAAAATTGGTGACCAAATTATTGGGATAAGAATTTGAAATAAAATATAAGAAAGGAAAGGATAATGTAGTAATAGATGCACTATCTAGGAGGGATGAGTCAATAAAGTCATTATTATGTGTAATATCTATATGGAAAACAAATTTGGTGGATGAGTAAAATTAAACATGAGAGAATTACATTGACACACAAGTTTTGATATAGTTTTGAAAAGATTATGTGGAAAGGAAATACCCTATGGTACAAATATTGGTTCTATCTGTGTAATAATTTTTCCCTAAAGATCCTTATGTAGCTACATTCATACCATTTGGGGGAATTATGGATTCTTCAAAACTTGTCATATAATCAATCAAAATTTATTTTAGGAAGGACTTAAAGGGGATATCCAAAAATTTATGGCTAATTACATGGCTTGTCATTAAAACAAGGGTGAGACAATTAAGGCCCCAAACCTTCTACAACCTTATTTTTTCCTAGCCAAAGGTGGGAGGAGATTTCCATGGTTTCATAATAGGAATTCTTAGGTTAGATGGTAAAAATTTCATAATCATATTCATGGTAAGACTCACCAAATATTCCAAATTTTGTGCCTTGTCACAAACATTTGTGGTGAGTACAATAACATCTAATTTTTTGGATACCATTAAAAATATCCATGGTACCCCCAAGATCATAGTAAGTGATTGTAACCATATATTTACCAATGATATTTGTAATGGGTTATTTACCTTTTTGGGTAGTTGGATCATAGCTCACTATGTCATCCTAAATCTAATGGGAAAAAATCTATCAAAAAATGTCCAGAGGGTTATCTCCATTGTTTTACATTGGATAAACAAGAAAGATAATACTAGAAAAATGGTATAATAATTGTTTTAGTACCTCATCTAAAATGTCTCAATTTTTGGTAGTTTATGGATACCATCCCCATCTATCACTTCATCTTTTAGTGTATAACCAATGGTTCCAGCTGTTAAAGAACACATTCAACACTAAAAGGGTTACTAAATAGTCTAAGAGATAACTTAGTAGGGGCACATAACATAATGAATTAGCAAGTGTATTGACACTGTATAAAATTTTATTTTAAAGTGGGTGATTAGGTCATTGTATACCTACAACCATATAAGAAAATTTATCTTAATAAATAGAAAAAGGATAAAAATTTTTATCATAAGATTATGAACCTAATAATATTTTGTAAAAAATTGGTATTTTTGGATACAAGTAGGAGTTACCTCACACTACATGCATACAACTAGTATTTCATGTCTTCTACTTGACAAAGGTATTTAGACAAAAAGTATCCACCTAGTCTAAGTTACCAAAGTTAGATGAGGAGGGTAGAGTCATTATATAACTTGAGGAGATAATTTATAAATGCAATAAGAGGCTATTAAGGAGGGATACTAAGGAGTTTTTGATCAAGTAGAAGAATTTGACTAGTGAGGATGTAACATGGTGATGCAGGAGCATCCTTATTGGATGACTCAACTAGATGTTTGTTCAATAAATTTTTTGATTTTATTAGTGTTTTAGAGTCTATAAGAATTTTTAGGTTTTTAATAGGTTTTAGGAGTCTTATTAGGAATCTTGGAATGTTTCCCAAGGGTCTATAGGTGGCAGAGTAGGCTAGAAATTCAAATTACAATTTTCCTACCATTTTTATCTAATTTGAATTTTTAAATAATTTGGTCTAGTAAGGGTATTATATGAAGTGGTCTAGAAGTTTTGAAAGTAGAAAATAGTCATAAATTATAAATAATGACACCAAGGTCCTTACCATGGACCATGAGTCACTTTGTACAGAAAATCTACCTTAGCTTTTATAAAAGGTGTTTTTTTTATTGTTGTGACCATTGGAAGTAGTTAGAAAAGTTAGTTTTGATATAAAACATATAAAATTTTGGTTTTATTATTTAGTTATAAGATGTATTAGAAGAAGGGGATCTAGTCCCATAATAAATAATGAATTAAATCTTACAAGTTTAGAAGAAATTACAAAATTTGTCTTTTTCCTATATGTTTTTATGAATATTGACTGTGATCAAAATGTTTAAGGAAGGAGATTCAACAATGGTTTGTTTATAAGTAATAAAATGTGGTTTGGTAAGTTATTTAATTGTTTATAAACTTTATTTAGTCATTATTTTGATCAACTTATATGCCAATGTATTGAAGAAACCATACACCTTATTGAGTTCATGTTTACATAGACTGTTAATGCATAAAATATTATAAAAGGGTATCACAAAGGTGATTTAGTGGATGGATAATGGTTCCTTGATAAGTTATGAATTATTATGAGACTTATTCAATTCATAATATCCTTTGAAAACTATTTGGGAATTCAATATTCTTCAAATAGAGTCTATAAACCCTATATTTTGAGTTTGCACATATAAACAGATCAAGATCCATGGAGAGACATTAAAAAAAGATTTTAGATTTGGTGTATAATGAAATAAAAAGGTTAAATGTGATGTATTAATTATATCTTGCTATGAAATTTTTTTAAAAACATATTGGGACTCCAAAGGCTTCAACATAGGTGTCTTTATAACTTGTAGAAGGAGACTGTGTGCAGTATGGCCAAGGATGTTGTTAAAGAGTAAAACATAGGCATGGAAGAATTGATATAGTGATTGTAAAAAATAATTATAGGTTATGTAAAAAAAAAAAGAAGTTTCATAGAGATTCAAAACTCTATTTTAAGGCTTAAACCATGAAATGAGTGCTCTTGGGTGCACATAGTCATAGTGAACCCTTAACTAGGGTTTCAAAATTGAAACCACATTTCCTAGAGATTTAACCATTGAATATATCTAAAAATTAATATTTGGATATACATAATAGTATTTAAGGATATTAATAAGGTTTTAGAGTGATAAAATACAATTCTATACTTGTTTAAGGTGGTTTTTACAAATAAGATTCTATAAGGCCTAATTAGTCCTAACAATGGCTAAGAAACAGGTGAGCACATGAAAGAAAATTTTTGCATTGAAAATTTATATAAGGGTTATATAGGATATATAATATATCTAATTATAAATGGTTTTATAATATTCTTTTGTATAGATCTATACATTGAGAAATAAATAAAAAAGGCTAGTAGACTGCGTAATTTACAAGTATAAGTTGTGTGTGAAGTGACTTGTTGATTCAAGAGGAGTTATGAGTTAATTAAGGAGAAAAAATATACTATAAAGATTCCAATAAATGTTTTAATATATAAAAAATCATTCAATAATGATCAAGTCATTGAATGAGTGAGTGAACTATGGTCCATTATCATAGAAGAACATTTTGAAGAAAGATAAAGTGTGAGAAACTTCATCTATCCTATACATAATTTGGTAAAAAATATTAGGATATATTGGGAAGGAATATATAATTTAATGTAGAGGATGAGGAGTATCATTAATGGTATAAAGAAGATTGCAAGTAGTGGATGCTATGGTGGTTGAAATGAGGAACCTGCAAGCAAGATTACAAGCCATAGAATTGGCAAAATAGAGTGAGACAAATAGGGGTGATGTTAGTGATTTTAAGGATGATATTAATCATTAATAAGTAGTAAATTAATGTGATGAAGAAATATTTTAATAGATATTCATTAGATCATTACTTGGGGTGACTTTAAATCCCAAAATGGAGGTGCCCATGTATGAGGGTAGTCTTAACATGGAAGAGTTAGTGGATTAGATAAAAAACATAGATAAATAATTCAAACATGAAGAGGTGAAGGATAATAAGAAGGTGAAATTTATATTAAAAAGTGTTAAGGGTCATGCATCCTTGTGGTGGGATGACATCTAGGAAGAGAGAAGAAGAAGAGGCAAAGATAAGATAAGGTCATGGGATAGTATGGTAGCCAAGATGAAATACAAGTTAATGCCTAAGGATAATCAAACCCATTTATTTATGAGGATATAAAACTTGAGGAAAAATTATATTATATTAAAGGAATATACAAAGATATACAAGTTTACTATTTTAGTAGGCCACATAGAAGATGATGCTGAGAAGGTTACTAGGTACATGAATGGCTTGAAGTTCACCATTTAAGATGAGTTGAGTATTTTAGAACCTATGAATATTAAGGAGACCTATAAAATATCATTGAGATTATAATATAAGTTTAAAAGATGACAAATTCAATTAAATATAGGTAAAGGTGGAAGAAGCTATAGGGGAAGAGGCCAATAAGAAGGAAGAGGGTAGTAAAGCAATAGAGGTCAATGAAAAGGACAAAG
Source organism: Torreya grandis (assembly GCA_037957365.1). Taxonomy (NCBI): domain Eukaryota; kingdom Viridiplantae; phylum Streptophyta; class Pinopsida; order Cupressales; family Taxaceae; genus Torreya; species Torreya grandis. The sequence continues at coordinate 1,490,731 of JARHVA010001265.1, forward strand.
AAAATAAGTGGGTAAAAATTCAAAGGATTCAACTTAATAAAATAGAGGTGGTTAAAATAATAGAGGTGGAATGTCATATGGTAGAGGAAGAGGCAATGGGTGGTTTGCAGGCAAGTGCTTCAAATGCAACAAGTTTGTAGGGCATAGGTCTTATGAGTGCTTAGAAGATGTGCAAAGTGGAAGCTCTTAGAATGAGAGTAGAAATAAAGTGATTCATAAAGAGGATGAGAGTTTAGATCCATTTAATAAATACATGGAGGATCCTAAAATAGGTGAAGCTTGTTGATGAAGAGGGTTCTCTTGAAGACCACTAGCCAATAAGAGAGAGAACCATCATAAAGAAATACATTATTCTGAACCATGTACAAGAGTAAAGTTAAGTAATTCAAGGTTAATAGGGATAATGGTAGTAAAGATAAATTAGTATCTTTATTGATGGTGTCCAAACTAGGCTTATAAATAATTAAGAATCTAAGTCCAAACAAGGTTTCTTGGATCCAAAATAGTCATCAAGTCCTAGTGAGTGAACAGTGCCATGTAGACTTCCAGATAGATGGATCAAGCATAGGATATTATGTGATGTCATTAAAATTTATGTTTTTCACATTATTCTTAGAAGATAATGGTAGTATGATAGGATATATTTTCATGATGAGAGAGCTAACACCTATACCATTGAGAAAGATGGTTGCATGCATACATTAAAACCATTAAAGGATAATGCATGGATAGAGACACCATGAGTGTCATGTTGTTTGGAGATAAGTAATATCTACCCAAGGAAGATAGTTTCAGTATTAAGGAGGACAAGAGCATGCTAATTGACAACAAGATCCAAGAAGAAGACAAACTAGTACAAGTGGCCAAGTCATTAGAAAAAGAGAATGAAATAATGAAAGAGCATTTTGAGGAGTTGAAGGTAAGTAATAAGGATATATTACACTTAGAACAGAAAGGTAAGTTGTTTTCATATGAACATTTGAAGGATTTTTTTACAAAATTATCCTCTCGTTTGACCCTCATTTAATATAGTGAGTTTGTAGGAGGTTTTATTGAGAAGGTGAGAATGTTGAGGAAGTTGGTGATGGAAAGAGAAGACAATGATCAAGGGGAGAGTATATAGAATAAATAAGTGGATAAATAGGTTATATAGGTTGAGTATATTGTATAATAAAATAAGGAACCAACAATAGTAATTCCACAATCAAAAAAACCAAGCATGGATAAGAGAAGCATGATAAAGCACAATTTTGTTTTCTAAGGAGATAATCAGGAGATTGTTTTCTTTGATGTTTGTGTTCCATGTGTAGGATGGTTACAAGAAAAGGATCAGGTGTTGAATATTATCAGGGGGAAGAACATTATGCAAGCCATTAACCTCTAAGGAGTTAGTAAGGTGGAGTTGGTTAAAGCACAAAGAGGTCTATGTGCTACTCATAGATCTTGGTATCCAGGAGGTGTATCATTGCATAAAAGGAGAGAACCAGAGAGAGGAATGCTAGGGAGATCATGACAAGTGGATAAAATTTTAGGAAAAGTTTCTTTTCATACCCTAGGATTATGATGTAGGAGCATCCTTCTTGGATGGATCAACTAGATGCTTATTTAATAAAATTTTGATTTGATTAGTGTTTTGGAGTCTATAAGCATGTTTAGGTTAGTTTACATGTGTTAGGAGTCTTATTAGGAATCTTATAATGTTTCTCAAGGGTTTAGTGGTGATAGAGTAGGCTAGAAATTCAAATTAGGATTTTCCCACCATTTTTGCCTAATTTGAATTTTTGAATAATTTGGTCTAGTAAGGGTATTATAGGAAGTGGTCTAGAAGTTTTTAAGGTTGAAAATAGTTATTAATTATCAATAATGACACCAAGGGTCCTTAACATGGACCATGAGTCACTTTTTATGGAAAATCTACCTTGGATTTTATACAAGGTGTTTTCTTGCTTGTTGTGACCATTAGAAATAGTTAGAAAAGTTAGTTTTGATATAAAACATATCAAAATTTGGTTTTATCATTTAGTTATGAGATGTATTTGAAGAGGGGGCTCTAATATCATAATAAATAATGAATGAAATCTTACAAGTTTAGAATAAATTACAAACTCTATCTTTTTCTTGTATGTTTCTATTAATGTTGACTGTGATCAAAATTTTTAAGGAAGGAGATTAAACAGTGGTTTGTTTCTAAGAACTGATATGTGGTTTGGTAAGTTATTTTATTTTTTGTAAATGTGCTTGATTAACTCTTTTGATCAACTTATATGCCACTATATTGAATAAACCATACACCCTATTGAGTTCATGTGTACACAAACTGTTAATGCCCAAAATGTTGTAAAAGGGCATCAAAAAAGTGATTTCATGGATGGTTAATGGTAACATAATAAGGTATGAATTATTATGAGAATTATTCAATCCATCATTTCCTTTGAAAACTATTTGGGAAGTCAATATTCTTCAAATAGACTATACAGACCCTACATTCTGAGTTTGCACATACAAAGAGATCAAAATCCATGGAGAGACATCAAAAAAAGGTTTTAGAGTTGGTTTATAATGAAATAAAGAGGTTTAATTTGATGTTTAAAACTAGATTATGAATCCAAAGGCTTCAAGATAGGGTTCTCTATAACTTGTAGAAGGAGACTGTGTGTATAATATAGCCAAGGATGTTTTTAAAGAGTGGAACAGAGGCATGGAAGAATCAATCTAGTGTTTAGAAAAGATAATTATATGTTATGTAAACATGAAACAATTTTAATATATATTTGGAACTCCTTTTGAAGGCTTAAACCACAAAATGAGTGCTCTCAAGTACACACAGTCATAATGAACCCTTAACGAGGGTTTTGAAATTGAAACCAAATTTATAAGAGATTTATAACATAAATATCTATAAAAATTCATGGTTGGATATACATAATAGTATTTAAGGATATTAATAAGGTTTTGGAGTGATACAATAAAGTTACATACTCTTACAAGGTGGTTTTTACAAACAAGATTCTATAAGGCCTAATTAGGCCTAACTGTGGGTAAGAAAGAGGTAAAAGGATGGTCTAAAGTAGAGTTTGGCCTTGAAAATTTCTATAAGGGTGAACTAGGATAGAGGGAATATATAATGATCAATGGTTTACCAAGATTATTTCATACAGATCTGTACATTAAGAAATAGACAAAAAAGGCTAGTAGACTATGTAATTTACAGGCAAAAGTTGTGTGAAGTGACTTGTTGCTTCAAGAGGAGTTGTGAGTTAATTAAGGAGACAAAATAGACTAGATAGAGCCTAAAAAAGGTTTTAATATACAAAAAATAATTCAATAACCATCAATTCATTGAATTAGTGAGTGAACTATGGTCCATTGTCATAGAAGAACATTTTGAAGAAAGACAAAGTGTGAGAATCTTCATGTATCATCTATATCACATGGGAGGATGAAAAATTATTATATAAGCATCCAAAACTATTAAAAAAATGATAAGCTTGTTTTTAATGGGAAGGGAATGCTTTGACCTTAATCTCTATAGTGTGTATGGGGATCTATCAGAGTTTGATCCTAGTCAAAATAAGGTGTATGCAAAGGTCGAATGGTCACACAAGATAAGAAGTGAGTGCACACCACCAAAGAGCTATAGAAAATTAAAATAAAAAAAGAGAATTACATGAGATAAATAAAAATGGATAAATCCAAAATATTCATTAACTTTGGATATATAATACAAGGGGAGAGAGGTTTATATATATGATCGAGAGAGAGTGAAACACCATATTCTAGTGAATGTGGGACTAATCTTCCCAAATGACCCAAATGGCATATAAAACCCTAAGAAAACATAATTAACCATGTATACAAAACCCATAGGATAAAATTCTACCCCAACACTCCCTTTTTAAGTGTATCTTATGTGGGCTAGAGAATTGGGTCTCAACAAATGAGGCCTAATGAGGTACCCAAGTACATAGCAATATCTCAAAAAGTAGAGAAAAAGAGAAAACCCATAGGAAAAAATCCACCAAAAAAGAGATACATAAAAGTGAAGAGGCTCGAAGGCACCCTTAAAGATTATGCTATTTCTAATGTAGACCACACCCCAAAAAGATCTCATAGATGAATAAACTTACTCTTAGTGAAAGGTTTCGTAAAGATATTTGTAACCTACTCTAAAGACTAAAAAAATCTCAAGTTGATAAATCGACCATGAATAAAATCCTAGATAAAATGCATGTGAATCTCAATGTGTTTGGTCCATTGTGATAAACCATATTCCTACATATCTATATGATACTATAGTTGTCATAATAGATGATGGTGGGGTGGTTGAAAAGAATACCAAACTTAGATAGAATCCCCTAAAGACAAAAAACTTTAGTAGTTACATTAATAACTCCCCTGTACTCTACCTATATGGATGATATAGAAATATAATTTTGATTCTTTCTAAACCAATTGATAGGACCAAAACCCAAATAAAAGTTATAACTTGAAGTGGACTTATGATTCTGAGTATCACCATCCCAATTTGAATTTGTAAAACTAACCAAGTCAACCTCTATGCCAAGTTTGTACTGAATCTTAAATCTATAAGAACCCTAAATGTAGTACAAGATAATTTAAGATACTTTTTAGTGCATCTCATGGGGTTCCTATATGAATATAGATACAAGTCCCACTGCATATGAAATATCAAACCTAGTATGAGTTAGATAAATGAATCTACCAACAAGCTGTCGATATCAAGTGGCATCAACCAAAGGTGTAGATCAATTAGACTTAAGTTTGAATCCTAATAGAAAGGGAGTCAAAGGTAGATTAAAATCAACCATGTGAAAGTAAGTCAAAAGATCAAGAGCATACTTGGGTTGTGCAAGTGAAATCCTTGAATTGAACTATGAAATCTTGATGCCAAAGAAGTAATGCAGAAGACCCAAGTTTATCATGTCAGATTTATCCTATAGAGATATCTTCACCACTACAATAGCTGATGAAGAAATCCCAATGATCAAAAGATCATCAACATAAAGGAATGATATTAGTAAATAATTCATCCTACCATAAATAATATTTAGGGTCTAAATGACACCTGGTGAAACTTGAAGTAAGGAGGAAGGAATCCATCTTAGTGTACCAAGCTTAAGGGGCCTATTTTAGGCCATAGATGGATTTATTAAGTCTATAAACTAAGGATGAATCTTAAACAAACTTAGGTGGATACTCCATGTAGATCTCCTCATTAAGGTCTCCATAAAGAAAGGCACTCTTCACATCCATCTAGTACACATCCCAACCATGTGATATGGTTATAGATAATGTGATTTGGATAAGTCATCTTTGTTATAGGTGCAAAGGTCTCTAAGTAATCAATGCCATCTACTTCTAAAAAACCATTGGTAACTAATCATGTCATATAGTTATTGATCGACCCATATGCTATAAACTTTGTCTAATATCCACCTACATCAAACCATCTTCCTTCCCTTAAGAAGTGAAATCAAATCCCAAGTGTGGTTTTTGATCAAGGAAGAATATTCTTCTTACATATAACTATCCCACTAAGGTATGCTTGAAGCCTCTCAAAATGTCTATGGATCCAAAAATTAAGTAAATAAAGTATGTGGACCACTTTGATAATCTACTCAAGTATGTCTATCATCTGCTGGAACCCTTACTCAAGTGCTTGAAATTTGAAGTGTCTTCATGGACCAAAGGGGATTGGATATGGGTGAGTTAGGTGCTAACTCCTCATCCTATAAAAGATGACTAGAGGTGGATGTATAAGACTCCCCATCACTACCCTCACTATCATAACTAGAAGAAGAAGACCCTAGCTTAGGAACCTTCTCTGGATGATCTGAGTCAAAAGAAGAATCATCAAGTATAAGTGAATCCATTGAAAGAGAATAAGTGTCAAGTGTTGAGTCTATGGGAATCTCCTAAAGTGAACACTTCTCTCTATTAACCACTTATGTATGGTTGGATGTATAAGGTGGTACCCATTAACACCATCTAGATAACCTACAAAGATGCAAGACTTGGACTAAGGTTCCATAGCTTTGTGTATATTCTTTGGTATACATGCCATAGCTTGAGATCTAAAAACCTTAAGGTTCCCAACATCAAGTTTACTTCCATACCAAGATTAAAATGGTGTTATGCATTTTAAAGCTTTATGTGGAACCCTATTCTAAATATAGAAAGCATAATTAATGGCTTCAACCCAATACTTAGGTGCCAAGGACTTAGAGTGAATCATACAACTAGACATCTATTTAAAGGACTTATTCTTGCATTATACAAATCTATTCTATGAAGGGATGTAAGTAACTATCTACTACAAATCAATCCCCTCTATGGTAAAAAATTGTTCAAATATGTTGCTGACATATTCAACTCCATTTTTAGTTCAAATAACCTTGATGGATTTATCAAATTGTTTCTCAATAAGTGCTTTGAAGTCTTGAAAATATTTAAACACTTCAGACTTTTACTTAATAAAGATACCCATGTATATCTTGAGAAATCATCAATGAAAGTGAGAATGTACTTAGACCTTATAAAAGATAAACTATAAAAAGGCCCAGATCCATCACTGTGTACTAAGTCTAATGCTTGTGAAGCCCTCCAAGCTTTGTCTTTATCAAATTTTTCTTTAGGATGCTTTCCATGAGAGCACCCCTCATAAATTACCTTATATAATTGGAATCAAGGAAAGCCTATGACCATGTCATTTTTACTTATTTTTTCAAGGTAGTGGTAGTTAAGGTAGCCAAACCACTCATGCCATATTTTTTTAACTCCATCTAAATAAGTTAGCAATACTATCAAAGAAGAATTAGGTGAAAAATGTGAGAAGGTGTATAATCTAACTTAGTGATATGCCCTACCTACTACCATTATAGTATCACTAAGTAGTTCACTATAGTATCACTATGCAATTCCTTGATGATAACTAAATCTAGTAAAAACTCAACCCCCATGCCTTTACTAATTTGATACAGTGATATGAGACTGGTTGAAAGGGAAGGGACACTTATAAAATTATTGAATGTTTATCCTTCCATTTCAATATACCCTCTCCATATAACAGGTATAAGTGTCATCACCCAAATCAATAGAAGACATGCTATAAGGATATAAAGAAGAAAACTCAAATAGTGAAGAGCCCATGTGGTGAGAAACACCCAAGTCAATGACCCATGAAGATATTAAATCTATAATTTCTACAAGAGCCTTTCCCTTTTCTTTCTCTTTCCCCTTGCCCTTTGCCTTAGTAGAATATTGGGTAGATGAATTTTGATTGATGGACTTAGGAACACCTATGTTGTTCTTCTCTAGGAGATGAGTTAGGTGATCCATTTTCTTCTTCATGCATTTACTTTCATCATGCCCATTTTTATTACAATAGGCACACTTAACCTTATCTTAGGTTTTTCATTAGAAGAGAAGGCTTTAGTGTTGGTTTTAGTAGAGGTTGATTCTTTTTGTATTGATCCTTATTCTTATTCTTCTTTTTATTGGAAGTCTTTGCTTCCCCATTCCCAACAATTAAGGCTTGAGGTTTTGTGGACTTCAATGTGCCCATCTGGATCAACTTGTCTTACTACCTAGTTAAGTTGGAAATGAAAGCATCTAAAGAGGGAATTTTCCATGTAGTGCCTAATGAACTTTTAGTGGTATGAAAACTAGAGATAAAGACTAAATATTCAGGACCTAGTTTAGAGACTATAGAAAAAACAAGTTGGTCATCTTCTTTCTTTATCCCACATTCTTTCAAATACAATCTCAATGAATTGAACTTAGTGAAGAAATCTTGAAGGGTGTCAAAGTTATAAGGAGTTAGGATAATGAGTTAATTATCAATCTCATGACCTCTCATCACATCTTAATCCCCACATAATTTTCCCAGAATGGTCCATAGATCATGAGGTGATTTTCCAAGATTTAAGTTAAATAAAAGATTAGGTGCTATAGAAAGACATAATAGCCCATAGGATTCATCACTATATTTATATCACTTAACTATATCTACATCTATGCTAGGTTTAGTTTCATTACCCATGGTTATCCCATTTAAACCCTTACTCCTTAGAATGATTGCCATCTTGATTTTCCATTCATGATAATTAAAGGGAGTTAGTGGGTTGATTGAACTTGAATCTATTAGTGTAGAAATGAGATGTAATAATAGTGAAAGTTGAAGTTGTTATAGATATTAAAGTTTAATTACAATGCAAAAAGGGACCAAAAAGGCATAGTACACCCCCTTGAACTATAAAATGGTGAACACCCCTAAATATTGCAAATGCATGCTCAAAAGACATCAAACTCAGTTGATAGTGCATCTTGAAAACTCAGTGTAATGAGTCAAAAAAATGAGTTTTTAAAAACAAAATAGGATGTAAAACTCAACAAATAATACATCCAAATAAGAAATTATAAAGTGATCAAGTGAAAAAATGAATAACACTTTATTTTTAAATATTTCCCACAAAATATTATTTTATAAAAAATATCCATTAATAGTGCTAAACTTGACTAATATTCTTATGCATTACTTGTGCATTAAAAGAAAAGTAGCCTATTTTCCCTTATTTTAAATCAAGCTATTAAAAAATTAATTTAGCATGCTAAAAACATTAGGACAAACTTGAATAGACTTAGCTTGTTTTGGAAGAAACTTTCAACAATAATCTCCAAATTATAAGATTTGATTTTTTTGAGTAGCAGTTACTAAAAATATCATATTTTTTGCATTTAATAACAACATTGAAAAATTCAAAATGATTTAGAAAATAAATACCCAGGTACACCAAACCCAAAATTTTTTTAGTGAGATTCATTGTGGTTTGAGATTTGTAATAGATTTGAACAAGTGGATGGCAAACCAAGCACAAGAATGAAAAATCAGATATGAACTAGGAAGCCACAAAAAAGACAATGTGATGAAAAATGTGTTTACTCAAGAAAAAAATGACTTCTTCTAAGCCATAGTTAATTTGATCAAACTACAAGAAGATTAGATCTCCAAAGAGCTACCATATACCAACATTAAAAAGCATGCAAATGTTTGACAAAATGAATGGACATATCTTAATGAAAAAAATACAAATCTATGATCTTGCTTATGAAACAAATCCAAAGATTTCATAGAAATATTAGCTATGAATAACTAGACAAACATTTACCATGTGTGGCTCTGATACTATATTGGAGTTTGATCCCAGTTTGGATAAAGCGAATACCAAGGTAGAATGGCCACACAAGACAAGAAATGAGTGCACACCACCAAAGAGCTATAGAAAATTAAAATCACAAAAGATAATTACACAAAACAAATAAAAATGGAGAAAGCCAAAATATTCTTTAACTTTGGATATATAATACAAAGGGAAAGAGGTAAATATATAAGATCGAGAGAGAGTGAAAACCCAAATTCAAGTGAATGTGGGACTAATCTTCACAAATGACCCAAATGGCATCTAAGACCTTAAGCACGTAAAATGAACCATGTAGACAAAATCCATAAGATAAAAGTCTACACCAACAAGATCTACATAGTCAATCTATGGGCAACATAACCTTTTATGTTATCTTTTCATAATTATTTATGTTCTCATATTGTTAGTAGGGTTAGCCTATGGAGTAACCATAGCATAAATAGGGTATATATAGGAGGTAGTGGTTATTACTTGAGGATCATATTAAGATTTTTATTCTTATTTCATGGTTGTAGAGGTTGTCTCCCCAAAGTGGTTTAATCTTATATTTTAAATATTCTGCTATACTATCAATATTTAGTGTGGATGTTCTCTATTATAATTTTAATTATTTTGATATATTTTTGTTTATCTATTATTTTAAATTATATTCACATCTATTGTTGTGAAATAACTTGATCTATCTAAGTAATTTCATTACAGTTTGATATCTACACAATTTTAGTGGTATCGACACCTATGAAAAGTGGTGAATAAATATTATTCATTGATTATAGAGCCATAAAAAATATTAATGTTAAGTATAAATTTCCATCACCACACATGGATGATTTGATGGTTCTTTTATGTGGAACACAATACATCACAAAGAATAAATTGAAGAATGAATGTCACTAGATTATCACAAATAAAGGTGATAATTGGAAGACTACATTCAAAATGCATGAGGGATTGTATGGGTGAATAATCATGACACTTAGATTGAATAATGTAATTATTAAATTTATGATACTTATGAATGAAGTGTTAAAAAACTTTATGGGTAAGTTTTTTTTATAGTATATCTAAATGACATATTGATTTTCAACAAAACATAGAGAACAATTAGTTCATTTGAGACAAGTGTTGCATTTCATCAAAATACAGTTCCATATTATTATTTAACATAATAGAAATAAATTTTATTTATAAAAATTAATTTAATAACATTAGTTATTAAAAAATAGGATGAAATACTATTCCACAAATTAATGTATTATAAATACCTATGGGAGTTTTAATAAACTCCAATAATAGATAACTACCGATCCTACACGATTTGTTTTATATTAAAAACATCACATAAAAATATATATTAATAAGATAAAATATCATAATTAATTATTATAATGTCCAATATTAATTTATCATAGTTGTGAGAGTACAAGAGATAATTTATGAATGTCTCAAACTTATTATGTGCAAGTGACATGGTGATGCAATCTACACACTGATCTTGAGAGGGAAAATATTATAGTTGTATGTTGTGTTACTAAACATGTTAATGTATGAAATGAACCTAAATTTTTGTGTGTTTCATGTACTCATGAGACATTAAATTAAAAACAATATTTAGAACACCATGATTACTATAGCATAAAATTGTAGGCTAATTTTGTGGTGCTATCACTCCTAAAAGTATGTGACATATCATATCATGTTACACATAGATACTAATGTTGTATGATATTATACATTAGTAGAAGATCAAAAAATATTATTTCCCTTCTTTCTCTCCCATGAGATAGGGATAGATCATAACAATAAAACAAATTACATGTGGATTTCTTATCATCAAAAGAACCTACATGATTTGCATCTATTAACATGTCAATAAGAATTGATCATTCTTATTATATTATAGGCCATACTATATATTTCCTCAAATGTATCTTAATATACAATTTTATAATTTCCATTGAGTCACCTTCAATTCCTACAAGAATCATGAAATATAGTTGACATCATAGCTAATATCTAGCCTAATATAGGTTAGGTAAATGAGACTCCTAATCAACTATCAATAAAGAGTAACATTTAATAGTGGATATGGATATAAATGAGAGAATTATAGTTTTGTATCCACATGTGTTATAATAGGTTTATAGTTCATCATTAATAAAAAAATATATATTAGGGAATCTAGAGTTAAAGGGGATAGAGATAGCTTAGGGCACAAGGATGATAGACTATCTCTATAGCAGGCCAATTAATTATGAAACTCAAATAGAATATATATTGAATTTATTATGTTAATATGATAAATAAATAAAGTGTAGATATGATAAATATTGAAATGATAATGAAAATAAGTACTTAGTTTTTATGTTAATCTAGATATGGATCTAGAATAGACATGAAGTAGACTATAAGAGTATTTTGGAACAGTCACTAGATTCTATATTAAATTCCTATGTAGCCTCAAAAACTTATGTCTGCCTAAGATAGTTGCATTGATGATAGTGTTTGGGTTGGATGTATGTGTTTTATATGGAATTATTATTAAAATAAAATGTGACCACTTGGTTGCTTCTCAAATTTTCATCACCTTCACTCTAGTGCATTCATATCTAGGTCATGGACTGTCACTCCTTGTCAAATAAAAAAAACTAGTTATTATTCCTCATAGTGGATGTGGAAAAAATGGGTTAGTGGGAACATGAAATTGAGATTCCCCAAATACTCCTCTATTAATGATCATTTATTACATAGCCAATACTCTGAAGAGGGCCTAAGGCTTATGTAGTTCTCCCCTATGTGTTGGCTTGTGTGTGAATCATGCAATATGTGGAAAGCAAGTACAACATTGACCAAGTTTATAACTTGGAAAATATAGATCTTGGGTTATTAATTTAGTAATTTAGATTTGTAGATGTGTTATCCTTATGACTGATATGGAAATAGGATAACATAAGGAAACTTTGCTCTATTAGATGCTTGATTGAATACTTTTGATAAGCTATCTTGGTATATCCTAAGTGAGGAATGAGTGAGGGTTGATCTTGTATTTATACCAATATTTTTAGATAATAAATCAAATTAAATCACTTAGGATGACTATTAGGATACATTTCATTTAAAAATTGGATAAAATTTAGGGCACTAAACACCTATGTTAAAACATGACACCTACGTTGATGTAGGTGTCTATCTGAGATGCAAGTGTCTAGGGAACAACAAAAATAATTATAGGTTTATAAATTGTATAGGCATAATATAAGTAGGTATAAAAGGCGTGGGTCATTAATATAAGATTGGTTAGGACAAGAGATAGGCCAAGGGGCACAAGAGAGAAAATGTAAGAATTATAAAAGAAAGAAAGGTATATAACTGAGAAGAATAACCAATGTCTAAGTTTTTCGAGTGTACAAGATTGCCATGTTAAATAATTCATAATTAGTATCTACATTTTCCCACATTTAATCTAGTAATGAAATTTATAGTTTAAAGGAAAGGAATGTGTACTTGGGTGTGTATAACACATCTTGTCTTTACTTGAGTCCAAATTAAATGCTTTAATGGTGACTGACCTGCAACCAAGAACATGTTACAATATATAATCAGTGCAAATAATCTAAAATTAAAAGTATTGAAATGATTGAAATTTAAAGAGAACAAAAGAGTACACCTATGTATTGATGCAACTATCTTGACTATTGGTAACTTGATTTGAAAGATGTATCATTATAAAGAAATAAAAATGAGATTAGGAAAAATATATAAATCCATAAAGTGTATATATTTAAGGATATAGAGAGGAAAATATAGGACTTATTCACCCAAATTTGGATCAAATATGAATTGCCACCTAGCAGTTGAGACTAGCTCAATCATGCAACCTAATCATACTTATAACCTAGTGAGTGTAAGTAAACCAAGTTAACTCACACTATCAAAATAGTGAGGCTAGATGATATAATCAATTCCAACCTAAAATTTTGGAAATATTGAGTTATTTAGTCATCTCAACCATACCAAAAGATGAACCAACTATTGCAGTAGATTAGCTCAATAATTTTTTTAAAAGTTTAACTTGATGGGTGGTGTGATATGTACCTAGGGATCTAAAAATGTTTAGAATATAAAAATGTTTTGGATTTTAAAATATTAGGAACATATTACATAACACATGCACCTTAAATATATCTCATGCTAAAAATATGTATAATAATGGTACCAATGTATAGAATTTTGACACAAATGTGTATCTAAATCTTATAATTATGTGTTTTAGATAATTTAGAAATTGTGTAATTTTGGAGAACATGCTTCCAAAGTATGCCCTTGTTATACATGGAGAGATATAAAAAGTGATATAAGTCCCACTATGGAGGACATGTTTTTGAAACATGCCCTCACTATAATTTGGGTATGTTGAATACTGAATAAGTGTGGAGAATATGTTTCTAAAACATTCCCCAAATGTATATCTAAAACTGTGAATGTGTGGAAGCTATGTCTATATGACATGTTACCACTAAATATTTAACTATAAATGTGTGGAATATATGCCTCTATGACATGCCCCCACTAATATTACCACATTTTTAGATTAGGTAAGAATATAAACTAGTAGTTACCACCTTAAAAAGATAAGATAACCATTAAACTATGAATGAACCATGTACTAGCTAGTCTAAGATATAACTTGGTAGGGGCACATAACATAATGAAGAAACAAGTAGATTAACACCATATAAAAATTAATTTTAAAGTGTGTCATTGGGTCATTGTATTCATACAACCATACAAGAACATTTACCTTAAGAAATAGAAAAATGATAACAAACTTTATCCTAAGATTTTGACCCTAATAATATTTTGTAGAAAATTGGTAGTTTTTCATACAAGTTGGAGTTACTTCATACTACATGAATACAAATAGTATTTCATGTATTCTACTTGATAAATGTATTTATACAAAGAGTATCCACATAGTCTAAGTTACCAAAGTTAGACGAGGAGGGCAGATTCATTATATAACTTGAGAAGATACTTCAAACATACACTACGAGGTTGTGAAGGAGGGATACTAAGAAGTATTTGATTAAGTGGAAGAATTTGACTAGTGAGGATGTAACATGGGAGGATGAAAGATTCTTACAGAAGTATCCAAAATTACTCAAAAAAAGATAAATTTGTTTTTAAGGGGAGGGGCATGCTTTGACCTTAACCTATAGTGTGTATGGTGATATGCATAGTTGATCTATAGGTAATACAAACCTTTACATTATCATGTCACAATTATTTATGTTCTCATATTTTAAGTAGGGTTAGCTTATGGAATAACCATAGACTAAATAGGTTATATATAAGAGTTATTAGTTATTACTTGAGGATCATATTATAACTTTTATTCTTATTTTCTGGTTGTGGAGGTTGTATCCCAGAAGTGGTTTTGTATTATATTTTGATATTCTACTATATTATCAAAATTTAGTGTGGATGTGCTCTATTACACTTTTAATTATTATTATAAATTTTTGTTTCTTTATTATTGATAATTATATTCACATCTATTGTTCTAAATTAACTTGATCTATCTAAGTAGTTTCATTACAATTTGAGATCTGCGCAATTTTAATGGTATCAACACCTATGAAAAGTGGTGAACAGAGGCTACCCATTTATTCTAGATATATATGAAATATTAATGTTAATTATACATTGCATCACCACACATGGATTATTTGATGTTTTTTTAAAATGGAACACAATACTTCACAAAGAATGAATTGAAGAGTGAATGTCACTAGATTATCACAAGGAAAGGTCATGAGTGGAAGATTGCATTTAAAATGCATGAAGGATTGTGTGAGTGTCTAATCATTCCATTTGGATTGAATAATGTACTGATTAAATTTGTGATACTTATGAATGAAGTGATAAAACCATTTTTGGTATATTTTTTATAGTATATTTAGATGACATATTAATTTTTAACAAAACATAGAGAACACTTAGTTTGTTTGAGACAAGTGTTGCATTTTTTCAAAATGAAATTACATATTATTATTTAACATAGTGGTTATAAATATTATTTATAAAAATGAATATACTAACATTAGCTC
Organism: Torreya grandis; assembly: GCA_037957365.1. Taxonomy (NCBI): domain Eukaryota; kingdom Viridiplantae; phylum Streptophyta; class Pinopsida; order Cupressales; family Taxaceae; genus Torreya; species Torreya grandis. The sequence goes on from JARHVA010001265.1 coordinate 1,506,062, forward strand.
TTAAAAACTAGAATAAAATACTATTCCACAAACTAATGTATTATAAATACCTATGGGAGTTTTAACAAACTCCAACAATAAATAACCACCAAATCCTACATGAGTTATTTTATATTAGCAAAATAACTTAAAAATAGATATTAATAAGATGATTTATCTTAATTAATTATTTTAATGTCCCCTCTTAGTTTATCATAATTGTGAGAGTACAAGAGAGAATTTATGAATGACTCAAACTTATCACATGCAATTGACATGGTGATGAAATATATGCACTAATCTTGAGTGGGAAAATATTATAGATGTATGTTGTGTTATTGAACATGTTCACATATGAAATGAACCTAAACATATATGTGTTTCATGCACTCATGAGACACTGAATTACAACAAGTTTTAGAACACCATGATTATTGTAGTACAAAATCGTAGGCTAAGTTTATGGTGCTCTCACTCCTGAAAGTATGTGACACATTTATATCATGTTACACACAAATAATCATGTTGTATGATATTATACCTTATTATAATATTAATAAATAATTTTTTTCCTTATTAATCCCCCATGAGATAGGACTAGATCCCAAAAATAAAACAAATTTAGATGTGGATTTCTTGTCATCAATATAACTTGCATGATATGCATTCATTAACCTGTCAAGAAAAACTGATAATTATTATTGTATTATAGGACATCCTATATAGTTCCTCAAATTTATCTTAATATCCAATTTTATAATTTCTAGTGAGTCACCTTCAATTCCTACATGAATCATGAAATATAGTTGGCATCATAGCTAATATCTAGCCTAATATAGGTTAGGTAAATGAGACCCCCAATCAACTATCGATAAAGAGTAATATTTACTAGTGGATATGGATATAAAAAAGATAATTATAGTATTATATCCATAAGTGTTGTAAAAGGTTTATATTTAATCATTCATAATCTATTATTAACCCTAAAAATATAGATTATAGAATTTAGGGTTAAGGGGGATAGAGATAGCTTATGGCACAAGGATGATAAACTATCTCTATAGAAGGATAATTGATTATGAAACTTAGATAGAACATACATTGAATTTATTATACTAGGATGATAAATGTAAAAAGTTTAACTATGGTAGATATTATAATGATAATTAAAATAAGTACTTAGCTAATTTTGATGCTAATATAAATATGGATCTAGAACATACATAAAGTAGACTGGAAGAGTATTTTGGAAAAATCACCAAATCTTAGATTAAGTAAATTTTTAGCCTTAGAAACTTACAATAGCCTAGGATAGTTACATCAATTATAGTGTTTGGGTTGGATGTAGGTAATTTGTATGAAATGCCTACTAAAATAAGACGTGACCACCTAGATGCTTTTTAGTTTTTCATCACCTTCACTCTGGTGCATTCATATTTGGGTCATGGAATGCCACTCATTGTAAAATAGAAAAACCCTAGTTATTCCTCCTCATAATGGCTATGGTAAAAATGGGTTAGAAGGAACATGGTGTCAAACTACCCCAAAGACATTTTTATTAATCTGAAGAGGACCTAAGATTTATGTAGTTCTCCCCTATATGTTATCTTGTGTATGAATCATGAAATATGTGGAAAGTAAGTAAAAAATTGACCAAGCTTATAACTTGGAAAATATAGATATTGGGTTGTTCCTTTAGTACTTTAGATTTGTAGATTTGTAGCTTTGCTCTATTGGATTCTTGATTGAATTTTTTGATAAGTTACCTTGGTATATCCTAGGTGAGGAATGAGTGAGGCTTGATATTATATTTATATAAATACATTTAAATAATAACTTCCATTAAATCACTTAGGCCAACCATTAAGATACATATAATTTTAAAATTAGATGAATTTTAGGGTACTAGACACCCATGTCAAAACATGACACGTACATTGATATAGGTGTCTTGCTGAGATGCAAGTGTCAAGGGAATAGTAAAATAGGTATAGGATTATAGCTTGTAGAGGTATAAGATAAGTATTTTTTAAGTATTTTTCAAAAGATAGAAGGCCTAGGTCATCAAAATAATACTAGTTGGACCAAGAGATAGGCCAAGGAGCACAAGAGAGAAGATGTAATACTTGCAGAAGCAAGAAAGGTATAAAATTGAGAATAAAATCTAAGATCTAAGTTTCCCAAGTGTACAATACTAAGGTGTTATATAATTCATAAATATTTTCTATATTCTCCCCCATTTAATCTATTAATTAAATTAATAGTTTAAAGGAAAGGAGTGTGTACTTGGGTGTGTATAAAAGACCTTATATTTACCTGAGTTCAACTTGAGTGTTTTGATGTTGACTAACTTACAACCAAGAGAATGTTATAGTATAAAATTAGTGCATATAGTCTTAAATCAAAAGTATTTAAATGATTTAAATTGAAAGAGAGCAAGATTTAAGAGTACACCTATGTATCGATGCAACCATATTAACTATTTACAAATTTATTTGAGATAAGTATTATTATGAATCACTAAAATTGAGATTAGGAAAAATATATAAATCTATAAAGTGAATATATTTAAATATATATAAAGATAAAGATAAGAGGGATCATGCCCACAACATTAGAACATAGATGGATTGTCACCTAGTAGTTGAGACTAGCTCAACCATACAACCCAATCATTCTTATAACCTAGTGAGTGTGAGTGAACCAAGTCAACTCACATTATCAAACTAGTGAGGCTAGATGACATAATCAATTCCAACCTGAAAGCTTAGAAATATTATATTATTTTATCATGTTAACCATACCAAAAATTAAACCAACTAATATAGTAATTGGCTCGATATAGTTTGTAAAAGTTTGACTTGGTGGGTGGTGATAGTCCTTAAAAGTGTTTATATTCTAAAAATGATTTGTATTTTGTAAGATTAGGCACAAATTATATAGAACATACACCTTAGATATGTATCATGCCAAAATTATGTATAACAATGGTACCAATGCATTGAACTCTACCACAAATGTGTATCTGAATCATATAATTATCTATTTTTGACAATTCAAAAATTGAGTAAGAGTGGAGAACATGTTTCCAAAGCATGCCCATGCTGTACATGGAGAAATATAAAAAATGATATAAGTTACAATATGGAGGACATGTTTCTTAAACATGTCCCCACTATAATTTGGGTATGTCGAATATTGAATAAGTGTGGAGAACATATTTCCAAAACATGCCCCCACTATATATCTAAAACTGTGAATGCATGGAAGCCATGTCTATATGACATTACCCCATTAAATATATAACTATAAATGTGTGGAAGAAATGCCTCTATGACATGATCCTATTGATATGACCCCATTTTGAGGTGAGGGAATAATATAAATAGGTAGGTACCACATCAAAAGGATAAGATAACCATATAATTATGAATGAACCATGTATCATATAGGTGAACATGCATAGGTAAAGGTATAATTAAAGCATATAGAATGTGATCACATCAAGGCCTAAGATGCACGATGAATATCATGACAACATCTAGATAATAATAGTATAATCTCAACATGTAAATCAAGCACACACATAAGAACACTCAAAACCAAGTCATAAGGCAATGGTTTAAGGAGACAACAAAAAGGGACATGTTTAAATGCTGCACAATCAAATGGACACATCTTATTCAAATATATAAAACTAAGAATGACATATTCAAATGTCAAAGAAGTAAACAAAGGCATGTGAGTCATAAATAATGTAGCATATTTAAATGCTCAAAAAATAAGACAATAACAAGGTAAGACAATTAAGGAAGTGCATAAAGGAAAATACAAGAAACTAACATAAACATATCATAGTAGCCCATAAATTGATTATGTTAGCAAAAAAAATCAAATACATAACATATCAAGTACATTGTGAAAGATATAAGCATATATAAAGGCATTTGCAAGTATACATATGAGATCAAATATGATAATGTAAAGTGACCATATAATGATATAACCTAGAAGTATCATGATCATAGAGGTGGATGCCACCAATATCTTTGTGATGTGAGTAGAGGGAAAACCCAACACCTATAAGTGCATGAAACATGTATCTGTGAATGACTATATCACTCTCAAATAGAAGCATGAAACATGTGTATGTAGAAGAAACTGATATGTTATCCATCAACATGGAAATAACACATATATTCCAAGGATCCAATATAACATGTAGATGCCAAAAATATTTTTGTATTTTTTGGTATTTTTAGAATATTGGAATAATTTTAATCAAGAAAGTCCTCATCATCAAAAGGTGTAGGGCCACATGGATTTATTTTCAAACTTTGCTTATATCAATGGACTGCCACCTATTATCTAATTAATTACCCAAAGCCAATGGTGTAGGAAAATAACCATATATATAATGTTGTATGTAAATCTTGGTATCCATATCAAGAAAAGTAATACACATATTTGTAGTATCTAGCTTAGCATCCACTTGACTAGCCAATTTTGTCCAAACTTTAATTTCAAATGTGGTTCATGGTCTAATATATATATGGTTGAAGTTTCCACATGTGGGGCATAAATTATAGGTAATTTAATGTATCCTCAAGATTTTGCAATCAATGAAGAGCATATTACTTCATTTATAATATGTCCCAATTATGTGAGAAATGTAGTGCCATAAGTTGTATCCCACTTGTTATTATTAAAATAGAGATGGTGGAAATATACCATATCAATATTATTAGTAATAGTTAACTCTTCATGATTTGTTTTCTTGGAGAGATAGTTCTTTTTTGAAAGATAGGAAGGATTTTGCCTTTTTCACATTTCAAACACAATGTGTATGTGTCCTTCATTATTATATTTATAAATTAAGTTCTTTAATGCATCACATTGATTAGTATTATGACCAATTATCTAATGATAACTATAATATGGTACTCCCTCTATAAATAAAGTATACTACCTAATATGTGTTTAGTATAAGGTAAATAAATCATTATATGTTCAAGTAACATAGATAATATGGTATATCTAGTATCCTATTGTGTTATGATCTATAAAGTCTATTGTGAAGCCTTTTGAAAAGACTCCACCTTGTTCACATGATGTAATTGAATTTAAAACTTGTATGGATGACTAACCAAGAGGGATGTATGGAGTAACGAGCATTTACATGATCTTCAACTATTTTTGCTTTTCCCTTATGTGGATTTAGTTCTATATTTTTTGTAACTAAATTTAGTTTATATATACTAGAACCTATAGGTTCGAATAGGTTATGAAAAAGGTGATAAAGTAGATAAAATTTTAGTTTTTTTCATTTTCTCATCTATCATATCATAAGTGATATCATCATCACTATCATAGTAATTTTAAACATGGCCATCTTTCTACTCAATATTGACCAATAAAGGAAGCTTAAATACTAGGGGTTCTTGTAGTTTATTGGCTCTTTTGGTAATGCTTGTTTCTCTTTATTTTGATCTATGTGTACCTCAATATTTAGTGTCTTATTTGTATATAGAGATTAGGGATCCCTTATATTTGACTCACCTATTCATACATGTGTCTATTCTCAAGAGGAATGCATTGCTTAGGTGGTACCACTATAGGAATGCCTTTGGTTTGAAAATGTATCATTTAGAAAAATTTAAAAGTTTCATCATCAATTGGCATAGTTAATAATGCCCCATCATGTATGAATTTTACACATTGGTGCAATGTAGATGGGATAACATCCATTGCATATATCCAAGGTCTACCCAAGAGAAAATTATAATGTAAATATTGAGACATTGTCTAAAAAGTAGTTAAAACCATTTTTGATCTCTATGTTACATCCAATGTGATTTGACCAACCATAGGGCTATGTGAATTATCAAACCCTTTTATATGAATAACAATTTTTTGAATAATATTGGTGTTAATAATCATGGTGATTAAGAATTTTATGATACCAATATTTAGGCCTGATCTATTATCAAAAAACACACTTTTGATGCCCTTATTTTTCATGGTCACTTGTATGAATAAAGGAAAATCTTGATCGATGATATCTTTATATGGTAATTTTTTTGGATCAAAGGTAATGAAATTTGCATTTTTATTTAAAAAAATCATGATGTTTACAAAATAAGTAGGGTAAATATTACTTGGAACTTGGGTCATATGCAATGCCTCATATAAGATATCCTTTTAAATAATGGATTGATTTAAGAGCTCAAGGATTGAATTTTTAGCATGTGTATGTTCAATTGGTCAACAAGGTCATATACCTTAGAGTTTATCACAAGATTAGGCTTAGGAGGCACCTGCTATATATTAACATGTGGGGGATTAGGTTGGGCAACCTTACCTCTTCAAATGGTAACAACATAGACTGTAAGATATAATATAATCCATGGGTGCATAATGGGTGTGAGATGGTAACTACAATTAAAATAAGTTTTAGGTAATATAAATGGTTGAGAACACACATGTTGGCATCTAGAGACTAGCTCTATAATAATACAAAATGAATTATGAATAGAGATCAAGTGTTATCTCCATTTAAAACCTTCTCATGATGTTTACAAATTTTCTTAATATATTTGATAATGGAGGTGATATAGAAAATTGTAACAACTATAATTAATTTGAACCCAAAGTGGGTGATAGATGCATCAATAGTGCACATATTTTATATCAATCATGTATTATAAATAGAAAATATACAAAAAAACTCTAATCAACCTAGGGTTTTTAAATTAAAGGTTAGGTTCACCAAATGTTTAACCTTAAAAATCTAGATTAGGGAATCTAGGGTTAAAGGGGATAGAGATAGACTAGGGCACAAGGATGATAAACTATCTCTATAGCAAGCCAATTTTTTATGAAATTCAAATAGAACATATATTAAATTTATTATGCTAAGATGCTAAAGATAGAAATTACATATATGATAGATATTGAAAATAAGTACATCGATGGTTTTGATGCTAATATAGATCTAGATTTAGAATAGGTATGAAGTAGACTAGAAGAGTATTCTAGAATAATCACTAAATTTTGAATTAAGTACCTCTGTAGCCTAAGACAATTGTGTCAGCTTGAGACAGTTGCATCAACACTAGTATCTAGGTTAGACACAAGTGTCTTATATAGAATAATTACTAAAACATGATGTGACCACATGGATGATTCTCGGTTTCTTTTGCCTTTGCTTTGGTTCATTTATACCTAGGTCATGGAATTTTTCTCTTTGTTAAATAGAAAAACTTTGGTTATTCCTCCTCATAGTGTTTGTGGGAAAAATGGGTTAATGGGCACATGGTATTAAGCTTCCCCAAATACCCCTCTATCATTGAGCATTGATTACATAGTTAATAATTTGAAGAGGGCCTCAAAATTATGTATTTATCCCATATGTGTTGGTCTTTTGTGAATCATATAACATGTTGAAAGCAAGTATAATAGTTACCTAGCTTATAACTTAGAAAATATAGCTCTCAGTCTACTACTTTAGTACTTCAGACCTATATATGTGTTGTCGTTATGATTGATATGGAAATAGGATAAAATAGAAAAACTTTCTCTATTGGATGCTTTATTGAATGATTTTGATAAGTGGACTTGGTTTGTCCTAGGTACGGAATGAGTGAGGGTTGATCTTATTTTTTTAAAAATATTGTAAGAATGTTTACACAAGACTATATATTTGAAGATGAAAACCATCCAAATTTATCCGAAGAGGCCACAAGTCCAAGTAATGAAAGTATAACCAATAATAAGATACATTATTACAATTAAAAAATCCTCTAAATAGTGGGTCCAACATAAAATAGCAATGACATCAAAAATAAAAACATCCTCAAAAAGGATAACCACAAGTCATATAACTAGAGATATAACCATCATCTTCTTTCCTTATTTCATCCCCAAAACAAACCATAGGTCTTAGATAGACATCCAAGCACTTAGGTTCTTTCTGAGAATGATCCATGGGTAGGGGAAAGTGTTCAATTTTTTTGATTATTTACTTCATGTTTGAATCTTATAAAAACTTCATCATCTCCTCAACATCCTTCACACTTCCTCTCTCAACCACCTTTTATATTTTTAGATAAGTCTCACTAAAAAAATCATCAATAATCTTAACATAACCCTACTTCAATTCATTCGTAGTACCAAGATCAATGTTCTCACTCTCAAAAACAATAGTCCCCAAAATAAAAACATCACCATTAGGAGGTATGATACATGTGTAATTCTCAACACCAACCACCACCCCAATAGACCCAGGATCCTCCTCATCTTTATAATCTTTTAGGGCATAAATAACCTCTCTATTAGCTTCCAACTAGGCTTATATACCATTCTTATCAAAGTTTGATGGTCCAACTCATCCTACAATATGATCCACAACCTATTCAAAATAGGTAGGCTTCATGATATCCCACTCATACTTTGAAATCTATACCTCGACAATAGTGTTGTGAATAATTATCCAATTGGGAGGCTTAGTCATTTTCAAGTAACCTATAGTGTCAAGAAATAGTTGGAGATATTAAACACTCTAGTCCTCATAAAAATTTCCAACTCAACTTGTGAAATATTAAGCTATAAAAAGATATACAAAGAAATAAATCTAGAAGTATCTTTAACATTGAAGTTAGTAAGCACCCTAGTTTTAAATTGAAAAACATCCAAATTCCTTTACTTCCAAATGTACCATATGAATTCAGTGGAGAACACAAGCCAAAATTTATGAAATTTTTTATGAAACTTATTTTTAGAACAAACATAACCAAAAAAAATATTAAACCATAAAATTTCACAACAAAAAAAAATATTCAAATTTTAAGACAATTATTCCAAATTATGGTAGACTATGGGCACTTAAATAAAAGGTGTTCAATAGTCTATAAATCACCACACAAAGAATAACGAGGAAGGACAAAACCAAAATGTGAAATAATAAACCTAACAACCAACTTGTCATACAAAATCAACCACCTAAAACATGACTTTTTAGGCTCAAGACAAGGGGCCCAAATAACTTGAAATCTAAAAATACAACTATACAGGGGATCACAGACATGCCACAAATTATTAAGGTTGAGTTAACATATTTTGGATAAATCTAGTTTATCATATAACATCTTAGTGGTAAATTCATTAAGAGGCATACCATTAATCCATTTAATATTATCCCAAAAATCACTCTCTTCATAAAAATAACCACACCTCTAGATGATTGAAGAGCCTTGCTAATCAAGGTGTACATCCTTCATTGTGATGAAGGAATTTGAAACCTAACTTTGATTTCAAACCAAGAATCCCAATGATTGAAAGAGAAAAGATACTTGAGGTTCTTCAAACCTTTAGAGAACCAAACAAAGGTAGATCACCCTCTAGTTAAATCTAAAGGCCTTATGTTAACAATATGATTCCAATAAATAGACATATACCCTTGACACCTTGAACCTAGCCTACTCAAAATAAGAGGATAAATTATTAAATGCTTAACTATTTCCCACACCTTCCAAATAGAGTGGAAGATGGGCATGCCCATAACCTAAATCGAGAATGAGCCCACTGATAGGTCAGAGATATGTAACCCTTTCCACTTTAGTTTACCTTTAGGGAATCCCCTCAAAATATTATTCCTTATTATGACCTTCCAAGGACCATATCCATTCAAATCCATAATGACCCATTTGAAAATAAGAGTAATGCCTTAGAGCCTAAGATATTTCAAACCAAGGCCTCTAAATGTTTTGGGAACACAATAAATCTTCCATGACACTGCATACCTTTTTCTATTATCCTTTCTATTATACCAATGAAAATATCTAATGATTATATGTAGGAGATTAATATGAGAATTATTAAAAATGCAACAAGATGCATAATAAATACTATATGAGGATAATAGTTTTTTATAAACTTGAATTCTTTTGGGGAGTGAAAGAAGATGGCCCTGCCACTTAATAATTTTACTTTTAATTTTGACATATAACCAATCACACATCTATTTGAATTAGGGTGACAAGGAAAAAATAATACCCAAGTATCTTACCAACTAATTTGGGCCCTTCTAAACCCATACAAACTCACCCACCTAGATTGGCAAATCTTCCTTCCACCCCATCATAAAATATTTATATAAGGCCACTCTAGATATAGAGTTAGAGCAATAAATATCAATCATAATTACAACTTGTTGAAGGTTATCTTTATTAAGCCTATAAAATATGGTAGTATCATCAAGAAAAAATACATCAATAAATTTAGAATCATCAGGTAATGAGATACCTCTAAATGGTGGACCAATGATAGAACTTATCAATAAATAATGTAGGGCTTTGGCTATGATAAAAAATGAGGGGAAAATGGGAATCCTTGTATAATTGACATATGAAGATCAATATAATCAATAATATCTCCATTAATATCAATGACAATAAAATCATCATTGAACATGACATTTACCATTTGACAAAACCTATCTTGAAACCCAAAGGCTTTCAACATTAAATCAATAAATGCCCATTCTATTCTATCATAGGTTATTTCAAAGTCAATAAGGATCATCCTAACATCTTGACTATAATATTGAGCCTAATGAATGCCTTACCAACTTGAAACGAGGTTATCCAAAATATATATTCATTCAAAAAACTCAATTTGAGGTCCTAAAATAATGGTGGGTAGAAGGGATGAAATTCTCTTTGCTAGAAGCTTAGACAAGATTTTATAAAATGTTTAAGAGATTGATTGGTATCCAATTATTAATATGGGTTTGTTTTCCATCCATAGGGATGAGTTTTAGAATACCTATATTAATTTTAAGACCTAGAGAGCCAACATCTATATCTTCACTATAATTTCCAAGGCATTCAAGTGCAATCTAATCCTTGTTTGATTTATAGAACTTAGTAGGGAAACCATAAATTCCTAGGGCTTTATCATCTTTTAAAGAGTCAATTGTGGCCTTTATCTCATCTAGGAAAAATTCATTTTCAAGGAAAGAAAATTATTCATTGGAAAATTTCTTAGGAATACATTTAGAACACAACTCCTGTTAATCTCAACTTGTGGATTTGATCCATCTGTTGAGAAAAGATTGGAATAGATGGGAAAAAAGATTTTTTAATTTTACCTAGATCACTAGACACAAAGACACTAGAGTCAATACCATGGATCTTGTTTTTACAGTGCTTAAATTTGAAGAATTTAAAGAACTTAGAGCCTTTATCACCCAAATTGAGCCAATTTAATCTAGAATAAACTTGAGTACCTCTAAAAATATACATTTGGTGTTGTCTTAGCTCATGTTTGAAAAAGATAAAATCATTGAGAAGGAGAGCATTACCAAGATCATTCTACAAGGCTCTTTTAGATAGGATAAACTTTTCCTAGGTGATACAAGCATTTTTCCATCTCATCTTAGCTTTATGCTGGCCATAAGTACATGTAATTTTTTTACATAAATTCATGCTTCTATTCCATTTGACAATATTAGAGGATGAGTCTGCTATAAACTTACCAGTATTCCATGAATATAAAATACCCCATTTAAATTCAAGATTATTCAAGAGGGAGACATTGAGATTATAGATACATTTCCATTAAGAATCACCAAATTACAAAGCAATGTTCTAGAAAATAGTAATCTTAATAGGGTGGTGACCCAAAATGTTGAAAGGGAACACCTTTAATAAGTTAAAATTTTTCTCTTGTTAGGTTATAAACATGTTATTATTAAATTAAAAATTGTCAAGCCTAGAATACACCCTCTTATGATTGACCTGGTTATTTCACCAATTAAACTAGATGATTTTGCTATATATTTTTCCTTGGTTTAGAGGATCAAATATCTTGTGAATAAACTTGAGCTTCAACCAAAATAAGTGATCATTACCTTTCCATGCATAAGATTCACCACCCTACTTATCCTCTTTCTCCTCAACCATGTTAAATAACCCCCATAATCTAAGGGATGTATTTCAAGTTAGAATCAAGGCAATTCCAAAACTCAGCCCTTTCCTTTTAGTCATTTGGAGCATATATATTACAAATTCCAAAGCTCTGATTATCTCTTTGGATAATAATCTAAACAAGTGTATGACATAGGTATGAGGCATGGTTAACCACAAACCCTTCCCACTCTAGGTTAACTAGAATTGAGGCTCCACCTTTCCCTTTGGGGTTGCATATAAAGAAAATAGAAGCATTTGGATAAGTAAAATTGAGTATAGAGTCTAGCTTAAACCCCACTACCTTAAATTCATGAAGAAGTAAAAATTCAATATCCTCCCTTGAATTCCTAAGCTATTTAAAAATAATTTTATGATCAAGGGATTTGAAAACACTCACATTCCAACAAAAAATATTCATAACATAGGGAGGGAGGTCTACCTTTGGAGACTAGAGGCCTTAGAGCCTCCTTTATTCTTATATAACCTTATGAAACATTAAGGCACCTTATTCTCTTTGGATTTTTTATTTGAATCCTCGACACCCCCTTGAGAACCTTTGGGTAGCTTACCATACTCCCCACTAGATAAACCCAAGAAGGGGTTGGAATTGGATTAAAATATCAAACTTTTATTATTGATTTTGGGATTTTCATCAGGAAGGGAGTTAGAATCTTTTAAATTTAATGGAAATTCTTTATCCATATTATCAACTTTATTCACAAAACTAGGGTTTGGAGAAATAAAAATTGGGACCATCTCATCATTTGTACCTCTTGGTTCTAGATATAAGGGTCTAGGGATAGGGGTCTCCTTACTTGGATGGTTGGCTAGTATAACAATGTATTCATCTAAGAGTATACCTTTGAAGGACAAATACTTTTCACATGGAGTCATTCCTTGATAATCATGGGTCATCAATGAGTCATAGATAAAATCCACCTATTCTAAAGGTGGGGGAAGCATTTCCTTACTCTCAATATAAGGAAAAAAGAAACAATCATCCTTCCCCACTCCTAAAGAGGGGATAAGAGTGGATGGGGAGAAGTGTTGATTTCTCTCATAACTTAAATAGGTTCATTTTATCTAACTTGTTCACCAGAAGGTGTTCGATATTTATTGGGATTCAAGTCATAAAAGGGATTATTTATTATGATAACATATTCCTTAGTATTTAAGGTTATTTTATTAAAGATATCATTTTCAAGGGGTAGAATCTTACTCTACAATTTTTCCTGATCATTCCAACTTTTACCAACACATAGAATTTTTTTTAAGGTGATCATATTTTTTACCAAAAAAAAGTATCAAGAACTCCCATACCCTTAATGAAATAAGTGTAGGACTTTCCTTTAATGTTGAAAATACGGGTTTTAGGGAAAATATTCAATAGTTCTAAAGATATAAGGATCTTTGCATGCATATGTTCCAGAGACCTTATCATATGTTCAATTATTAAAACTTCACCTAATGGTTTAAGGGCTTGAGGCAAAAAGTTCCAAAGTTATATAGGAACACCATTAACATTAGCCCATCTTGGAGCATATTTAAAGGAAATATCATTGTATTCCAACTTAGGTCTCTAAGGAATCACCTTGAACACTAACTGACCCACATTCTAGAGGGGATTATTGATTACACGTCTTAACATATTATATTTTTTAAACAAAATCATGAACACTCCATTTTGAAACATTCTACAAAAATAGATATATATCAATTTTTTACCCACACAAAATTAAGATAGTTATCAAAAAAATTTCTCAAGGGCAAGGAGTTTCTATTCAAGCAAAAAAAACCCCAATATTCATTAAATGAGACTCTTCCAACTTCAAATATCTATTCATGGATTCATTAAGTGACAAATATAAGTTTTTTCCTAGACCAAGGGGCTTACCATTTTTGTTTGTGATGTGGTCACCAAATCAATCAAACCCCATTTCTTAGTCATTGATGAAAATTTTTGCTCCCTATAAGTGCTTTATTACCTCATCCTACCAACGTATTTATGATAATAACTTATTTTATGCCTCCTCTTTTATTTCTTCCCCACTAGCCAAATCCTCAACATTACTTTGAACAAGTAATTTTAAAAATATCATAAATCCATGTGAAATGCATTAACACCACCATCACACCCTATTTACACATGAAAAAAGGCATAGATTATGGACCTATCCATAAATAAACATTAACAAATGCATATAAAACCTATAGTCACCAAAATCTTTGATGACATGTTTAAGGGTAAATAGGCCAGGAGGAGAAAAATTAAACAAAAAAGGAAATAAAGAAAAATCCAAAAATTAAAGAACCTAAAGACCATAAAAAAGATAAAAGTACCCAAACATCACACATCAAACAAAGGTAATAATTTTCACAACCAATGGGGTAAGGAGACCAAGGAAACAAAGAGAAAGAGAAGAAAACTTGAAGCTTCTTCAATGGAGGATGACTTTTCATCTCCTATTCATAGATATCCAAGCTTATCTTCTCTCTTGAACTTGTATTTATACCAATACCTTTAGATAATAACTTTAATTAAATCACTTAGGCCAATGATTAGGATACATTTAATTTTAAATTAGATGACTTTTAGGGAATTGAACACCTATGTCAAAGAAAGATACCTGCATCAATGTAGGTATCTATCTGGGACACAAGTGTTCAGGGAGTAAGAAAATAGGTATAGGCTCAAAACATGTAGAGGCATAAGATAAGTAGGTTTTAATCATTATCAACAAGATAGAAGGATTAGGTTATTAATATAACATTGGTTAGATTAAGAGATAGGCCAAAGAGCAAAAGATAGAGTAGATACAAGACTTACAGAAGGAAATGTATAGAACTGAGAGGAACAATCAAGGTCTGAATTTGCCAAGTGTATAAGATTGAGGTGCTATATAATTCATAAATAGTGTCTAAATTTATTAGGCATGGTATTATAAATTCATTTAGACACAAAGATATTATGTCCCTTTTTCCATACCTCAAAACCAATATAGTAGTGCGATAGCTTGATATATATCATCTTGAACTTAAGATGATTATTTATTGCATCAATCATCTTCACCAATATTCAAGTGATGAATATATCATATACATACATAATAACAATCATAACCTCCCCCTACTACTTGAGGTATAGGTTTGGATCATATAGAATCCTATGGAATCCATGTTGTATGAGATGCTCATCAATATTGATATACTTGGCTTAGGGTGTGTGCTTAATATTATACAATGACTTGATGAGTCTAAGCACCTATTATTCTCAACCAGGTGTGAAAAAACCCTTTGAATAGGTCATGTAGACATCCTCTTGTATATCTTCATTTACAAAGGCAATTTTCATGTCCATATGATGGAATTTCCACATAAACTATGTAACCATAGTAAATACCATTATGATAGTCTTTATCTTGGTTGTGAAAGAAAACATCTCCTCATAGTCAATGCATTATTTTTATACATAGCCATTTGCTAAAAGTACTACTTTATATTTATCAATGTTGTTATCTAACTTGTACTTGGTCTTAATGATCCACTTGTAACTGATGGGATTCTTCCCTAGTGGAAGATGAACAAGATGTCATGTATTGTTCTTCATTAGTGACTGATAATCTACATCCATGGCCTCTTTTTAAGGTTTTGATTCTTGTGCTTTGTGAACTATTTAAGGATTAATTAATTCTATAACTATGCTTATTAAGGCCAACTCAACCTTTTCATGAGGCATATTATGAGTCCTTGGTAATGTAGTGAAAGTGTCTAGGACTCCATCCAATTTTGTATCTCATATAGTGTTGGTATACCACTTAGGCATACATTGAATAGTGGGTGGTGGAGTTGAAGGACTTGATGATTTTCATCATTATCTTCATCCTCACTACCACTATCAACATTTAAAATGTTTACAGGTCTAATGCTTATATCAAGTGACTATGTTGAGGGTAGATTGGATTCATCCTTATTATTAAATATAACATCCCTACTATTATATATCTTTTTTGTTTTTAGATCAATGATTTAGTAGGCCTTAAAATATTCATTGTAGCCTAGAAAAATTCATTCCAAGGATTTATTATCTATTTTTTTCTCTTATTTTTAGGGACATGCATTTATGATTTACAACTAAAAACACATAGATGATATATAGAAGTATTATTCCCAGTCCATATTTCTTATGGTGTGATACCATTTAGAGATTTGATGGGTGCTTGATTTTATAGGCAGACTATTATATGAATTATTTATAAACAATATGTATGAGGTAGTTATGAGTATTTAATCATGACTTATATCATTTATATAATAGTGTGATTATAAAATTATACAACACCATTCTATTGTGGACTATACTATGTAGTCAGCTACTAATAAATGCCACGTGTATTTAGAAAACTAGTGAAATCTTTATTGGTTTATTCCCCCTTAATCTGAGTGAAGAAAATTTAAGTTGATGAACAAATTTACATTCTATATAAGACTTTAAAATCTTGATCCTTAGTCTTCAAGCAATATACACACATCGTTTTTGAGTAGTCATCAACAATGAGTTGAATATACTAGAAGCCATTAACACTCGATCACATATGCCAACATAGATTTATGTTCACTAGATATAAATGACCAAGAGACCAATATGTATTTGTGCCAAATAGATATCTATGTTATTTTATAGATAGACAACTAAAAAACACATTAATATTCTTCTTTTTTAAGGGAAGGCATTTCATCATGTTTTTCCTGCTTAGTTTAACCAGGTACCAAAAACTTAAGTGTCCATATCTTCTATGCCACATATTTGATGAGTCTATATCTTATACAAAAATATATTGATTTTCATTATGAAAAATACTAATTTGGAATATTTTGCCTACATTATAAGATCTTACAACATTTTTTGAGCTTAAAGACTTGTTTCTAATGAGACAATTTTTTTCCACCTTGCCCATCGAATTCAACCTTTAGGTTGTGTTCAACCTATTGAATTATAGATAATAGATTCTTTTTTAGTCCTAATACATACAAGACTATTTCTATGCTATTTTCGCTTTCTACATTCAAAGAGAGAATTAAGAAACTTAAAGAAATGGTCTAAGGCTTGATGTACCTGGATGTAGTCGTGCACACCATTTATCCAGACGATCGTGAGAACTCCTCTTTGGTTGTGGAGGATGACACCTGCAAAGGAAAGAGAATAAAACATGAAAAGGCGTTAGATGAGGAGATGGTGGGTTGCCAAGCAAAAGCTTGATCCCAGAAGCAAAAGCTTGAGGGATGTCAACCCACTGATTGATAAAAGGATGTTTGATAAATAGCAAAATGATAAAAAAACTACAATGATAAAGACTAAAAAGGAAATGAAAGCAAATGCTTACCTGAATGATGCTGTCAGGCTGGTCACAGTTGCCAGCGTCGGTGATCCTACTGGCGTCGGTTGTCAAGGTCTACTGATGTCAGTTAGTCTGCCGACGTCAGTGGGGGAAGTGACCGGCATCGGTCGGGGCAGTAGTCTGTGGATGAGGTCTGAATGAGTTTTGGTCTGTGGATGGGTCTGAGACAAAGTTTTGGGCTTGGTTAAATGGTCTGGGGGTCTGGGTCTGAGAATCTAGTTTTGGTTAATGGTCTGAGAGTCTGTGCAGAGGTCTAGGATAATGGACAGAATGTCAAAAAGGGATAGAGGGATAGAGGAGGCCAATAGGGAGACAGAGAGATAAGGATTCGGGTCTGGCTTGGTTGACACTCTGATCTGCAGGGGTGATATTACTTAAAAGTAATAACTGAGAACATGATAAAAACACAGACAAGATACTTACTTGTGGCTTGTAGAAGGAGTGATGATGGTGCTATTGCTTATGCTATTGACGAAGGTAGAGTCCCTGTGGTTGATGTAGAAAACTGATGCAGAGTCCCTGAAGAGTGTTGCTTGATGTGTATCTGCAGCCAAAGAGTTAACAATGGAAGAGAGAGGAGCGAAAGATTGACGGATTGAAGGATTCAAGAGTTAGATGTGAGAGAGAGGTGAAGGGGGGATAACGGATGCTGAAAACTATTATGAAGGCTGTCGATGCTGGCAATATCATTGATGTCGGTCGACAGTTGTCTGACGTCGGCGGCTGGAAGGCAGGAAAAAGGCTAAAAATAGCCTTTCGTCCATTTTCCCAACTACCGGGTCAGCGAGTCTGAGGAAGAAACGGTCGAAGGTGGCTAAATGGATGCGAGAGGTTAAAGGGGAGAAGTTGGAATGGGGGTCTAGGCATTAATATTGGCCATGTGGAGAATGAAGGGAATCCAAAGAAGGGTATCCAAGGGTGGTGAGGTGGCAAGGGAGAGAGGGAAAAGGGATTTTATTAATAAAACATGGGTTAGGAGTGGTTAAGTGGATGAAAGGGGACTAAGAGGGGGAGAAAGGACCAAAGGGTAGACACGATTTTGGTGTCTACAAAGACACATATTATTTTTCATAAATAATTTCTATGGAAAATACTGTATAGAGTGGGGCATAGTTTTGCCATTAATATCTATATATAATGAGATATATAGATGGGGGCATATATATAGATAGGGGCTTCTTTTGTATAGAGATGAGTGGGGAATAGATCTAGAGAGGGTTACATATATATCTATCTAGGGTGAGGGGCATACACTAGTTGGGAATAGATCAAGAGATAAAGAAATATCACCACAACCTTGGACATTAAATGATGAATAATCTCTTAGAGATACATTACCATGTTATGTTAAATGGTTAAGGTGGCGAACTAATCCTTCCATGTAGTCATGTGTCTTTTGGCACCAAAATCAACATATGATACTAAGTTTTGAGGATTGATCTCCTATTTTATTTTTGTAGTAAATAAAAAATCCTCATTTAAAGGATTATTGTATTTAATTTTTTTTCCATGTTAATGTAGAGAAGGCTTCTTCTAGTTACGTGAGAACTATGGATTTTTTTTATCATTATGGAGATTGTTGGGGGGTGTTATTTTTTTTTTGGATTAGCCTTGTGTAAATGCATTATACCATAAATTATACAAGTCATGACCTATCTTTCCACATATAAGACAAAACCTTTTGGAATGAGATTTGTTCCCATGTAAGTTCTACTGATTCATGGGTCCTTTTAATTTTTAATGTGAAGTAAGTGTATGTTCTTATTAATATTCCTCTTTTTCATGCATGTATTATTATTTATATAAAATATTATCAAAATTTCAAGAGTTGGTTTCATCTTTGATATATTTATATAAGTCACAAATATCTTAGACATGAGGGGTAGTTTTCTCTGGATTATGAGTATTAAGGAGTCACATAACACTTTCTTACTTAATGCTGGGACCGAGGCCTAAAATGTTATAACACGACAAAGAAAGATTTAAATTTTATCACTTGTCTTTAAATTGATATAGAAGATGGATTTGTATATGAAGTTTCATGCCCATTTCCCCCCCTAAAAGATAGGCAAAACATAACATAAAACCAATAAAACACCTACAAACATGAATATAAAAATAAACCTATTTAGTCACACATAAGGAAATATGAATCTTGCAACTCCCATTAAGGATTTAATAGACACAATCTAATAATTTAGAATCCCATAGTCCTAATTCATTTGGTCAGCACTTAGAATTACTTAATGAGCTTATTCCAAAAGGGGACCATAATAATGACATGGAGATGATAGCAAAAATCATTCTCTATTATTTATGATGCAATCAAGTTCTATGTGTTTACTTTGGGTCTAATCAAGCCTAAACTAATAGGGAATGTGGATGCACCATACATCATGATTATGTGACCCTAAATTTATTTTTAATATCCCAAACTTTTGGGCTCTCATACTTTAGACTGCTACCACTATGTAGTCCTCAATTTTTTTGAACCATAAAGGTATCAAGGCATTAGACCCCAATGGTTTAATCTTCCCAGCCTCTAGATTTGAGTGTCAAGCTCCTTGGTTATATGGAACATTAAAGCATTAGGGTATTTACCCTAATATCTTAAACCCTTCAAGATTTTGTGATTTCAAGAACTACCACTTGGAAAATTTCCATTGGCTTGATTTATTAGAGTCTTATCTATCTCTATGAACATCTTTGGGTTCACAGGTTACCAAGATGATACTACATGGAAACATCCTGCTAGCTTGCTAACCTAAAGACATTGCTTCTTGTATGGTCTACTTTAAGATTGTTGTTCCCAAAATCTATCACTTGTTTTTGTGGAAAACATACTAACCATTTTGGTCCTATAGGCCAAAATGCTCTCTTTCTTTATCAAAAAATGTTTTGAGCAGTTAAGTTTTTCAAATAACTCAAGCCTTTTCAGCTAAGGAAATCATAGGTTTAACATGCAGGCTTTCTCAAAGGGAATTTAAAAATACTTAAGGCATTTCTTAAGTGTTTTGAGGATGGTTCAACACCAAAGTTCAATCAAAAGATTTAACGATGGGTTTTAAAGAATTAGAATGAACCATTGAACTGTTAAACCATTGAACCCCACCTCCAAAAGGTTCAAAGGTTTAATGAGTTCAAAGATTCAATAACTTCAATTGACTTAAAGAATAAAAGGATACAAAGAGTAAAAATGAACCATTAAACCATTAAACCCCACCTCCAAAAGGTTTAAAGGTTTAATGAGTTCAAAGGTTCAAAAGTTCAAAGTTCAAGCGGGAGCTTCGAGCGAATGGATGAAGTGGAAGATTACAGAAAAAGTTTCAAACAAATAGTTCAAAGAATTGGTTTAATGATGACTTGAGAGCACAAAAGAAAACTAAGTGAATGAGACCCTTTACAAAACATTGAATTATTAAACCATTGAACCATTGAACCATTAAACCAAAAGAGTGTAAGGTTCAAGGTTTAAAGAGGTTCAAGTGACTGACGATGTCCTCATGGATTTCAAATTTAGGGTAATGGAATAATTATTGATTTTCAAAAGACCTAAGAACAAAATCAGTGACCATGCAAGAAAGGAGTTGAAAGCGCCAGCTGAAAGTGAGAAGATATCCCCGAGAACTCAAATCACCACGAAGAGACAAAACATGGCAAGGAAAGAGAGAACAACTATAAAAAATCTAGAAATATATATAGAAGAGTTATTCCATTAGGTGGAATAGTCCACCAGGTGGACCTTAGAGAACACAAACATTTAATGGCATGGCTTATTTTTCTTCATTAAGTAAAGGCAAATGGATAGCCGTGTAAGCATCATAAAGAAGACCAAGCAACCCATGCTTAGGAAGAGACATTTGAGATGATTTAGAATGCTAAAGTTAAGGCTGATGACCTATTTTAGCATGGCCCCTTCATAGAATTTCCAATGCATTCAATGCATTCCATACAACATGAGCCATTTTCATGAAAACAAGCACCCAAGTCTTCCTTTAAATGTTATATATTTTAATATCTCATTTTGGATAAAAAGAGATCTCTCTATTATTAGAAGCAAAGCTCTACCTAAATTGAAAGGCATTCTTGAGACTTTGAGGTTAGACTGTTAATCATTTTTTGTAAAGTGAATGAGAAAGCAAGTGACCTTTCAGACTTTGCGTTGAAATAACTTGTGTTATCTAAGAAATTTTTCTTATGTTTTTTTCCTAAATAAAATCTTGTCCATTTAATTAAATAAGCAAAACAAGTGGAAATAAGTTGGAAGATGTCCTGAAGCTAACTGTGAGAGACTTTGTGCTACTATAATTGTCTTCAGTCTGTGTTTTGTGTAAAGGATACTGGAGAGACTTTGAACTCTCCTTATCTTTCATAATATTTCACTCTATTGTAGTATGCGGTGAAGGCTTTGGGCTACACTTCATTCTATGATGTTCTTTGTCCTAATCAGTAGGAGAAACAACAAAAAACTTTGTGCTTTCATGGGTTTTTTGTGGATCCTGTTACTACCTAGGAAGGATTCTTGTTGTTTGCTAAATACCATTTCTGAAAGAAGAGAAATGTCTTCAATAATTACACCAAAATTATCCTTTGTTTTGTGAACATCATCTCTAAAAAAAGAGAGATGGATGGTATGATTTCACCCTTGTGTCTATTTTTAGCTTATATATATATATATATATATATATATATATATATATATATATATATATATATATATATATATATATAGTTATAAGGAACCTCCCCTTGCTGAGAGGAGAGATTTGTCTCATTCTGGCTGTGGTCACCACACCCATTTTTCCATATAAAACTCCTTGTGATGTGGTTGATGTACCCATTTTTCCATCAGTTAGTTGATGATAAAATATTCACCCAATAATTTTTGATGACTCAACTGGGGAAGAATGCATAGTTTGAAGCCTCAAGCTTCAAATTAAAGTAGTTCTAGTTCTTTTCCATTTCTATTTCACACTTTAGCTGATCCACTATATACACAAATCCAGATAGCTCAAAGTATTGTTAACCCTATATTTGAGTTGGTGTAGTTGAGTAATTTTGATCTTTTTCCTCCACCATCTTGCCTTCAGTGAATCAGGAGTTTTTTTTCTTACGAACGTTAGGTCCCCAATACCAGGTAAAGCTTTTCTTTCCTCTACTAGCAGAGCTTTGTCTATACATATCCCATAGAGATTTGATATCTCTCTTTTCAATAGTCATATCATGGCAGCTCAAGGCCCCGGGGGTAATACTTTTAGTCCTTTGAATTTAACCCCACCTTTACATAAGCTACCCCACAATTCAAGGAAGATTTTTTCCAAGTTCTATGGTGATGGAAAAGTTTATCCTAATGAACATATTACAACATTTTGCATAGCTTGTGGTGTGATAGGTGTTGAATATGAAGACATACTAGTCAAACTATTTGTGAAAACATTGCAAGGCACTACCGCAGACTAGTTTTATCATCTACAAGCACAAATAATGACTGACTGATACAATCTCAAGGCTAAGTTTGAGGCTAGATTCAAACCTATAGAAGATGCACATGCCCTATTAGCTCAGCTTATGCAAATGAAGAAGGAACTTCATGAACCCATGTGAGACTTCATTACTAAATTTGATAAGCTGAGGAATAGGATTCCTACCATTACTCAGCCGACACTTGAAAATCTTAAATGCTTCTTCATCAATTCTCAGCTTCCTAAAATGAGTTTTTTGTTGAGGTGGGCTAGCGACATAGATCTTGCTGTAGCATAGATTTTGGCCACTAAGGTTGAAGATGATCTTATCTTGGTAGGAAAGATAAGAAGAGATCCTAATAGAAATAAATCTTCTTCATCTTCTAAAAATTTCTCTATAGGCACCACTGATCCTATGGTACAAAAGCTAACAAATGAATTTCTAGCTCTAAAAAAACAAATTGTCCAAGGGATGTCTGATCCTCCTTCTTATTTGGATATGCCAATGAGGACATTTCCCAACCAGTCATATCAAGGCAATGCTACTAGAAATTTAGGGCAACTAAATCATCTTCCTCCCCCACCAGGGAAGCTTGCCATTGAAGCAACATCAGCTAACTCAACAGTTGGTTATCTTGAAGCTGAACATGATTTATCTTTCCAACTTGAGTTAAACCAAGAAGATGACATTGATATCTTTGTAGAAGGTGAAGAAGAATTAGCTGGTGACTCTAACATTGGTTTCCTGAATTACCAAGATGAAGTGAGAAGTAAAGGAGAAGTGTTTGATGGGTCATACACTGTATTTACCAGGTCCCAAAATTAGTCAACTCAATAAGCTGATAAGATAAAAATAAGGGAAGAATCTCGACCAAAAATTTTGATTGATAAAAAAGGGTTTTATTTGCCTTTCCAATCAAAGGACCTAGTGATCAATAAAAAAGTAAGTACCTCAAACAATCCTGCACCTTCTGCTTTAATTTCTTAGACTAGTACCACACCCAATAAAACCTAGAATAATGCACTTCCTTCTTCTATCCCTAGTTCTTCTTAGTCATTTGATATAATTGACCATACTAGGAAGACCAGGATCTAAATGTCTAAGTTTGAATACTTACAAGCCAACCCTGAGTAGTTGGATAGGTTAGTTGAATGCATCAAGAACAAAATCATCCCTATAGGACAAATTGTTTCAAAGGTAACTCATGATCCCTTAAAGAACACATCCACCTAAAACAATCTTTTCATTACTCCTCCTATTACCCCTAAGAAAATAGAACCTTTCTATGTTTTCCTATTGATAAATGGTCATAAGCTAAGTAACTGCATAATAGACTCTAGCACCTCTGACAATGTGACACCTACCAAGGTGGCAGACTCTCTCGGTCTCACTCTAACTAAAAATTTTGGGATATGTTTCTCCATGGAAAAAAAAAAAGAGCCACTTTTGGGATAGATCAAAGATGCCCAATTTGCATTCGTAGCCTTCTCAAAAAAGAGGATTAAAATGATAGTCCTGGTGGCCAATGTTCCAGCCTCCTACGGCATTCTGCTTGGGCAAATTTTTTGTAAGGATGTTGGTGGAGAGTTGAGCATAGAAATTTCTGAGGTGAGGATCCCTGTCAAGGGTATCATGTAAAGGTTGCTTCCTAAGAAGGAGTCAAAATACATTTTCACCCAAACATCAGCCCCTAAAGCTCAAATTCTATTTGAATCTTTAGGCATGGGTAATTACTTTTTGTCTACTGAAGATGTTTTTATTTTAGTAGATGAAAGTTTACTAGGTGACAATCCAAAAAATTTAGACAAGACATTAGAAGAATTGGTAGGGCACAGTATAGATGAAAAATGATCTTCCCTCCCTAATGAAGAAAAATTTGATAGAATATCTGATTATAATGATGTCTAGATTCTTGAATTTGATGGCAATAATTCTTCTACTGGCTCTAGAGCTAGAGTTGTTTTGATATCTCCTCAAGGAGATATTTTTCCCTACTCATACAATTTGTAGTTCAACAATACCAATAACACTGTTGAGTATGAATATTTTCTACTTAGATTAAAGGCTACTCAAGCTAAAGGCGTCAAACTTCTTCACGCCTAGGGAGATGCTGAGATGGTGGTTTTTTAGGTGAGAAATATATATCAAACCAAGAATGAAATATTGTGACATTATCACAATTTAGTGTGGGACTGTCTTGAAATTTTTGATGCTTTCAATATTTTTGCAATGCCTAGAGAATTCAACAATTGAGTAGATTCCTTGGCTATCTCTACAACTCTCATAGTTCCTCACCAAGATTTCAAAGAGCACAAGTACACTATTGAGCTAGTTTTTTAAGCAAGTGTACTAGATAATGCTAACTATTGGTAGGTATTTAATGGTGACAACCAAATCATTACTTTTTTGTAATAGATGGATAGCTTTGAGAAGCTTCATTTTGAAGGTAGTGAATCTCCACCATGGGAATCAGCTCCTAAAACAAATTTAAAAATTGGCAAAAAGTTCCTTCAACTCAAAGGGAATAAAATTACCAAAGGATTAATTTCTCTTGAGAAGCTATTCAATAAGAATGATAGGTGTATCAAGAAGCCGCAAATGGATTCAAGATTTTTTAAGGATTTTGATCAAATACATTTAAGTACAGAAGATAATCTCAAAATGGTCAACATAGGGAATTGTTGCACTCTTGATAAGAAGCTCAAATTCATTACCCTACTTCACCATTACATTGATGTTTTAGCATACTCTTATGATGATCTAAAATATCTTAGGCTTGAAGAAATTTAGCATGAAATTCCTCTCAAGATTGGGTCGTTGCCTCACAAGCAGAAACAAAGGTAGTACAACCCCAGGATATCAGGCACTATTATTTTTGAGATACAAAAAATGTTGAATGCAAGAGTTATTTTCCCAATCCATCATTCCACTTGGATTGTGAACATAGTCCCAGTGAAAAAGAAGAATGGAGAAATTTTATTGTGTGTTGATTTTAGAAATCTAAATCAGTCATCTTTAAAAGACAACTATCCCCTGCCCATCATAGATTAGCTACTGTAAACAGTGACTGGCGCAGAGATGTTATCAATGTTAGATAGTTTTTGGGATATAATAAAGTAGAAGTTAGTGAAGTAGACCAACATAAGACCACTTTCAATACACCTTAGGGCACCTTTGCATATCATAGAATGCCTTTTGGCTTGATTAATGCTGGCACCAGCTTTGAAAGAGTGATGGATCTTGCCTTCAGAAATGAAATGGGGAAGTTCATTATGGTATACCTTGATGACTTGATAGTTTTTTTTAAACATCATCCTAATCATGTGCATCATCTAAAATAAGTACCGGAGTGATGTCAGAAAAATGGTATTTCTCTTAATCTCAAGAAGTCAATTTTTAGGGTTATAGAAGGTAAACTTCTTAGTCACACTGTATCTTGAGAAGGCATAAAGATCAACCCAAAAAGAGTCAAATCCATCCAATAGCTTGATCTTCCTACCATTAAGACTGTAGTTCATTCTTTCTTTGGAAAGGTGAATTTTCTACGAAGGTTCATTCCTGAATTCATAGAGAAGCCTCGCTACATTATCAATATGATGAAAGGTAAAGCTACTTTCAGCTAGACTAAAGAAAGAAAGTCAACATTTCAAGATATCAAGGAAGTTATCACCCATGCCCCAATCCTGGTTTGTCCTAATTACACCAAAGACTTTATAATATATAGCTATGCCTCTAAACACATGCTTTCAACCATTTTAGTTTAGTAGAGCAAAGAAGGTGTGGAGTCCCCCGTATCTTTCATGAGTTGTCCTCTCAAAGCTCATGAGTTAAACTATTTAAATATGGAGAAGCATGCTTATGCTGTGGTAAAGGCAGTAAAATACTTCCATTTTTACATCATGAACTCACACACTATTGCTCTAGTTCCTGATACAACAATAAAGTCAATTCTAACCCAATAGGAGTTTGGAACTAAAAGGGGTAATTAGATTGCTAAAATCTAGGAGTTTGATCTTGTTATCAAAACTATGAAGCTTGTGCGGGGAAGAGGCCTATGCCAATTAATTACTAATAACATACCAAAAGAAGCAGGGCATGAAGAAATAGAGGTTGAAGATATGCCTACAGTTTTCTTTGTCACCACTACGAATGAGTGGTATTCAAATATTTCTCATTTCCTTACCTATGGTGAATGTCCTGCTCAACAGTCTCATAAATAAAATAGGAATGTTAAGTTGAAAGTTGCTAACTTTGTATTGTGGGACAATAGTTTGTACAAGAGGAGCCTTGATGGGGTGTTTCTTCATTACATGGATAAAGAGCAACAGAGCAAACTTTTGGAGTCTTTCCACAATTTGGCCTATGGAGGAAATTTTCCTACACCTGTGACTACCCATAAGATTCTGTGAGCTAGGTACTATTAGCCTACTCTATTTTGAGATTCATACACTTGGGTGTGTAGATGTGAACTATGTCAATAGTTCATTGGGAAACCCAAGTTAGCCACACTACCTCTCAAGCCTATGGTAATTAAAGAGCCTTTTGAATAATTGGGAATTGATTTCATTGGCCCTATAAATCCATCCTCGAGTGCTGGACATGACTATGTTCTCATAGCCATAAACTACTTTACCAAGTAGGTGGAAGCCATTCCAGTCAAGCATGCTACTTTAGAAGTGGTATGTAATTTCCTTAGGAAAAATATTATTTCTCGATTTGGAGTGCCAACCAAGATTGTAATAGACAATGCAACCTATTTATTTTCTCATGAAGTTACCCAATTCTACTACTATTATGGGATTATCCTCTCCCACTCTTCTTACTATTATTTGCAAGGAAATAGTCAAGTGGAATCAAGTAAGAAGAACTTGGTAACCATTATCAGGAAGCTGGTAGATAACAATCAGAAAACCTGGCATAAAGCATTTTTTGATGCTTTATGGGTAGACAAGATTACACCCAAAAGGGTGATAGGTATGTCACCATTTCAACTTATATATGGTTTAAATGTAGAGATACCAATCACCTTAGAATTACCAGCATTAAAGTTGGCAAAGGCAGTAGAAGATTCAACTTTTGAAAGTTCCATCGACAAGAGGATCATGTGCTTGACTGAATTAAATGAGCAACAAACTATGGTGGTGGATTGTATTGCTGCACATCAAAGTCTGGTAAAGAAACTCTTTGACTAGAAAGTAAGGATTCATGATTTTTAGATTGGAGATCAAGTCTTGTTGTGGGACAAGAGGAGAAAACCAAAATAAATGCATGGAAAATTAGATTCCTTATGGAGAGGTCCATTTGCCATTCATTGATTAAATGGTGAAAATATTTTCTTGCTAAAACATCAAGATGGAACACCATTTTCACTACCTCATAGTGGGCATCATCTGAAGCACTTCAATCCTTAAAGTATCAGATAAGTCCAATTATACATATGTATAGTCTTTCTTTGTTTTGTGTTGTTTATATGTTTTTGGCTCCTTTCTTTTTGGGTAAGCATAACTCCATAGCCCAATGGCATAAATGAAGGCATTGAGATTCTGGATTCTACTCCCTTCGATTACTTCAAATCTCAATTGATGGAAGTTCCCCAACTACAACCAACTATTGTTCCCAAAATTTGTCACTTGTTTTTGTGGACAACATGCTGACCATTTTGGTCCTGTAGGCCAAAATGCTCTCTTTATTTATCAAAAAATGTTTTGAGCAGTTAATTTTTTCAAATAACTCAAGCCTTTTCAGCTAAGGAAATCATAGGTTCAACAAGTGGGTTTTCTCAAAGGGAAGTTCAAAATACTTAAGGCATTTCCTAAGTGTTTTGAGGATGGTTTAATGTTGAGGTTCAATCAAAAGACTTAACGGTGGGTTTCAAAGAATTAGAATGAACCATTAAACCATTGAACCCCACCTCTAAAAGGTTCAAAAAGTTCAAATATTTAATGACTTCAATAGAATTAAATAATAAAAGGATCTAAAGAGTAAGAATGAACCATTGAACCATTGAACCATTGAACCCCACCTCCAAAAGGTTCAAAGGTTCAACGAGTTTAAAGGTTTAAAAGTTCAAAGTTTGAGTGGGAGCTTTGAGTGAATAGATGAAGTGGAAGATTCTAGAAAAAGGTTCAACCAAATGGTTCAAAGAAATGGAACAACGATGCCTTGAGAACACAAAAGAAAACTAAGTGAATGCGGCCCTTTATAAAACATTAAATCATTGAACTGTTGAACCATTGAACCAAAAGAGTTTAAGGTTCAAGGTTTAAAGAGGTTGAAGTGACTGATGATGTCCTTGCAGATGTTAAATTTAGGGTAATGGAATAACCATTGATTTTCAAAAGACCTGAGAACAAACTCAGTGAACAGCCAAGAAAGGATCCAAAGGCACCAGCTAAAAGCAAGAAGATAGCCCTGAGAGCTCAGATCACCAGGAAGAGACAAAATGTGGCAAGGAAAGAGGGAATGACTATAGAAAATCTATAAATATCTATAGAAGATTTATTCCAATAGGTGGATCAGTCCACCAGGTGGACCTCAGAGAACATAAACATTCAATGGCATGGCCTATTTTCCTTCATTAAGTAAAGGCGAATGGACAGCTATGTAAGCATCATAAAGAAGACCAGGCAACCCATGCTTAGGAGGAGACATTTGAGATGATTTATAATGCTAAAGTTAAGGCTGATGACCTGATCCAGCATGGCCCCTTTATAGAATTTCTAATGCATTCAATACATCATGGCTATTTTCATGAAAATAAGCACCCAAGTCTTCCTTTGAATGCTATATATTGTAATCTCTCATTTTGGATAAAAGGAGATCTCTCTATTATTAGAAGTGAAGCTCTATCCAAATTGAAAGGCATTCTTAAGACTTTGAGCTCAGACTATTAATCATATTTTGTTAAGTGAATGAGAAAGCAAGTGACCTTTCAAACTTTGTGTTGACATAGCTTGTGTTATCTAGGAAATCATTCTTATGTCTTTTTCCTAAATATAGTCTTGTCCATTTAATCAAATAAGTAGAACAAGTGGAAATAAGCTGGAAGATGTCCTAAAGCCAACTATGGGAGACTTTATGCTACCATAATTGTCTTTAGTCTGTGTTTTGTGTAAAGGATACTGGAGAGACTTTAAGCTCTCCTTATCTTTCATAATGTTTCACTCTATTGTAGTATGCGGTGGAGACTTTGGGCTACACTTAGTTTTATGGGGTTCTTTGTCCTAATTAGTAGGAGAAACAACAAAAGACTTTGTGCTTTCATGGGTTTCTTGTGGATCCTGTTACTACCCAGGAAGGATTCCTACTATTTGCTGAATACCATTTCTGAAAGAAGAGAAATGCCTTCAGTAATTACACCAGAATTCTCCTCTATTATATGAACATCATCTCTAAAAAAAGAGAGATGGATGGTATGATTTCACCCCTGTGTCTATTTTCAGCTTATATATATATATATATATATATATATATATATATATATATATATATATATAGAGAACCTCCCCTTGCTGAGAGGAGAGATTTGTCTCATTCTGACTATGGTCACCACACCCATTTTCCCATATAAATCTCCTTGTGCTATGGTTTATGTACCCATTTTGCCATCAGTCAGTTGATGACAAAATATTCACCCAACAGAGATCATAGGTCATCAATATGATTCCATTTGGAAACATCTTACTTTCCCTCTAGCCCACACCAATGATACCTCAGGCCAAGATTATGTCACTCCCAGGTCTTGGGATAACAACATGTGGCTTCTTGTGAACCACTCATTAAGAGTCATGAAATCGAATAAGTTAAATATCAAAACAAAAATTAAAAGAGATAAATAAACTAAGGAAAAAGTCTAATAAACCCAAGTAAAAAGCTTATGGAAAATTTGAAAATGAAACTCATGCACAAGCCAACGTATTTCATGAAACTTGATTTCAAAAAGATTACTTTTTTAGACCCTACAAAGACAAAAGACTTTCAAAATAATTGTTCTAAATATTTTTCTTGAATACCCAAGCCTTTAAATCTTGTGTTCACAACATTTATTCTAACAAGGTCATAGCAATTTTATTCAAGGGAATTTAATGTTTTTAAAACCCTTTAGAATTTTTTTCCACAAATGTTTCAACTATTCCACTCATGTGAAACTTATGACAACTAATTTGCCTATAAATGCAAACACTGACTTCTTTCAAAAATACTCTCTATTTTTCTCTAATACTTATCCATGTTTTCAAAATCAAAAGTTTGAATCTTCAAATAATTGAGCAAGCTAAGAGGTTGAATCAAAATCGTATATGGAAAAAAGCCACATAAAGTTCCAACTAAAAATACTATAAGGCAAGGAATTGCATAATAGAAACTGATGAATGGCTAAGACAAGCATTACACAAACAAAGTTGTGCAGGGAACCCATCGAGAAGTTATGGAAAATGTTGTGCAAGGTAACTTACTCAAATGACTATGAAAAATATCAAAATAAAAGGCCAAATAAATAATTTGGCTAAGGTAAAAAGTTGTGAAGATAATCCCAAGCAAAATTTGGTGAAGGAAAGACACTATACAAGGTAGTTTGACTAAAGGATAAAAGCTAAAGTAATTAAATAAATGCCTATGTTAGTTACTTCCAACTATAAGGTTTGGGTGGGGTCTTCACTTGTTCAAAATATCACTACCAGGTTGAGTCAAATGTTGAACAAATGAACATTCCAAATGTCTATATCTGAGATGAAGGCAAAACTAGGTGTAGTCAAAATCATAAATCATCTATCGCTCAAGTCATAATAAAACTCAGAGAGTTATGACTCAACTAAGGCAATATAAATGACTATATAATTTACTACCAACAACTTAATTTAGATAGTCTTTATTTCTTAGAAGATATTATGCTAAGCTAAGTCTACATCATAAAAATAATAGGCTCCACACTAGACCAATATTCTCATTGTTTTAATCAATAACTAAAAAATCAAGCATTCTTAATTCAAGCAAGGTTATTTAAGATTAAAGGGTACTGCACAAACCTAGAGATGACTAACTAATTCAAACTATTCCTTTGACTAGTTAATGGCCCTCAGGCCCATCCATTTCATTAAAGCAAAAAGAATAAATAAAATATTTACTAACAAGTAAAACCTCAACAACAAGGGGTTGGTCTATAGGACCTTATTATATCATTAAACCTTAACAAGGGTGACCTCAGTGGAACTTAAAGGATTCATGCCTTGATAGAATTATAATAGTTGAGATAAGCTTCTATTATAATTATTCTTCAATTATTAGATGGTCTCATTATAGGGAAGGTTTATAACATGTAGTTTACTCAATTTCTAAGACCAAATGGAATTTTCACAAGGCATCCTTTTTATCTTAAATAACATCACCATAAATATTTTAAATGGCATATCTATATTGTTATGCCCAATAACAAAATACTAGATATTTATTTGAGTTTCACTCATTTTAGATAAGTTTAATTTCATTAAATTCCTTATAGTTAGATCTAAAGAGATGCAAAATGCTTAAAATTCTAACCACTTATGACAAATGTTTAAGTAAGATAATCAAACTCTTCATTTCATTTAAAAGTGCCTCAAAGGATAAAGACTTTGATACATACAAGACTCTTCCCAAGATCATATAAATCAATAATTCATAAATAGATACATCTCAATTTAACACTAGGGTTTAAATAAATAGAAAAAAAATATCTTAATCCATAGTTGGAATATTATCCAAGATCTATCTGTATGACTGCTCGCTTACCATTGGATCATTATTCTATACCTTTGCTTAGTCATTAAACATTATGCACCCATCCTCATCTCCTGATTCCTCCTAAATTCTTGGGGAAACATGCAATGATGATCTTGATTGAGATTTAACTCATTCAAAAATGACTATGGGAACCCTTTAAATATGCCTAAGTAGCCATTTTTGCACCTCAATAACTTCTTCTACGCTTACTTGTAGGATCTCAAATTTGGACTAGATGATCTCCTCACATAGGATAATCCAACCATATAACAAATAGATCCTAGAACCTTCTCTCATATGAGATATAAAACCATTAAATTTCCTTCTAAAAAACTTATATCATAGAGCCAACCATGTCAAAACCTACTTAGGAGGCTAGCTTTGACCATGCATAAACTTTTTCTGTGCTGCAACAGATGATATGAAATTTAGCACAAATCATCTATGCTCAAAATTGAAAAAACCCATATGATAATTTTATTTTCACACCTTCACATGTGTAAGATATAACATCATCAATATACTCAATATAATCTTTATGCCTCATTGTAAAATTAGCTAAGTATGGGAAAACATAGTCAAACTACCTTGGGGCCCAACTTTGCATATACATATCTTTTGATACACTACATCACATGATTTAAAATTAAGCACAAATAAAATAGGCATAAATATGAACAAACCCATATGATAATTTTTTCCTCTCACCTCCACATGAATGCATTATAACCTCATCAACATGCTTACTCAACTCTTTCTGGCTAATCTACAAATTTGGCTAAGTATGGGGAAATAATGAATTCTGATCAAGAAGCCAAATTTGCACCCTCATATCTTCAACCATGATTTGATGCATGATTTAAGATCTAACACATAAAAATTAGGGAATAATATGATCATAACCATATGTCAAAATCCCCTTGACTCCTTCCCATGTGGTAATGGTGATGTCATCAAATTGCCTACTAAAATTTTTTGCCAATGGATCCAAAGTGTCTAGATGAAAACTATGATCAATTAGATGAATTATAATTATGAACATAAGATATATAAGCATATATAACATCTTATGGACCTATTTATCATGTTAAAATAGTCATACTCATCCCTAAACATCTCTAACCAAGTCATCATTGAAGATGAACCAAGCCACCTTCAAGCATATAAGAACAAACATATTGGACACTTTGTCATTGCCACTTAGGCTATCAAAGCACTTCATCCACTCACCAAAACATCTTCATGACACAACCATGACATCATAATGAAAACTCTCCTACAATATCCCCCTTTGTCATTGATGTCAACACCCATAAATATAGCAATATACAACTCACCTTGTCTCTCTTCAAAGCACTCCCATAATAGGAACTTTATCCTCATCAAGAACTTTTCCCCCCTTTGACACAATGAAAAAGTGGGAACAAAATGATCCTAAGGACATAAAAATATTATAAAAATAGGAAAGGACCATCTTAAAAAGATGATACTAACTCCTCTTTACCTTGAGTCTACCTCTTCTTGTGTTGACAACTTCCACTTGTTCCATGCCAACACTTTCTTCAATCAAACACTACAACCAAGAAAGAAAAAATACACAAAACCATAGAAATATTATGGAACACATCAAAAATCATATAAGAGGGACTCCCCATAATTACTCTGAGTAATTTCACCTTCTGAGCATCTTCATATCTCCACACACCATGAAGAACCACCATGCAGGTTTAATAGCCTTCTTTCTTAAGACACTTTCATGACCACGAAATTTGCATATACACTATAAAAAATATGAAACATGCACCAAAAAAACCTAAGAAAATACCTTGAAATACACATACCTTGCTCTTTTGGAGAAACTAAGAAAAAAACACTCTTTTTCAAACTAGGCCTATCTAGCCTCTTTGTAGCCCTACCTAAAACTTGCAAAGCCCACAATTTTCAGTAGCCACATATTCACGACCTAAAAATTCATATTTGAAGAACTCTCATATGCCCCATCAATAAAAAAATTACAAAAACAAGCTCATCCTTTGCAACATACTTCCTTCATAAACCAATTAGCTAATTAGCCCTCCATATTGACATAAACTTGAATAACTAGAAAATAACATACCTTCAAATCTATGTGAATCTTGATTTAAACACCCATTTGGTTCATTTAACATATTAATAATCCTTAGAACTCAATTCACAAGGAAAACCACTTTTATATAAAATACAAAAACCCTAAAAAATTAAAGCAAATAGGGTCAACAAACATCCTTCTAGTCAATGCACATTTTAAAAATTTATTGCACACTTGGAGACACCCATCACACACTTCTAGACCTAAAATTGAGAT
The DNA here is from genome assembly GCA_037957365.1 of Torreya grandis. Taxonomy (NCBI): domain Eukaryota; kingdom Viridiplantae; phylum Streptophyta; class Pinopsida; order Cupressales; family Taxaceae; genus Torreya; species Torreya grandis. The sequence goes on from JARHVA010001265.1 coordinate 1,540,969, forward strand.
TCCATAAATTTAAGAACCCATATATCATAAAACCCATTTTAGGCCTTCTTAACCTTAAGCCAAAAATGGAGAAAACTAAGAACACTAAAAAAATCCTCAATTGACACATATATTCCTTCAGACCTCAAAAACACTTGGAGCACACCACAAAGAAATGCACATACCTTTCTAAGCACCAAACACTTCTTAACAATGCATCAAATTCATTAAGACACATGGAACCACCTAATTTTACTCTATACTATAACTCCTTCATAAACATCTAAATTAGGCTCATGAACTTGTTATTCCCCCTCAACTAAAGACCTTATTAGATTGGCATTATCATCTTGAGCACACAAAATTACTTCTTCACTAAAATGAGTCTCTTAAGAAGCATAGATAGAGACACCTTATATACCTTAATTATCTAAAACAAAAACAAATACTCATCTTCCATCTCCTTCTTGCTCATTTGATAGTTGTAGTTCTTCTTGTTTGGCTTAGGAGAAATAACTTCCTTATTTACTACAACATTCTCATTTTCTTCTATGATTGAATTGACAATATATAGAGAGACAACACATATTCATTCCATACCTTTTCATCTAAAGAATATTCCTTGTAATTTGGAACCTCATCATTAGGCACAAGCAATTGATGTTTTTTACATGATACATGCTCAACAATAGTAGGATGTTCACTTGGATGCATACATACCTCAAGACTGGCCTCAATCAACACCTTGGTCTTCTCTTTGAGATTGATCTCTTCATTCTCAACATGAGTATACAATGAGACCTCTTGGTACTCTTCAACTATTGAAGCATTCTCCACCATAGAAAATAAATTACTTGGACCTATAGTCTCGTCATGACTCACACTTTTCACCTTGGGCTTCCATGTGTTAACTTGCCTTATTTATTGAACTCTAGGAGCCTGATTAAATCTACTTTATCTTATAGACCTTTGCTTTTAGAACCTAGAAACGTGACCTCTTTGTTCATAATTATAACACACCATACCTTTTTCAAGAAATGTATCTTGCCTTACCTTATTTGGACATAAATTTGTAGGGTGCCCTATGTCATGACAAACAAAACAACCTCCCATTTTTGAAGAGGACTCACCTTGTCTAATATTATGTGGATAATGGCTTACAAAGTGTCCCACATCAAGACAATTAAATCACTTGATTCTATTCACATCTTTTGACTGATGACCCCTATCATAGTCCTATGAAAATTTATTTCTAACATGTCTCTTGTACTATCTATCCCTATGACTAAATTGATTACATGTATAATAGTAACCATTGGATCTTGCATATCTCATGGTATTTCGATATCTAATCTGATTTGTCTTTACTCTACCAATACCTTCATTTCTTGTTTGATGATTTGTCTTCAAAGTATGATTGTCCTAGTTCACATTAGTCTTCATCTTTCCTTGAGTTATAGTCTTTTGTTCTTATTCATATCCAAGACTAGTTCTATCACTAGCATGATTTTGACCACTTAGAATATTGTCTAGATCATATGAGATATTTTCAAATCTCACAAATGTCTTCACCTTACTAGTTATATTTTCTAGCTCATATTTCAAAGATTCATTTTTAGAAACATACCTTGAACATTCATCTTCTTTAGCTTTTAGACCTGTAGATAGAATTTCCAATTGACAACTAAGATGCTTGATCATATCTTCATGCTCCTTGTCATCTTAATTCAATCTTGCCTCATACACATTGAATTACTCCTCATAATCTTTGAGCTTATATTTCATCTTCTTATTAATCTTCTTTTCAATATTTAGTTCTTCAAGAGCATTCATCCAAATAGTCTCACAGTCCACCTAATCTTCATCATCATCTAAATCATGCCAATTAGAATCCTTCTAATGTGATCAAATTCCTTCCTTAGTCATGGATAGGGATTCATCTTCAATAGGACCATCATCTTCATGATCATATTTTGAATCACTATCTTCACTTTAATCTGATGAGCTTCAATCTTATTTGGTGTAAAGACTCTTCTTATTCTTGAAGGATCTCTTCTTATTGTTATACTTTCTAAATCCTTCCTGTATATCTTCTTGTCTTCATCTTGTACTTCATCATGATATTCATCATATTTATTCTCATTCTTATGATGTCACTTCCAATCAAAATGTCTTATGTCTCCATAGTTAAAACATTTCAATGGTAGTTTACCCTTATACTTTCCTGAGCCAGTGTTTACTTTTCTAATAATCAAAGCAATTAGTTCATCATCATCATCATCATCATCATCATCATCATCAATGTCAGATATGTCATCTTATTTGGATTTATTGACTTGGAACTTATTCTAAGGCTTCATCTTTATCTTGAATGCAACTTCCTTCTTTGGTGGTATATCATCATTATTCCTCATCTCATAGGCAGTAAGGGTGCCATGCAAATGATCCATCTTCAATTGAGTAAGGTCATGGCTCTCTCCTATAGTAGATACTTTTAGATCAAACTTGGGGGATAAAGACCTTAATAAATTTTGAACAATAATAGCATATTTAAGATTTTCTCCAAGACATTTGATGATATTCACAATCTCATCAACTCTCTATAGAAAGGATGCCATTTATCTTCTTTGTTCATCTTGAGAATTTCAAATAGCCTTCTGTGAGTTTAAAAATTAGCAAGCTTAACCTTTAAATCTCCTTCAAAAATAGATTCAATTTATCCCATATTTCCTTGAGATTTGTGCAATGAATTACTTTGGTGAACTTAGTTTATGTAAGACCACAATTGATGACATTCATTGCCTTAGAGTTATTCTCAAATAACTTCTTATTTTCAACACTGGATGGAAGAATAAGAAGAGCAACATAGCCATCCAAACTAATTTTAATACATCAAACCCTATGGACATAATGTAGGTCTTCATCCTTGCACTCCAAAATGCATAATTGGATCCATTGAACATTGGTGCTTACTTAGTAGAGAAACCACCTTGCACATTTTGACTAGCCATTGTACCTTGGATCACCTTCAAGATACCAATATTTTACCAAAGGACCTCACTTTGACACAAATTTTTAGAGGTACAATCACTAAGAGGGGGGTGAATCAATGATCCCAAATAATCTAAATTCAAATCTATTTTTTTCAAACACTGAATCAGTTACCATAAGCATTCATGAATCATACATAAAATTCACATCAATGAACAAGATAGACAATGCAAGATCAATCACATAACACATGATATATGTGGGAAACCCTCTTAGGGGAGAAAACCCACTATAACATGAAATTGGACTACTATCCTATAATAACAAGATTTAATTTAGACCATATGCAACTGATCAAGGAACTACAATCCTTATTTAGTGAGACTCTAATCCCACAAGGTGCTACCACACTTGTCTAGCTAAGCTGCAACAATAACCAGACCTTTTAGAAACTTTCACCTTGTAAGGAGGATAAAATCACCTTAGATGCTGAGATACCATAATATCACCTATGAATACATCCACCTATAAACTAATGTCAAAAAAACTTGATGATGGACCTCTACTTATCACACTTCACCTTCGTTCACACTCAAACAAGAAGCACATAATTTTGCCAATAGAACTATGACCATCAGGTCATATAAATGGTCCTCAATCTATTATTCTCTTCAAATCATCCTTAGGGATATTTACCCCTCATTATCTCTAAAACACACACACACAAGCATCGATACTATAGCTCCTTAGTTATTCACACAAAGTCTAGAACCCAACATCTTTGGTTCCACTATTTATAGAGAAAACTTGATAATTACTACCTTGGTCAGCCATTAGGCATGCCTTAGACCTTAAGGCATATCTCACATGAATACATATATTAATAAAATATCCATATCCATAGCATCTATGGGTCACCCTTAAGTAGCTACACCTTTTAATAAGGCCCTTGCAACTCTTATAGGTCTCATGAATATCTATTCACCCATATAACACACCCTCAAGCAAAAAAAGAACACAAGACCACTTTAAAATACATAGGTCCACTCCTTATGTCTCCTTTGACATCCTCAAATGATTACAGTCAACTTATCTCACATCTATGTATGTTCAAACAACTCAAACACAAAACTTACACATAGGAGCACCATTATCGAATAAATAATCATCTTCTTAAGCATTGTTCATACTAAATATACATTGATCACACCTCCAAAAACCACATAGAGAATTTTCATGGAGTCTATAACATTTTCCAATAGATAATTCACCATGAGACATAAAAATAACATTAATACAAGCTCAAATATCCTTCTCGAGTCACTTGCAGAATAAGCACAAACACACAGTCAACTTCTAGGATCAATATCTTTGACTGTACTCACTTATAAATATTCAAATTAGGTTCATTAGTGCACCATGGAGTCTTCTTCATATTTTATTTTTATAACACCAAAAAATTCAACTTATATCAAAAGATATGGATGAAATATAGAGATCAAGTTTTTTCTTGTGTTAAATCTAGATATTTGAATAACAGTCACAGTTAACCTTCGAACACGATGTTTTAATCTCATGGACTCTCAAATCTGATCAATCTCACATCATCAATCATGTCTAAGATTTAACACATATAATTATAAATCCAAATGTTAAACCTCTATCACTTTGACCTCATCTCATACAATCTGGGAACTTTGAATCAATGTGCTTTGTTGATCTTTGTAGATCAGTCAAGACATTAGTAATCAATGCTCACCATTGATCAATTTTTACAAACACCAGCTCACCATTGGATCATTATCTTATACATTTACTTAGTCATTAAAAATAGTGTACCTATTTTCATCTCAATTCTTCCTAACTTATTAGAGGAACATGCACTATTGATCTTGATCAAGCTTTAACTCATTAAAAAATGACTATGGGAACCCTTTCAATATGCTTGAGTAGCTATTTTTGCACCTCAATAAATTATTCTATGCTTACTTGTAGGATCTCAAATTTTTACCAGATGATCTCTTCATAGAGGAGAATCTAACCATATAACAAAAAACTCTTAGAACCTTCTTGTGTGTGAGATATAATATGATTAAAGTGACTTATAAAAAACTTCTATCATAGAGACAACCATGTTAAAACCTGTTTGGGAGGCCAAATTTAAATAGGTATAACTTTTACCATGATTCAATGGATGATCTCAAATTTAGTATAAATCATCTATGCTCAAAATTGAATAAACCCATATGATTATTTTCTCTTCACAACTTCACACGTGTACTATATAACATCATCAAGATACTCACTTGGCTCTTTTTGCCTCATTACAAAATTGGTTAAGTATGGGAAAACACAATCAAACTACCTTGGAGCCCAAATTTGCATATGCATATATTTTGATGCACTACATCACATGATCTAAAATTAAGTGAAAATACAAAGATGAACAAACCCATATGATCATTTTATCCTTGCACATCCACATGTGTAAATGCTGACCTCATTAACATGTTTACATAGCTCTTTTTGACCAATCTAAAAATTTGGCTAAGTGTATACACCCTAAATTGGTCAAGAAATCAAACATATCATGTATTTTCATAGGATACTCTAACTGGATAATATGATCCTTGTTCACATTATCTATGTCTTTTTTTTACTTATCTTGGTCTTGTTTCATGCTTGAGTCACCTTTTTACTTATTCCTAGTCATCCTGAGCTTTTCAAATGGTCATTTCACCTCAACCAAGTTATATTTCATAGGATAATCTTATCCCCCTAGGTCTCAATTATATAGGATATGAGTGATAGAATTAGACTATAGCATTGGACCATAGGGTGTCCCATTTCCAATGCTCTTGTCTAATTGTATTTTGAGTCTTAATGGTCAAGTTTCCTCACTTAATGAGTCTTAATACCTTCTTATCTTCATACTTAACTTTTTTTTGTCTTTCTAATGTCATCCAAATGTGAATAAAGTTCCCAAGTTTAAAATAAAGAGTCTCATATATAAATTATTTCAAAAGGCATTTTATAACTAGCACTTACTACTTTGGCACAATACATAATTAAAAATTAGTCAATATTATAGCTTAAAATTTTGCATCACACATAGATTTGCATGATTGATCAAGGAACGACCTAGGTGAAAGTTCATTCTTACATCTATCATGTATGTTTATTATGCACATTCCCGAAGGGAGAACTACATTTTATTTGAGACCTTAGATTGAGGGTTAATGTAGGTAGCGATTAGGATAATAGGGGTTTTATATCATGCGATTATACTTCCCCTAACCTAGTTTTCCCCTTTTAATTTTGATTTATTTATTGTTTCATGTGTGTATATGGAACTAGGGTTTTGAAGATTAAAATAAATCTACAAAGAGCTCTGTTAATATTCAGTATTCAAAATTTCATAGGCAGGCTCACACAGGGACAACAGACAAAACCCAAAAAACTCAAATCTCTATGACTAGTTTGGACAATAGTGGTAGGACTTGGACTAAAGTGTAAGACCCTAAAGTTTCCTATTTTTAGTGATTCTATCCTTTCACCAAAAAAAATACAAATCTAGATTCTTGACATCTTCCCAATCCTGTGCAGTAGTCTTCAGGCTTTGAAATAGTCATCTCAATTTAATTTTCTAGATAAGTTAATTCTCTTCTCTATGTAATTAATTTCATCAAAATATATATTTTACTATATTTGATTAGATTTTTCTCCTTACTTCATACCCTTTATTTTTTAGGAACTAAACACTATTTTCCCAAAAATAATAAAACATTTGGTTAACCTGACTTACTTCGAACAAATTTTAAACCCTAGGCACCCTTATGGTTTTTCCTTCATAATTTTATACAAAAATTTAATTTCAAATTTATGATTTTTGTATAAATTTTTGTGTATTTATTTTATTAAAATTTATTTTAGAATTTAAATTATAGAAATCATTTTTAAAAATTCTAAAAACCCAACCCAAAACCCTAGATTTCCAAACTAGGTCCTCAAACCCCAATCCTTCTTTACAATTTTTAGATAATTTTTTTAAATTTTTGTAAATTGTTTAGAGTGTCAATGTTTTTTTTCAAAATCTCTATGTTAGTAGTTATTTGATGCAAAAATTAAATTTTTGATTTTTGATTTTTGTATAATTTTTTATGCATTTATTTTATTCAAATTTATTTTTAGAATTTTTTTATTGCAATAATTTTCAAAAATTCTAAAACCCCAACCCAAAACCCTAGATTTCCAAACTAGGTCCTCAAACCCCAAGATTTCTTTGCTTACAATTTTTAGATAAAATTTTGACTTTTTTGAAAATTGTTTGGAGTGTCAAAAATATTTTAAAAATCTCTATCTTGGTAGTTATTCTTGCATTTATTTACTTAATATTACTTTTACACATTCTCTTTGGCGAAAGAAATAAAATTACCACTAAGGCACTTTTCCCCTCTCATCCCATTGATCAATTTCTAAATTTTTCTCATAATTATGATAATGAATGGACAAATTTGAAAATTTACACATTAGCTAAGAATGTGGAAAATGATTTCATTTACAATGAAGATAATTACTGTTATTGTAATGAGGAATATGATGATACATATGAAAGTGACAACAAAGAAAAATTAAATGCATCTTCTTCTCTCAAACCTATCTCTTTTATTTCCTCTTCTAAAGAAAATAATTTTGATAAATGGGAAAGGTACTTTTCACCTCATTCTCCTATGCATAATGCACCAAATGAACAAATTAGTTATGCTCTTCCAAATGAACCTAATCTCTCTCTCTTTTACTACTTCTATGTTTAAATTATAACAATATAAATGAAATAAAATCAAATTGCCAATGCATAATTCAAATGATCCATCTCATGCTCTCAAGTCATCTTTATCAAAATAATGTCTAAATGATAACTCTCTTTCTCTTACTTCTCATATTGCAAATGAAAATAATGCATACATTCCATCCATGGATAACATAGATGCACATAATATTCCAATTTCACATGATAATTAATTGCATATTAGAAAAGAATTAAATTATTCTCTAACACCTCTCCCTAGGGATAATGGAAGTGATAATGAGTATGATAGTGAACTTGAAAATGAATATGAAAATGAGAGTGACTATGAACAAAATGTTGATTATGATAATGCATGGAATAATGATGATTATTATGTACATAGTGAAGAAGAAAATGCATCTCATGTTTCTAACTCTTCTCTCACTCCTCCTCTCAAACAACATGCATTAAAAAATGTTAATATTATTTATATGCATGATTCTTTTTCAAATAATGCACATGTTAATGATAACATCACATCCTCTACTCAATTAGAATGTGATTCATTAAAACATAAAGATACAAATGAATCTCCCAAGCTACCCCTACTATTGTATCACCTATTTATCACTCGTCACCTAAAGAGAATGGTATCCCACATCCCTCTACTAAGGTCCAAGTTACCATTCCTCCAAAGGTTCAAGTGAGCACACCCCCTCTTTATGATCCAATTGCTAAATGTAGCATTCCCATGGCTAAAATTAATGATCAAATTCAATGATTAAATGAACCACTTCAAGATGATAATATACCATCCTAGGAGATTATTTATTTGATGCATGTAGTTGGTGAATTAAAACACCAAGTATATCTCCTTACCTTGGAAAAAAAACCTTATAAATCTTGGATGGATACCAATGAGTTACATGGTAACCCTCTTCTGAAGACATTTGTAAAAGATTCATTGCCTAAGCATTTCCAGATACCATCATTACCTCACTTTGATGGAATTTGAGATCCATTCATACACTTCCAAGCCTTTTAGAAGGCTTTACCATCTCATGTGAGTCCTTTGATTCTACTCAAGTTGTTTTAGCAGACATTAGTGGGTAATGAACAAAATTGGTTCTTTCACCTACTCTCTATTGGTTCTTTGCACACATATGATGAACTAGAGGAGGAATTTATAAAATATTACATAGAAAACATGGGTCCTCATGTTACATATGAGCAACTTGTTGTATTGCATCATAATACTATAGAGCTAGTTAGTGATTATATCTTATGATTCAAGATGCACATGCTAAGATTGATCTATAAACTAGTAGATTTAGAGATTCAACATATATTTATTAAGGGGATTCACCAAATTCTCCTCAAGCATCTATTATATTAGACAAAGTCCTCTTTTAGGCACTTATGCTATATAGTTCTAGCCTTGGAAAATAAATTGGGATTGATTGAGGCAGATTTAGTTGATTGAATTACTCTAGATTTCACAATAGTACCTCCATTAATAGCTCATAGAATACATCATCTACCATGTCCAAAAAAAGATAGAAGACCACAACTAGAAAGGCAACCAGTTAAGAACAAAGAATCAGTTTCTAGAACACCATCTATAGTATGTACTACAGAGAATACTAGTAAGGCACCACTATAGTTTGAGAGATATTCATAGTGTAGTTCAAGGTACACCATATAGTACCATATTCTAAGGTGTACATAGTGTAGTTCCATATACATATCTAGCACAGTCATAGGCACCATAACAAAGTACCACTCTAGAGAGATATTCACTATGATTGAGTTTTTGGGTCCCATCTCACGTAACAACTTGCTATGGTTAAGTTTAGATAAACCCACATCAAAGAGTACTAATCTAGAGAGATATTCAATATGGCCAAGCTTTTAAGGACCCATTTCATGTATCAACCTACTATGATTGAGATTAGATGAGCCCCCATCACAAGTTACAGTTTTAGCTCGATCTATTGCTCAATCATATGCATCACAATAGAGGCCACAAGGTGTTAATTTCACATAGAAATTCACTATTATTGTGGTTAGATAAGCCTATTTCATAGCACATAGTTTTAATTATGCATCTATTGAGATTTCATCTTATAGAGTCTCCACATACAACTATAGTTAGAGAACCACATATAGTATTAGATACAAAGCATGTTCCTACACAACATGAGTAGTATGGGTACTTGTTCAATTGGCCATTAGGGTTTAGATAGTGATATAACATAGAGTGATATAACACACATTCATACTGGTATTAGTTCATAAGCTTCACTTAGTAGATGATGATGGAGCCAAAGGGATAGCCTTTGCTTTCTTGAGCCACTCTTAGAGAAGTGATATGCATAGAGTGTTATCTTACATCCCCTTTTACTAAAAAAATAACATTACTAGTTCTAAATAACCATCCCTAGCCAAACCACATTAGCCAAATCTTGATCTTACCAATATCCCATTTTACTAATCTTAAACCACCTCACTTTATCAAATCAATTTACAAATTACAAAATAATAAATTTTTACTCACATATAATTAAAAATCAAAACTAACATCACACTTATCAATAATAATCAAATAACATATCCTAAATAAAATTTTACTAAAAAATATGAAACCTCAAACATCAATGTCAAATAAACTATTTCTAATCAACCATTTGCAACAAATATAATAGTATACTTCAAATCCCATAACATAATACACATTAGTCAAAATCAAAACAAGTATCCATATATATATATATAAAGAAGTTTTTAATACATATAAACTAGTATCAAATGCAATCAATCATGAATGGGAATCATGCCTTCACTCTTAGTATCACTCTCTCCTCTAATACTAGTCCCATAATCCAACCTAACACTTGATGACCCCACACCTCCTTGAGATAATGTAGGCCTCTTGTGATGATTCTCTTGCTCTAATATCTAACCATGCTCCTAATGAAAGTATTCATATCACCTCTAAAGATATGAGTACTCATCCATAATCCTTGTACTCACTGATCCAAAATTGGGTAGGGGCATCCTATGCCTATTTAGATCAGTCTTTAGCTCATCTCTCTTTCTCATTGACCTAACATATGTAGATATCACTATAGTAACCCTAAAAAATAAATAAGCATGAAAACTAGATATAAATATCAATCAATCTACCAAACCCTCCTCTACCACATCATTAAGTACATGTCATGTGAGCTCTTAGAGTGTCAATTAATGATAGTCTCCCAATACTCATCATATCAACTTCCTGCCCTATCTTGTGATTCATCTTGAGCACGTCCCACTCCACCTACACACAAAATATGGCACTACATTAGATATACACTTTCAAATAAAATTAAACCAAAAATTCATACATAATTCAAATATAATCACTATTCACCTCCCATCATTTGGATTGGCTCAAGATCCTCATACTCTAAAGCATCCCCTCCTCAATAGGATACAATGGATCCCAATGATGAATCATCCACCATGCATTATATGCATCTATACATCCAACATCATCCACATCATGAATTTCTATATCCTCATCTTGTGCATCTAAAGGTAACGGTTCTAGCTCATCCTCAATGTGCCTTACACAAGCTCCTACCCTCATTGATACCTGTACACTCCTCACCCACACCCATGCTTTTGAGCGCACATATTATGGTATCCCAAACTATCTAGTTACACATTCATACTGATAGCACTTATACACTCCAACCCAGTGGTCATGTATCTAAAAGCTAACCCTC